>JBBDGP010000346.1:732500-1348333 GCA_037952835.1 Lithobates septentrionalis | reverse complement strand
ATCTCTCAGCTGTGTTGGAGATACTCTGCTCTATGATTGGGATTGTATGCCTTTGTCTTTCCTGAAACAGAGAATTTAAAAAAAAATTCCTATGATGTAAATCTATCTTCAGTCACATCATCAGCTGGTGCATATCACTATCAATGAGGTTGAATGACAGCCTCCAATCTGCCACAAGAAAAAAGCCGCCCAATTGCCCGCGATGCACTAACATCAACTGCTTGCCGCAAGTGACGCCTCCTGGTCCTCACTGTTGCAACATACACAAAGGGGCGTGGTCTTCCAGGTGACCTCACCTGGGGGACCCCAACCCTTTGTTTACATTGAGGAGGCAGGGACTGTGAGCTGTTATTTGCGGGGAGCGCTAGACAGAAACAGCCTGTTTAATGGCTCGGCAGATTTTTTCTTGTTCAATATTTTTATCGGGTTAAACATAGGGATGTACAAAAAAACAGTTAAGGTTTTGAAATAGAATTTGAGGTACAGATGCAGCTTCTAAAGCACATTGTGAGAAGCTCACAGTGTGCAGTTAAACCAGGCTAAGCATTTTAAGTAAAGGAGAGGAACCTTTACAATTGTACAAGGCTGAAGGTAAGGATGGAGCTCTCCTTTAATGATTATGTACTTACTTAGTAAAGACAAGGCCAATGACATACTGGGGTTGATTTACTAAAGGCAAATAGACTGTGCACTTTGCAAAGTGCAGTTGCACTCTACACATGCAGTTGCTCCAGAGCTTAGTAAATGAGCAGCAGCTCTGCTGACTGACCATTATCAAATCATGTGCAAGCAAAAATGCAGTTATTTTTTTTATTTTCCTTGCACACGATTGGATACACTTGGGTGCTAAGAGAAAGCCTTAGCTCATTTACTAAGCTCTGGAGCAACTGCACTTTGCAACGTGCACAGTCTGTTTGCCTTTAGTACAGTAAATCAACCCCTCTGTGTAAAGATATAAAGGAACACCCTCGCTGTTGTTAATCTGGATAGCAGAAAAAAGTATATCTAAATTAGTGTCACTTTGTTATTGATTTGGTGACAGCACCTAAAATGTGGCATTTCAAACTGCAAATGAGCCAGGTGTTGGCAGCTATATGTAAGTTTGAACTGATTAGACCCCAGGGGTTTTCCCACATTCTTCAAATAGGCATCACACTTTCATATCCATTTATTGAGCAGCAGGCCTTATTACAGACATATGCGAAGAGAACACCTTGGTTGGAAAAGAATTAAAACGTGCCAGGCAATATGTTTTTTTAAATAGAAAATCAACATTTATAGGCACGATCAAAGGGCATCAATTATTGGACCAATGTGGGAGGAAGATTAGTAAAAATAACATCATTTTTATTATTATTGTTATTTAATTCTTGCAATTTAGTAAAAAATTAAGTAAATCAACAAAAAGTTAATTACAAAACTATCCAACCAGTAACTATACTTGGAAAATAGCTATACCTGGACAAATCGCATTTTCTTTTTTTAGGGTACATGTGAACCCTCACCTTGTAAAACAACCTATTCAGTTTAAAATAGATATATCAAGACAAAACAAATGTATAGTAATTATATTTAAAAAATTATAAATACTTTTTTTTTTCATGGTCACACGACCTCTGTTCTCAGCTGTATAAGGGGCTTAGAGAGGTGGGGATGGAGACTGTAGGGTGCTATGTCAGCAGGAGGCAGAAAAATAGCAGTACACTGATCTTTCCAGTGAAGAGCTGTGCTTCGGGGTGTGTCAGCACAAGTCTTGGCCACTGGAGGAGAGGAAGGCTATGCACCCAGCACAGCCAGAAAACTGACCACATTGGGATAGATGTGCTTCTATACCTAGTGTGGTCAGTTTGAAATAGGAAAGCAGGGGGACTGGCAGGATCACCGGGTATTTCACACAAAAGAATAAAAAACAAAGGGACAAATACATAGAGAACATAATACTTTTTAACACAAGTATATGGTACAACAGACACATAACATTTAAGCCAGCACAATCAGGGATCAAAGCTGTGTTAGCTGTGTTAAGCTGGCCATACACTAGTCAATTTTTGTACGAACATTCATATGAAAATCCGTAGTACAGTTGACGACTTGACCAATGTTGTTCAAAACTACTTCAAAATTGTATTTTCTTTTAACATTAGATTTTGGAATGAATGGACTTTCTCCAACTAAAATCACATACATTGTTATAAATTCTTTTATTCAAGAAAACATTCTAATTCTGCTCCTTCAAATTTCTCATCACGGTGGTTGAACGAATTTCAATTTGACCTCTTTGAGTTTCAAACTCTAATAGGGCGTACACACGGTCGGACTTTGTTCGGACATTCTGAGAACAAAATCCTAGGATTTTTTCCGACGGATGTTGGCTCAAACTTTTTTTGTCTACACACGGTCGCACAAAGTTGTCGGAATTTCCGATCGCCAACCACGCGGTCACGTACACCACGTACGACGAGACTAGAAAAGGCCGGTTCAGAACCAAGCGCGCCACCCTTTGGGCTCCTTTTGCTAATCTCGTGTTAGTAAAAGTTTGGTGAGAGACGATTTGCGCTTTTTCAGACTCGTGGCTTTCAGATCGTTTTCTGCCGTTCAGTTTGTGCTTGTGGGTTTGTATCTTCTCTTCAGTGCATGCAGCAAGTTCCGCGTGACTTTAGGTAGTCATTGTATTCTTATTCGTTCGTTACTGGTTTTCAGGTCGCTCTTCACAGGCCTTGCTGTTCTTCAGTGCGTTCTGTTACTTCGTTCTGAGCAGCCGACCGTTTTCTAGCCATGTTTCGTATGCGTACTCCTCGTAGAGTTCGTGCTGTGCGGGGGCTTGGTGTTGGGGTCCTGACCTTGACACAAGTCCAGTCCATGAACAGGGTGGGGAGGAGTTCATGGACCAAGAATTGGTTGCTTCAGCGTGACCAGTTCTCTCATATGCCTTTGCTCCGTGAGATCCGTGAGAATAATCCTGATGATTTCAGGAACTTTCTCAGGATGACGGACCCCGTGTTTCACCGTTTGTTGGCTTCGCTGACCCCCTATATCAGCAGGCAGGATACCTGCATGAGGCAAGCCATCACTCCGGAGCAGAGGTTGGTCGCTACCCTGCGGTATTTGGCGACAGGGAGAAGTCTGCAGGACTTGAAGTTCTCGACAGGCATCTCCCCCCAGGCTCTGGGGATCATTATCCCAGAGACCTGTTCTGCCATCATCCAGGTCCTGCAGAAGGAGTATATGAAGGTAAGATTTTTATCCTTTAACATCACATTTTATTGTATTGAATGTTTGCTAATATCTTGTATTTCTTTCCTCATTCCCTAATTACCATGGTTGTAATATGCTGTGAATGTCCCCTTTGTCCTCATGCATGCTGGATTTTTATGTAATTATTATTTTAGGTCCTTCATACATATTTGCCCTTCCATAACCTCCCCAGCATGGTGTCTCCTGGCCCTATATTCACCTCATGTAGTCACTTAACAATGTATTTTATCAGCTCCATAGTAGTGCTTTACCCCAAACACCCCCTAAAATGTTTGGAAATGTTATTTTTGATTTAAATTCAGGCAGAGTGGCAGAGGCTTTTTTTTGTGGTGTCCCCAAATCATTTTTAGTAACCCTCCCTCCCCCAACTGCTAAGTCAGCTGATCCCAATTCTCTATCTATCCTCAATCATCTATCTGCTGACTTTGCCAAACCCATACACACTATACCCATCTCTTTACTGGTCAGATTTATGGATGAATTCCCCAAAGCATGTAGTGCAAGGGCCTGCCTGTATACTTTCAAATGGTACTGTTTAAAGTTTTTGTATCCTATTATTATCTTGACAGGTAATAGCAGAATGTCCAAATGTCCTCAAATGTGTACAGTGTGTATTTATATCTTTGTATTATGACACTTCTTACCTGTCCAGTGGGCTGCCAATAGTGTAACTAAGGAGGGGCTGTTCCAAGTAATACCCTGTATTTAGGCATTCATCTCTCAATGAAGTGAAGAGGGTTACCTGTCCAAGATTTCCACACACCCCCTATAATGTTAGAAATGGCCCATGAGAGGGGGGGGGGGGAATATGATAGGTGTACCTTATACTTTGGCCTTGTTAAATTCCCCTTACTAAATGCTATCTGGAGGTTGCCCCATAATGTTTGTGTCTAATCTGCTTGCCATGTTTCTGTGAAAAAATAGTAATGTTTATTGTTTTTTTCCTCAACAGTTTCCTTCCACGCCACAGGAACGGCAGACTGTGGCCTCCCACTTTGCCCAGCGGTGGGACTTTCCTAACTGCGGAGGGGCAATTGATGGTAAACACGTCCACATCGTCCCACCACCCAACTCGGGGTCGTACTATTATAATTACAAGGGGTTCAATAGTATAGTGATGTTGGCGGTGGTGTCGGCTAATTACGACTTCTTGTATGTGGACGTGGGGAAGAATGGCCGGATGTCCGATGGTGGAGTCATCGCCCAGACGGAGTTCTACAGGCCTCTCCAGAATGGCAGCTTGGACTTGCCAGCTCCAGAGGACAATGTTGAAGGACTCCCATTTGTGTTCGTTGCTGATGAAGCGTTTGCGCTGGGGGACCACCTGATGCGGCCATTCCCAATGAGGACCCTCACCCCGGAACAGAGGGTTTTTAATTACCGGCTGGCCAGAGCCCGAAGAGTGGTGGAGAACACATTTGGAATCCTGGCCAGCCGGTTCCGCCTATTTATGACACCCATCCATATGGCGGAGTATAAACTGAACCATATTATACCTGCGTGCTGTGTTCTCCATAACTTTTTAAGGAAACATTCGGCCAACTACGCTGGCTCAGTTGGGCCTGAGGCCGGAATCATACATCAAACCACCCTGACGGCGCTTGAAAGTGGCCGTCCTGGCTTGCCCTCCCTGAGTGCCTGTGATGTCCTGTTACGCTACCTGGAGTTCTTTGCGGGTAGGGGGGCTATCAATATGCCAGACAATCTGTGAAGCCTTTTTATAATAAAAAAAACACAAAAAAATTATTTGTGGACATTTACTGCTTGTGTTTGTTTTAGCTGACCCTGACAGAAATGTTTTGAGTGCAGAAAATGGTGTGATTGTGTAACCTTATAAAAAGCACTGTTGGCTGTTATTTACTAAATGCAAAAACACATTTCACTACAAGTGCACTTGCAACTGCACTGAAACTGCACTTGTAGTGCAAAGTGGATTTGCCCTTAGGAAATAACCCCCATTTTCTCATAAAAGAACAATTACATCACCCCAAAAGTGTTGTAGCGTTGAGACAATAATCCACACATTCTTGATTAACAATCTTTTTAATACCTGCACAATCACATGTGCATTTACCAAAGGTTTTTCAAACAAACCAACCTGTTTGTTGTATAACAATTTTTGTGGTGGCATTATCCAAAATCAAAATGTCCATTTTATAGAAAACAGGCCTGTGTAAAACCAACAAGAAAAGACACAAATCTTGAACTTACAAACGTCACATTTTGGCAATATCAGACATGAGTATTTAGGAACTGTGTTTGATATTGCGTTCAGATGGGGGGAAATCACCCCTGGAAAAGCCAAATTTGGAAGATGCACACAAATTTCCCAATGTCAACATGTGCTAGCTGCCATCACGGGGGATCAAGGGATGTGTTTTGGGGGAGAAACCCCTTCCTCACTGCTACTTTATTATTGAGGAAGGGGTTGCACCCCCAAAACGCGTCCATTGATCTCCGGTGATGGCAGATAGCACATGTTGACACACTGTGTGCATCCTCCAAATTTGGCTTTGGGAAAAATCACAAAAACATTTAGCACATTGTAGCACACAAAAGAAGAAAGTGATTTGGAGGGGTTTTAAACTCGCCCCAAAACATCAATGATGTTTTTATATTTTGGAATAACATCATTGATGTTTTGCTTGATGATTTCCAATTGTAAATTACACCCCATGATCTCCCCGATCAGGATCTGGGCACTTTCGGATGTGAAAGGATCTGGATCCACAACATCACGATCACCTAAAAAGAGAGGAACCCCAAAATAAATTTGGTTTAAAAAAAATGCCGCCATCCATCTCTTATCTGAGCCTGTGGTTGCAGACACTCACCTGTTGTGGTGACTAGTTCCACCACGTCTTCCTCCTCCTGCTCAGCTTGTGTTGGGGGGATTTCCCCTTCTTCCAGAGGGGGGAGGGCTCTGGTCTCCTCAGATGAGGGGTGTCCTCCGAGTCTTTTATCCTCTATGTAAAACAAAAATGGTATACTTAGCACACAGATATTTAATGTCAGAACTATAAATAGGAAACATTGCTTGGAAGTGTGGTACAATTGTCAATTTTAGCAGAGTTCCAAGATGTCGCTTTTTTAGTGTCCTTTGTCAACCTGCAATACTTTACCTGTTTAGTACAAGCTTCACAGATGGAGACCCCCCTATAGTATACACTGGAGCACCTGTGTGGCCCCCTTATAAAAATGGTGTTCTTTTGTCCCACACTAGTGCTCCAGTGTCCAGATGTGAAAACAGCTGCTCAGTGTCCTCTCCTTACACAGAATCTAGTTTGCATTTCATTCTAGTAACAAAGCCATCTACACAACCCAATTCTTTGAAGACAAGTATAGGGCGTCCAAATGGTGGCCAAATGCATATGGGCTAAACAATGGTATTTTATAGTTGGAACGAAAAATGTTTGATCCGAACGAATAATGTGCCCATGAACATGAAATCTGCCATTTTAAACTGTACAACAGTTCCTAAAAGCACATGGAGCAGCACGAACGTAATAAACACAAAAAGAATAGGAACACAGCACAACTACTTACTTTTTTGCAGCACTCTCCGGATCTTTATGAACTGCTCATGTTCTCTTAATTTCAGGTCCGACCACCGCTTCCTGAGCTGATCTTTCGATCGTCGTACCCCGAAATTCCGGTGCAGACTCCTGACCACTTTCGCCATGATCTTGGCCTTTCTAGCATTGGGGTTGGGGTAAGGTCCATACTTCCCGTCATAGTCGGCCTTCTTCAGGATGTCGACCATTTCCAACATCTCCCCAAAGGACATATTTGAGTCCTTAAATCTCCTTCTGGATTGGGACGTTTCAGGCTCCGGCTTTTCCTCCTCCTCCTCGTTGCTACAATTAGCACGCACCTGCTGTCTATCCGCCATGTGCTCTTCCCCACTGCGCCGAACGAAAATGGGGGGGGAATAGAGTAGAAAGAACGTCAGGGGCGGGCAGAGTTATTAGCATGTGCAGTGTGTATAAAGCATAACACACGTGCGTATTACGTATGATCTGTGAGCAGAGGAAGGAGCATCGGAGACACCGATCGTGATAACGAAGGTAATATCTAAACTTGCGCCTATACTGCTTCGAAATGGAAGCCTATATTGTAACAAGATTAGGGGAGTTTTGCCTGACATTAGGGTTTGTCTTGTGTTGTGTCTTGCAGAGAAAATGGATGGGTTTAACGACCAAAATTTCCTGCCCCTGTTTATAGACAAGTACAGGGAGCTGCCCTGTCTGTGGCAGGTCAGACACCCCCACTATAATCACAAACAGAAGAGGCAGGCAGCGCTGGAGAAACTGCTGGAGTTGGTGAAGCCGGTGGTCCCCACAGCAACCATCCCTTATTTAAAAGCTAAAATTGGTGGCCTGAGGAGCACATATCTGAGGGAGCGCAAGAAAGTCACAGATTCCCAGAGGTCCGGAGCTGCAGCAGATGACGTTTATGTCCCCAGGCTGTGGTACTATGAGAGACTGCGATTTCTGTCAGACCACACTGAAGTCAGGGAATCACTCTCTACTCTTCCTTCCACACTTCCTTCCATACCAGCTGAGGCTTCCAATGTCCAACCTGTGCCTTCCATCCAGGAAGAATTGGAGGAGCCCAGCTGGAGTCAGGTATAGCATTGTTCTACTCATTTCTGGTCAATAAATAAATGATGTTTACTAGATGTTAGTATTGATCACTAATTGCTGCTTGAAAGTGTTTTACATATCAATAGACAGTAGTGGGCACCCAAATTTGGGACAAGAATGAAAACTGCTGGGCTCAGAAGGATAGTCTGTTATATTTGTTAACATTCAATTTGCAGCAGTCAGGAGGTGAAAATTGTGTGTGACTGATGAATAAAAAACTAAAACTATGTCCCTTTTTCATACACAGGAAGACCTCAGCCAGGAGGAGGCTGTGGAATGTGGCAGTCAGGAGGAGGCGGTGATTAGTGGCAGCCAGGAGGAGGCGGGGCTAAGTGTCAGCCAGGAGAAGCCTGGGACCAGTCGCAGCCTGACTGAGTCTCAGGTCCCTCCCCTCCGCCTGCCATATAAACGAGCCAGGAAGGCCACTCCGAGTCCCATGCAGGATTCAGCATTCAGGCTCATACAGGAGGCTTCTGCGTCCCTCAGAGCCTTACCAACTCCTGAAAAGGCCTTTGCCTGCATGGCTGCCACCAAATTGCAGGGCATGCAGGAGGGTCAACGCAGGCTCTGTGAGGACCTTCTGTACAAAGTCCTACGTAAGGGGGTGAGTGGGGAACTAACACCAATGACCGACGTGGTTGAGTTGGCCCCTCCTCCTCCTCCTCCTGCTGCCACAACTCCACCACCACAGCCACTGCTTGTAAGGAAGCGTGGAAGGAAGACCAAAGAGTGATGGCCCTGGGTTCAGTCTGGTCTGAAGATGCAGTCTCTCGTATGACCACAGCCTGGGGACACAGATGTCATCTGCTGCTTTCTGGATCTCTGGGACTTCTGGACCAGACTGCCCTCCCTAAGATAAGGACTCCTCAGGCCACCAATTTTGCTTAAAAAAAGTTGATGTCTGCCCTGGGGGTCCAAGGCTTCGCCCACTTCTGCAGTTTCTCCAGCGTTGCCTCCCTCTTTGTTTAGTTGTGAGCCCTTAATAAAAATTTTTTGGGAAATTATACTCTCCTGTGTGTGTTTTCATCCAAAAAGGACAGTTTGTTGGTGAGGATTCAGGTACTTCTGTATTCTTGTATTTCTAACATAAAATGTGAAATTAACAAGAGACAACAACACCAAACAATCTCCTACAGATTAAATAGAACAACATATCAATGATGTTGTGGGGAACTTGTCACAAAAAACACACACAAACATTTTCGGGAGTACAAATCAAAATCGCAAAAAAAATAAAAATAAAATACAAACACAAAAAAAGAATCTACATTAAAGGCAAAAAATATATAAAAAATATACAAAAATATGTTGTCAGATGTGAGAAATCAAAATATATCGAGGGAATCGCGATAAATAGTAACGAAATAAGTTTGTGAGAAGTGTGTGTGAATATGAGCAGCAAAAATACTTAATTCTTGTCACATTATAAAGAAGAAGAGAGTGCGCTGTATTAAACCATTTTTAACATTGCAGCGTGACGAAAGTGCTGTATCCATTGCGAACGTTAAGTTTACCAGAACGAGCTGTTCCGTCTTGGAATTTCTTCTGAGCATGCGTGGCACTTTGTGCGTCGGAACAGGCCACACACGGTCGGAATTGACGCGATCGGATTTTGTTGTCGGAAAATTTTATCTCCTGCTCTCCAACTTTGTGTGTCGGAAAATCCGATGGAAAATGTCCGATGGAGCCCACACACGGTCGGAATTTCCGACAACACGCTCCGATCTGACATTTTCCATCGGAAAATCCGACCGTGTGTACGGGGCATTAAAATGATACTGAGCACACAAATTCCTTGCATAACAAATTAATTAACATGAAAGTGTTAAATTCACTTTAACCACTTGAATACAGGACACTTTTACTCCCTTCCTGCCCAGGCCAATTTTCAGCTTTCAGCACTATCACACTTTGAATGAAAATTGCGCGGTCATGCAACACTGTATGCATATGAAATTTTCATAATTTTTTTCTACACAAATAGTGCTTTCTGGTATTTAATCACTACTGGGTTTTTATTTTTTGCTAAATAAACAAAAAAAAGACAGAAAACGTTGAAAACAAAACAAGTTTTTCTATGTTTCTGTCATAACACTTTGTAAATAAATAATCTTTCTTCATAAATTTAGGCCAAAATATATACTGCTACATTTCTTTGGGGAAAATAACCCAAATCAGTGTATATTATTTAGTCTGTAGGAACGTTATAGAGTCCACAAACTATGGTATATAGATCTGAAAATGTATCAGTCCTGATGTAATGACGGCCTATCTCATTTCTGGAGGCCCGAAATTGCCAGGCCAGTACAAACAACCCACAAATGACTTTGAAAAGTGGACAGTCCGAAGTATTTAGTAGGAGGTATGGCAAGTTGTTTGTAATTTGTAGTCACATTTTTTTGGAAAATGCAGAAAAATGCTTTACATGCTGTCACCAGTGCAGTACAGCGTCATCACATAACTGGTGTGGCAGTGATCAGGGACACTGAATGGTGACAGTTAGTAAAAAAAAAAAAGTAACACTGTACTACTCTGGGGAGATGATCAGGATTTGTTTTTTTTTTTTACACACTATTGCTTATAACTGTGAATTTTTGAGAATGAAAACTATTCATTTAATGTTTATTAGTGTATATTTATTATTGTGATTAGCTGTGATTGGCCACAGCTAAACACTAGGGATGTAAGTTCGACTCGAACATCGGGTGTTCGCCTGTTCGCCGAACAATTGAGAGAATTTGAGATGTTTGCGGCAAATTCGAAAGCCACGGAACACCCTTTAAAAGTCTATGGGAGAAATCAAAAGTGCTAATTTTAAAGGCTTATATGCAAGTTATTGTCATAAAAAGTGTTTGGGGACCTGGGTCCTGCCCCAGGGGACATGTATGAATGCAAAAAAAAGTTTTAAAAATGGCCGTTTTTTTCAGGAGCAGTGATTTTAATAATGCTTAAAGTGACACTATAAAAGTAAAATATTCCTTTAAATTTCGGACCTGGGGGGTGACTATAGTATGCCTGTAAAGTGGAGCATTTTCCCCCATGTTTAGAACAGTCCCTGCGCAAAATGACATTTCTAAAGGAAAAAAAGTAATTTAAAACTACTCGTGGCTATAATGAATTGTCTATGGGAGAAATCAAAAGTGCTAATTTTAAGGGTTAATATGCAAGTTATTGTCATAAAAAGTGTTTGGGGACCCGGGTCCTGCCCCAGGGGACATGTATCAATGCAAAAAAAGTTTTTAAAACAGCCGTTTTTTCGGGAGCAGTGATTTTAATAATGCTTAAAGTGAAACAATAAAAGTGAAATATTCCTTTAAATTTCGTACCTGGGGGGTGTCTATAGTATGCCTGTAAAGTGGCACATTTTTCCAGTGTTTAGAATAGTCCCTGCACAAAATGACATTTCTAAAGGAAAAAAGGTAATTTAAAAGTAATAGTGAATTGTCGGGTCTCGGCAATACAGATAAAAGTCATTGAAAAAAACGGCATGGCATCCACCCAGTCCATTACCAAGCCTTTTGGGTCTGGTATGAATATTAAGGGGAACTCCGAACCAAAATTTAAAAAAAGATTGTGTGGGGGTCCCCCCAAATTCCATACCAGGCCCTTCAGGTCTGGTATGTATATTAAGGGGAACCCTGCGCCAATTTTTTTTAAAAAAAATGACGTAGGGGTCCCCCTCAAAATCCATACCAGACCTGAAGGGTCTGGTATGGATTTTAAGGGGAACCCCGTGCTGAAATGTAAAAAAAATGGTGTGGGGGTCCCCCCAAAAATCCATACCAGACCCTTATCCGAGCACGCAAACTAGCATGTCGCAGGAAAAGAGGAGGGGATGAGAGAGCGCCCCCCTCCTGAACCGTACCAGGCTACATGCCCTCAACAGGGGGAGGGTGCTTTGGGGTAGCCCCCCAAAGCAGCTTGTCCCAATGTTGATGGAGACAAGGGCCTCATCCCCACAACCCTTGCACGGTGGTTGTGGGGGTCTGCGGGTGACTTATCAGAATCTGGAAGCCCCCTTTAACAAGGGGACCCCCAAATCCCGCCCCCCCTGTGTGAAATGGTGACAGGGTACAAATGTACCCCTACCATTTCACAAAAAAGTGTCAAAATGGTACAAAAGACAAGACACAGCTTGGGACAAGTCCTTTATTAAAAAATAAAAAAATAAAAATGTCCCACAAAGTCCATTCATCTTCTTATTTTGCTCCGCCGATGGACTGAAAAAGAAAAAAAAAACAAAGCCGCAACCAACCTGCCACGCGTCTTCGCTTTGACAGTTCTTATATATGTGGCGGGGCCACGCGGTGATGTTCCTGGGTGACCCCGCCCCCCTCTGGCACAAGGTTCCCCTTAATATCCATACCAGACCTGAAGGGCCTGGTATGAAACTTGGGGGGACCCCCACGCAATTTTTTTTAAATTTTGGTTTGGGGTTCCCCTTAAGGACCCAAAGGGCTTGGTAATGGACTGGGTGGATACCATGCCATTTTTTTCAATGACTTTTATCTGTATTGCCGAGACCCGACAATTCACTATAGCCGCTATTACTTTTGAATTACTTTTTTCTTTTAGAAATGTCATTTTGTGCAGGGACTATTCTAAACACGGGAAAAATGTGCCACTTTACAGGCATACTATAGTCACTGCCCAGGTATGAAATTTAAAGGAATATATCACTTTTATTGTTTCACTTTAAGCATTATTAAAATCACTGCTCCCAAAAAAACGGATGTTTTTAAAACTTTTTTTTGCATTGATACATATCCCCTGGGGCAGGACCCAGGTCCCCAAACACTTTTTATGAAAATAACTTGCATATTAACCCTTAAAATTAGCACTTTTGATTTTTCACATTCGTGTCCCATAGACTTTAATGGTGTTCGCATGTTTGAACTAATTTTTTGGCTGTTCCCATGTTCTGCTGCGAACGGAACCGGGGGGGTGTTCGGCTCATCCCTATTAATCACATGGTACAGATGAGCTGTGATTGGCCCCGTCTGTACCATATGATCACTGTGACCAAATACAGAGCTCATCACAATAGTACACAATGAAAGCCATGAATCAAAGCCTTTCATTGTGTACAATTTTCATGTGATCTGCTGTGATTGGCCATCGATCACATGGTACAGGCAGCAGGCTGCTACAGTGCTGCTACAGTGTCATTGGCTGTGTCCGGTGGACACAGTGGGTGACATAACGCAAATGACAGGGCTACAGGCCGGACTTCATTATACAATAGACCAGGCAGGAGGGGGTTAATAAAGATTTTCTAAGTTTAGTGAGGATGAGAGAAATGAGCACTCATGAACTGAGGTTCAAACTAAGCCTGCAAGAGTCCAGGACTTGGAAGCCATTGCATCTTTCATGAGTTTTTCACCTTGGAGTGCAATGGTAATGCATATAAAATGTATCTAAAATGGTACCTTTCACTTTAGAGTTCAAAGGTAATGCATTTAAAATGTATCTAAAACGCACTGCACAGGTATGAACTGGGCCTTAAACTATTACCTGACCGACCGAGGGGGGGTGGCAGGTGTATTATTTGCCCCCCCCCCCCCCCTCCCAAAAAAGAAAACCACCAGGCGCCACTGATACCAGTGGAAATGTGAGCCTGAAACTGGGAGTGAGAACACCGGGGGGCAGTGCAGCACCGCCCATATCACAGCACCAGCGGCTCCTACAGGGGTAGCGTTACATATATGAAGAACAGAGTGGATTCTTTTGAGAATAGAGGGTTTGAGTGTTGGATTGGTACTATCAGTGCAGAGGCTTTCAGCATCCAGTGCAGTAGAATAGGGTTAGTCTGGCGTTAGTCTAGGGTTAAGTGTAGGAGTTGGGGGAGGAGTTAAGTATTTTAGAAGTTAACTGTTGGGTATAAGGATTAACTGTTGAAGGCTCATTGTAGGAGTTAGGGTAAGTATTAGAGTTCATGCAGTGTTAAATCTAAAAAAAAAAGATGTAATATATTGCAACGTACCAATTCATGTATTGGCTGTATTGGTTTTCTTTTGTTAGTTTTCTTTCTTTAAAGATATAAACATTCCCACTTACATCTTTTTACCTGCATAAAATGTGCTTTGATTGTGTAGATTTATGGTGTCATTTGTTGTCATATGCCTGTAGTAGAGTAAATCTTTTCGTTCCTGTGTCAGCAGTTTCTGTTTGTGTGCAAACATGAGGCATGCAGCATGGCACTGCACAGGTTAATGTATGACTGCTATCAGTAGTCTAAGAACTGACTTTTCCTGTATAGAAACTACATATCACACAGTCCCTAGTTCTCTCAACCTAGTACTTTGCATATGAGAGCTAAATGGTAATTGGATTTGATACAGACACAAACACAAACAGGCAGAGCAGTTAACAAAGAGATCACTATGAAGTATTTCATCACATTAGCACTCCCACATTTGTGATGCAACACAGGAAATGGGAAGGCATAGATTGGATACTGAGTGACCCATAACAAGAAGTTTCATTTCAGCTTTTAGCAAATAGGGACGAGCTAGGTGAATGAATAGATGGACATGGGGAAATCGATATGCCATGACACTACAAACTGTAGCCATATCATGTGAGCCTATCCTTACATGGTAAGGCAAACAAATGACACAGGGAATATAACTACACTAATACCCAGTTAAAAAAAATTAAACTGTTTGAAAGTAAGCAATGGGGTTTATTTACTAATGCTGGAGAGTGCAAACTCAGGCTCACTTCTGCATAGAAACCAATCAGCATCCATGTTTTATTACCAAAGCTTAATTGAACAAGCTGAGGTTAGAAGCTGATTGGCTACGATGCACAGATGCACCAGATCCTGGGTGCACTAGTTTTAGGCTGGGTTCACACTGGTGCGACACGACAGCCGTCCTACTTTGGATCCGACTTTGCCCTGCGACATGAAGCCGGCATATGTCCGACTTTCAATGAACGGGGATCCGACTGTGTTTGGTATGAATCTTTAGGGGGAACTCCACGCCAAATTTTAAATAAAAAACCGGCATGGGTTCCCCCTCCAAGAGCATACCGGGCCCTTGGGTCTGGTATGGACCTTAAGGGGAACCCCCTACGCCGAAAAAACGGCGTGGGGGTCCCCCCAAATCCATACCAGACCCTTATCCGAGCACACAGCCTGGCCGGACAGGAATGGGGGTGGGGACGAGCGAGCGCCCCCCTCCTGAACTGTACCAGGTCGCATGCCCTCAACATGGGGGGGTTGGTGCCTTGGGGGAGGGGGGCGCACTACGCCCCCCCACCCCAAAGCACCTTGTCCCCATGTTGATGAGGACAAGAGCCTCTTCCCGACAACCCTGGCCGTTGGTTGTTGGGGTCTGCGGGCGGGGGGCTTATCGGAATCCGGGAGCCCCCTTTAATAAGGGGGCCCCCAGATCCCGGCCCCCCACCCTATGTGAATGAGTATGGGGTACATCGTACCCCTACCCATTCACCTAGGGAAAGTGTCAATTAAAAAAAAAACACTGCACAGATTTTTAAAGTCATTTATTAGACAGCTCCGGGGGTCTTCTTCCGACTTCGGGGGTCTCTCCGGTTCTTCTCCACGCTCTCCGGATCTTCTGCCGGGCTCCTCCGCTCTCTTCTGCTCTTTTGCCGCTCTTTTGCTATAGCGGAGGAGCCCGATCTTCAGTCTTCAGTCTTCTGCCTTCTGCCCTCTTCTCTTCTTCTGATGTTGACACGACGCTCTCTCCGGCTGGAATGCTCTCTGTGCGCTCTGCTATGGCTTATATAGGCGGTGACGTGCTGCGTGCTCGGATAAGGGTCTGGTATGGATTGGGGGGGACCTCCCACGCCGTTTTTTCGGCGTAGGGGGTTCCCCTCAAGGTCCATACCAGACCTAAGGGCCTGGTATGCTCTTGGCGGGGAACCCATGCCGGGTTTTTATTTAAAATTTGGCGCGGAGTTCCCCCTCAAGATCATCTTAGCACAAGTCGCGTGCCGAAGTCGGATCATGCAAGACGGCGATCCGACTTTGATCCGACTTCAATGATAGTCAATAGGCTGAAGTAGGATCAAAGTCGGATTAAAGTAGTACAGGGATCACTTCTAAAGTCGGAACGACTTGTGTCGGACCAGTTAGGACGGCTCCCATAGGGAAACATTGGATTTCACACGTCATGCGACATGAGCTCCCAATGTCGGAGCGTTTGTCGGACCAGTGTGAACCCAGCCTTAGTAAATCTACCCCCAATGCCTTTAATAGACCAAGCTGTTCAAAGTGACAGTTAGGGCTCAATATTATGTGTGAAAGCCCCCATGGTGGATTGTTTTTTAGAGGGTATTTGACAGGCAGTGAGGAGGCATAATGACGTCTTCACGCTGCTTATTTTTAATTCTGAAAAGACTGAACAGAGGCACAGGGGAGGGGTGGGTTTGGAGATCGGCAGGGCGGAAGGGGGTTGAAGGGGAGACTCTGAACACAGCGGGATGACGGAGGCATGTAAACTGACCACGGTATCATGGATCAGCAGCCATGATTACCGTGGTCAGTACACAGAGGGGAACACAGGAACAGGCAGGATCAACCAGATGTTTTACAAAATAGAATTGGACAATTTACACTTCACAAGCACTGTGGTATTGATCATTAAAGGAACAGAAGTTTTTTTTTGGGGGTTTCAACCACTTTAATGTAGTGGATGATACACTGATCAGCTATACAATTTAAAAACACCAACCTTAGACTCCTGGTGCTAAAACCAAATGCACCAGCAAAATAAACACCATGTCTTGAAATTCAATAGAACGATTGCCTAATCTTAAAGAAAGGTGAAGTAACTATCATAAGTTAGATAGCATCTATTATTAGTATAAGCCTGTAGAAAGATATATGGGCAAGATCAATAACGCTCTCCTCTCTTTCAACATGATAATGTAAGAGTGTTCAGTTCATAAAAGAAGCAATGCATGAAGACTCTAAATTCACCAGTAACAAAAGCCTCTCAGAAACGATTAGGCCACTATAAATGTTTTCTCTTGGCTGAGCCTAAGAAGTGCATAGGGAAAAATAGGAGGAAAAATTAGTGTTCTCAAAATGCTGAAATGTCAGCAGATTTGTGGAGCTGCTCAATAGATTAATTCTCTCGCTGACCTAAAAGGAATGGATTCCCAGCCGTAACTCAGACTGGTAAAAATTGATTTCTATGTTCTTTTTGACGGAATAAGATAAAATCTCCCACATTGGCAGGACTTTCCCCACTCCCTGCAAATGGATAAAAAACATGGCCTGAGATAGCTCTGATTAATTGAGAAGTCACTTTAAATATTGTCCGTGGATCATCATAGAAGACAGGAAAACTTTCAGACAATGATTACTCTACACAACGCTTCCGAGGTTCTTTTACATGAAGACAGCGTTAAGCAGTATTAATATCACATTGTGAGATCTCTGCAAGACTGAGCACATTACACAATGGAAAAGACATTTTTTAACCTCTGAAGCTGTTAGTGCCAGAGTTGGCCCCGCTTGAAAATAATGATGCATAAGAAAAACTGGGAAAACTATATTTTATGTTCTGTTAATATGACATGGCATACTAATGTTCAGATACTGTAAATGCTAATGTGTTCGGTAAGTGCATATTTTTCAATAGAAATAAGAGATGAGCGTCATGTGTATGAATGTATGAATACCTTTATAACCCTTTCAGGACTGGTAGGCAAAGGTCTTCAGAAAATAAACAGGTTAGCTTTTTCTGTCTGCTATCAGCTGCTAAAAAATTAGGGGTCGCTAAATATTTATGTTACAGGCAGAGCGACCCTTTTGGGTCCATGCACACTAGGCAAAAGAAACAAATACCAGAACTGCTGGCAGAAAAAAAAGCAGCAGAAAAAAAGGCTTCTGTGGAGCATATTGTACGTGCGTTTTCGTGCATTTGCATTTATAAGCATTTTCCCCCAAAGCACTAGAAAAAATGTTTGACAAACCTACATATTTAGGTGCATCAAGTGTTTTTTCTGACCAAAAAACTCCTACCAAAAACGCACTTGTGATGTAGTACGTCTGTTCACAGTTTTTCTTCTGAAGGTACTTTGCTGTAAATAAGTTTGGTTGTTGAGCTACTGGAGTTGTCTCACACCGGCCATACACGGTGCAAATTTCTTTCCTTCAACAGCTCACTTGCCAGACACCTTCTAAACGCTGCAAAAGCTCTAATTGCACTGTACTGGAAATCTACACAAATACAAGCCACCAAAGAATGGTTACAAAAAGTGAACACCATCTATGACATGGAAGAAACAATAGCAATGAAAAGAGAATCCGACTCACACTTCCATAAACTGGGGAGAACTTGGGATCTCTTTACTTTAAAATGGTGTTCCAGCTTGGGGAAAAAAAAATAAAAGGCAGCAGCTACAAATATTGTAGCTGCTGACTTTTAATATAAGAACACTTACCTGTCCAGGGAGCCCCTGATGTGGACACCCCAGACGATTTTCGGGTCGGCTCTTGGGTGCTGTCTCATATAAAGTCCCACCTTTTTTCTTCTTTTTTGTTCAAATTATCGGGGATGGAGGCGCTTGGCTCTATATACCTTGCGCCTCATACAAAGTCCCACCTTGCTGCTCTGTTTTTATCTTTATTCTTGGGTGCTGCCGCCACCATTCATGGTAGGGGAATCAGCAGTGAAGCCATGTCGCTGTCTCCCGGAAGTGCGGATGGGTACCTGTCAAAAAAAACAGGTACCTGTCCCCCCCCCCCTGAAAGGTGCCAAACGTGGCACCGGAGGGGGGAGGAAGCAAACAAGCGGAGCTTCCACTTTTGGGTGGAACTCCGCTTTAACCGAGGAATACAAAAAACTGAAATGTATAAGAACAAATAATTATACTCTTGCTATACCTGAATTTAGACTACATCTTAAAAAATAACATTTCCAGCCTTCTAGACTAACTAACTAGACAAACCTTTAAATAATCTTTGAATAGTTCAAAGACAGATACTTAACGAACCGGAGGTATGCCATAATAAGAGAATTTCTCTTGCTGTACAATACAACAATGTAAAAATGTACTTTTAATTTTGACAAACCTACAAATACCATGTATGACATTATTTTTATGTAAGACATTTTCATAATGCTTTATGCATCCCTCAAAAATTCCACTCGCTTGCTCGCATTTTGCGAGTGGATTTTGAGGGATGCATAAAGGCTGCTTGGGAGCGGGGGGTGCGCACCGCCGGCAGGCGGGTTGTACAGGAGTCCTGCTCCCAGCGCTTGTGGAGGGGAAGAGAGAGGAAAGCAGACTGCCTGAACATCAGAGCGCGAGGAACATCACTAGCAGCTTTCATTTCAATAACAGAGTGTTCCCCACACTCGCTGTCACACATAGCCCATCTGGGACGAGTGACATGTATCTAAGTTCTCCGGCCAGGAGGCGGGGCTGTATGAGACGGCGAGCGGCGGGAACACACTGCTATTGAAATGGAAGCTGTTACAGTGATGATCCTCGGTGCTCTGATCATCTGGCACACTATCCTCTTCCTCTCCTCTCTTTCCCTCCATGATGGACACAGGTAGGCTGCATGGTGGACACAGGGAGGCTGCATGGTGGACACAGGGAGGCTGCATGGCTGACACAGGTAGGCTGCATGGTGGACAAGGATAGGCTGCATGGTGGACATGGGTAGGCTGCATGGTGGACACAGGTAGGTTGCATGGTGAACACAGGTAGGCTGCATTGGTGGACACAGGTAGGCTGCATGGTGGACACGGGTAGGCTGCATTGGTGGACATGGGTAGGCTGCATTGGTGGACACGGGTAGGCTGCATGGTGGACATGGGCAGGCTTCATTGGTGGACACAGGTAGGCTGCATTGGTGGATATGGGCATGCGGCATTGGTTGCGTTGGTGGACACAGGGCAGGCTGCATTGGTGGACACAGGGCAGGCTGCATTGGTGGACACGGATAAACTTGTTGTTAATATTTATTTTTAGAACTTAATTCTGCATAAAACATTTAAGTGTCATTTCATGAGATGATTTATGAGGGTGTGTTTAGGGGTGGAATTAGGGGCGGGGCAGGGTAGGGGTTGGGTGGTGCAACTGGTGGCGAGTAACCCTTGAGGCCTGGCTATTAGCTCAGGTCTTGAAATTTTGAGCCCTGCAATATGTATTGACATTTGTAATACTATTCATTTCAAATTATATTATATATTTTTTTACTTTATTTTCTTTTGATTGTTCCATACTATACCATGTATGTATTCAATCTTTTTTATTTCAATAAACATTTATTGTGAGAAAAAGAAAGAAATTTGCATGATTCCCCCATCACCACATAGACAGTGTTGACAGGGGAATCAGCAACTGTCTTCTCTTGGCAGGGGGGCAGGGGCGAGCAGGGGAAGCCATCCCCGCTGGGAGATGACAATGATTATTGCTAGCGGCTATAGTAGCCGGCTATAGTAGCCGCTAGCGATAATTGCAAGAGAATGCGGCAGCCTGGTTGCACCCAAGTGTCAGCTAAAGAAGAGTGTCAGGAGCTCAGTGAGGAGTGAGGAGCCAGGGCTTAGTGCTGTGTGAGGAGGAAGAGCCGAGGCTCAGGGCTGTGTGAGGTGGTCAGCTGACAAGTGTTTCTCTCTATACAGCACAGACAGGACCCTCTGCAGTCCCAGGACTAGTGGAGCCGCACACGGGGAGATCCTATGTTATGATTGGAGAAGATACATCTTTATGAACCCCCTGTGATTCCTTCACGCTGTCAAGGTCTTCCCACCATTGCCATTATGCAATAAAAGCTGGTTTGACCCTCACAGTATACACTGTTTTGGGTTCAAACCCTCCGGTAAGCCTCCAATTTTACCAACTTTACCGTTAGAGTGATTTGCACGTGTGTGAAGACACTGTGGTGTGATGTCTTAGAGCTGATTCATTCATACATCATCCAATCTGGAACTTGAACTTTATCTGGTGTTTAGCATCCATTCAGACTATAGGACTCCATGCTGGTGAAGGTGGTCCACATATCACTCACAAGCAGTACTCCATTTATTTCTCACCCATGGACCCTGTACTGTATTTCGATTCATGTATAATGTGAAAAATTCAACTGTATTTGAATTTAGTTGTTTGCAGGATACTGGTTCCATACCCTATCAGTGTGTAGGTGTCATATTCTCCTTTCTTTCCTTTTTAGCGCTACACGTTTTGTTTTCCAATTGATTGATTAATCATCCTGGTACATTCAGCCTGCCCATTAACAGTTCGAATCTCGAATGGTTCCTGCTGAACCTGCCGATATTTGAATAGTGTATGGCCGCCTTACTGTCAGTAGGGTGTGTCCTTTGTGATGATTCCAATACATCTAATGTTTCCCAGGAAAACGGTGAGACTGGGACAAAGGTCTAAATCCCTGACAGTTGGCAAGTATGCAGTGTAGTATGGCCCTATGAATGGCGGATCTGGGCGGAAAGGACACGTTGAGAGCCTGTGACAGCAACTTAGTTCTATTAACCCCTGCCACACCTGAAGATTAAAATTACTTTAATTTTAATACAACATTGTAAATATAGAAGTTTATACTAAGCATTGCTGCATTCTGCTTAGTAGACTCTGATGGGTTCTTTCAATTGCAAGATAATTCATAACACAACAGATGTAGAAACAAAATTCTGATGACTATCCAGTGCCTTTTATGTGCTACATGACATAACAGGTTCATGTCTATGGGCAGTATATTAAAGATACAGACAAATAAAAGCATGTGTCTGTAACATCCCTATGCCCAGCTGTTGCTCCATTGTAAACTCCATGAAACTCAACAAGCCACTGTTCAGAGAGACAGTGACTATATGATTTGTAATTAGTAATGGTGCTTTAATGGCAGTATGTAAAGGGAAAAGAACAAAGATCAATGCATACCAGGTTACAGATAAAAGAACTTGCTTTAGCAGGCCAACAGCTACTGTTTGCACACATGGGCCATGGCCGATTTGGAGATCAAGCGATTGCTTTACTAAAGGCAAATATGCTGTTTACTCTACAAAGGAAATTGTACTTTGGAAAGTAATTTGCCCCAGAGCTTAGTGGCCGTGGTGAAGTTTCACTTTGCAAAAAATACACAATCATGTGCAAGAGAAAAAAACCAACATTTTACTTGCACATGATTGGATGATGGCGGTCAACAGAGTCATTCACTAAGCTCT
Source organism: Lithobates septentrionalis (assembly GCA_037952835.1). NCBI lineage: Eukaryota > Metazoa > Chordata > Amphibia > Anura > Ranidae > Lithobates > Lithobates septentrionalis. The sequence goes on along the minus strand of JBBDGP010000346.1, from coordinate 1,326,261 downwards.
GGGGACAATTCCCTTCCAAACTGAAACTGCCCATGTACAGTTTATTTGCCTTTAGTAAATCAACCCCATAATGTCTGTTTGACAAGTCCCATTTTAAAACGCAACTTTATGTTTCATTAAAAAAAAATTGCTAGGATATAGAAATATTTTAGCAGAAAAAAAACATGCACGTCTCTTCTATATAAACACTTTCCCCTACATACTTACTTTAGTACTTCCTGCAGTGCACGCACAGTCCAGTGTACACCCCAGCACTATTCCATGAAATGTAACTGGTTACCAGGGACTGACCATTGGCAGAAGGGGAGAGACGGAAATCTCAGAAGATGTTTACCATAAGAGAAGGACAGGGCAACGAGGGACAGCAAGTAATAGTACTTACTCTCATCTCTGGAGAAGGGCAAGCAGGCTAATGCGTCTGCTTTAAAGTATATCTAAAGCCAAAATGCGTTTGTTTAATTTTGGATAGTTTGGAGAAGGGTTAAAAGCCATGTCATGTATTTCTGCTGTGTCCACCCCACTGAAAAGATTTTGAGACATCAAGAAGTGTGATGAAAAAGTGAGGAGAAATCCTATCTTAAAGAGGAACTCTACCCTCCCCATCATCTTTTTTGTTTTATTCCCTGCTTACCGGGTTGTGGGCTATGCACAAGTCAGATACTCACCCACCCAGCTGAATTTAGCATTGTCCTGCTGAGATCCTCTTGTACGCTGCTACCACTCGGGTTCTGCACCGACATGCTCTTGTGCAACATCATCGGGAGGCTGCTGGCTCTTCTGGGCTTAGCCGGTAGGCGTCTAGATGACAGCATGCCGATTTACTAGAGGCAAATAGACTGTGCACTTTGCAAGTGCAGTTTCACTAATTTTCCTTAGTAAATGTACGTGTGGTAAAACATTTCTTAGTAAAGAATACCCAATTAGGTGCAAAAAAAAAAACAAAAAAACATTTTTGCTTGTACATGATTGGATGGTGGAAATCACCAGGACCATATTTACTAAGCTCTGGGGAAAATTATGCAACTGCATTTGCAAGGTGCACGGTCTATTTGCCTTTAGTAAAACCCACCCTAATGTGAAGTGAGTTCTGCCTTTATCAGAGAAATTGGCAGATACTTTTTCTGTAGATGGTTCAGTAGTGCCCAGTGTCATAAACACAGTAGACAGCAGACTGGAGCCTTCTCCTTAGGAATGCGGCCTCTGTCATTGGTGCTAAAGGACTAAAGTATCTGATGGGAGGGTTGGCATAAACAAAGAGTTATTGTCATTGGTAGGGAAGGGAAAGGGAGGGACTTAGGGGTACATGTTCTGCTGGGAAAACATGACTCCTCTTCAGTCTGTACGTTTCATTGAGAGACTAATTCCCTGCTCCCCCCACCCTGTATAACTAAATTTAAGTGTGCATTCATTTTTAATTTTTTTTTAGGTGTATATATGTTAATATTAAATTCAAGATTAATCACTGCGCTAGTAACGGTAATAAAGCAGCTGCATAAATTGTATGGTGACAATAAGAAGCATGAAAATTATAATGTAATATAAATGTAGTATTACAGATAAAAAACCCATAGTGTTTGAAATAAAGTCCTTGTTCAGGAGAAAACGCTGGAATCACCCACAGTGTAGACAGAATTACAATCAAGGTGAATACCGACTTATCCTCATCATCACGCCCCTGACAATGTTCGATTGGACAAAACGCAGCGTTGGGAGGAGTTCTGACGTCATGACACTGCAACGTGTTGACTGCGGCCATCTTTGTGGTTGGAAACAAATGCTGCTTATACAGACTGCTGTTTTTTACATGCTAATTTTTGTCTGATGAAATGTGAGTATCCTGGATTTTTCTTTGAATAAATATGACCCTGGTTTTATAATACTACACCATGAGGAGTTCCTACTTTTATATTTTATGCATGCACCTCTGATTATTTGGTGGAACTACAAGACCCAGCCATCTGTGATCTCCATTAATGGTTTCCTGGCTTTGTGGATTTATCATGCCTGTTTGACCACCTGTGATTAAGTGGTCCATTCTTTTTGGTAAGAGGCCTGGTGTGTTGATGTTCGGTGGAGGATAAGTCCGTTATCACCTAATTTGTATTTTTGTCTACACTGTGGGTGATTCCAGTGTTTTTTTCCTGAACAAGGACTTTATTTCAAACACTATGGACTTTTTTATTCTACATTGGGCCATTTATTTGTTTTCAAGGCTAGGTGCTGAATCGTCAATAGATTTGGTGGCAGGTAGCCCAAATGGTTTTGGTGCGGCTAAGAACAAAATATTGCAGTGCTTCAACCCCAATCCCACACAAATAAGAATGAGAATCAGATGCCTGTGCCTGGACACACGCTGTACATACCATCCATAGATTCAATAAAAGATAGAAGTCCGGCACCAGAGCATCTTCAGGTAAAAATTGCAGACTATATTTTAATCGATCAAGACATTAAAAGTAATCAATTCCTACAAAAGATTAATGAGTTTCAGCTACCTGTATAGGTCTTAATCATAATACATTTTATTTTGCGGCTAGGGGCTAAATTGGCTTTTGGTTAAAAAGAATTGAGTGACCATACACTACTCAGACCTGCAAGAGGGATTTTTGGGATCAGGTATTGTTTACTTGTTTATATACTTGTTTATACACATTTCCTATGCTGTGGCCAATACCTATTAAAATATCAACCCAGGCGAAAACAAGTTGTCATTTGGTTATTTTCGGTTATGCCTCTTTAAGGGGAGAAGTGAACATTGCACCAGTCATGTCCTGCAGCCCATTCATTGCATAGTTGACATTGGTTCCTAGAATTGTTCCTGGCTTTGGCAATCAAGGATATGACGCAACCATGTCTTAGGAATAGATATGGGAAGAGCATGCTTTATTTGGCCATGGACCTCACTGATTCCAAATTTTGGCTTTGGGATCTAAACAGTGGCCGGCCATCCATTAGATGCGCATGGGCGCTGCCCCCCCTTCCATGCGTTTGTCCCCCTAATCTGCATGCGGGGTGCCGGACGCATGGATTCCACTGCGCCCTGAGCCCACCCAGTTGTGTGACAATATCAAATAAATATTCGCTATTTTCACACTGATTCTCCTCCCAGCAAATCAGGAAGCAGGTCGTGATTGACCGAAAGGAGAAGCGATCTTATTGGGCAAGGAGGAGGAGGGAGGAGACGCACGGCTGGAGGAAGCCCGATGAACCAATCCACCAGCCACCAGCCATCACTGTGACTCCAGGGATGGCTCACCTGCATTGGCTCAGCCATACAGCATCCAGCACTCCCCGGCTCGGACAGGGAAAGGATGAGGAGGGGAGATCGGAGGTGAGGTAAGAAGGCTGTCTGTCTCCCGTGCGCAGGGGGGGGGGGTGTTGCTGGTGTTCCCCGCATTTATGTCTGTCTTCTGGGGGGGCTCATCTTCCACAGAGGGGGAGGTGGCGTTGGTTTGCCACCCCCACCCCCCCGAATTATTGAGCACCAGCCGCTATTGATTTTAAAGTGTTTAAACATGGGATCTAAGTCTAAATGTACGGAGAGGTTCATCTTCGATGGGTACCTATACTATTGTTGGAGACATCTTGGCTAAGATGGCAGTGAGCAATGCATGCCAATTTACAGTTAATATTAAAGTATAACTAAAGGCAAACTTTTTTTTATGTTTTAGATAGCGTGTTAAGTGATTAGAATGCCTGTCGGGTTTTTATTGTTGTCTGGGTCCCTATTAAGGAGATTCTCACTCCCTATTTGTCCTGATGACCGGTATTAGCGTAAAAGGAAGTGAAAGGAAATCTCAAATTTCCTCTCTATTCCTGTTTTGGCTAAGTGACAGGAGATGAAAGGAAATCTCCCTAATGATGTAGGGAGATTTCCTTTCACCTCTTGTCTGATAGCCAAAGCAGAAAGTTTTGGCTATGGGACAGGAGGTAGATGTAAAAAAGAAACCTGACTTTAGTTATACCCTCCCTGACTCTATTTAGAATGAAAAAATGCCTTCCGGTTCTACCTTGGGCTTAATTTAAACTGATCTCAAGGAAAATGTAAGAATACCATTTAATCCAGTGATGTATTCCTAAAAAAATAATAACATTGATTTTTAAAAAAAACTGTTAGTATAAATACCTCAAGGGTCTGTCTTTAAAGTAGCTTTCCATATTCTTGTGCACAGCAAAACTCTGTGAGGTGAGAGGGCCAGAACTCTGACCCAGCTAGGGTCCAATCCTCAGCACTATGCTATCAATCTAATACTAGGTGTTCACTGACAGGAGAGGAGGGCACAGGGATGACCTCATCAGTGTATTGCTTTCTCCAGCCAATTTTGTTCTGCAGCTCATTAACTGCCTTGTTGGCAATGGTCCCAGATTCCATGGAATTATTCCAAGCTTTGGTAATTAAAGTGGACCTTTTCTAATAATTTTACATGTCTGCATTAATAAATTCCTGACATGTCATGCTATGCAGCAACAGTATACTTTTTCAAAAAAGCTGTACCTTTGGTAAATAATAAGCAGTCTTTGAGCTGCATTCAAGGATTTTTGTCTAGACTGTCTAGAGTGATGTCATTAGTCTGCTGCAGGCAACAGGAAGCAATTCCTCTGTCTCCTGTAGTGCTCTGTCTGCACATTTTAATTTTGTAGCAGGTTACAGGGTGAGAGGCTGCAGCAGAGGCTGGCCCATATCAGACAGTTGCAAAGCAGAAAACTGCACAGGCACCAACATTTCCAGAAATATGTAATCTCTGATCCAGCATCATAGTCCAGAAGACCCTGTTCTTCTAGAGAGATGGACAGATGAAAGCATTGTTACTATGAAAAAAATACCTGTGTGTGTTAAAATTATACATTACTGAGCACGCATTTATTTACATGAAACAAATATATCTAATGCTACCCTTTAAAGTGGGTCCCATGCCTGTGTTAAGGGTAGCACAAGACATACCGTATAGCAGCCTTACTATTCTTTGACTTTTGAATAGGACTCTTAAGTATGCTATGTATGATGCAGAGAGGTAGAACCTGGTGAGTAATCAGTGGCAGCCCATCCATATGGAGCGCAGGGGCACCGTCCCCCTATTCCATGTGCCCGGCCCCTAAACATGCAGGGTACCAGACGCATTGGGGTTGATTTACTAAAGGGAAAAAGACTGTGCACTTTGCAAAGTGCAGTTGCCCTCTGCAAGAGCAGTTGCTCCAGAGCTTAATAAATGAGCAGAAGCTCTGCTGACTTCCATCATCCAATCATGTGCAAGCAAAAATGCATTTTTTTTTATTTTCCTTGCACAGGATTGGGTACTTTTTGCAAAGTCAAGCCTTACCTCATTTACTAAGCTCTGGAGCAATTGCACTTGCAGAGGGCAACTGCATTCTGCAAAGTGCACAGTCTATTTGCCTTTAGTAAATCAACCCCATAGATTCCAATGGGTTTTTTTTCTTTTAGAAGCACATGATTATAATTGGCTTCAAAAAAGGGTGGGCTCGGGGCGCGCTCAGATAGCAAGCAATTGTGCTGCAAGTTTTAAAATGACTTGCTAAGCTATTGCTAGACTTGCCAGGCTTCACAACTTTGTTGCGCAATTGAAGCAAGTCCGCATTGCATTACTCCAGATCAACATTCTTTGCAAACATTCTGGAAGTCTGCTGCAAGTTCTGGTTCAGTTATGTTGTGCAATAGTCATCCCACCACAGGGGTCACTGTGGCTGTATTTTCATGCTGTAGACTTGCAGAGCTCTTGCTGTAGACTCACCACGGCATCTTTGCTCTTGCTAGAGATTTACAACGCAAATTTGCTACATAATGGAAAAGTGTCTACTAGAACTTGTGATTCAATTGTTTTGCAAGTGTACAACTTGCCAGTAAAAATGTGCAGCAAGTAAACAAACTTACAATTCAACACAAGTTATCCTTGCTATCTGGGATTAGACTCCAACGGGGTTTGCTATGAATTTTGCGAACTTCAAACTCTGAGCAAGACTTATGAATAGTATTGCTTGAACATGTCTATGTTCGAGGAGCTGGCAGCAAAAACCCTAACACCAATGAGGATACCACTGATGTCAATGGTGAGAGAATTCAGGTGGGCTGTTTGGCAATCTGAAAGTCTGAATCTGAAATTGCCAGAGCCTTAGTGGGGCTTTTACAAAGTCTGTGATGATTCAAAAGAATGCAGCTATCCCCCTTCTGACTATTATTATGGCTCTTTTTGCATATTTTATAATGTTTGTAATATTAGGGGTGGGCCTTCAGAGAAAAACAAAACTTTTGATTGACCACTTCATTGACAGCTAAGCCACTGATTGGCCAGAATGCCAATCAGCCTATCAATGAGGCTTGATTTCAGACTTGATTTACTTCTTAAGGCCCACCCCTGGGGTTTTAAAGTGGTTGTATGCCAATTTTTTAAATTTTTACCTACAGGTGAGCGTATAATAAGGCTTACCTGTAGGTAAAATGAATATCTCCTAAACCTGTACGGTTTAGGAGATATTGACTTTGAATGCAGCCGCTGACATCAGTGGTGGATGCGCTGTGAATGCCCGGCTGAAGGTCTGGCAGACGCTGCCGAACCTTGCTGGGAAGAAGACTCCTGCACGCATTCATGGGAGTGACGTCATAGCTGCTCCGGCCACTCATATCGGCAGAGCCACGAACCCGGCAGACACGCCGAGGGCAAAATGTCAGCTCCCTCGGCATGGACCAGCCTGCGATAAGAGGACTCATTCTAATTAAGTATATTATAATGAGCTAGTATGCAATGCATACTAGCTCATTATGCCTTTGCCTTGCAGATTTATTTATTTTTTTTCTGAGTGTATACAACCAGTCTAATTATGCACACTGCATGGCTTTTAGTGCATTATTTGCTCCATATTCAGTGCATTCGAACATCACATCTGCAATGTTTGGGATAAATTTAGCATTTTCATGCACAGCAACTCGATTCGTAAAACTGTTCACAAATGAAATCCAGGAGCATTCCTTCATGCCTACAACATCAAAGACTAATTATAAACAATATTTTAAGACTTGTAAAAATATCTGAAGTTCATGGATTCTTTATAGCCTTGACAAACTGAGATACTGCTATTTTGCGTGAAGATAACTCCTTTGCAGAAGACTTTGTAAAAGAACAGATTCAACTGCAAGCACAAGAAGAGAAGATGGTGATCTTTGGTACTCTAATGCCCTGTACACACGACCGGTTTTCCCGTCGGTTCCGACGGAATTCCGCTCAAGCTGTCTTGCATACACACGGTCACAACAAATTCACTGACCGTCCAGAACGCAGTGACGTACAACACGTATGACGGGACTAGAAAACGGAAGTTCAGTAGCCAGTAGCCAATAGCTTCCGTCTCCTATTTGCTTCAAAGCATGCGTTGTTTTTGGTGCGTCGGAACAGCATACAGACGAGCGTTTTTTCCGATATTAATTTGTTCCATCGGAAAAATATAGAACATGTTCTCTATCTAAGTCCGTCTGAATTTTCCACAGAAAAAGTCTGATGGGGCATAGACGCGGTCAGAATATATGATGAAAAGCTCCCATCGGACACTTTCTGTTGGAAATTCCGCTTGTGTGTACGCGGCATAATACTGCCTGTAACTTAAAGTAGCAGTCCAATGAAGCCCAATTGCATTTTTAGGAAACAAAAAGAGTATAAGGGCTCATTTACACAGACAGGATAAAACTCTGTGTTTAGACGTGTATTTTCTGTACGAATTAAAGGTTCTTACTGACAGAGCTACAAGATCCTGTGTAAAATATATGCCTAAAGTACTTGCTTTTATGCACATTATTACTGTATATGCATTTGTGTGAGTACATGAATAAAATCTGCAGATCTACGCATGTCAAATCTGCAGCTGTGTTCTACTTTTTGTGTGCGGCTAAATGCAGCTGGGAGAGCTACAAAACCCTGCATAAAATACGTGTCTAAAAGTAATCATGTTTATACACATTTATGCATTTATTGCGCATATGTAAATAAAATCTGCAGATCTACAGCCGTAAAATCTGTCCTACTTTTTTGTGCACGGCTAAATGCAGATCTTATTTTCATATGTAGATGCGGCTGTGTGTATGGGCTCCTTGATTACTATAGCGCTGCATTTACAGTGCCTTGAAAAAGTATTCATACCCCTTGAAATTTTCCACATTTTGTCATGTTACAACCAAAACCGTAAATGTATTTTATTGAGATTTTATGTGATAGACCAACACAAATTGGTTCATAATTGTGAAGCGGAAGGGAAATGATAAATTGTTTTTAAAAAAGGTTTACAAATAAATATCTGAAAAGTGTGGCGTGCATTTGTATTCAGCCTCCTTAAGACCCCATGCACACTATACAACTTTTTTTGTATGATTTCCTTTAGATTTACCAAAACCATGTAGTGCAATTGCATACAAATTGAAACTCTTAAGGTTTGACCTCATATTATATGGTTTTGGTAAAACTAAAGGAAAAAAATATACAGAAAATTGTTTGTTGTGTATCCAGCTTTACTCTGAATGAATTTGAATTTGAAAAGAAAACATATTGCAATATATACAGTAAGATAAAAAGGGGGAATAAGATGATGATTTCTACTTTTTTATAGAAAAAGTAGGCTGTTTTATAGAAAATATTTGAATAAAATATAACAGAATAAAACAGAATAGAATAGAAAAAAATAGAATAAAATAAAAAAACAGTATAGAATATACAACAGAATAGAATAACGCAGAATATAATAGAATAGAAAAGAATAAAATATAATATAATAGACTATTTTCTATTCTATTCTATTATTTTCTAGAATAAAACCGAATAGAATAGAATACAATAGAACAGAAAATAAAAGAATAGAATAAAAATAGAATAGAATGACACATGATAGAAAATAAAGGAATATAATAGAAAAGAATAGAATAAAACAGAATAGAATAGAAAAATTATAATCTATTCTTTTCATTTTAGCCTTTTATTTCTATTCTATTCCATTATGTTTTATTATATTATTTTCTATATTTTTTATAATCTGTTCTATTTTGTTTTGTTATATTCTATTTAAATTCCATTTTAATCTTTTATTTTCTGTTCTATTCTGTTTTATTCTAATCTTTTATATTCTGTTCCTATATTTTTTTATTCTGTTCTGTTCTATTCTATCCTTTTATATTCTGTTCCTATATTTTCTATTCTATTTTATTCTATTCTAAAAGTGCATGCAGGAGTATTTCCTCTCTTCTGTAGAATTGCTCCCAGCTCCATTGCATGCAGGTATGGTAATACCAGTCCTCCTGGCCGCTTATCTACCAGTCCACCTAGCTGCTTTGAAGATCTCCCAGGGCAAGGGATAGAAGGGGTTAAAGTGGAGGGCCACCCTAAAATAAAAAATAGCATAAAACTCTTAAAAAAAAACAAAAAACTTTTTTTAAACTTACCTGAACCCTTGTTGCTAGGCAGTCTTCCTAATCTGCCTCTTCCTATTCCGCGGCGTGTCCTGCTCCTCGGTGAGCGGCCCTGTTGCCTTCTGGGAACTGTGTGTGTTCCCAGAAAACCACGGGGCCATTCACAGTGCGCATGCGCAGTAGGAAACTGGCAGTGAAGCTGCAAGGCTCTACTGCCTGTTTCCGTTAGTTAGGATGGCGGTGTCGGGACCCAAGAGCCGAGGGACGGGTCGGCCTTCGGGCAGCCGACATCGCGGGCACCCAGGACAGGTAAGTGTACTTATTTAAAGTCAGCAGCTACAGTGTTTGTAGCTGCTGACTTTTAAAAAAAAATTTCCTGGCCGGAATCCCGCTTTAAGCACAGCTCTGTGCTTCTGAAAGCTTGCTACATGTGGCAGTCTTTCCCCTTGTAAATCCCTGGGTGTGCTGATGTACTCACTCTGTCCTCTGTGCTCCCTGCTGCTCCTTAGGCAAGATTCCTTCTCAAACCGTTATGCTGATAAGATCTTCCCAAGCCAGCCTGAGCCCAGCCTGGAAGCAGAATCCCCCAAGATTTAGGGGTCCCCAGCTAGGCCACTGACAGCCTCCTCACCACTCCATCTTCCACCCGACTCCCCTGCTGGCATGTCTCCACCATATTTATGGGCTGACCTAGCCACCCTGCTGGGATATTCTGCTTGGGGATTGTTCCCTCAAGTATGCAGATCAGAACCACCCGGCCTCTGCCCACTAACTTCCAGAAGCTTCTACCAGCTTCTAGATCTGGGGGGAGATACCGGAGACCTGCATCTGTAGAGCCATCAAACCTGACCTGCAAAAACTTCAACCCAATTTCTGACTCACATAATGTACCATGAGTCATAACTTAAAAAAGAAAAAAATTGACCTACACTAACACTAGTAGCACACTAGAGGGTGCTACACTAAGACACTCAGTGCCCTTGTGTGAGGGATGCAGACCATCTCTTGTGTACAGTTTATTGTCAGACCACCTGATAGCATCATGACTAACATAACCAATCCCTTCATTTTTGCATCAATCCTTTAACCAAACATTTAACACTTCTATACAAAGTACTTTCTCTTGTTGTCCATTATGCACAGGTAAGACCTCTGAAAATGTAACAGTACACCCTAACTGTTGAAGATCTTGGCCCAAATTCTACAAATCCTTATGTACAGAGCTCACATCATTCTAGAACAAATAATTTGTGCCAAGGTGCATCAACATTGCACTCTTCACTAGCTTTTTGACAATTTTTAAAATGCGCCTTTTATCTCTCTTAACAGTAGCACCAGGCAAACACCTAACTTCCTTTGACACTTTCACATGATTTCCTAAAAAAATATCTCTTACAATTGAATCACCAACAAGAAGATGACTTCTCCATTTAGGAGCCTTACCCACAACACTTTGCCAGGGATCGGCAAGGTGTCTGTACACGGACACTGGTATCTGTGAGCGGTCCTTGCAGTGTCCGCGGCCACCCGTTTTGCGTTCGGCAGTGGGGAGCTGGTCAGAGGAGCAGGACAGATGAATATGCTGTTCTCCTCCTCTGCTAGCCGAGTGCGCCCCACCCCTGGGAAATCAGAGCCGCAGTCGGGACAACTCACAGCCATTACACATCATATAGTGACTCTCCGCCCATGTACCTCCCCGAGAAGTTTTCCAGCCTCTCTCCTGCAGGCTACTGCTTGAGTGGGTGGGATGGGGATGTGCCTAACCTCCGAGATCGCGCCCGCCTGGAAGAGGGAGGTGTGAGCAGCTGAGCCGAGGGAGCCAAGTAATTGTTCCTGGAGGTGAGCTCAGCTACCCTGTTTCCCCGAAAATAAGACCTAGCGTGATTGTCGGTGATGGCTGCAATATAAGCCCTACCCCCCAAATAAGCCCTAGTTAAAGTCCTTGTAGGTCTTATTTTCAGGGTAGGGCTTATTTTTGGGGAAACAGGGTAGGGCTTATTTGGGGGTAGGGCTTAAATTGCAGCCATCACTGACAATCACGCTAGGTCTTATTTTCGGGGAAACAAGGTAGCAGTACATTGTAGATTGGTTTACAGACACCTCTATGCTAAGTTTGCAGAGTTAGTGCAGCTTAGCATAGAGGTGCTAGCTGACAAATGGGGTTGCATCTCCTTTTCATGTCTCATGTGCCATGTATGCAATCTCTTACTGTCCTGTGTGCCATGCATGCCATCTCAAACCACAAGCAGTCTTTTTATAAATGTTATTTTAAACTTATTTGTACTTGTAGAACTAGGCCAGAAAGTATAGTGTTGTTTTGATGGTTTTAATTTTGAAATGTACCTTGGTGTCCTTCACTAAGGTCTGTACTTTGGAAAATGTCCGCCACAGCCTAGGTCCGTGCCTATCCCTGTTTGCAGCCTCAGATAAAACAGTTATATTTGGAATTGCAGTTCTTTTCTCAGGGTCCTCCTTTCTATGCAGAGAAGGGGTTGCTAATCTCACAAGCAGCCTCTCATGTTCGCTACCTTTTTTATCTGCTTCTAGCTTGGAAAAAAAACACTATAGGGATTATGCAGCATCACACTAAAAGCTACATGTTTATGGTCCACAAGCCTTATGCCCCGTACACACGGTCGGACTTTGTTCGGACATTCCGACAACAAAATCCTAGGATTTTATCTGACGGATGTTGGCTCAAATTTGTCTTGCATACACATGGTCACACAAAGTTGTCGGAAAATCCGATCCTTCTGAACGCGGTGACGTAAAAAACGTACGTTGGGACTATAAACAGGGCAGTGGCCAATAGCTTTCATCTCTTTATTTATTCTGAGCATGCGTGGCACTTTGTGCATCGGATTTGTGTACACACACGATCAGAAATTCCGACAACGGATTTTGTTGTCAGAAAATTTTATAGCCTGCTCTCAAACTTTGTGTGTCGGAAAATCCGATGAAAAATGTGTGATGGAGCCTACACACGGTGGGAATTTCCGACAACAAGGTCCTATCACACATTTTCCGTCGGAAAATCCGACCGTGTGTACGGGGCATTACTCTTCCCGACCGAACAGTTGTCCACACTGCCCTTCTCCTGAGCAGTTTTGAAGAATAGGTGGCCTTTCGCAGGGCAGCTCAACAGAACAAATTGGCTTAGACAGCCTTCTGATCTCACTGCAGGGCGCAAACCAAGGAATTTAGACAAGCAATGTCATCATGTAGACTAGAAATCTGCATACAAATGGGACTGCATCCCAGCTTCCAAAAAGTACCATTAAAAACTATTGGCAAATAAGTATTGCACTGAAAAAAAACAGACATTTTGAAATAGATTTACTTAACCACTTGCCTACTGGGCACTTAAACCCCCCTCCTGCCCAGACCAATTTTCAGCTTTCGGTGCTCTCACACTCTGAATGACAATTACTCAGTCATGTAATACTGTACCCAAATGAATTTTTTGTCCTTTTTTTCATACAAATAGAGCTTTCATTTGGTGGTATTTGATCACCTCTGGGTTTTTTATTTTTTGCGCTATAGATAAAAAAAAGACCGAAATTTTTGAAAAAAACGCATTTTTCTTAGTTTCTGTGATAAAATTTTGCAAATTATTAATTTTTCTTCATAAATTTTGGCCAAAATTTATACTGCTACATATCTTTGGTAAAAATAACCCAAATTAGTGAATATTATTTGGTCTTTGTGAAAGTTAGAGAGTCTACAAGCTGTGGTGCAAATCATAAAAAAATGATCACACCTGAAGTACTGACGGCCTATCTCATTTCTTGCGACCCGAACAAGCCAGGAAAGTACAAATACCCCCCAAATTACCCATTTTTTGAAAGTAGACATTCCAAGGTATTTAGTAAGATGCATGGTGAGATTTTTGATGTTGTCATTTTTTCCCACAATTCTTTGCAAAATGAAGATTTGTTTGTTTTTTGTTTTTTTCCCCCACAAAATTGTCATTGTAATAGGTTATTTCTCTCACATGGCATGTGTATACCACAAATAACACCCCAAAATACATTCTGCTACTCCTCCTGAGTATGGGGATACCACATGTGTGGGACTTTTTCACAGCCAGGCCACATAGAGAGGCCCAACATGCAGGGAGCACCATCACGTGTTCTAGGAGCATAAATTACACATATAACTTGTTGACTACCTATTACACTTTTGAAGGCCCTGGAGCACCAGGACAATGACATGTGACACTGATGACAGATGGCACTGGTACGTGGCACTGATGACACTGACGTGGCACTGATGACAGATGGCACTGATACGTGGCACTGATGACACTGACATGGCATTGATGACAGATGGCACTAATATGTGGCACTGATGACACTGATGACAGATGGCACTAATACGTGACACTGATGACATTTGGCACTAATACGTGGCACTGACAGATGGCACTAATACATGGCACTGATGACACGTAGCAGTGATGACAGATGGCACTAATATGTGGCACTAATGACACGTGACACTGATAAGAGATGGCACTAATATGTGGCACTAATGACACGTGGCAGTGATGACAGATGGCAATAATACGTGGCACTGATGACACGTGGCACTGATGACAGATGGCACTAATACGTGGCACTGATGACAGATGGCACTAATACGGGGCACTGATGACAGATGCCACTGATACGTGGCACTGATGACAGATGGCACTAATATGTGGCACTGATGACGGATGGCACTGGGGACAGATGGAACTGGGGAGGGATGGCACTGGGGAGGGATGGCACTGGGGACGGATGGCAGTGGGGAGGGATGGCAGTGGGGACGGGTGGCAGTGGGGACGGATGGCAGTGGGGACTGGTGGCAGTGGGGACGGATGGCAGTGGGGATGGATGGCAGTGGGGAGGGATGGCATTGGGAAGGGATGGCACTGGGGACGGATGGCACTGGGGACGGATGGCAGTGGGGAGGGATGGCAGTGGGGAGGGATGGCACTAGCGACAGAGGACAGTGGGGAGAAATGACAGTGGGGACAGATGACAGTGGGGAGGGATCACAGATGACACTGACGACTTTCATTACTGGTTTTTTTTTTCCTACTCACCGCTGCAGCGGTTCGCTCTCTCCAAAAATAAACCTTACAGGGGTTATAACCCTCCCTTACTTAACACGTGTTCAGTTTTAAAGGGATTAGGTGGCAACCCTACAGTAGTAGTTGGCTGTTTCCAAACTCCTGCTGTATACAGTACAATATAAATCCCTAATCAGAGTTCCATAGATCACAGTACAATGTTATACTGGAGGCCTGACCTCCCCTTCTGTAAGGTACTACTTTTTCTACATACTGGAAGCTTGACCTCCCCTTCCATCCATAACATTGTACTGCAAGCTTTAGAACTCTGATCAGATAAGTATTTTACACCAGCTCTGACCTCCCCTTCATCTATATGGAGGATGCAGTATAGTATACATCTCTGATCAGAGTTCTATAGATTACAGTACAATCTTATACTGGAGGCATGACCTCCCTTTCCATCCATAACATTGTACTGTAATCTATAGATCACTATAAGCAATGTTTTTCCAATCTTCTATTGTCCAATTTTGGTGAGCCTGTGCGAATTGTAGCCACAGTTTCCTGTTCTTAGCTGACAGGAGTGGCACCCGGTGTGGTCTTCTGCTGCTGTAGCCCATCTGCTTCAAGGTTTGATGTGTTGTACATTCAGAGATGGTATTCCACATACCTTGGTTGTAAAGAGTGGTTATTTGAGTTACTGTTGCCTTTCTATCATCTTGAACCAATCTGCCCATTCTCCTCTGACCTCTGACATCAACAAGGTATTTTCCTCCACACAACTGCCAATCACTGGATATTCTCTCTTTTTCAGACCATTATCTGTAAACACAAGAGATGGTTGTGCGTGAAAATCCCAGTAGATCAGCAGTTTTTGAAATACTCAGACCAGCCTGTCTGGCACCAACAACTATGCCATGTTCAATGTCACTTAAATCCCCTTTCTTCCCCATTCTGATGCTCGGTTTGAACTTCAGTAAGTCTTCTTCACCCCGTCCAGATGCCTAAATGCATTGAGTTGCTGCCTTGTGATTGGCTGATTAGAAATTTGTGCTACCAAGCAATTGAACAGGTGTACTTAAGAAAGTGGTGAGTGTATATATACAGTATATTTATATAAAATATATATTATTGTATATTTGTATTAAATATATTTAATTTATATTATTATACATAAATATATGTATAGCTGTTGCAAGGGATGTTAATCACCCCTTGTGATACAAATAACAAGAACTTAAAAAAAAATCAAAGAGATACTGTAAAAAAATAAAAATAAACTTAATTTAAAAAATGTAAATGCCCCCACCCCCCACCCGCACATATATGTAAACATGATCGCACCACATATGTGAAGTATCGCCACGAACGTCAGAGTAAGAGCAATAATTCTAATCCCAGACCTCCTGTGTAACTACAAACTAGTAGCCTGTAAAGGCTTTTAAAATGTTGCCTATGGAGAATTTTGGTACTGTACATTGTCTTTATTTCATAGATGTGCAAAATGTAAAAAAATGTACATGTTTGAAATCTATTTACTCAGAACAACATCATCTTTTATATTTTACCAAACATTTGGGTAATATATTGTGTTTTTCTGTGCTAAAAGTGTTTTTTTTTTTCTTAAAAATGTTTCTTGAAAATTTGAAAATCTTGAAAACACCCCTCACATTTTTGAAAATATTTTATTATACTTTTTCATGTGACAACACTGAAGAAATGACACACAATGTAAAGTAGTGAGTGTACAGCTTGTATTACAGTGTAAATTTGCTGTCCCCTCAAAATAACTCAACACGCAGCCATTAATGTCTAAACCACTGGCAAGTGGCAACAAAAGTGGGTACACCCCTAAGTGAAAATGTCCAAATTGGACCCAAAGTGTCAATATTTTGTGCGGCCACCATTATTTTCTAGCACTGCCTTAACCCTCTTGGGCATGAAGTTCACCAGAGCTTCACCGATCGCTACTGGAGTCCTCTTCCACTCCTCCATGATGACATCACAGAGCTGGTGGATGTTAGAGACCTTGTGCTCCTCCACCTTCCGTTTGAGGATGCCCCACAGATGCTCAATAAGGGTTAGGTCTGGAGACATGCTTGGTCAGTCCATCACCTTTACCCTCAGCTTTTTTAGCAAGGCAGTGCTCATCTTGGAGGTGTGTTTGGGGTCATTATCATGTTGGAATACTGCCCCGTGGCCCAGTCCCCGAAGGGAGGGCATCATGCTCTGCTTCAGTATGTCACAGTACATGTTGGTATTCATGGTTCCCTCAATGAACTGTAGCTCCCCACTCTGCACTCATACAGTCCCAGACCATGACACTCCCACCACCATGCTTGATTGTAGATAAGACACACTTGTCTTTGTACTCCTCACCGGGTTGCTGCCACTCACGCTTGACATCATCTGAACCAAATAAGTTTATCTTGGTCTCATCAGACCAAAGGACATGGTTCCAGTAATCCATGTCTTTAGTCTGCTTGTCTACAGCAAACTGTTTGTGGGCTTTCTTGTGCATCATCTTTAGAAGAGGCTTCCTTCTGGGACAGCAGCTATGCAGACCAATTTGATGCAGTGTGCGGCGTATGATCTGAGCACTGACAGGCTGACCCCCCACCCCTTCAGCCTCTGCAGCAATGCTGGCAGCACTCATACATCTATTTCCCAAAGACAACCTCTGGATATGTTTACTGATGTGAACATTGTGGATCAAGTGGCCCATGGCGGCGGTGGGGTTATGGTATGGGCAGGTGTATGCTATGGACAACGAATACAGGTGCATTTTATTGATGGCATTTTGAATGCACAGAGATACTGTGATAAGATCCTGAGGCCCATTGTTGTGCCATTCATCCACAACCATCACCTCATGTTTCAGCATGATAATGCACGGGCCCATGTTGCAAGGATCTCTACACAATTCCTGGAACCTGAAAACATCCCAGTTCTTGCATGGCCAGCATACTCACCGGACATGTCACCCATTGAGCATGTTTGGGATGCTCTGGATTGGCGTATACGACACCGTGTTCCAGTTCCTGCCAATATTCAGCAACTTCACACAGCCATTGAAGAGGAATGGATGTTCCAACCCGGATGAGAGGGGCCTGGCTCTTCTTGCTGTTCATCTGACATCCATTCAGCACCACTCCAGTCGCCTGTCAACCTGTGTACTGAGCTTCACATCGAGAGCTCGATACAGCGGATCCACTGCATGAATGTCGCTACATGAGCTACTTTCCGGAGGGCATCGAACAGCCTGGTCGTTGGTGAGAGAATCCTTTCTCAGGGTTTCACTGGGAAACTTTGCACAGACATCTCTACCTTAGGAATACTTTACTGAACCTACTTTGAACACTGTGCAGAGATACTTTTAGCTTTCCTCATTTCAAGAAATCTATCGCTTGCTACTACACCTTATTGGATAAAAGTTATTGCGCTCCTCCATGCCGGTGAAGACCATCAGATCTGCAACATGGACATTACTGTCTTTGCTGCTATAAGGGCCCTTATACCATTACCTTTAAGCCAGGCCTCTCATTAGAGTTAACGGTTAATAGTTTGTCCTGGGGTTCCCCTTTAGTAATAGTAATATCTACAAGTACTCAATAGTTTGAAGAAGGTAACTGCGGATTATCTATCACTAACTGTATTGATGTTGTCTATTTGCATATCTTATAAATTTGTTTGAGCACTATAAAAATCACTTCAACCAAATCCTGGTTGTTAGTCCGGGACCTGGCTGACCAATACCATTTTGAGTTCTTTTTTTTTTTGCTGCCTAAGTAAATTGAAGAAAACATTAATGCTTGAAATGTGTCAGTGTGTCATTACTGTGGTATTCTATAAATCACATTGCCAGGTGTGCCTGGGGTTGAGAAGCAGTGTAATGGACTGAACAAATTTAGGCAGCTCCTTTGGGGGTATCCTTTCACATGGGTGTTCGTCCGGGATTTTCCGCTACTCTGCCATCAACTCCCCTAGACAACAACCCTACAAGCACCAGGATGCCACTGCGATCCAGTGGTGTGAGGAAGAAGGCGCCCACTTAGAGTCAAGCGTGGTGAACTCCCTGGGGAGACCTGGACTGAAGAACAAATCAGCCAGGCAGTGAAGACGCTATCCCCAGACATGAAGGTGTGGGTGATTGCTGTCAAAACAGACCATGGGACCTATGCGCTGTTAGAATGGAGACAAGGAGCCCCTGAAAGATTCAAAGGTGCCAGTGTGCAATTGGCCAACAAGAAGGAGCTTTGTATAATCCATCTAAAGGCTCCAGATGAGGGTCATACCAGCTCCAGTCAAGCTGCTTCAACTACGGGAGAAGTTCCCTCCCCTTCACCTCTGGCCACGATTGGACCAGAATTCTTTGCTGCTCTGGGAGACTTTGTGTCAAAATGTCAGAAAGACCCTCCAACATACCCTGGAATTGGGTATTGGAGGCTCAGGACCTTCTCTGGAAGACAACCAGTGCCTACAGGGGAGGACAACTTTGAAGAGTGGCTGGACCAGGCCACACAAGCCTTGGATGAATGGGACATTCCTAAGGCCCACAAGATACAGAGTCACAGAGAGTTTAAGAGGGCCTGCCTCAGAAGCCATCTACAATTTGAAGCTCAGCAAGCAAGATTGCCCAAGACTACCTGAACATCCTGCTGGATGTGTTTGGGCGCACATAAAAGGTTTCTGATCTCATGTACCAGTTGGAGCACACTTACCAAAATGAGTGGGAGAAGCTGTCGCATTACATGAGATGTTTGGACAAAATTATGCACCAGATCTCTCTGAAGAAGGGTCTAGACCCCCGGAGGGTGGATGAGGTCCGTGCCCAGCAAGTCTTGAGGGGTGCCCAGCTCTTGGACCCCATCACCCTCCTGTTGAGAACCTGGCAATATGGTGGCATCTTGAAGTATCCAGGTCTGATCCGGATTGTGCGGGAAGAGGAGGCCATGCTGGAAAACAAAAAAAAGAGTAAGATGTCAGAATCTCTTGTTGGGGTCAGGGTGGCCAGTGCAGCTGATGGTGACCCCCAGGTCAAGCTTATTAAGACTCAGGTGTCACAGCTGATAGAGATGATGGCCCTGTTGACCGCCAGGCCCACTGTTCTACCCAGGGATGAAGTTTCAGTGCCCAAGAAGTCCTCAAGCTCTTTGGCTGCTCAGGTGGAGAAGCCAGCAAACCAAGGAATCTGCTTCAACTGTGGAGGAGTTGGACATTATCGACGAGTATACCCAAGCCCAGTGAAGCCTCAAGCACAGCGCCAAAAGCCGACGGGAAACTCCAGAGGGCCCCCGTGAAGGAGTCAACTACATTAGCTAGCTCCAGAAGAACCAACGATGCAAAGAGACCTCAGCAGAAGTCCAAACCCTTACAGAGGGCTACCGTTGCTACCCAATGTCCCGCTCCCTTTGACACAAGCTACCCGGTGTCAGAGAGTCAATGCACACCAGACGGTTTGAAGAAGCACTAAGGTCAGTGTGAAACGCACGGGTCACCTCCTGGGTTCAGACACTCTGTCTTTGTTGGCTGTCATTTGCTATATTTGGAATAAAATTGTTGCAACGTTCCTGTGGTGTGCAGCTGTTTTCTTCTGGTTGTAAACCGCAGTTGGAGGGAAAAAAATGACAACGACGTTTACAGCACGGGCTCTGAAGGTCCGGCACAGTATATTCACCCCCTTCCTGCCCAGGCCAATTTTCAGCTTTCACCGCTGTCAGGCTTTGAATTCAATTGCGCGGTCATACAACGCTGTACCCATATGACATTTTGATAATTTTTTTCTCAAAAATAGAGCTTTCTTTTGGTGGTATTTGATCACCTCTGCGGTTTTGCGCTATAAACAAAAAAAGACTGACAATTTTGAAAAAACACATTAATTTTTACTTTATGCTATAATAAATATCCCAATTTGAAAAAAGAAAACATATTTCTTCCTCGGTTTAGGCGATATGTATTCTTCTACATATTTTTGGTAAAATAAAATCACAATAAGCGTATATTGATTGGTTTGCGCAAAAGTTATAGCACCTACAAAATAGGGGATGGATTTATGGCATTTTTTTTTTTACTAGTAATGGCAGTGATCTGTGATTTTTGTCAGGCCTGCGATATTGCGGCGGAAAGATCGGACAGTTTTGACACTATTTTGGGACCATTCACTTTTATACAGCGAACAGTGCTATAAAAATGCACTGATTACTGTATAAATGTCACTGGCAGGGAAGGGGCTAACACTAGGGGTGATCAAGGGGTTAAATTTGTTACCTAGGGAGTGATTCTAACTGTGGGGGGAGGGGACCGACTGGGGAAGGTGACCGATCGGTGTTCCTCTGTACTGGGAACACACGATCGGTCTCCTCTCCCCTGACAGGACGTGGATCTGTGTGTTTACACACACAGATCCATGTCCCTGCTCTGTGACTGGCAATCGCGGTTGCCTGGCAGACATCGCAACCTGCAGGCACACGCATCGACTCCCAAGTGACGTGGTGGGCGCGCATACCTAGCGGCTGGGAAGCCGTGGACGTCATATGACGGCCACCCAGGATGAGAGAGACACCTTGCGGCTGTCATTTGAATATACGCGGGATGGGAAGAGGTTAAGAGCTGTCAGATGGAGGAGCAGGCAGTCAGTCACGGGCGGACCTTCTTTTTTTCTTTTTTGGGTTCGGAGGTGTGGCAGGCGTCATGATTGATCTACATCGGGGGACATTGTTTTTTTATTTTTTAATAAAGGAATTGTCAAAAACTGTTTCTGTGTTTTTATTTCTTTTTGACGCTTTTTTTGGTGAATGAGTAGGGGTACGATGCACCCCATACTCATTCACATGGGGGAGCGGGCCCCCTTTCCCCCTTCTAGATGCTGATAAGCCCCCTGCCTGCAGACCCTCACAACCACCACCCAGGGTTGTGGGGAAGAGGCCCTTGTCCCCATCAACATGGGGACAAGGTGCTTTGGGGTGGGGGGGGGGGCAAAACTTTTCAAAATAGAAAACATTTCAAATTTGAAAACTATTAATATTCGAAAACTATTCTAAATTGATTAGAAAACTATTTGAATTGAATTGAATTCGAATTTCGTCCATTTTTTTCCCCGTTATTTTGGATTAGTTTAAATTTGGTACTATAGTAATTCAGAAATTCGGATATATCTGAATTTCCGAAAATGGTAAAATATGTCCGAATTTCAATTCGGAAACAAAACGAACTGCACATGTCTAGTATTCACATGGGTACTAATTTTAAGTTTTCTTGCAAACCTCATGTAATCATTTTGTATAGGGCATTTTACACTAGTACTTTCTGGTCATTTTATTGGTTTGGAGTAGCGCCTTTAATTGCCTTTAATTTTTGTTATTCCATTTGATGTGGGGACACATGTTTATGCTTATGTTTTTTGTATGAGACCTATGTTGTCTTTCCACAATCTGACCTTCACTGGATATACATTTCCCTCCAATGACTCTATACAAACTCATTATCTCATGGGTACAGAACACCTGGTAACCTCATCATATGGTTTCCCCACAGTACTCTCTACAACATCTGCTTTACTTTATTCTACCTCAAGGAACAAGGGTGATGCAGTAGCCCATAGCATATAACATATCTTTTAACTTTTTACACAACATGGCACCCTTCTGTATTTATCTATTATGATAGACATTTTGTGCCATTAACACTTATGTTGTGATGTAGTTGTGTATAGTTCTGCAAACTATTTATGTAGCACTGATTACAAAAAACAATTTCATAAATTAAAAACCAACTCATCATCACGGACATCCAGTTGAATGATGCATTATTACCGAGAATGGTCCTGCACTGGTAGATGCCACTGTGTCTAACCTAGGCAGATATGATTGTGTAGTCCTGTCCTTCTGCTACTACCATACCATTGTGTAACCACTGATAAGTCACAACACTTCCTCCATGGCAGGTCATTGTTATATAGTAACTTGTTCCAGTCTGGTGTGAAGGTCACCGCAACTCTCCCAGAATCCTCTACAAGACATAACATAAAAATATAAAGGAGGTAATCTTATTGTGAATGGTAGTTATGTGGTAGGAAATGAATCTTCCTCCTATAAAAACTTTAAAAAAGTGTAGGAACACCTAATATGCAAACAACATTTATGTACCCTGTTTCCCCGAAAATAAGACCTAGCGTGATTGTCGGTGATGGCTGCAATATAAGCCCTATCCCCCAAATAATCCCTACCCTGTTTCTCGGAAAATAAGCCCTACCCTGAAAATAAGACCTACAAGGACTTTAACTAGGGCTTATTTGGGGGGTAGGGCTTATATTGCAGCCATCACCGACAGTCACGCTAGGTCTTATTTTAGGGGAAACAGGGTATGTATGTGTGTCCTTACATGGAATCACAAAACAAAACAAAGAGCTCACAAGCCTAGTGCATTATCCTCAAAACAAGTCTTTAATAGGTAAAAGTGGTAAGTATTATACTCAAAAATAGACGCAGGTATCACAACTTTTCATAAATAGACAGCAGCTTTTAGATCCACGATACAACATGTCACACAGCAGATAAAATTCAGTAGTACAGTAGGCTGATGAGTTTCGAGGACTTGCCTCTTCCTCATAGCCAACCAAGGACTTGCCTCTGGGGAAGTCCTTGAAATGTGTCAGCCTACTGTACTGCCAAAGTGGCTTATTCTGCCTCCTTGTCCACAGCTACTCGTTGCCATAGCTACAGCATCATGCATGGAGGAGTCAGCTGAATTAGTCGAACACATCATCAGCCACTTGCCTCTTGAGGATGCACAGACCTCTGTAGGGCTACGGTGTGAAGGCACCACCAACACCCAAAGCCCAATTTTTCTGCATCTGTTACTTCTATTCAAAGTTAGCGAAAGAGGCACCAGACTTTATCCAAAAAAAAAATGTTAAATCATGTACTACACTTTGACTTCTTCACATAAGACTTGCTCACTGTGGTGCAAAAATGTGTTATTTCCATCCAAAATCTGCCAAAGAGACACCAGAATGTATCCAAAAAATCTCTAATCTTGTTTTGAATTGCACTAAATTGTGGCCTCATCATACAGACTGGCACCCCAAGCCATTGTTTACAAAATAAAGAAAGCTGACAGGGACAATCAATTCAACCATTTACCTACTGGGCACTTAAACCCCCTTCCTGCCCAGGCCAATTTTCAGCTTTCAGCTCTGTGGCAATTTGAATGGCAATTGTGTGGTCATGCTACACTGTACCCATATAAAATTTGTATAATTTGTTTTCACACAAATAGAGCTTTCTTTTGGTGGTATTTAATCACTACTGAGGGTTTTATTTTTTGCTGAATAAACAAGAAAAGACCAAAAATTTTGAAGAAAAAAAACAGTTTTCATAGTTTGTTATACAATTTTGCAAACAGGTAATTTTTCTCCTTCATTGATGTGCGCTGATGAGGCTGCACAGATGGGCAATGATAGGCACTAATAGGCTGCACTAATGGGCACTGATAGGATGCACTGGTGGGGACTGATAGGCTGCACTGATGGGCACTGATAAGGCGGCACTGATGGGCACTGATGAGGCGGCACATGTAGGCACTGATAGGTGGCATTGATAGGTGACATTGATAGGTGGCACTGATGGGCGGCACTGATAGGTGGCACTGAAGGGCACTAATAGATGACACTGATAGGTAGCAATGATAGGTGGCACTGATGGCCACTGATAGGTGATTGATAGATTGTGTTAACACGGCACTGATAGGTGGCACTGAAGGGCACTAATAGATGACACTGATAGGTAGCACTGATAGGTGGCACTGATGGGCACTGATAGGTGATTGATAGATTGTGTTAACAGAGGGATAGGTACAGTTGTAATTGGAGACTGTCATTACAGATCTTGTGTGGGTCCGCCCAGCACACAGAGGAAGGGAATGTGAACTGCTTGAATCACTGTGTGTGATGGGAGGAATGAAGCATTGTGGGAGAGGTAATTCTATACAGACTAAGCTGCTTTATGTACTGAGCAAAAAGAACTACATATTAGAGCCATTATAGATCTCTGACCAGAGGGGAAAAGGAGAAGGCTTTTTCTGGGCTGGGGCAGAGGCAAGGAGGACATTAGGAGAGCGTGTGTTTCTCTGGTGGAAAAGAGACCAGAGAGGACAACCCCCCCCCCCCAGATACCACCCCCCAGATACAAAAGACTGTCACTGATGCTGACCAAGTCCACTGGCCAGCTGTCAGGGAGGGAGAGCATTGCTGTTGCAGACTACAGTAGGTTGCGTGGCAGATGTGGAACAGAGAGAGGTCATCTGCTGTCATCACAAGAGTCAATAAGAGGTCAGTGGCCAGCCCCACTACAACCTGTTAAAGAAATAACATCACCCATGTGAGCCACATTGAGGGCACCCTTTTCCAGTGTTTTGAGGATCTTTCCCAAGGTCCCCAACATCAGTTTGGGCCCCAAAGTGCTGGCCAGTGGGTAAAAAGGGGTTTATTATAGATTGCCAAACTACTACTGTGGTGCTCCCTATAGGTGGGGCTACCTCCAGTATAGGATTGTGTGACTGATATTTTTTTGTCACCAACTGTATACTTTAGTTGCTATTATTTCATATATTTGCTGAACAGTTACTGTTGTTTCATTCTTCTAAACTATTGGGGTACTATATATCTGTTTGCAATAAATGTTCCACTTCAGCCCAGGTGTGTCAGCATGCGTGGTGCTCATTACAGAGTCATGGGCACAGGAAGCAAGAGACCTGGGAAACAACTGTTCCTTGGGGGTAAGCACTATACATTGTTAGCTAAGCAGATGTAATATTTATATATAACATGGGCATACTCCATAGACAGTGAGGTTCTAAATGCAGAGCGATACAAGTAGAATTTTTGTTTTACAGTGTGAATCATGCTCTGGACTTTTTTTTTATTAGATTAGGAGTTTAAAAAAACTAGAATAAACCAGTGGAATTGCCAATTGGGATACAAAAGTAAGTACTATCTGTTGGAGAAAGGCATGCTGTCTTCCCAAATACCATGTCTTGCAAAGACTTGAGCTTCATAGTGTAGGTTTTTCATATAACACCAAATTAATCTCAGCCTTGCTTTGGAGTGCTATGTGGTTTGAAATGTATTGGGATTACAGTCCAGCCTTTTGACATAGAAGGCAACAGACAAGTACAAAAAAAAATAACAGGGTTCTCAAAGTTCCTGTAAGCAGGTTGACTCTATTTTTGTTCTTGATGATATTTTCTTTTTTTTAAGCTTTCTTAAAGCCAAGTTCCACTCATTTTTAATAATTAGCCTCATTGTAATGTTCACCCATAGTGCTGTAATGTTTGGATAATTATATCTTGAAATTTCTATAGTAAGTACCTTTTTTTCAATAGTCTTTCTACTAGACTTCCGGTCACGGCCACCTAGGTCACTACGTCAGCAGCCTGGCCCATTGACTCCTGAGATATCTATGTCATCGATCCCAGAACTGATGCAATCTGCACCACTTTTAAAGAAGAGCATTGTGGGAGCATCTACTGGACTACTGTGCGGGCATGTTCCTCACGACTAAAGTAATTAGAATGTGCACATGGGTATCACTTTTTGTTGTGGTTCTGGTGAATTACAATGATCTTGATGATTTTGTTAGTTTGATGTTGGCTAGGAGACTGGAACTCCACTTCAATAGCACCACATAGGTGCAGTACTGCACAGCCTCCATGGGTCATAGGAAGGGTAAGCTATAGCTGTGGATCGACAGACCATGAACATTGCAATGGACAATGGCCCAAGCAGGACATTACTATATCAGAGATACAGGTATAGCGACTGAATGTAGGGAAGAGAGGAAGTAGTTCTGATTCCCTGGTTTATTTGTGGTTATTCAGCTCATACTAGGGAAAATCTGGTCCATTCAGATCCGTTTGCCCATCCCTTTCATTATTATATACTTTATGTTATGGAGACGTTTTACCCAGGTCCTGCATGCTTTTTCTGATAAATGTCCTGTCCATGGACCACCTCTGAAATTTAAAGTATAGCTAAAGGAAAAACTTTTTTGTTTTTTGAAGTTTTGAGTGGAGAAGGTTTAAAACTCCAGTCATGTTTCTTTGCTGTGTGTCCCCAATAAAGAGATTCAGCCTCTCTGTTTGT
Source organism: Lithobates septentrionalis (assembly GCA_037952835.1). Classification (NCBI taxonomy): domain Eukaryota; kingdom Metazoa; phylum Chordata; class Amphibia; order Anura; family Ranidae; genus Lithobates; species Lithobates septentrionalis. The sequence continues at coordinate 1,299,666 of JBBDGP010000346.1, read as the reverse complement.
CCTGTTTACCATTATCACCAAGAGTGAAAGTGAAAAAAAAAATCCCAAATTTTAAGTTCTACCACTTCCTGTTTGGCTAGGGGGCAGGAAGTGAATGGAAATCCCCAATAGGACACAGACAGACAAACAATTTGATAGGGATTTTACGCGTATTACTCTAGCCAAAATAAAAATAAAAACATGTTTTGCCTTTAGATCTATTTCAGTGGTAATAAATATCCAACTCAGTACTAAAATGTATATATTATGGTTATAGGAGGGTCACATGAGGATAAGCTTTAGTCAAGTTTGAATCAGTTAAATTGGCCTGTACCTATGGATTGGCGGATCTAGTGCAAACTAGGCCATGCTTACCAAAACAATGGCTGAATTAAATGGGTTGTAAAGTCAGAAGGTTTTTTATCTTAAAGTGTTTGTTACCCTAAAAAAAAAATAGATCCTGTTCCCTTAAAGCATGTTACACAGTGCATGTGCTGTGTAATTTGGTCCCCTGTATCACTTAAAAAACCTGGCTGTTCCTGCCTGGTTCTGCCCTCCCCCCCTGTAAACTGACCACGGTTTATCATGGCTGCTGAGCCCTGACACCTTGGTCAGTTTACGTACCTCCATCATCCGCAGCCCTGCTCTGACCTTCTTTGTCCTCCACTCCCACTTCCCTCCCTGCCTGTCTGCTCGTGACAGTACCCGCCCCCTCCCCTACTGCTGCTTTAAAAACTGTAATCTACTCATGCCATCTCTGCTTGTAATATAACAATATGTGTCCCGGTGTCTGATCTATATTAAAAAAATGCAGATTATACCTTATATCAGAGTGTCTCTCAGCACTCACGTGACTCCTCGGCTCTCTCTCCTCCCCGGCTGACGTCAGAAGCAGTGCCTCGGCACCGCCCGCTGGAGCTGTCAGCCGGGAAGAGGAGAGAGCTGAGGAGTCACGTGAGTACCAGGAGACGCTCTGATATAAGTTATAATCTGCATTTTTTTTTTATATAGATCAGACCCTGGGACACATAATTCTATATATCAGAGGGGATGGCATAAATAGAATATAGTGGCCTAACAACCACTTTAATGCATTATATGCATTAGGATAAAAAGCCCTCTGTGTGCAGCAGCCCCTCATGCCCCCCCTAAGAATTACCAGAGCCCCATCTCTGTCCAGCGATGTCCACAAGTGTCTCGGCCATCTGGGACTCTCCCTCCTGATTGGCTGAGACACAGCAGCGGCGCCATTGGCTCCCGCTGCTTTTTTAAGTCAGTTAGCTAATCAGGAGAGAGAGGGGCGGGGCCGAACCGCAGCTCCGTGTCTGAATGGACACACAGAACTGTAGCTCGGCTCAGGTGCTCCCATAGCAAGCTGCTTGCTGTGGGGGCACTCAACAGAAGGGAGGGGACAGGAGCACAGAAGAGACACCCGAGAAGAGTAGGATAGGGGCTGTTCTGTGCAAAATCACTACGCAGAGCAGGTAAGTATAACATGTTTGTTATTTTATTTAGAAAAACAAGACTTTACAATCACTTTAATAGTTAAAGTAGGATGATATTCATTGTAATTCAAGTCAGGGATAGACAGCAGAGCAATTGCTCACATTAACGTTTACTGAATCACAAGGAAATAAAAAAAGAATATCTTAATGAGATCCAGTATGGTTTTCATTTTAATTGCATTAAAAAGCATTCTAATCACTTTCCTATTACTGGCAGAGGAAAAATAATAGCAAAATAAAAGAACATGTCACTCCAGCGTTAACAAGAACAGGCTGCTGCAGCACTGTCTCTTTAAAGCTTAATTATTTTAACAAGCTTGTATATTAATGGTATCTTGGCAGCTTCTCTCCGCTGCTTGATTGTGTTTTTTATGAGCCCTTGTTAATGTTTTATGTATTTTATTGTTCACAGCGCTCTGAATATTTCAGCGGGGCACTCCATAAATAATGTTTATCTGACCCACTTATCAGAGCGCTCCTCCCTGTTTATACTTGTCCATTTGGTTACAGTGCCATTAGATAAATGGTCACTCAGAAATATGTATGCAGGTTACTAAACCAACCTGACAGATGCAAAGCAATGTGTGATTACTCACCCCGATGTGGAATCAGGAGACCCTTTTATTAAGGACCCCCCGAACTTCACTTCCCAGAGAGAGACTTCCAATCACTTAAAGACTCTACATGCACTGATTTCTTTCTAAGTATCTCTCAGTTCCTTTGAGTCTTGCTAAATTAATTTGAGAGTCTCTCTCATCTCTCAGAGTATCTAACAGATTATTTGTGTCTCCTAATGCCTCTTCAGGAACCCCCGTCTCTTGGCCCCTGGATAAATATCTTTCTCAGAATTAACTCACAAAAAAAGCATTTGGCTGAACAGCCTTCTGGATCATTCACAAGTTGATTTTTAAATAACATTTTAGATGCATACTGAGGAGCAAACAATAAGCTGCTTTTGTTGGAGGGATGGTTTTATCAAGACATTTTTTATTTAAATGGGGAACTTTTATGCATTTTAAGAAGTTACTCATTTTGAGTTTTTATATTGATGTAATTTTTATTTAATGAGAAGCCATCTTTGTCATACTTTCACAAATACAGTATATATCACATATGATGTTTTGTTATGATAGCTAAATATTTATGCAAGATATATTACAACTATATTTTTATTACATATATATAATAAACATCCTGCCTGAAAGACTTGTAAGCAGCTGCTTACAAGGGGTTAATGTATCTGCCCGTGTTATGCATTTTTTTCCCCTGGCTGTGATCCGCTTCATGTAAGATGAGCCAACCAGGTGCCAAATTATGCCATGTTCCAATGTTTGTTTGTTTCCGCTAGGAATGACTAGGCTGCAAGGATTAATGCTTTCCTGCCATTTTCTACCAGGTTAAAGTGGTGTTCCGGCCAAAATTATACTTTTAAATAAAAATACCCTTAAAATACACAAGCTTAATGTATTCTAGTAAAGTTAGTCTGTAAACTAAGGTCTGTTTTGTTAGTTTATAGCAGTAGTTTGTTATTTTATAAACTTACAGCAGGCCATGGCCATCTTAAGTGTGGGCATCTGTCAGGAAATGTTCCATCCGCTGGTAATATCTGTCATTTGGGATGCAGTACTGAGGTCCATCAGCAGGTGTCTCCTGGCAGTTTGGAACTGTCAGGAGAGCTCTTCCATGCTGATGTTATGTCATCTTTGGGCCACAGTACTGGCGTCCACCAGCGGATGGATCCTTGCAGTATGGAGCAGACAGTACCTCCTACAATCAGGTGTCACTTGAGGCCAATCACAGACCTATAAATACCCGGCAAGCAATCACATGTTTGCCTTGGTTTCTTCCTTGTGCCCTGACCTGCTAGCTTTTGATCTGATCCTGATTCTGAACCTGTTCCTGTGCCCTGAACCTGTGACCCGTGTATCTGATCCTGTCTCCCTGTCCCGATCCCTATCCTGTCCCACCTGTTACCTTGCATCCCTGCCTTCAGTCTGATCCATCCATCCTCTCCCTGTCCTGTGTTCCTGACCCTATCTGCTGATCTCCCTGTGTATGACCTTGGCCTGGCTTACGTTTATGTCTCCGGAACATCCCCTGTCCATCTGCTGATCAGCTGTGTATGACCCTGGCCTGGCTATTGTTTATGATCCTGGTATTTGCAATTTATTGTACTTATCTGTCTGTTTTTATTTGTGGGTCTCTGTCTGTTGGTTGGTTATTGCACTGTGTCATATTGGAGGTGGTTGTACTATATTATTCACTTACTTTAATAAATTATTATATTTTCACTTATATACGTTTTGGTGTCCTCTGTCGCAGATCACACGGTTCTGGTCACTCCTGTTCATGACAGCATCTGAAGCCAGACTGTATTTCTTCCTGGATCTCATCCTTGCAGATCTCGCACATGCTCAGTGCAGCACAAGCAGTGTAATAGGTTTCAGGTCAGGTTTCCATAGCAACGACAGTGTCAGAGGAAGTTGCCGCCCCTTCCCAGAAGGCATTGAAAACAGGAAATGATGCGATGGGCCACGGCCAGGGAGGAGGAAGTGAAAAATGAATACAGCAGATATACAGTAGGTGCTGAGAATTTTTTTTTTAAATATCCAATTCATTTACAGTGCACAGTTTAGTGAGGGATTCTGAAGAGTTGTAAAAGTGGGTGGAACTCCACTTTAATGCCCCCTACAGGTCAACCAACATAAAAGAGGTCACCTCCAAACCTCTGGAGTTCTGTCAGGGGAATGTAGGCCAAAATGTAGCTGCTGGAGTGATAATTCCCTTTGAGGGGGGGAAAGGGGTGAAGGGAGCCTAATTGGGGTTCCCGGAGAGTGTCTCAGACCTGGTGACCTTATGGGTTTATAGCTGTTAATCATGGACTTACTGCCTTAGTGGATTACTGCCAATCATTGACTGTAAGGGACTTGCACTACCTTTTGTGGATTATTGACTTAATGGACTATTGCCTTTAAAAGGGATTGCTTTATGGATTTGCCTTCTGCATAAGGTATGCACATTCTATGGGATGTTAGAAGAGCTCTGTACAGGATTTGTGTTGAAACCGCTTTTTGAGAACTGTACTGTATTCAGCAATGACCTCAGTAAAGGATCTTGTGTGTTTACTTGCTTTGCCTGGTCTGAAGTTTCTTAAAGGGGGGCATGCATAGCATATCAAAAGAACAGGGCTTGCAACACAATAAGGGGGCTGAGCTAGAGGAAGATGCAATACATGGGTCCAACACACAGAGTATTGACCAGAGGAAGTTAGTGTGTTGTTGCTAAGGATTACAGTGTATGTGTCACTGGGTGACTGGCAAGGGTGACAGTTCCTCTGGTAGTGGAGGGGGCTATGCGCTTGGCACCTCCACTAGTGGCCGTTTCCCCACTTTTTGGGAGCAAACCCAGGGCACAAAGTGCCTAGAGACCCAGCTTGAAGTCACAGGAAGAGGAAAGATGCAGAGGGACCCCAGGAAAGAGAGAGCAAGCATAGAGGTTGGAAAGAGAGCATTTCCTGTATCCTGTATAGGAAACATGGGATAGGTCACTGGAAAAAAGGTGACATGAACTGACGGATTGGTGGAGCCTGGAACAGGCTCAGCGATACTGGCCTCAAAATGCTGCACAGCTGGAAGTGGTGTCCGCTAGTGTACAGTGTCATCAACGTAACAGCAGAGCGCGCAAGGAGTTAACAGTAATATTGTTTCCATGTCTGGGAGACGTGCCTTAAAGTGGTTGTAAAGTCACATCTATTAAATACTTTGATCCTCTGTTTTAGGTCCATTTTTAATGCAGTGTGTGTTTTCCTAAAATGATTTTCCTTTCCCGATTTAAGAGACTACAGTGGGAGGGGCTGAGACTCTTCTGATGTATGCAAGATGGCAGAGGGAGGACAAATGACTGCACAGCAGCACTGCGCAAAGAAGGTATTTAGTATTATAATTGTAAGAAAATGCACACGCTGTACTAAGCATGAACCTAAAACAGAGAGGATCAAAGTAATTAATAGATGTTTCCTTACAAGCACTGGAGCAGCTGCAGAGAATAGTATTACTAAGGCAGGTGGGGAGGAGATCGGCTTCACAGTTCACACAGATTACGGAAAAGACAGGAAGAGAAGGAGGGGCAGTGGGGGAGATGCAGAGACTCTAAAGAGAGCAGGATGATGGAGGCGTGTATTCTGACCACACTATCATGGATCAGCAGCCATGACAAGCATGATCAGTACACACAGGGGGACCCAGGAATGGGCAGGATCAACCAGGCATTGTACAACATGGAAAGGGATAAATGAAACTACAAAAGCACTATGCTGTATATCATGCCTTAAAGCACAGGAGCTTTTCTTTTGGGGGTGATTATAACCACTTTAATGTTAACTGTCGCATGACTGCAGCTCCCAGCCTGAAGCTCAGAGATTAGTGAGTGCAGTTCCACTTGTTCCCACATGGGCGCCTAAGCCCCTCCCACAGACTAGTGCAAAAATATTATCTATATGTCCCCTACAGAGTAAAGGAAGTCCATTGACAAAGTTTGGTCTATAGTCTGATATTAAAATAGAAGGACAGGAAAGACAAAGTCGTGTTAGACTACAAAGCAGAAAGCATTATGTCATTGTGAAAAGCAGTTACATTCAAGTATTTTTTTACAACACCTATATCTTAGGACTTTGTCATTTTAATTCTTTGTGTAAATCTTGATTAGCCCATTCTGTCTCTCCTAATTTTAACAGCGGTTTCTGAGACCTGATTTTACTAAAGGAGTTGATAATCTTCACTTCACTTCTAGTTAGGCTGGTAGGTAAATTTAGTTTTTGGCTCCATCTGCAATCTGGAGAGCAGTGATTATTTGGTCTGGTCTGGTCTGTTCAGAGTTCCACAGGCTGGAAGTTTAATTGCTTCCCCCTGCCTCTAGAACAGCTTCTTAACCCCAGTCCTCAAGGTGCCCCAACAGGTCATGTTTTCAGGATTTCCCTCAGATGAAACGGCTGTGGTAATTACTAAGGCAGTGAAACTGATCAGATCACCTTTGCAAAATAATAGAAATCCTGAAAACATGACCTGTTGGGGGCGTCTTGAGGACTAGAGTTGAGAAACACTGCTCTAGAAGAAGTTTCTAGAAATTAGAGAGGAAGAATTCAAATAACCAGCCTAAATATTGATTAGGGCCAGACAATCACAGAGGAGGTGTGCCCAGATGGTGCCTGAGAAGCTGTTAAATAGTCTGGAACTCTGAAAAGATTGTCTTCCGCAGAAAGGAGATGTTACCAGCCTTAGAGGGAGCTTTTGCCACTCTGAGGCAAGCCTTGGATTGTACTGCTATTCTCTGAGATCTTTGGGCAGGAAACCTGGAAGGGCCCTGGAACTGACCGCAGGACTTCACCAAATGGATCTGATCTTGAGAAGGATTTCTCTCACTCACTGTGAGGTATCCAGAGGTAGCTGAAAGGTGGTAGTTGTCCTGGGGACTTGTGAGTAATTACCCTGTACTGAATCCAGGTGACTGTTTGCTTTTGGGATATACAGTAAGTGCCAGACATTGCTCTGACTGAGACTGCTCTCATAAGGTCTCAGGTACTGGCCATTACCCTCTCCTCAGCAGTGTCCTGGACTGCATCCTTGCCAGCAGTCCAGATTTTCCCGGGACAATCCTGATTTTGGGACCCTCGTCCCGATCGGAGCTCATCCCGATTAATTTTGCAGGATTTTGCTTTTGTCCCAGGAAAATCAGGAATGCTTTAGGCAGAAAACGGCCGGCGGGCTACAAAAAGATGGCCAACGCATTTCCCCTTGTGTTCAGTGGAGAGGGGAGGGGCAGCCAATCAGCTGCTCTCTTCAGTGTACAGTGGACAATTCTCTTGTACACTGAAGCCTATTCGCTGCACGGCCCCGCCCCTCTCCACTGAACACACGTGAAAGGAATTGTAGCTGCTACTGCTGGGGACATGATACACTGTAATTAAGGAGATCGCCGCTGCCTGGGGACACCACAGATGTGAGGAGGGCTCTCCTGCCTGGGGACACCACAGATGTGAGGAGGGCTCCGCTGCCTGGGGACACCACAGATGTGAGGAGGGCTCTCCTGCCTGGGGACACCACAGATGTGAGGAGGGCTCCGCTGCCTGGGGACACCAGATTTAAGGAGGGACTCCGCTGCCTGGGGACACCTGATGTAAGGAGGGACTCCGCTGCCTGGGGACACCAGATGTAAGGAGGGACTCTGCTGCCTGGGGACACCAGATGTAAGGAGGGACTCTGCTGCCTGGGGACAACCGATGTAAGGAGGGGCTCCGCTGCCTGGAGACACCAGATGTAAAGGGGGAACTCGATGCCTGGGGACACCTTTTTTTTTCTATGTCACGCCTACAAATGCATGCTCCATTCCCTAATTATAATAAGACTCCGCCTACAGCAAAAAAAGTGTCCCTATACATTTTTTTACAATGTTGGCAACTATGGGTCTGTGAGTTTAAGGAAGAGTGTTTTCCTGTACTGTGCAGTGTCCCTGAAGTTGCCCTGGTTACCTACAGCTGCGTACAGGGTAACCAGGTGTAAAGAGACTTGCCTCATGGTCCCCACCTGTGAGGCCTTAGACTGTCCTATTTCTCAACAAGTGCTAAGGAGTAGATTACATATACCAAAGAGACTGGCCTTACGGTTCCCAGCTGTGAGGTTTACGCCTGCTCAAAAAGTCATGTCATGGTTTTCAGCTGTGGAGAGTTCAGACACAGGGAAAAGACTTTCCTCTAAGGCTCGGTTCACACATGGGCAACACGACTTTAGCGCGACTTTGTACCGCGACTTCAACGCGGCTTCAGCGCGACTTTAGCGCGACTTCGGCAAATTACGAGGCGACTTGAAGTCGCCTCCATGACAGACGACTTCGCCTGTGGCCAATCACCTCTCTGGGAGGGAGGGGGGGAGGGAGGGGTTTTCTCTGCAAAGTCGCTTGACTTTACAGAGAGATCCGACTTGCAGGCGACTTACATTGAGTTGAATGGGTACAAGTCGCCTACAAGTCGGATAGAAGTAGTACAGGAACCTTTTCTGAAGTCGGAGCGACTTCAGTAGTGTCAATTAAGACGCTCCCATTGCCTACCATGATAATCTAAATGCAAAGCGACTTGGGACGACTTGAGGGCGTACAAGTCGGATCCCAAGTCGCCCCAGTGTGAACCGAGCCTAACTGTTATGTGCTAAATGTTTTAGAGTATCCCATGCCCCTAACCCCTCTCCTGTTACATGTTTTAGCTGCAATAAACCACAAAAAGACAATCCCTAGTTTATTGGAGCCAGAGTAAATGGACTGCTGCTTTAGTGGCCTCTGTACTGTTTGGGAGAGAACCAGTTAAAACCAATTGCTCCTTTGGGGGTAGCGCTACATTGTTATTGTACAGGATTTATATATGGCCAACAATTTGCACAGCACTTTTTCCTATTGCGTAAAGTTGGATAGAGTAGGAGTTAGTTGGACAGATTGGAGTAAGGAGTTGCAGAAGATGGGAGAGGCTCTGGAGAAGTCCTGGAGGTGAGCATTGGAGGAGCTGATGAGAAAGCTAGAGAGCAGGGGGTCTTAGGAGGAGCAAGAAGATTGTTTTGATTGATATTTTAGTGATGTAGCTGAGGGAAAAATTAAGGATGGCTTTGTAAGTTGTTAGCAATAAACTTAATAAAATGAATGGAGAATCACTTCAACTATCTAACCATACGAAAAGCAAATTCCTGTTTATGTCTTTTATCTGCATATGATTGGGTGTTCAAAGTGAAAAAAAATATATAATTTTATGAAATATAAGCCAGTAAGTCCAGGATTTAAATTTTTTTGTACATACATACATACAGTTTTCTTCCAGATAGGTAAGTAAAATAATACCACATTGCACAGAATCAAAATCATGTTCAAAGAAGAATCATAAAGGATCATAACAATAAAACATATATTTTACAAATCTCGCTGTAATGGCTCCCTAATCATCCAAACCCTAGGCTGTATTGAGTTTTTTAAAGAGTCATCATCATTGTTGTCTTGTCCTGAAGTTTCTAGCCACTTTGACCATTAAAGAGCATATTTCTTAACCTCACCCTGTCTTTCATATGTTATTTCCTCAAACCAGATTAACTTATTTAGTTTATCAATCCAGTCCATCACGGAGGGTGGTGAAATGGAGACCCATCTAAAAACTAACACTCTATAGGGGCGATTTACTAAAAATGGTGCACACAGAATCTGGTGTAGCTGTGCGTGGTAAACAATCAGCCTCTAACTTTAGCTTGTTCAATTAAGCTCTGACATAAAACCTAGAATATGATTGGCTACTATACAGAGCTGCCCGGATTCTATGTGCACCACATTTAGTAAAGAAGCACCGTTTTTCAGTAGAACAAAGGATCAGGTGAGTATAGCCGCTGTGTTCAACCCTAGACAAAACGAGCAGTTAGCCCATGCAGTGCGGGAACAGCCCCACTGCATGAGAGGAAAAAAAATGTGTCCGGAGTTAGACTTTAAAGTGGGTTGGAGTGAGTTGTGGAAAAATGCAGACATGAATAGTAATGAATTAAATTTCACATTGACAGTTCAATAATTTAAATAAATAAATAAAGGTAAGCATTGCCTTGCTTTGCAAAAATGCAAGGAACCGCCTCCACTGCTGAAACATAATGGACATTAGCCCAGGTGCTAAACCATATTTTTTTTAGCATTAGTTTAGTGTGAATGGGCCCTTAGTAGATTAGCTTCAGTGTGAAATGACACTCAAGCAAGCTCAGGGAAAGTATATAAACCTAAATAAGTAAGACCACACTACATAGCTCTTCATAGAGGGTCAGCTCCTAAAGGTGTTTAAAATTGGGCCTCTGCAGGATAATGACCTTAAAACAAACCGCCCCCACCAACGGAACGCTGTCACCGCTGCTGGAACTTCCATCTTCATAAAATAAACTTAATTGCGCTAGCAAAAATGAAAACAATTAAATAAAAGTGCTAAGAACACACCATACGTGTGATAACAGTGAGTGCATAAAAATCTTATCCAAAAGTGCAAAAAATAAAAGTCAATAATCATAGGCAAAAGCCGTCTATAATCAGTCCATAATGATGTGAATCGCATTAAATCAAACAAGAAAAAGTCCGCTTCATGTGTTTCATCACCACACACCAAGGATTGATGAGCCAAAATACTTCTGATCAGGTGTACATTGATAGCGATGAGAGAAGTAATAGATGTGCGCTTACCCCAAGTGTTGGACCTCCCCTGTGGCAAGGTCTTGTGAGCTTGCAGATTTCACCCTCTGCAGGGACAAGTTGTTAATCTCCTGGTCCTGACAGCGTGTACCACTGACTTCCGTGTGGCCGGGATGATCCAACTATTCGAACCTCAGAGGGGGGACTCAGAAATGGAAAAGTCCATATACAGGAGAAGGAGGCAAACGGAGAGAAAACTCCAATAGTGTGATATCGTTTTAGGGTATTTATTGGTTAAAACAAACCACAAGAGATCATTTAAAACTCAGATAAAAAAGTATCATTAAAAAAGCCGGCATATTCAAAGGCAGAACGCCCGTGCAAACAAATTCTTCAAAACACGTGATGGCTAGCACTGCGTGGCCTCGCAGTGCTAGCCATCACGTGTTTTGAAGAATTTGTTTGCACGGGCGTTCTGCCTTTGAATATGCCGGCTTTTTTAATGATACTTTTTTATCTGAGTTTTAAATGATCTCTTGTGGTTTGTTTTAACCAATAAATACCCTAAAACGATATCACACTATTGGAGTTTTCTCTCCGTTTGCCTCCTTCTCCTGTATATGGACTTTTCCATTTCTGAGTCCCCCCTCTGAGGTTCGAATAGTTGGATCATCCCGGCCACACGGAAGTCAGTGGTACACGCTGTCAGGACCAGGAGATTAACAACTTGTCCCTGCAGAGGGTGAAATCTGCAAGCTCACAAGACCTTGCCACAGGGGAGGTCCAACACTTGGGGTAAGCGCACATCTATTACTTCTCTCATCGCTATCAATGTACACCTGATCAGAAGTATTTTGGCTCATCAATCCTTGGTGTGTGGTGATGAAACACATGAAGCGGACTTTTTCTTGTTTGATTTAATGCGATTCACATCATTATGGACTGATTATAGACGGCTTTTGCCTATGATTATTGACTTTTATTTTTTGCACTTTTGGATAAGATTTTTATGCACTCACTGTTATCACACGTATGGTGTGTTCTTAGCACTTTTATTTAATTGTTTTCATTTTTGCTAGCGCAATTAAGTTTATTTTATGTTTGTCACTTCATAGATATTTGGAGTTTTATTTGCAGCTGCACCTTTTTGTTTACACGCATTGCTCATTAGCGCAGGTTGACTCTACCAACTTCCATCTTCACCTGTTCTTCCTTTCAGGTCCGTGGACTTCAGCCATTTGAATGGTCAAGCCATGATGACGTCACTCCCACGCATGTGCACGTGAGTCACGGCCACAGAACAGAGCTCTGAATGGACAGTACCAAGGAAACCATAGAGGTTCCTCTCGATGACCTCCTCCACCTGCATTGCTGCTGCGAATGAGCACCACCTGCAGTGGAGAAAATAGACTGCACTCACTTACATATTTGTAGGTAAAGGTAAAAATATGATCAAAATAGAGTACACATGCACACTAAAACCAAACTTGCCATTAGAGGTGAGCTCAGGCTTTTTTGGACATGAGTCCGAACTCTCCTGAGCAATCCCACCAAGAAACTGGCAAAGTGGACAGATAATCATAGGCAATGAAGACATTATCCACCCCACACGCACACGTATACAAGGAGTGTGTATATGTGTGGCTACCTAGGATTGGCTGACGGCTTTCACAGGTTCCTAGCGGGATAGTTCTAGGGTTGCCACCTTATCCCTTTAAACCCAAACATATATGAATTACACAGGTTCTGAGGATAATTTAATGCAAATAAGGCACCAAATGAGTTTAATTACCATCTTAGTCAGCCACAGAACCTGTGTAATTATTATGTGTTTGGTTTTAAAGGGATGAGGTTGCAATCCTAGATAGCTTCAGTGGGTTTGGAACTTCGACATACCTGAGCTCATCCCTGTTTACCATATTCCATATTAGTTGTTTGTGGCCTGTGATTTCATGTATATGGTAACCTGCGGACACCTTTGGTAAAGTCATCTTGTAGGCAAAAGTGATTGGGTGGGTTAAAAAAGTTGAGGCCTGCAATGTGTCTCTTTAGCCTCGTACACACGATCGGACTTTCCGTCAAGAAATGTTCGATGACAGGCTGTTGGCGTTAAATCCGAGCGTGTGTTTGTTCCTTCGGACAATTTCCGCAATGTCGGACTTTCCGTCAACAAATGTTGGCTAGCAGATTTTCAAATTTTTCGCGGACAAATGTGTATTGTTGGATTTTCCAAGCGTGTGTACACAAGTCCTTCAGACAAAAGTCCAAAGTACAAACACGCATGCTCAGAATCAAGTACGAGCCAGAAGTGGTCGGTCTTGTAAACTAGCATTCGTAATGGAGAATTAACATTTGTAACATGGCAAATTATGAAATCTCCAAATGCAGCGCACAATTCTCTTCTTCTTTAATGGGATAATAATGAAGCTCCTTTGCTGGTGAGTTATCGCAAATTTATTTACAAAGGCTTTTTTTCTAGTGATATCAAGAATAATATTATTGTTTTTTTTTTCTTTATTTGGGCAAGTTACCACAACACCATTAATCCGTAGTTTTTAAGTTTAAGGATACAACTATGTTGGTGTCCCTTGTCAATTTTACATTGTATTTTTTTAAATGTAACTGCCTACTCCCAAACTGTCATTTAAAGTAAAACACATAGCCAACCATTATTCTACACAATTTTTTATTGTACATTAAAAAAGAAAACAAATAAAATTAGACATGCTATCTGCCAAAAGAACTTAACCAAAAAGTGCATTCTATGTATCCAAAAATGTAGAAAAAATACAAAATCAAATCATTATTCAGCCAAAAAAATAATGTCAAAGCAATAACTCCAAGACCAATAATAACTAACACGTTATCTCCTCCGATTCCGCAACATGGCTGGTTGACGAACAGCCGTTCAGAAACGAACTGAAAAATGCAAAATGAAAAGCACGAAATGAAAAGCACGAATCAACACTCACCAAACTTCTACTAACACGAAATTAGCAGAAGGAGCCCAAAGGGTGGTGCTAAAGAGCTGAAAAACAACGTAGTGCGTCTAGTACGTCACTACGTTTGTAATTGTTGGCCAACAGTTGTGTGGCCGTGTGTATGCAAGACAAGTTTGGGCCAACACCCTTCGGACAAAATTCCACGGTTTTGTTGGCCAACAATCCTATCGTGTGTACGAGGCTTTTCTCTTGTCTGCTCTCTGGTATAAATATGAACACTTGGGTGAACTAAGCATTTATATTTTTATATGAAGATGGGCCAAAAGACATCTTCAGACCAGAGAATTGCGCCTGTATGTCACAACATTCTCTAGAGTCTAACATATATATCCATCTATGTATGAAAATCATCACAGAAAGAGAGGAGCTAGTTGACTCGCCCATCTTTATTTACACCCTATTGTTTGACATGGAAGAAATCTGCTGTGTGCCACATTATACTGATCAGTTCCACTGGGAAATGGGATTTGCCCCTCATGCCAATAAAGGGTTAAGAAATGATCTATTTCCTGATCCTCACCAGCTGCAATGCAGCAGCTTTTAAATTAACCTGGAGCACCCAAACTAAAGACTTCTCAGGCAGGCTGACACTGCATTCCAATTTCCACACAATGCTGTAAGTGACATCCTCAATGTTACTACAAATGCACTCGGCAGAGCGGATGCTAGATACAAGCTGTCGTGAAAACTGCAATCTGTAGAGAGAGTGGGGGGAAAAAGCAGGCCTCATTTTCAATATTCTGTATTCTCATAAAAACGTGTTGTTTCTGTCACTTTTCAATCTCCCTGAGTCGAGCCGAGCACTGTATAATAGCTAGTTAAAGGCAGCAGCCTGTGAAATGGTATTTTTAAAATAAATGGAAAGCCACGTCGGAAAGCTTGGGAGGAATATTGCAAGGCCAGGGACTGACGGACAGCCCCTGAGAAAAGCAACAAGCGTTTATCGTCTGCGAGCGGGGGAAGAAGGGAGAAAAAAAAAAAAAGAACTGGATTAAATGGAAGCTGCAGCCAGCAGCACATTACCAAGTCTGATATTGACACAGCTGCCGTGTAGGTTATTTTTCATTGTCTCGTCAAGACAATGTATCACATAGTATCAATCTTCTTCCATCTATAGACATCGTGAGCTAGCAGCTCTGCCAATTCTATCTTCTATATTGTAATGATAGTTTAGGTGCATAGTATCATTACTGTGACAACACATTTCTTAAAATGAAAAAAAACAAAAAAAAAACAAACACCCCTCTATTTAATTTTGAAATCCATTTACAGGTGTTCTTTTGGCAACCTGTACAGAGAAGAATAGTGACCTTAGCAGAAGAGGATCAATAGACATATACAGGCATGGTATTGTCTAGAGAAGACAAGATGTTTCTTTAGAGCTTAACTGACATCTGGAGCTATCATAATTACCCCTCAGGATCCCTCCAATTCTATCAATAATTCCAAACCCTGATAAAGGGAGACCCTTTGAACCCCCGAAATGTGGTGGCTTCTTATGACAAGTGTCTAAATGTATTTATTTATAAATGATATAGAGGATGGGATAAATAGCTTAATCTCTGTGTTTGCTGACGACACAAAAATAAGCAGGGCAATAGCATCACAGCAGGATATAGAAACCTTACAAGAGGACCTGAATAAATGAATGGAGTGGGCAACTAGATGGCAAATAAGGTGGGTTTTACTTCCTCTTTATTTTCCTGCAAAGGTAAAGCATAATGGGCTACTATGCATCGCATAGTAGCCCATTATGTGTCACTTGCCTGAAACCGAAGCCTGCAATGTCACTGCTGTCCCCACTAGCAGCGAGCGTCCATCTTCACCCCTCTTCCTTCTGGGGCCGTGAACTCTGGCTCTGTAACTGGCCGGAGACTGGCCAGGCACGGCATGACCCCTATTAGAAACGGCACGATGTGCCCTTTCTAAAGTGCACATGCGCCGTAGTCATTGTCTGCTTTTTTTTAAATATCTCCTAAACCGTGGAGGTTTAGGAGATATTTCAAGCACCTACAGGTAAGCCTTAATATAGGCTCACCTGTAGGTATAAGTAGTTGTACAGGGTGCACAACCACTTTAAAGTGATTGTAAGGCTTTGTTTCTTTCTTTCTTTTTTTTAATAACAAACTTGTCATACTTACCTTCACTGTGCAGTTTGTTTTGCACAGAGTGGCCCCGATCCTCGACTTCTGGGTTCCCCCGGCAGCGCTGGTAGCTCCTCCCCGCATCGTATAACCCCCTAGGAGAAGCGCTCTCTCAGGGGGTTACCTTGTGGGCGTGCTCCCGAATCTAGCATTTCTGCATCCATAGACGCCAAATGTAGGACTTGGCCCTGCCCCTCAGCGCCCCTGTCATTAAATTTGATTGACAGCAGCAGGAGCCAATGGCTGCGCTGCTATCAATCTATTCAATCAAGAGCCGAGACAACATGGAGAGGGGAAGAGCACATCTCGGGGGGGGGGGGGGGCTACAGGACTCAGATGAGTAAAATGGGGGGGCTGGGGGGCCGGTCAGTGACAGAAGTTTTTTCACCTTAATGCATAGGATGCATTAAGGTGAAAAAACATGAGGGTTTACAACCCCTTCAACATCTATAAATGTAAGGTAATGCACTTGGGGGTTGAAAATATAAATGCAAGTTACTCACTAGGGGGAGAACCCCTAGGGGATTCCAGGATGGAGAAGGATCTAAGGGTCCTAGTAGAAGAAAGACTGAGCAATAGCATGCAATGCCAAGCTGCAGCAAGCAAAGCCAGCAGAATATTAGCATGCATTAAATTGGGAATTTAATCCAGAGATAAAACGATAATCCGTCCAGTTCTGGTCACCAATCCTTAGAAAAGATATAGTGGAGCTGTCCAGAGAAGGGCAACAAAAAGAATATGGGGAGTGGAGTACCTCAATTACGAGGAACGACTACAAGCGCTAAATGTATTCTCCCATTTAGTGATATGACAAATATCCCAATGGTGATCCCAGCGTAAGTATGAAACTTTTCTGTCCCAGGGAGTGTAGGCAGACACGGGACCACTCAATGAGACTGGAAGAGAAGTCGTTTAACCTTAAGCTGCGTAGGGGGGGATTTCACTGTTAGGGCAGTAAGGATGTGGAAGTCAAAATCTGTGGTGTCAGCGGGAAGTATTGATAGTTTTAAAAAACTCTTGGACGTGCATCTTAGTGAACACAATATACGGGGATATGGGAAATGATTATCAACACTGACACACACACACCAACACAGGTTGAATTGGATGGACTGTTGTCTTTATTCAACCTTACCTACTATGTAACTAAATAAAATTAATTTTGTAATTTATATGTTCTGCTTTTGGCTCTTTTCTTCTTGCATACCCAGTTTCTATTGAATGTTAAAGGTCCATTTTACCAGGTAAAAATATGAGAATAGTTCTCTGGATGTAGCCATACCATATTTTAATGTTAATACTTCTCTCTTTATGTCATTGCTAACAAGTTATTAAAAAATATTCAGCTTTAATGAACCAGTTAATCACCATTGTGTAGTTTAGTGAGTGAGCATATACAATATTTTAAAGCTGAAGTTCAGAAAATAAATGTTCCTTTTGCTGCAGCTGCAGTGACGTAACTTACCCATAATGAGGTATATTCCACATACTTCTCTCCAGTGCTGCACGGTCCTCTTCACATCACTGAACTACCAGAACTGCAGGGATAATAGCTTTGGGTCTTGCATTGAAGGACGTTGAAGAAGGCCCTGACGAGCCCTTACCCCTTTCTGTACTCTCCTCCATTTACAGAAGAGAGGTGGATGATTGAGAGGATCCTTCCCTCCATTCACAGAATGTGTTTCATTCAGTAAAAACAATGCAAGGACCATTACCAATGGTGGAGAGTACAAAAAGGAGCATATACCCATTGGAACATTCTTCGGTGTACTGCAATTTTAGAACTAAAGCTATTAACCTGTGCATTGACAGAAATTCAGCACCATGAAGAGGACCAGGCATCACTGGAGAGAAGATTTTTACATCCTACAAAACATTTTTCTTGCTGCAAAGAAAGGTTTTAATAGCTCCCCATTTTAAAACACCAGATGTTTTATATTTTTTATTTTTTTACACTAAAATCTCTTCCATAACATGTCACTAAACCCACATCATAAAAAAAATATCAATAAATGCTGTATTACATGCTTTTCATACTCACTCCTATTATTTATTCTGCAAAAAAACAGGTTGATCCTGCTGCTCTTTATCTCCACCTTCTGTTCATGTCCCCAATTCAGGTAGGGGTTTTGCAGCTGTGGTGGCAACTCAGCACATGCTCAGTTTTCAGTGAGTTTCTATGCTAAGCATTTCCTCCCTATCACATCTGAGCAGCCCATGTGACTATAAAGTCACACATGTGGGTCTATATGTAGTTAAGTGGTCAACTCCAGAATTTAAAAATACTGTGTTACAGCACCAACGTCCCCGTAAAGGTATGGAGAATACAGAGTAGCGGGGATTGGACTTTATAGGTACAATTAGTACGAGGACATACCTAATTGAATAAAATCACAATTTATTAAAGTTACAAGGATACATAATAACACTATTATACAATACATGAACAGATGTTTTTTATGTACACTTGTAACTTTATTAAATTGTGATTTTATTCAATTTGGTATGTCCTTGTACTAATTGCACCTATAAAGTCCCATCCCCCTACTCTGTAATCTCTTCACACATGTGGGTGTATACATAGTAGTAAATGACAGCCCACTCCCTCCCTCCTCCTCCATGCCCAACAAACCAGCTATATATAATATTCTGTTAAATATTGTGCCGGGGGGGTGTCCTTAGTATGCCTGTAAAGTAGCGCATCTTTCCCGTGTTTAGAACAATACCACAGCAGATATTTCTAAAGGAACAAATCTCATTTAAAACTGCTCGTGGCTGTAATGAATTGTCGGATCCCGGCAATATAGATAAAAATCATTTAAAAAAATGGCATGGGGACCTGGGTCCTGCCCCAGGGGACATGTATCAATGCAAAAAAAAGTTTTAAAAATGACTGTTTTTTCAGGAGCAGTGATTTTAATAATGCTTAAAGTGAAACAATAAAAATGAAATATTCCTTTATATATTGTGCCTGGGGGGTGTCCTTAGCATGCCTGTAAAGTAGCACATTTTCCCGTGTTTAGAACAATACCACAGCAAAATGACATTTCTAAAGGAAAAAAAGTCATTTAAAACTTTTTGCGGCTGTAATGAATTGTCGAATCCCGGCAATATAGATAAAAATCATTGAAAAAAAAACAGCATGGGTCCCCCCCCCCAGTCTATTACCAGGCCCTTTGGATCAAAAATTATAAAAAAAGAGCGTTGGGGTCCTCCCCTCCCTTTCAGGCTTGATATGGATATTAAGGGGAACCCTGCGCCAAATTTAAAAAAAAATGGTGTAGGGGTTCCCCCAAAATCCATACCAGGCTGGTATGGATTATAATGGGAACCCTGCACCAAAATTAAAAACAAAAAGGTATAGGGCCCCCCAAAATCCATACCAGACCCTTATCCGAGCACGCAACCTGGCAGGCCGCAGGAAAAGGGGAGGGCGATAGAGTGCCCCCCCTCCTGAACCATACCAGGCCACATGCCCTCAACATGGCGAGGATGCTTTGGGGTCCCCCCAAAACACCTTGTTCCCATATTGGGACAAGGGCCTCATCCCCACAACCCTTGCCTGGTGGTTGTGGGGGTCTGCGGGCAGGGGGCTTATCGGAATCTGAAAGGGGACCCCCAGATCCCGCCCCCCTTATGTGAATAGGTATTGGGTACATTGTACCCCTACACATTCACTAAAAAAAGTGTCATAAAAATATCAGAGGAAGGCGGGTCATCTGTTTACATCACCGGGTGGCCCCGCCTTCCTCTGATGTGACGTGGCGTCAGAGGGGGCAGGGTCACCCAACTATATATACCCAACTATATATGTTGAGCTTTTTTTTCCTTTTTTTTAGTTCGTCGGGCGGTGTGATGGACGATGGTTTTACATTGCGGGACATTTTTATTTTTTTATTAAAGGACTTGTCCCAAACTGTCTACTGCCATTTTTACTATTTTTGACACTTTTTTCGGTGAATGTGTAGTGGTACAATGTACCCGATACCCATTCACATAGGGGGGCCTGGATCTGGGGATCCCCTTGTTAAAGGGGGCTTCCAGATTCTGATAAGCCCCCCACCCGCAGACCCCCACAACCACCGGGCAAGGGTTGTTGCGACAAGGCCCTTGTCCCCATCAACATGGGGACAGGGTGTTTTGGGGGGACCCCAAAGCATCCTCCCCATGTTGAGGGCATGTGGCCTGGTACAGTTCAGGAGGGGGGCGCTCTTTTGTCCCCCCTTTTCTTGTGGCCTGCCAGGTTGCGTGCTCAGATAACAGTTTGGTATGGATTTTGGGGGGCCCTACGCCTTTTTTTTTTGTGCAGGGTTCACCATAAAATCCATACCAGACCTGATGGGCCTGGTATGGATTTTGGGGGACACCTACGTCATTTTTTTTTAAATTTGGCGCATGATTACCCTTAATATCCATATCAGACCTGAAGGGCCTGGTATGGATTTTGGGGGCACTCCCATGAATTTTTTTTTAAACTTTGGTGTGGGGTTTCCCTTAATATTCATATCAGACCCAAAGGGCCTGGTAATGGTCTGGGGGGGGGGACCCATGCCGTTGTTTTCAATGATTTTTATCTATATTCTTGGGATCCTACAATTCATTACAGCCGCAAGCCGTTTTAAGTGACTTTTTTTCCTTTAGAAATGTCATTTTGCTGTGATATTGTTCTAAGTACGGGAACAATGCTCTACTTTACAGGCATACTAAGGACACCCCCAGGCACGATATTTAAAGCAATATTTCATTTTTATTGTTTCAAGCATTATTAAAATCACTGCTCCTGAAAAAACATCGGTTTTTAAAACTTTTTTTGCATTGATACATGTCCCCTGGGGCAGGACCCAGGTCCCCATGAGGTTTTTTTCAATGATTTTTATCTATATTGCCGGGATCCAACAATTCATTACAGCCGCAAGCTGTAAGACTTTTTTTTGCATTGATACATGACCCCTGGGGCAGGACCCGGGTCCTCATACACTTTTTATGGCAATAACTAATAATTTTTTGCCTGTTCGCATTTTCTGGTGCGAACCGAACTTGGGGGGTGTTTGGCTCATTCCTAGTAATAAACCCTAAGTGTAAAAAATGCAAATGAGCCAGGATTCTACTCCATGAGTTTGACAACGTGTTAAGACCACTTTAATGCATTAGAGCCTTTTAACAGTGCTAGAGTCAGGGGCGGATCCGGGGGGGAAAGGGGTCAATTGCCCCCCCCCCCCCCCGAGAAAATAGTGAGCAGGCTGTGCTGATGCCGACCCCCCATCAGGACCCAGGGCAGCAGCGCCGAAACTGACAGGCTCTGTGAAGGGACACAGGCAGAGCCGCAGTTGTGGGGGATTTCCACCCCTCCTTCTCCTCCTTGAACTGAGCAGGTCTCATTCACCGGGCAATTGTCAGGGATACCTTGTGGCAAGGCAAACACTCGGGCGTGCATGCATGCGCACATATGTTCCTACGAGAACATGCTGTATCAGGCAGTGGCGCGTGAACGTGCGCAGAGACACGCGGCAGGCGCGCGCGTGCTAACTTAGCTTGGCGCCAGTTCCCCTTTAAAAAGACAGCAGCTGCTCTAGTACAGTGCTGTCTGATCTGCAGCTTTACCTGAGTCTGATCCTGTAACTACTGTTATTACCTGACCTTGCTTTGTTTGACTACTGCTGCCTTCTACTCTCCTGACCCGGCCTGCGTTGATCCTGCCACATCTGAACCTGTTGATCTTCTGTTGCCAAACCACTGCCTGCCTGCTGACTACTCTTTGCTTGCTGATTTTACTACCCACTGCTCGTGTTGACCCGGCTTGTCTCACTCTGCTTCAGTCCATTCCTGATCCAGTTCCACCTAGATCCAGGGGTCGCTACCCACAACTATTACCACCGCTTCCAACTGCTTCTGCAATCCAGTCCGTCCGGTGGATCACCTCTCATCTGTATCAGCTACCATGGATCATACAGGCACTCCTACCTCACTGCGCTCTTGTACCACTGTTGCAACCACCAGTGGTCCCCGAGCCAGGGCTGTAAGAGAGGTCTCCTTCCACAGTTGGGCTCTGATACCAGGTACGTGACAGCAATGCCCGCTCCTATTGGATACATTCAGGGCCAATGGCTGGGAAACTAACACCAAGCGGATTATGGGACATGTAGTCCCGGATACTAGCAGGCCCAGGACGATTCCCTGAGAGTGCACTGCATTCCCCAACATGCTAAGCGGGAGGAGTGGAGAGGAGGACCATGAGAGGAGAAGAGTGACCATGAGGCTGTCAGGTGGAGGCAACCAGAGAGAAAGTGCCAGTGATTCTATTATATATCCCCCAAGGTAAGAACTTACCTCCAGGTGGGGGGATGGGGGGTGGGGAAGCAGGCTTCCATAGAGGTACAGGACCTTATCACTGGCTGCTCCCACTCTGTCCTTCCTTTTACCTGGCTGCTCCCACTCTCTTCTCCCTTCCACCTGGCTGCTCCCACCCTGTGCTCCCTTCCACCTGGCTGCTCCCACCCTGTGCTCCCTTCCACCTGGCTGTATCCACCCTATCCTCCCCTCCACCTGGCTGCATCCACCCTGTCCTCCCCTCCACGTGGCTGCTCCCACCCTGTCCTCCCCTCCACCTGGCTTCTCCCACCCTGTCCTCCTTTCCACCCATGTGCCCCCCCCTAAATATGAAAGCTGGCATCATCTCTCACTGTCACTCTGGAACAACAGGGACACTGTCACTGGCCAGTGACAATCTGCATTTGGGGACAGGCAACTGTGGCAAGTGACAAGCTGCATCTGATAACAGGCGACATAGCAAGTAACAATCCTCATCTGGTGGCAGGTGATGGCAGCAAGTAATACACTCAGGGCTCAAACAGATTCTGCATTATGGTGAGTTGAACTATTTCATTTTATATTACGATGTAATAATAGAAATAATGCGCTTCAATAATCCTGACACCATATTAACCATGGTGCCGTGATGATTGAAGCGCCAACACCAGCCATTCCCCCGACAAATTGCCCGAAAATGTTTTGGAAGTGCCCCTCCCGAGATTAGACTCTGGATCCGCCTCTGGCTAGAGTAATGAAGGTAATAGACCTAACAGGACCTATATGATCTGGTTCCCAATGTTTACTTACACCAAACTATATTTGGACAGCTTATGCTCATATGGCCTGAACATGCATGTTTATGCATGGAGCAGACACCCATCTTAAAGTGACTCTGTTATTAACATACATTATTAAATACCAGGTATACCTAGAAAATAAGCAAGTGAATATTTATCTTTCGCCACCAAAACGCCAGTTTATTCACAAGAAATCTTCATGTGAAGTCCTCTGGGAGATGGACCATTGTCAGTCACCTGTGTCTCCCACTCAGCGGTTCCTCCCACCAAACCTCCACATCAATACTGTGTCCTGTAAGGGCATACAAATCAACAAGACGAGCCAGTAAAAATAGTATTAATATTGTTGAGTAAAGAAAGTGCAGCAGAAGTATGGTTAAAGTGTGTGCCTTCTTTATATAAGATTTATGTATTTAAAATTAATCTTTTATGCTTTTTGTATGATTAATGCCTAAATCTTTCATGTGAGATGTATCTGTTGTGGATTTATTTTGCTGTGATTGCTTTTGCTATAGGCATGATTAATGTATGCAACGTAATAGATAAAGTAAAATTACTGTCGATAAAGTATGTAGCGTTTATATAGTGTTAACTACTTGATGACCACATAACCTTATTCTTCATATATACAATTTAAATTAAAAAAAAAACATGGATTAAGACAAATAAATGAATTCAGCATTAGCTGGATGGGCTTCAGTTAGAAAGCATTTCTTTCCGAAACAATGTAATATTTTTCAGTAGATTAAACCTTACATATAATGGTGAGCCTATATGGGAAGAACAGCTCCTGACTAACCCACAAAGACTGGATATGACTAGGGGTGAGCCAAACATTTGGTACAAACATACACTAAATTACCAAAAGTATTGGGACACCTGCCTTTACACACACATGAACTTTAATGGCATCCAGTCTTAGTCCATAGGGTTCAATATTGAGTTGGCCTACCCTTTGCAGCTATAACAGCTTTAACTCTTCTGGGAAGTCTATCCACAAGGTTTAGGAGTGTGTCTATAGGAATGTTTGACCATTCTTCAAGAAGCCCATTTGTGAGGTCAGGCACTGATGTTGGAGGAGAAGGCCTGCTCACAGTCTCCACTATAATTCATCCCAAAGGTCTTCTATCGGGTTGAGGTCAGGACTCTTAGCTTAGCTGTCATTTTTCAGCACATGTGCAGCAGACTGATGTATTGGTATTTACCATCTCTACTTCAAGTGTGGCAATAGCATTGGCTATTTTGGTACCATGTATATGAAAACATTGAAAACACATTTGACCTCTCAACACACAGCTTATGGGGAACAGCACCAGAAAGCTACACTTTAAGAAAAGGGCCTTACTCCTCCTCCTTTTACCAGCTCATTCCATTCCACCTCTCCCTGCTACTATACATAATGCACTTTCAGAAACTTCCAGTAATAGGGATTATGGTATAGTAAGTGATGTCAGAGATCTACCCAATGGCTCATTCAGCATGGAAGAGGGTCCACATGGGGCAATCGCAGAGTGGGAGCATTCTAAGGCAGGAACCTTGCTTCGCTCTTGTCAACACCATACCTTCATCTCTAGCATTGAGCAGACAAATTTTGCTATCCAAGTTGCTAGAGCAAAAAATAAATAAATAAATACACCCAGCCACCCCCCATGTCCAGTGTCTAAATTCCAACTTGATGAAATTGCCAGCTTTACATCTCCTCTCCAGCTGGTGGATTCTGTCCACTTTCTGGAATTTGTAAAATGTATTGAACCACAGCGGCATGTTTCCGACTGCCATTTCTTTGCCTGTAAGGCCATACCTGCCCTTCATGATCCTGTGGAAGGCAATGTGGCCAGCTGCATCTCCAAATGACCAAAAACACATGCTCCAGCAACTACTGGCAAGGATGTTATGTATCATTCACATTCATGGTGTGAATCTACTGGCAGCCAGGAAGGAAGAAGGAAAGGGTTCACTTTTGGAGCTTGCTCTGCCACCCGGCATCAATATAGCTGGTGGTGACAGTGCCAGATCTGTCTGCTCCACCTTCTCCTTCTAATGAGTCATTTGCCTATGCAACAACTCAGCCTAAAAGATGCCACGCAGTGCTGCAGTTGGTTTGCCTAGGGGACAGAAGCCACGGGGGGGGGGGGGGGGATTCTTTCAGCTCCGCAGGGGCAGGCTCAGGGGTGGTTAACCCTGTGAAAACTTGATCCAAAAATAGGGGTGTGCAACAATGTCGCCACCCTGCTTTTCACCCTTCAGTAGGAAAAGTTGACACATGCAATGCCTGGCACATGACCTCAATCTGGTGATTTGAAGGTGTAGATCTTCTGATGCAGGGCACAAGAGTTTGCAGCCATTTCAGGTGATTCTAGCCAGCCAGTGTTCAGCTCAGTGAAATTCAGCTGGAATTTCACCTGCCTGCAAACTGCCTAATCTGTAACATGCCTACCAGGGGACTTGACTCTGGCCATGCTGCAGAAGCTGCACATGAAGCAAGGGGCCGTCAATGAGTACCTGTATGAGTATGGTACGAGGACAGGGTCAGGGAAGCTGGGCTTAATTTACCCTTAACAGTGGCTGCTGTTACAGAATTCATGCATTGTACTGTCATCTTTTGAAGACAACAAAAATGATGAGTCCTGGCAATGCATGTATCAGTGAAACTGAGGACGCACTACAGAGGAACCTGTGTAATGCATTACCAGAGGCTGTCAGGTTAATGTCTTATGGACAAGGTGTCACTGAGCCTCCTATCAGTAAAAAGAGGAGTAATGGGGAAGGGGGCCCCTAAGTAATGCCTTTAAACAAGTTTTAATCAATAGCACCCATGTCTGCCTTCTGAAAGCACCTATTGGAAGAATCTGCATTACATGGTGGCTAAGTATCTGAGGTCAAGAGCAGGTGTAGGGGTGTAGGGAGCCTTTGAATGAATGACCCTGGGTAATAAGGATGGACCACTGGACAGAGCTTGCCCAGTAGGCAGTTACGCTCCTGGGCCTGCAGTGCTGCAGTATTCAGTGCTACGGGAGGCTTTGTGACAGACAAAAGAGTGAGTCTGTTCACAGTCACCTTGGACCGCCTGACAATTTTAAGAATGAATAAGTCCTGGATCAGCAGAAACTAACTAGCTCCTGAAGCAGATGCTGCTGATGAAATTAATAGGGGATCCTGTCACACTTCCAGATTTTGTTTTTGCTGCATCCCAAGCTTCTCCTTTCAACATCACAGGCCATAAAAAAAGCACAAATGCTGCCACCATTGCCATGTCCAGTTCCCGTGAGCACTCCCGGCCACTGTAAACACATTCTTCTACCTGCTACTGTTACCAACTCATGCTATTGCTGTAGGTTTGCTACTTTCACCTTAACAAATGGGGCCATAGATGCTGTAAGAGCAATTATAATGTGGCACCACAAATTTTTCAAAAGCTGTTGAACAGTTGGAAAGGCTGTATTTTTTATTACAAGGGTACAAGCTGTGCTTTGCAGGAAGAATTTTGCTGGGTTACAGTGTGTGGGCATCACTAACACCCAAAGCCCTATTTTCCCACAGCTGAGTGGCAGTTGTGAAAGATATATACATTTTTTTAAACGATTGAGGCTCTCCTGTGGAAGAATATCTGTGTTGGGTTAGGGTGCCTTGGCATTATTAATACCTGAAACTTAACTTTTACAAAGCTTCTTTTATGGATGTAAAAAATTTTCCAATTTTGGGGCTGGATAAATCCTGCATTGTGAAAAAAGATATACCAGAAGCAACAATATCATATAAATGAATTTAACAATATATGTTGTGTATGAGCAAAATTAACTCAAGGTGAATGTTCCAAAAAGTGAATGAATCAAAAACATACAAATGTTCTTGAATAAACAAGATAATGCAACTCAAAGGATAATCTTGTGCAGAGAAATGTCTCTCACACTCCTCCCGGTGAAGTCAAACTGAATCTTGTGTATAAACAAAGGATAAGGTGGCATGCTTACCAGACTTGGTGGACTCGTATACTATACAGCATAGGAGTCAAACAGGCATCCATGCGGTATAACCTCAACAGGATTCAGCATGCGAAGTTGATGAACTGCAAATGGGCCACTTCAGATATCTCAAGAGGGGATCCACCATCAGAAAATGTGCTCCATAAGGTGCAGTGATCCACATCAAAGGTGAACTGATACTCCTTTACATTATCTACCGTAAAATTAAACCAGACACGGAAGCGGGGATTACATGTTTCAGGTCTGATAAACAGGTCATACTCAAACTCTGTGATGTAGTCTACTCTGCCCAGATTGCCTCACTGGGTCTGCTCCAGTCCTGCAGTCATGTTCCCTCACAGCCTGCTTGTGGTGGGGATTACATGTATCAGGTCTGATAAACAGGTCGTACCCAAACTCTGTTATGTAGTCTACTCTGCCCAGATTGCCTCACTGGTTGTGCTCTAGTCCTGGAGGCATGTTCCCTCACTAGCAGGCTGTGAGGGAAAATGCCTGCAGCACTGGAGCAGACCCAGTGAGGCAATCTGGGCAGAGTAGACTACATCACAAAGTTTGAGTATGTGGACAGTCTGAAAAGGTTAAAAAGGTGTGCATCAAATTTGAAAAATGTATCCTTCCAGTGAAAAAGGAAGCCCATTTTTTGGACAAATTGCAATCGGATTACTCTCTCCCACATAAATTGTGACCTGGACAATGAAGCCTTGAAAGCTGTGTTGCAAAGATGTATGTTGTTTCCATATTCAGTGTTCAAAACAAAGGCACCGATGTACAATTTCCTGGTGAAAAATGCCTACCCTTCAAATTTGAAAACTGTCCACACCAGTTTGATAGTTATGTTGCTAATCAGTATGCTTTCTTCATTCATAAATACTCATTGTTTATTTCCTGATGCTAAGTGCTTCTAATGGGGCGTACACACGGTCGGACTTTTCAGCTACAAAAGTCCAATGGACGCTGACGGACTAAAGCTGGCTGGTAATCCGATCGTGTGTGGGCTTCTCCGGACTTTCAACTGACTTTTTCAGCCTCAAATCCGACGGACTTTAGATTTGAAACATGTTTCAAATCTTTCCGATGGACTCGAGTCCGGTCGAAAAATCCGCTTGTCTGTATGCTAGTCCGACGGACAAAAACCCACGCTAGGGCAGCTATTGGCTACTGGCTATGAACTTCCTTATTTTAGTCCGGTGTACGTCATCACGTAAGAATTCGACGGACTTTTGTGTGATCGTGTGTAGGCAAGTCTGTTCGTTAGAAAGTCCGCCGCAAGTCCGTCGAAAGTCTGTCGGACAGGCTGTCGGACTTTTGTAGCTGAAAAGTCCGACCATAAGGCATCTTTTAGCTATGGTAAAATCCTGTATGCCATTTCCCTCATCAGTGTCATTTAGGGTGCTAAATTCCTGCTCAGTCTCTCAGACACAGCAGCCTGACTAATCACGCTTTTGTTAGCTGTGATACAAAAAATGCTGCTTTTATTGTCTGTAATAAATAAAAGAGACACTAATATTTTTTTACAACTGCTAAATGTCTGTTCAATAACTTTGAAATAATTGTGCTGCAAAGTAGATAAGAAAAACGCTGCGCTGTGATGCGTCTGTAATGTATACTTCATTGGCTGGCTCCAATAACTGCTACCACGGTCAGGTCCACCATAAGAGCTTGTTTGGCTTGATTGTCAAACTCAGAATGTAAGAAATAGGGCTACAAACTGTTAATTGTAAACCACGGTAGTGAGAGTCTGCGAACTAGCTTCAGCTCAATTCCTCGCATCAGACACGCCCATCCAATGCGTTTTACTCAAACTAGGGCTTAATCAGTTGTAATCTCTAAAAGGCAATGTGACCTAATTCTCCCAGCACAGGGGCTAAATGGTTAACACTTCCACCTGCCAGCACTAGGATCATCGTTTTGAATCCCAACCACAACACTACCTGCCTGAAATTTGTATGTTCTCACTGTGCTTGCGTGGGTTTCTTCTGGGTACTCTGATTTCCTCCCACACTCCAACAACCTGCTGGTAGGTTAATTGGCTCCTGTCCAAATAGGCCCTAGTATGTGTATGTATGAATGTGAGTTAGGGACCTTATATTGTAAGTACCTTGAGGGCAGAGACTGATGTGAGTGTATAATATACATATGTAAAACTCTGAGTAAATTGTCAGTGCTGTATATGTGCTTGTAATAAATAAATAAAATAGATTAGGTCTGTCTGATTGCCCTTTAACATAGAATCTTAGCACATAATTAGTCACACTGTCCAATTGCTAATTCGTTCAGTTTTTCTGTCTCTATTTTAAATTTTTATGAGGATAGCCCCACTTTCTGCACGCCAATACAATACTTCTGGTTCTTGACGATGACATAATAAGCTTAATTTGTTTTCATCTAACTCAAATATGTATCATCTCTTACACTGATGTTGTTGGTCAAGTAAATATACTTAATGTGTAGCAAGTCTCTACAATATTTAGCGTTATCGGACCGCCTGGCATCCCATCTGGGTGCTTCCTCCAAGATACAACTTCCTCCACTCTGGAACTAAGAACCAGGTATTATAGCTGAGCATTGCACCCAAGAACTAGACAACACTAGCTTAGGTGTAAACTGAAATTTACTTTATTGTAAATTCGCACTGAATTTATACCACATAAAATCCTGTGCTTGATCACATTATTCAAAAAAATTCAAACTGTAAATAGTAATATCAGTACATCTAATGAATAGCTAACATAAACTTAAACAGTAAGCTGATCAACAACTAGCAACTAACAGCTAACAGTGATCTAATCAAGCAGTAATCTAATTAGCTTTGGTTAACGAGTT
Source organism: Lithobates septentrionalis (assembly GCA_037952835.1). Lineage (NCBI taxonomy): Eukaryota > Metazoa > Chordata > Amphibia > Anura > Ranidae > Lithobates > Lithobates septentrionalis. The sequence goes on along the minus strand of JBBDGP010000346.1, from coordinate 1,269,944 downwards.
GAAGTGGACATAATACTAGCAGACAGACAGAAACAATAGGTGACTCAATTAACAATGGGGATTCACACATAGGAGGCAAATAATGGTGAATTATACAATGAGAGAAACAAACCTTAATAAACAGATTACACCTAGCAGCAGGAGACCGCAGCATCAGGTTGTTTAAGCTGATTATAATCTTCTGCTTAGAGTCTCTCAGTCTGGGGGGGGGAGTTGAAGAAGAAGCAGTCAATGCTGGTTTTGGGTCAAATCTGTATACAGGTCCTAGGTTTCCAGAGGTCTGTATTTTCAGGGAGACATGGACCCAAATCTGAAGCAAAACCACTCCAAAGGTCTCCCAGGCACACACCCCAAAGAATAGAGCCGTCTCAAAATACTGTGTGAAAAATGTTGCTCTTGTCTCTGAAACATGGTATTGAGATTTTTTTTCTTGTTCGGCATAACAACCATTTCAGCTCTGCAATGTGGGTTTGTGTATTGTGGTTTGTACAAAATACAGTGTGTTAATGCATAGGAGACCACAACAAGATATGTTCTGTGACTGTTATGATGTTGACAGCTTTCATTTTTTGTTTTAAAGCATTTACCTTATACACTAAATCTTTTTTTTTTGGGCAAAATCCACCTACTACAAATTTCTTTTGAGTTGGAAATCAATCATATTGAGTTGCTGCTGTATGTAAGCCAAGCAATTATGTAAAAGTGAAGTATATGAATACGTATGCAATTTATGTGATGTTAGAATATAGTGTCACTGACGCTGTCCCGAGAGTCATAACATTCTATTATTCTGCATTGAGCTTTAGGGAATCTCCCAATGTCTCTGCATGTTATTTAAAGACAAGCATAAATTAACTCATTGTGATAAAGTAATAATATGCATATTGAGCAGCCAAGGTGTTGTCAGTCCTCCCATATTATATTATATTATTATAGATATCATTGGCTGGTGGTGGAATGAAAGCTGGTCAAATGCAGCAGAGTATGACAGGGAAGCGAAAGGGTGGAAGTATTGCCCCCAGCTTGGATTCCTGTAACCCAGTACAGTAGTTGGTGGTGTCCTCTTTTCTCATTTGTTTTTTCATTTTGTATGTATATTAGTGGGATTTTCCAAAGATCCTGCTCCTATGAGGTGCTGCAGCCGTGAAAGTATTTCCACTTAGCTAATACCTTGGACTCCCAAGGACCTGCATTATTATTGTCTTCGTATTTAGCATTTTATGGACAATATTTTTATTTTTTCTTTATTATTTAAAAAGAATTGCATATTTTATGTTTATGTTTGGCTCTAAATAATTTCGATGGGTTCAGATACCAAATGCAAACATTTATAACATTTGTTGAACGTTCTCCAAACCATAGACTGGACTGTAATGAGGCAGCTGTGAAAGCTGAGAATCACTGTCGTAGTCAGCACTATTACAGTGACCGCCGGTACTCTGCACTATCACCATTCACAGAATGCCTCATATTTTTTTTAATAAATATAAAATATCCTCTGATTGGACAAGGTCATGAGGATGTCAACGCCCCTCCTCTACCTCTTGATTTGTATCATCCATTAAAATAATACCATATGACTCTGCTATGATGTTCCTTGTTCAGGTATTTCCTGTTAGGTGGTGACAACACTCTGTCTCTAACTCCACATTCCAATTGTCCTCCAGTGTTGTCACACTGATTCATGATATAAGTTAATATATGGCTGGGCAGCCCTCGGTGTGATACGGCACCTCATCCCAATAATTTGGAAATCAAGCCAGAGGGAGGGAGTACAGGGATTATGGCGGTGCCAAGAGGAACACAGTATACTCAAGTTTAAAATTAAAATTATATTTATTTAACAAAAATCGTTAAAACTGGACATAAAGATCACAAAAACATGGTGTGCATAATTTCTAAAATCAATTCTGTAGCAAACTTAGTTCACGTGACTTGGCCTGAAGAATGTGGCGGCCAGTTCAGTGGGTAGGTATTTAGATGCCCGACATGTTTTGCCAGTGATGGCTTCCTCAGGGACAGATGTTTGATATCTAGAGCGCTACAGTACACTCTATAGAGAAAAATATGACAATCAATAGACATTCTGAGGCAATTGATACATTAGATATGGACAAAGTATATATACACATGTTTGCGAGCTGTCAGAGTAGACCACCCCCCACCACCCAAGATGACCCCAAGAACCTGCCCACACCGCAAGGTGCCAATAGGAACCCCGACCAGGCTATCTAGAGGTTTTAAAAATGTACCTGAAAATCACCAAGGATGGGTGCCACACGCCTCCGGAGCAGGGCCTCAAACAGAGATCGCAATAAGTAGCTGCAGGGGGCAATAAGAGGGGCCTGGCGGAGTATGTGTCTAAAAAATACAAGTGTGTATAAATAAATTCATTGTGATGGGTTCTAGAGGGGCCGTATGACCACCCATCCATTAAAAAAAGAGAAACGTAATATAGGACTAACATAGTCTCTGATTTTTACTTACAAAAATATTATTCACTGTGGATGACAGGACACCGAAGGACAGCCAATATTGGGGGTAGTTCATCAAGGAGTAAAGGATGAAGCAAGTATCTCTAAGGGTTAGTAAGGGAGAGAACGTTTGTATAGCACATAATACTATCCAAAGACACTGGGTCCAAAATTGCAGGTTGCAGACTGACTGTGTCAACAGATGCCACAGACTAAATGTAAACAAGGATAGTTTGACACTCACCCGTAAGTGTAATCTAGGAAGGAATAATTGGCTGAGAAGAGACCTACAGCCGATTGGAGCGCCAGATAGAGCAGGCTAGGGGGCAAAAAACACTGTCAGCTTAAAATAAACAGGTCGATAGGAAAGAGAGGGGAAACACATACTGAAAGCAAAATGGTAATGCCTACCGAACCGGATTGCAGTTGATGCGACGGTGTCCTGTGAATCCCTGGCGTGTCTAGTGGCCTGGGATGCCGGCGCTCTTATGCCCCCCACACACGAGCGGCGTCTGACATCACCGCACGTGTGAGCGCATGTGCAGTGGCTCCTTTTCGTCCGCTCACACGTGCGGTGACGTCAGACGCCGCTCGTGTGTGGGGGGCATAAGAGCACAGGCATCCCAGGCCACTAGACACGCCAGGGATTCACAGGACACCGTCGCATCAACTGCAATCCGGTTCGGTAGGCATTACCATTTTGCTTTCAGTATGTGTTTCCCCTCTCTTTCCTATCGACCTGGCGAGCGAGCGCCCCCCCCCCCCCCCCCCGAACCGTACCAGGCCGCATGCCCTCAACATGGGTGGTGGGTGGTTTGGGGAGGGGGGCACCCTGCGGCCCCCCCACCCCAAAGCACCTTGTCCCCATGTTGATGAGGACAAGGGCCTCTTCCCGACAACCCTGGCCGTTGGTTGTCGGGGTCTGTGGGCGGGGGGCTTATCGGAATCTGGGAGCCCCCTTTAATAAGGGGGCCCCCAGATCCCGGGCCCCCACCCTATGTGAATGAGTATGGGGTACATGGTACCCCTACCCATTCACCTAGGGAAAAAGTGTAAATAATAAAACACTACACAGGTTTTTAAAATATTTTATTAAACAGCTCCGGGGGGATCTTCCTCCGGCTTCGGGGGTCTTCTTCCGGCTTCGGGGGTCCCTCCAGTTCATCTTCTCCCGGTTGGTTCTTATCCGCTCTCTTCTCCCGGTGTTCCAGTTCTTCGGCCGGCTCCTCCGCTGTCTTCAGGTAGCTCTCTTGCCAGCGGAGGCCTGGACTTCTGGGCTTCTTGGCTTCTGGGCTTCTGGGCTTCTGGTCTTCTCTTCTCCAGATGTTGACACGACGCTCTCTCCGGCTGGACTGCTCTCCGAGGGCTGCGTTGTGACTTATATAGGCGGAGACCCCACCCCCTTTTGATGTCACAGTCCCTGGGCATGCTGGGACTGTGATGTTTTAGGGGGCGTGGACACTGGGTGATGTTGACTACGCCCCCTAAAACGTCACAGTCCCAGCATGCCCAGGGACTGTGACATCAAAAGGGGCGGGGTCTCCAACGTTTTAGGGGGCGTAGTCAACATCACCCAGTGTCCACGCCCTCTAAAACATCACAGTCCCAGCATGCCCAGGGACTGTGACATCAAAAGGGGGTGGGGTCTCCGCCTATATAAGTCACAACGCAGCCCTCGGAGAGCAGTCCAGCCGGAGAGAGCGTCGTGTCAACATCTGGAGAAGAGAAGACCAGAAGACCAGAAGCCCAGAAGCCAAGAAGCCCAGAAGTCCGGACCTCCGCTGGCAAGAGAGCTACCTGAAGACAGCGGAGGAGCCGGCCGAAGAACTGGAACACCGGGAGAAGAGAGCGGAGAAGAACCAACCGGACGCTGGGAGAAGATGAACCGGAGGGACCCCCGAAGCCAGAAGAAGACCCCTGAAGCCAGAGGAAGATCCCCCCCGGAGCTGTTTAATAAAATATTTTAAAAACCTGTGTAGTGTTTTATTATTTACACTTTTTCCCTAGGTGAATGGGTAGGGGTACCATGTACCCCATACTCATTCACATAGGGTGGGGGCCCGGGATCTGGGGGCCCCCTTATTAAAGGGGGCTCCCAGATTTCGATAAGCCCCCCGCCCGCAGACCCCGACAACCAACGGCCAGGGTTGTCGGGAAGAGGCCCTTGTCCTCATCAACATGGGGACAAGGTGCTTTGGGGTGGGGGGGCCGCAGGGCGCCCCCCTCCCCCAAAGCACCCACCCCCATGTTGAGGGCATGCGTCCTGGTACGGTTCAGGAGGGGGGGGGCGCTCACTCGTCCCCACCCCCCTTCCTGACCGGCCAGGCTGCGTGCTCGGATCGGGGTCTGGTATGGATTTTAGGGGGAACCCCACGCCATTTTTTTTGGCGTAGGGGTTTCCCTTTATAATCCATACCAGACCCAAGGGCCTGGCATGACCCGCGCTCGCCACAATAGGAAATTTTGTTTTTCCTATTGCAGCGAGCGCGAAATGCAATACCCTGCCCTCGTGTCGTATCTGGTCCGTCGGACCAGCATACATACGAGCAGGCTTTCCGTCGGACCAGCACACAGACGAGCGGACTTTCCGCCCGAAACTGAGTCCGACGGAAAGATTTAAAACATGTTTCAAATCTTGGTCCGGCGGGCTTTTGGGAAAAAGTCACACTCTGGTCCGCCGGACCAAGTATGCCGGAAAGTCCGACCGTGTGTACGCGGCATTAGAGATACTTGCTTCATCCTTTACTCCTTGATGAATTACCCCCAATATTGGCTGTCCTTCGGTGTCCTGTCATCCACAGTGAATAATATTTTTGTAAGTAAAAATCTGAGACTATGTTAGTCCTATATTACGTTTCTCTTTTTCTAATGGATGGGGGGTCATACGGCCCCTCTAGAACCCATCACAATATATTTATTTATACACAATTGTATTTTTTAGACATATACTCCGCCAGGCCCCTCTTATTGCCCCCTGCAGCTACTTATTGCGATCTCTGTTTGAGGCCCTGCTTCGGAGGCGTGTGGCACCTATCCTTGGTGATTTGCAGGTACATTTTTATCACCTCTAGATAGCCTGGTCGGGGTTCCTATTGGCACCTTGCGGTGTGGGCAGGTTCTTGGGGCCATCTTGGGTGGTGGGGGGTGGTCTACTCTGACAGCTCGCAAACATGTGTATATATACTTTGTCCATATCTAATGTATCAATTGCCTCAGAATGTCTATTGATTGTCATATTTTTCTCTATAGAGTGTACTGTAGCGCTCTAGGTATCAAACATCTGTCCCTGAGGAAGCCATCACTGGCAAAACATGTCGGGCATCTAAATACCTACCCACTGAACTGGCCGCCACATTCTTCAGGCCAAGTCACGTGAACTAAGTTTGCTACAGAATTGATTTTAGAAATTATGCACACCATGTTTTTGTGATCTTTATGTCCAGTTTTAACGATTTTTGTTAAATAAATATAATTTTAATTTTAAACTTGAGTATACTGTGTTCCTCTTGGCACCGCCATAATCCCTGTACTCCCTCCCTCTGGCTTGATTTCATGATATAAGTTGTTTCAACTGTCTTAATTACTGCGCAATATCTTCCAAAAGTTATAAATTGTTTTAATGAGTGTAACAAGTCTTATTTATTATTCCTTTCGTTCCCTGAATAAAATTCTTTACTTTTATTTTCTCATGGTGCTGTCACTCCACAATATACAGTTATACGCTGCACTGGTGTCCTCAGTAGAAGTTGTTGTAAACATACTGCTGTTTGGGATACTGATAAGTGTCAGACACTTCAACAAAGTGAGATATTTTAATTGCTTTTATGCAGATACAAGCTAAATTATCTCTATTTTATTGCAATACAATATTTATACAAGTACATAAATGATGTGGAATGATCACTTTAATGATAGAAAAGTGTTATTGAGCTGAAATTTGTCTTCGGTAAGAGTCATTTTAGTTTTAAATAAAAAAGCTTCATGGACAAAAAACTGTAATAGATAATTTACATTGTTACATAAGAAATTACTTTTGTGTAAGGCATTGACTGTGAGGGTCCTGATCTGAATCTGGGACCTTGGTAGTGTTTGGCTGTAGTTCTTCTGTCTGTGCCACCTGTGATGCTGGATAGCTCCCTGTCTGATCCCTTGGACAATCTTGCCTTGTATCTTGTTTCTGGTGAAATTGAACTCTTTGCTCCTCCCACAAACCTCCTGATTTAAGCCATGTCTCTGCACACCCTGTTTTCTAAATTAATGTGCTCTTTCCAGTTGATATTTTGCTCCTTGCATACCTGCAGCTGTACTTATCTTCAATACCATTTGTTACCATCCTTTGGCTTGTTCCTCGACTGTTCTTCTGCTTGATCCAAACCTGCAACCACTTGTTACAGACTTTTGATTTGTTAACCGACTGCACTTCTGATTAATTACTACATGCTACATCTATTACCGGACCCTGGCTTGCACACCTCCTGGTGGGGAGCTCCTGAAGACCAGGACCTGGCACTAGCATGCAGCGAAACACTTCTCCACCCTTCTCCACCATCATCAGCTCTAATGAAGACCAGTTAGTGCTTAAACCTGCTAGTGTACTTATCCTGCTGATCTACTGCTATAGTTTCTGGTCTCCAAGCCTGACCCTTGACCTTGACAACATCAATGTGAGTGAATTCACATCCAGAAACACCCACCAGATGTCCTTAATAATCCACCCTGATATTGTGAATTGACAACTGGGTGCCTCATGATTTGCCATCCGGGAACACTTAATTCTTCTTCTTTGCAGCTGGTCTGCTGGTTTCATAGTTGGACTATGACAAAGAGGAATAAGAAGATATGGCACATAATTAATACTCTGCTCAAAATGTCATTGGGGTTGTACCTTCTAGGACCAGGAAGGAGAAGTATAAGGATGCTGCAGCTCATCTGGAGAAGTTTACAGAAACCCTACATAAGGATTAGCCCCTTAAACCACCCATTCGAGCAAATGACCAACCATAATTTACCTAAGGGTTGCAGAATTGTGACCCTATCGTTCTCTCTCTGCCAAGCAGCAACAATTCTTCCCATTCTGAGCCTACCCTAATGGATATCCTAAAAAGCCATTAACATTTGTCTTGCCTCTCCAGCAGCCCTTACACAAGGTCCTAATGGCATTTTCTCTTGTCCAGCAGCACATACAGAAAATCAGGGTGGGAACAACTATAATCTCTCATATAATATAATAGCCAACGTGTACGTGACCCAGCTCCACATATTCTTTGATGACCATGACGCTTTCTTTCAGAAAAGCCAGATGTACTGGTACTTGGGATTTTAATAATTATTCAAACCCTGCATTGGATAAATATGGTACCAAGGGAAGCCCCAAAAACAAAAACTCCTTTGCCCATTATATATGGGAGATGGGCCTCACTGATGTCTAGAAATTACCATAATGACCAGCATTTCTCTTGCTTTTCAAGTACACTATTACTATACTACCATACCTAGGGGATGTGCATTTCAGATAATACTTCATTAGCGCTACAACCTAAATTTTCAGGTTTCTGTACTGAAGTAGTCCTAACCAATATTCAATCATTTGTGAGTCTTAATAGACTTGCCTCTCCCTCCTTTGTGGGACTCCCTTAAAGCTTTCCTTAGAGGCGCTTGAATCAGTTAAATAGCTAAATATAGCTAAAAATACTGTACAAGACAGTACAGTATATATCCATAACAAAACCGTATCTTTTTATTATTGTCCGCATGCAATTATTTTTTTTGTTCAGTATGTTTATTAGAAATAAAAATAAATTGAGGAAAACATAGAACATATACAGTATATGCTGCATGACGCCATCATATAGAATAATATAGTCAAGATTGCAACAGGAACAGAACAGAAAAGGTTGGGTTTACAACTTGGTACAGCAGTGACTTATGCAATTTTCACAGAAAAATTTGCATAGAAAAGTGATCAATATATGTCATAAGAATAAGATTTCAGTGAGTAGATATATATGAAGTATTGAGCAGCAACCATAACATAGTTTAACCAAACTTAGGGAGCAGGTTGAAACAATAGGTTAAAAGATGGTACAGTGTGTATAAGAGACATGAAAAAAAGGAAGGAAAAGGTAGATATCCCCTTAAAGTGGTAGGTGAGGCAAGAATAAGGAAGAAAAAAGAGGAAGGGAATGAAGAGAAGAAGAAGGAGGTGGGATGGGGTAAGGGAGGAGGGCACAGATTCCTGAGGAGTTCATCAAATTAGGAGGCAAGAAATGAGTAACGCAAGGGTACCACAGTTTTTCATACTTACTTATTGTATCTAAATACAGAGCTTCTATTTTAGCATTGAACATAGCTTGGGTAACCCTATTTTTCATCTCAGTCACACTGTGGTAAGGCTTCCTCCATGCTTTAGCTATGGTTTGCTTGGCACACATGCAATTATTAACAACATATCATTTCAGTTTAAAAGGTTCTTTGTGGTCAATCACTATAAACCATATTTGAACACGTCTGAACTTAACTGTTTGCATAAAAAAGCAGAAAATTACTTTTTTGCACATATCAAATTCAGAGATAGATTAAGGCAGAATGGGGCCCTAGCTAAGTTAGCAGCTTTGGCCTCTATAGCTTATTGATGGACATTGATAAGAACTGCAATAGGCACAAACAAAGCAGCAAAGCCCCTTAAGACTCCAGCTGCCTACAAGTACATCTTCCCGCGTGAAGTGACAGGCAGATTCACAGCTTAGACCAGTTGAGCTATTCCCCTGTTTACTGCAAGAGTATGAAGGGTTTAGCCATATCCCCTGGACATCTACTGGGCCCTGGCTCTAACCATATTATGACTATTTTAAAACTTGAGAGGAAGAACAAGAAAAAGAATCTCCTAAACACTGTTTCTATGTAACTAGTATATAGAACAGGGATGCAGGGATTATAGCGGTGCCAAAAAAACAGAGTGTAATTGAATAAAAAACATGAAATTTTATTTGACAACTTTTTAAAAGGTAAAATATTGCAAATTGTTACATAGACATGGTGTGCAATAACATACAAGACATATTAAGACCATATATAGCCAGGTTATTACAAGGTTTGGCCTGAAGGTGTGGCGGCCAGTTCCATAAATAGGTATTTGGGGGTCCTACATATTTCGCCAGAAGTGGCTTCCTCAGGGACAGTTGGTAATACCTATGCCGCTACTATATAATCTACAAAGAAAAATTGACAATTAACAGGCAATATATATAATAACAACAGTATAGAATCAAAATATATCAGGGAAATAGTTTTTTTAAAAACTACATAAATCAACATTGAACATGTTTGCGAACTGTCAGCCATGATCCTACAAATATCACCCAGGGCGCAACATGGATACCAAGGCATCCACAAGTGAGCCAACCCATCCTCTGCCCAACCACCACCCCACCACCCCGCAAGCAACCCAAACTACCCACGGTAGAAAATGACTACCTGCAAATCCCAACGAGCAGGTGCAGAAAACCTCAAGAGCGGAACCAGGAGTCGGGGTACAGTAAGCAGCTGCAGGGGGCGGATAAGAGGACCTGGCAAAGAGTGCATATAGTAAATATATAGCATATATATTGCCAGGTCCTCTTATCCGCTCCCTGCAGCTGCTTACTGTACCCCGACTCCTGGTTCCGCTCTTAAGGTTTTCTGCACCTGCTCGTGGAGATTTGCAGGTAGTCATTTTCCACCATGGGTAGTTTGGGTTGCTTGCGGGGTGGTGGGTGGGTGTTGGGCGAAGGATGGGTTGGCTCACTTGTGGATGCCTTGGTATCCATGTTGCGCCCTGGGTGATATTTGTAGGATCATGGCTGACAGTTCCCAAACATGTTCAGTGTTGATTTATGTCATTTTTAAAAAAACAGTTTCCCCTATATATTTTGATTCTATACTGTTGTTATTATATATATTGCCTGTTGATCAGGCCTGTACTGGCCATCGGGACTACAGGGAGTTTCCCGGTGGGCCGATGGCTCAGTGGGCTGGTTTCAGTGACAGCCTGTCAAAGTAATGGCTTTCTTGGTGCGCCCCCAACTTCACACAGTGATGTGAGAAAGATGAGAAAAATACAGAGGAGAATAAGTGAAATAGTAAAAGAGGTTAGTGAGGACTCCTTATGTTATGCTACTTATGTTTTTTTGCACAATTGCGTATAGTTTATATACTGTTTTTGTGCTTGTTTGCACAAATAAAGTGGGCCGGTCTGGATGAAGTCCAGGGCCAAATTTTTATCCCAGTCCAGCCCTGCTGTTGATTGTCAATTTTTCTTTGTAGATTATATAGTAGTGGCATAGGTATTACTAACTGTCCCTGAGGAAGCCACTTCTGGCGAAACATGTAGGACCCCCAAATACCTATTTATGGAACTGGCCGCCACACCTTCAGGCCAAACCTTGTAGTAACCTGGCTATATATGGTCTTAATATGTCTTGTATGTTATTGCACACCATGTCTATGTAACAATTTGCAATATTTTACCTTTTAAAAAAGTTGTCAAATAAAATTTCATGTTTTTTATTCAATTACACTCTGGTTTTTTGGCACCGCTATAATCCCTGCATCCCTGTTCTATATACTAGTTTCAAATTTTTGGGATGAGGTGCCGTGTCATATTGAGGACTATCCAATCATCCCCCCCTACTGTTTCTATGTAAACTGGAAAAATATTGCATGAAATGTAATTAGAGGAAGTATGGGCACTTGCATTGATGATCTACTATCACTTATAATACTAGTACCCCATCTGTCATACTGATCTAGTGGTTTTAAGCCTCATTCTTTACTGAGGCAGCGGGAGCCATTGACTCCCACTGCTGTTCATCAAATCCTGTGATGAGGGAGCTCATAGATGCAGGCAGCAAGTGGCTTGCTATGGGGCACTTGCAGAAAAATGTATAGGGACACTTTTTTGTCTGTAGGCGGAGTCTATGAATGAAAATTGGGTGTTGCTCAAAGGGGGTGTGGTTAGAGTCCGAGCTGAACGAGGGGTGGAGGGAGAAAGAAAGAAAGAAAGAAAGAAAGAAAGAAAGAAAGAAAGAGAAAGAAATAGGGAGGGAAGGAGAGAGAGAGAATGAAAGAAAGAGGGATGGAGGGACAGCAGGTCCAGATCCTACACCACAATAGAAATGTTATTATTATTATTACTATTAATTTGCACAATTTATATAGCGCCAACACACAGCGCTTTACAATGTAGAGGGGGGACAGCACAATTACAGTACAGTTCAATACAGAAGGGACAGGAGGGCTATCAGGGAAGGTTCCATCCACTGATGACACTGCCTGATATTTGGCGTGCAGTACTGGGGTCCACCAGCAGGTGTCTCCTGGCAGTCTGGAATTGCCAGGGGAGCTTTCCCCTGTTGGTAGCATTATGTGATCTTTGGGCCGCAGTACTGGCGTCCACCAGCGGGTGGTTCCTGGCAGTGTGGGGCCGACATCATCTCCTGCATTCAGGCATCAATTGAGTCTGATTGAGATGTGTATATATACCCGGCAAGGGCGCACACACCTTGCTCTGGTATTGTCCTTGTGCCCTCATCTGCAGCCTGTTCATCTGTTATCCCGATCCTGAACCTGAACCCTGATTCCTGTATCCTGTATCCTGAACCTGTTTGTATCTGTTCCTGTATCCCTGGATCCTTGCCCTGCAGCCTGATCCCTTCCATCTTGTTCCCTGTCTGTTTACTGCTGGCCCCCCATCTGCTGATCTCCTGTTTATGACCCTGGCCTGGCTTGACAATGATTCTGGTTGGTTTATTATTATTATTTATTATCACTGTTTGGTTGTTTGGTTTGTTCACTCTGTTTGTATTGGTGGTGTGTTCACATTTATATGCATTTACTGTAATAAACTTACTTACTTTCACCTATTTATGTCTGGTTCACTCTGTCACAGTCACACAGTTCTGGTCACATCTGCTTTATGACAAAATACCAGGGCCATCCCTGACCAGAAGTGGCTGCACAGGGGAACCATTTTGATTCAGTTTGGTTGCAAACATGAATGCCGATGAGGTTATTTATTTTTCTCTGCTGGCATCTGAAAGTGGTGATTATTGCCGCCAGGCTTTGAAAGGATGGTCTAGTGACCAGTTGTTTACAGCTATCTGTTTGGCTCACTCCCTGTTCGATCAGGGTTATATATTGTTTGGAGAGGTGCAGACTTTGATCAAGATCTGTACTGAGCTGGCCCTGCCATGTATTCCAGAGGGCCATGATGATTTCACTCCTCCTTTTAATGTGAATCAGGTTGTATCCCTAGTGTGGCTTTTTGAAGATGATCCCGACGATTTTTGTGAGCACTACTCAGCCTGTTCCCCACAGGTGATTGCTGAGTGCATTGTGTCTGCTCAGTCTTTTGTTAGGTAAGGAGATTTAAAACTACAGTTTGTACAACCTATACTTTCGGCATGGTCTGACAAACCACCTCTACCATCAGACACCAGCCTACCCAAATGTATGTTTCCCCATCACCCATGTCAACCTCAGTTGCAGCCCAGTATACGCTGCTCTGAACCAAATACTCATATCCGGTCTGTGCTCCCTGTACCTATCCTGCATTCAACCCACCTGCCTTTTCTCAGGTGCCTACAAATCCACAAGAACTCCCTCCAGCTACTTTTACCTCTTCTCTACCATATCCCAATCCTCCTTTCCAGTCTGCTGCACCCCTTACCTACAGTCCTGCAGTCACCTACAGAGCTCCATTGGCTAAGCAAAAGAAAAAACTAAAGTTTTTCCCAACCAAAATGATCCTGCCATTAACCCAACCTGCCTCCACACGCACCAATCTGTCCCAGCTTAAAGTTTCGGTGCCAGTATTCCAGCCCGAATTGCCAGAGTTCCAGCAGCCCGAGGTGCCAGAGTTCCAGCTTGAAGTGCCAGAGTTCCAGCACGAGGTGCCAGAGTTCCAGCCCGTGGTGCCCGTGTTCCAGCTCGAGGCGCCAGTGTTCCAGCCCCTAGGTGCCAGTGTTCCAGCCTGAGGTGCCAGTGTTCCAGTCTGAAGTGCCAGAGCCAGCGTTCCAGTCTGAAGGGCCAGAGCCAGCGTTCCAGTCTGAAGAGCCAGAGCCAGCATTCCAGTCTGAAGAGCCAGAGCCAGCGTTCCAGCCTGAAGAACCAGAGCCAGCTTTCGAGCCTGATGTCCTGGTGCCCGCCTTCCAGTCTGATGTCTCAGTGCCCGCCTTCCAGTCTGATGTCTCGGTGCCTGCCTTCCAGTCTGATGTCTCAGTGCCTGCCTTCCAGTCTGATGTCTCGGTGCCTGCCTTCACCTCTGATGTCTCAGTGCCCGCCTTCCAGTATGATGTCTCATGCTTGCCTTACAGTCTGATGTCTTGGTGCCTGCCTTTCAATCTGATGTTCCCGTGCCCATGTTCCAGCCTGAGGCTCTGGTGCCGGTGTTCCAGTCTGATGTTCCTGTGTCTATGTTCCAGTTTGAAGTTCTGGTGCCTGTGTCCCTGCTTGAAGTTCCGGTGCCTGTGTCCCCGCTTAAAGTTCCAGTGCCTGTGTCCCCGCTTGAAGTTCCAGTGCCTGTGTCCCCGCTTGAAGTTCTGGTGCCCGTGTCCCTGCCTGAAGTTCTGGTGTCCCAGCCTGAAGTCCTGGTGTCCCAGCCTGAAGATCCGGTGTCCCAGCCTCAGCCTGAAGTTTCAGTGCCCGTGTCTCAGCCTGTCATGCCAGTGCCCATCACCCAGTTTTCTGGGCCAGTGCCCGTTACCCAGCCCACTGGGCCGGGGCCCGTTACTCAGCTTGCTGAGCCGGTGCCTGTTACCCAGCCTGCTGTTACAGTGCTCGCTGCTCAGCCTGATGTCCCAGTGCCTGCTGTCCAGCTTCATAAACTGGGCCTGCCGCCCAGCTGGATGACCCGGAGCCTGCTGCCCAGCTCGATGACCCGGAGCCTGCTGCCCAGTCTGATGACTCGGAGCCTGCTGCCCAGCCGATGACCCGGAGGCTGCTGCCCAGATCGATGACCCGGAGCCTGCTGCCCAGCTTGATGACCCGGAGCCTGCTGCCCAGCTCGATGACCCGGAGCCTGCTGCCCAGCCCGATCACCCAGAGCCTGCTGCCCAGATCGATGACACGGAGCCTTCTGCCCAGCTCGATGACCCGGAGCCTGCTGCCCAGCTCAATGACCCATAGCCTGCTGCCCAGCTCGATGACCTGGAGCTTGCTGCCCAGCATGATGTGCTCACTGCCCAGCGTGATGTGCCCATGCCTGCTGCCCAGCGTGATGTGCCCGTGCCTGCTGCCCAGCATGATATGCACATGCCTGCTGCCCAGCATGATGTGCCCATGCCTGCTGCCCGGCGTGATGTGTTCCTGTCTGCTGCCCAGCCTGATTTGCCCTGGTATGCTACCCAGCCTGATGTGCCAGTGCCTGCTGCCCAGCTTGGTGTGCCTGTGCCTGTTACCCAGCCTGCCATTACGGTGCTTGCTGCTCAGCCTGATGTCCCAGTGCCTGCTGTCCAGATCGATGACCCAGGGGCTGCCGCCCAGCTGGATGACCCAGAGCCTGCTGCCCAGCCCGATGACCCGGAGCCTGTTGCCCAGCCCAATGACCTGGAGCCTGCTGCCCAGATCGATGACCCAGAGCCTGCTGCCCAGCTCGATGACCCGGAGCCTGCTGCCCAGCCCGATGACCCAGCGCTTGCTGCCCAGATCGATGACCCGGAGACTGCTGCCCAGCTTGATGACCCGGAGCCTGCTGTCCAGCTCGATGACCCGGAACCTGCTGCCCAGCTCAATGACCCATAGCCTGCTGCCCAGCTCGATGACCTGGAGCCTGCTGCCCAGCGTGATGTGCCCACTGCCCAGCGTGATGTGCCCATGTCTGCTGCCCAGTGTGATGTGCCCGTGCCTGCTACCCAGCATGATGTGCCCATGCCTGCTGCCCAGTGTGATGTGCCTGCTGCCCAGCGTGATGTGTCCCTGTCTGCTGCCCAGCCTGATTTGCCCTGGTATGCTACCCAGCCTGATGTGCCCATGCCTGCTGCCCAGCTTGATGTCCATGTGCCTGATGCTGAGCTTGTTATGTCTACGCCTGCTGCCCAGCTTGAGCTGCCCATTGCCTGGTTTGATACTTTGCACTGTCTTCATACTTAGCTTAGTGTGACTCTGCCCGCTGCCCAGCTTGATGCCATGGACTTGTCCCAGCAGCAGCTAGTTGGAGCATCCGGAAGCCGCTCCTTTGAGGGGGGGTACTGTCAGGGAAGGTTCCATCCGCTGATGACACTGCCTGATATTTGATGTGCAGTACTGTGGTCCACCAGCAGGTGTCTCCTGGCAGTCTGGAACTGCCAGGGGAACTTTCCCCTGTTGGTAGTATTTTGTGATCTTTGGGCCGCAGTACTGGCATCCACCAGCGGGTGGTTCCTGGCAGTGTGGGGCCGACATCATCTCCTGCAATCAGACATCACCTGAGTCTGATTGAGATGTGTATAAATACCCGGCAAGTGCACACACACCTTGCCCTGGTATTGTCCTTGTGCCCTGACCTGCAGCCTGTTCATCTGTTATCCTGATCCTGAACCTGAACCCTGACTCCTGTATCCTGTATCCTGAACCTGTTTGTATCTGTTCCTGTATCCCTGGATCCTTGCCCTGCAGCCTGATCCCTTCCATCTTGTTCCCTGTCTGTTTACTGCTGGCCCCCCATCTGCTAATCTCCTGTTTATGACCCTGGCCTGGCTTGACAACGATTCTGGTACTCCTTTTTGCTATATATGCTGATTGGTTTATTATTACTGTTTGGTTGTTTGGTTTGTTCACTCTGTTTGTATTGGTGGTGTGTTCACATTTATATGCATTTACTTTAAAAAACTTACTTATTTTCACCTATTTATGTCTGGTTCACTCTGTCGCAGTCACACAGTTCTGGTCACATCTGGTTTATGACAAGGGCCCTGCTTGTAGAGCTTACATTCTAAAGGGAGGGGGTGGTGGTACAAAAGGTAATAGATGCGGGGAATGATTTGATGGGGGTGGATAAGTGTACTCCAGAAAGTTTAACAATCAGCAGATAAAGATACTCCAAACACCTTGGCACTTTAATCATCACAGCGCCATGGTTGGTATGGTGTCAGGATGATTGAAGTGCATTATTTCTATTATTACATTGTAATATAAAATGAAATGTCTCCTGCCACCAGATGCCATCAGATGTCCCCAGTAGAGTCCATCCTTTAACCAGGCATTCCCAGAAGAGTCACACCTTACAACAGGCATTTCCAGTATAATCCCTCCTTACATCAGGTGCCCCCAGCAGAGTCCTTCCTTACATCAGGTACCCTCAGCAGAGTCCCTCCTTACATCAGGTGCCCACAGCGGCAAAGCATTCAACAGTGTAAGTGGGCGCTATATTAACAACCAATGTCAGGGACCATCAATGTAACTAATGTTAGGGAGCATTACAATTTTCAAGGTCTTCACTTTTTTTCTGGCTATTATTATTATTTGTTTCATTATCATTACTGAAATTAATTTTGTCATATAGATGAGCCCAGTCATACATGCCCAGTATGCGACATTCCTTTTTATTTTATTGCTTCTTATAATTACAGTATATCCGCAACTAACTGTTTTTTGGAAATGTCCAGTGAGCTATATATTTAATAACTATTAGCAGGTGTACCCTGAGACCCGCAAGTTATTTCAAGGGTTCCTTTGTGTTAAAATGGTTGAGAAAGGTTGCTTTAGAGTTACTCACTTTTCAGAAGTGCCTTGACATGGCAATGTACTGTAACTTCAAATGTAATTGCAATTGCATGCAACAAAACCCTTTGTTTTAACCTAAAGCATTGTGGCAGTTTTTTGGATTTGTTGTGTTGAGTAACTGGACAGTCTCCTGGGGATTTTGTTTTTGTTCTGTGGATTGTTCTGTCCATATGCACCTTTCCTTTTGCTAATTATACATTTATTTGAGCGTTTTTCATTTTTTCCCAACTCCTGTGCCTGTCACTGTTGTTGGGAAACTTGGTCTAGGAAACTATAAATGTATGCATATTAAATTAAAATACAATTAATAAACTGATAACTAACTTTACATACATTAACTGCACAAAAATATCAACACACAATCAGGGTAATTCAATGAAGTACTATTGATACTTTTTTGGCTCTAAAGCTCCTTAAAAGGCCTGAACCAGATTAAAAAAATGCCTACAGTCTGTTTCAATAACTTTACTGATACCCATGGCAGATTTAGGGAGTGCATAATACACTTAATACACTTTTACAAAGTAATGCTATTATTGAACCAAATTAAAAAAATAATTTCCTAGAGTTCAAACTTGAGGCCATTAAGACATTATCTAATATGGCGTACAGAGATAGGCAGAGTGCCTGTCCCTATATGCAGTGTAGCAGTGCGGCATCTTTGCCATCTTTAACTTCTCCTAGTTACTGGTTGTTAAAGCCGAGTTCCACCGAAAAGTGGAAATTCCGCTTATCTGATTCCCCCCTCCGGAGCCACATTTGGCACCTTTCAGGACGGTTATCTGTTTTTTACAGGTACCCTGTCCCCACTTCTGGGAGAAGGTGAAGTACATCAGCAGCTCAGCTACACCTCCGGGTTCCAGCAATGGCGGCGTCAGCACCCGACCAGCCAATGTAAACATCAGCTGTGGTGCCGACATCGCTGGACTCCAGGACAGTTAAATATCCTAATGTTAAAAGTCAGTATCTACAGTATGTGTAACTGCTGACTTTTAATTTTTAAAGGGGCGGGCGGAACTCCTCTTTAAGGACACTCTCAGCTTCACAGCCGACAGCCTCCTAGCAGCCAGTGACTCTGTTGTGGACAGAGACTGATGGGGAAGCTGAGACACTAGTTCTCCATCAGGTCCGCTCTTGCCTTGCAATTGACACCAGGCAGTGGGTGGATTCTATAGCCAATATCAAGCTGTCTATTGGCTAAGGATCTGCCCACTGCCTGATGTCAATCACAAGAGGAGAGGACCTGATGGAGTACTAGTGTCTCTAAATCTCCAATACAAAACTCCCCACCACTGCTCTGTCAGACAGTTGCAGCGATGGTGTCACTGTCTAGCCTGCAGATTTCTGTTTGTACATTTCTGCAGTGGTTCTGCTAGATCTGTGATTCCATTCACATGTGCTGCTGGCTCCTCTGTTCACCTATGGGTGTTGCCTGCTCTACTGTGGATTTATATCCTTTTCCCTTCTATCAATTCCTAGATCACCTCCCAGTTTGCTTTCCTATATATACACATGCTCACTCCTTGCTTGAGCAACTTCACAGTTCTCTAAGCTCCTTTATATCTACCATTTTGTGTATTCTGTGTCTGACTTCCCGTGTACCGACCCCAGCTTCGTCTTATGTTTGTGCTTGTCTGCCGCCCGTCCCGACCTCAGTTTGTTTCCTGGATCCTCTTCAGTTTCTTGCCATCTGTACTCTGCACATGCAAGTGGTCTCTGTATTGTCAGCTGGGTGTATCTGTGGGCCGCAACCTGGTTCCAACTTGCTGCAAGTTCATACTGACCATCAGGGGCCTTGGTGAAGAAGCAGGTTGGGGCTTAGACTCCACACCCTGGGAAACCCATGGTTGGCATTTCTATACAAGGTCAACTACCACAGAAACCTGTGGAGGTGTTATTTGAGTCCCTGGGGTCATGTACTAGTATGATGTGTTTTCTTTTTATATTTTGTAAATTACAATTTTAACTTTATCCAATTAAAATTTCAAATACTTTTTATTTTATGTGTGTGCCTATAAAGTAAATTTTTGCAATTTTCAATTTTTTCCATTCAATATCGGGATGTTGGCATATTGTTACTAGTACATATTTGAGGCTAGTATTCCCATCAGTTAGCCTAACGCAATCCAACATATTTTCTGACCTGTTTTTTGGTTTGTATATTGTGTTTATCCTACCTTGCCATAATATACAGTACCTACTCGATCTACCATCCAACAGTCTGTGGCCTATTTCCTGTATGCTAACAAAGCGTAGTGGTATACTAACACTTAAGTTATACAAGTGTGAGCAGCCCTCAACATATATAACCAGGTGTGTCAGTGGGAACAGAGTGGTTTAACCACTTGACCTCTGGAAGATTTACCCCCTTCATTACCAGGCCATTTTTTGCGATACAGCGCTGCGTTACTTTAACTGGAAATTGCGCGGTCATGCAACGCTGTACCCAAATAAAATTTATGTCCTTTTTTTCCCACAACTAGAGCTTTCTTTTGGTGGTATTTGATCACCTCTGCATTTTAAATTTTTTGCCCTATAAACAAAAAAAGTTACAACAATTTTGAAAAAAAAAAAAAACAATATTTTTTACTTTCTGCTATAAAACCTATCCAATAAAAAAAATGACAAATCAAATCTCTTCATAAATGTAAGCCAATATGTATTCTGTTACATGTTTTTGGTAAAAAAAAATATCCCAATAAGCGTATATTGATTTGTTTGCACAAAAGTTATATCATCTACAAACTATGGGATATTTTTATAATTTTTTTTTATACTAGTAATGGCGGCGATCAGCGACTTATAGCAGGACTGCGATATTGCGGCAGACATTCGGACACTAACTGACACTTTTTCGGGACCAGTGACACTTATACAGTGATCAGTGCTAAAAAATATGCACTGTCACTGTACCAATGAAACTGGCTGGGAAAGGGTTAACAGGGGTGATCAAAGGGTTAACTGTGTGCCTGACCAGTGTTTTTCTAAACTGTGGGAAATGCTTTTACTAGAAAAAAAGACATGGATTCTTGTCGCTGCTTTGCAGAGACACAGGATCCATGCCTTCCCTCCTGTCAGAACAGCGATTTGCCTTGTTTAGATAGACCGCCGTTCTGCCTCTCTGCTCAATGAACGGCGGGTGCTGGTGGACACCGAGTCTGTGGTACCCACTGCTGGGCTTCCGCTGTGTGCGATCACAGCAGGAGCATGCGCACCCCCTACCCAGAAGATCCGGATCACACACACACACATATATATATATATATATATATATATATATATATATATATATATATATATATATATACATATATATATGTAAGTGATCCAGCACAGAGGTGTCGCCCTGTAGCAGTAAAATTGCTATGTTTCGGACCTTTAAGAGGAAGTGAACCCTGATGGGTTTTACTTCCTCTTTTGTTCCCTGCAAAGTAAAAGCATGAGCTAGTATGCATCGCATACTAGCCCATTATGTGCCCCTTACCTGCAAACGAAGCCCGCGATGTCCCCATGTCCACGCTGGTGGCCGCGTCCATCTTCACCCCTCTTCCTTCCGGGGGCCGTGGACTCCAACTCTGTCACTGGCCGGAGTCATGTGACGTCACTCCCGCGCACATGTGCGCGGGAGCCAACGGTCACGGCGTGGGCACTTTAGAAACAGCAAGATCGTGAGCTTTCTTCAGTGCTCATGCGTCGATGACGTCGGCGCAAGCGTATATGGTAATCATCTCCTAAACCGTGCAGGTTTAGGAGATATTTCCAGTACCTACAGGTGAGCCTTATTATAGGCTTACCTGTAGGTAAAAGTCGTGTGTAAGGGTTTACAGCCACTTTAAGTGGTTAAAGAACAGAAAACCCATCATACCAAGTGGTTTCTACAGGGGTAAGTGTTACATTATTGAACCTTTATCAAAGTTTGGTTTATTATGCAAGTGTGGGCTGGTGTCCTTTACATGCCATGGATATGTATCATTTCCAGAACACCACGTACCGAAAATAATTAACAGAAACAATATCTTTGCATAAATAGCTAATTGGTATTCAAACTTGTAGGTGAAAATTGCATCTATGCTATTATTCATCCGATTTTTAGGATTTATGCGGTAAACACAAGTTCAGCATTGTCTACTAACTCTAACCATAGAGTTTCTGATGTCTTGCCCTTCACAGCCATATCTTACAGGGCCTGGTGTGTTGCTGCTTCTGTTGTGACATCCGTGGATGAGAGAAATACTCTGTAAACATCTGAATTTCATCTCAGAGGACACTCTGTGGTTAGGGCTTTTCATTCTCTGTCACTTTGCGGCTTCCCATATGTCACTTATTCAGAAGCATTACCTTCCGTGTTTCATTAGGTGTAAATGTGTTTTCACACTTCAGCCAAGGTAGACTTTCTCTGCATTGTGGATGCTTAATTATCTGACAGTAATTTCTTTCTATCACAGCTCCTGGACTTATTAGGTGAATGAACACAATTATATAGAACAGAGCGCTACACAGTGCATTCGCATAACAGAAGCAGCAGCAGAAAATGCTGCCCTTCAGAGCCAATGTAGGCAGGTTAGTGGGGCAATGAACAGAACGCTCAAACCTCACACAAAGTCTGTCACTGCCAACACACAGATCCAGCTTGGCATGAAACTCCCATATGTAATTTATTGTTAAAAAACATTAATTCAGACAACATGGCACTGCACATTTTCCGCATCAAAAAAATAAAATAAAGCTTTGTTTATTTAAGGAGCCATTTAACACTTTCTGTTTCGGCTACCATTACAGGACACTGATGGAGATTGCAATAAATGTTTCATATTAAAACCAAAGTAATTATGGTGAATATGTTTTCAAAATTATTTTTTATTTCTGTTTACTCATTGTTATTGTGAATTGCTTCATAAGCAGAATGGTGCCTCAAAACACAACAAAAGTACAATGCTTGGATCTATGATTATTATTAATATTATTATTAGTAATTATATTATTATTATTTATCCACTACCAGAAAGGGGCGCAGGGGCGCCGCCTCCCCATCAATGCATCTGGCCCCCTAATCTACATGCAGGGCACCGGACGCATGAATTCCAATGGGTTTTTTTTTTTAAGCACGTGATTAGAGCCTGAGGCTCTAATAGGCTTAAAAAAGCGTGGGCTTGGGGTGCCCCGAGCACACCCACTTGTGTGACAATAACTATTGAGTATTGTCTTCCCTAATTCTCCTCCTGGCCAATCAGGAAGCCCCTATTGGCCAGGGAGCCTTAGGACTCCGTGACCAATCATGTCTCAGGACACACTTGTTCCTGTGCGGCCGGGAGGAGAATGTGCTCGCCGCAGAATCGGTCAGAGCAGACCCGGCTCTTTCTTACCCCTGCCTCTACAAGGTAAGACAGTATTCTTATGGCACATTCAGTGTGTCTCCACCCCCAAATAATTGGGGTGGTGGGTGATCGCTGCCGTTCATCTCCCACACGGGGGGGGGGGGGGGGTGATGAGTGATGGCTGCCGTTTGTCTCCCGTGGGGGGGGTGCTAGTTTGTGCCGCCCCCAAAATTTTGAGCACCAACCGCCACTTTCCACTACTGATAATGTCATCACTTTTCAGTTTTCCTGGGTATTTAAAGTATTACTAAACCCGCAACAGTAAAATCAGTGTGTATATGCAGTAATGCATGCTTGTTATACTCACTGTGGAACCTAAGGGGTTAATCCTCTGCATTGTGTAAAAAAACTGCTTGGTCCTGGCTTCTCTGTTGCTCCCCTCCTTCCACTGTCCCCTGATAATTTCCTGATAACACAGAGCCTATGAAGTGAGGCTGCACATGCTCAGTTTGGTGTGTATTGCTAGAGAGGTTTATTTTTTTCTTGGGAGAGTGCATGTGATCAGAACAGGGCCAATCAGCACTGCCCAGAGAGAGGGTCAGGAGTCTTGAAGTCTCATAGGACAGTCAGAAAACTGCTCCTACAAGCTTTAACCAGTGCTCGGCTGGACACGGATAGAAGTCACAAGACTGCTCCAACTGCTGATGAGAAAAGATATTTAGCAGTTTATATTTACTGAAACTATTATATTTCCATGTTCTGTGTACTGTGGGAGACTAGATATAGTGAATACAGGGTCCTGGGTTTAGTAACACTTTAAATACTGATCTTCTGAGGTTTCGGCATACCTGGTAATCAAATCATGCTTAATAAACTGTATGATTCTTATATTTTTTTCTAAATGCAATGCTTATATATTTAGGAGAGTGGAAATTTTGCAAAGTTCAGATTGCTTTCCAAAACAATTCACTCATCACTTTAAGTCCTTGTTTACAATTGTGGTTGGAGGGAGGTGGTAAAAACGTGCAATTAAGCTGCATTTTTATGGCTCCTCAACTGCTCCCCCTTAAGATAGGGGGGCAGTGAAAGGGGGGGGGGGGATTTGCCATTATCCCCGCTATTGCATTCAAATGAATGAGGCACCCTGTAGCCTCCCCACGGTGGTGTGGGGTATAAGGGGTTAAAACAGGCAGCCTGAAGGCGATATAATACCTGCTCAATGCCTGTCAAACCCTCAGAAGACCAACCTGAATGCTGATCGCTGTTCAGAGGGCACGGATAGTGTAAAGAGCCATTATGCATGCAAGGAGCTCAGGTCATAGAAAGTGGAGGAATTCCCAAAATCACACACATGCACGTAGGGTTGCCACATCATCCCTTTAATCCAGGACACACATTAATTACACAGGTTCTGTGGTTGATTAAGGTGGTAATTAAACTCATTTGGTGCCTTATCTGCATTAAATCAACCTCAGAACCTGTGTAATTAATATGTGTCCTGGATTAAAGGGATGATGTGGCAACCCTACATGCAGGGGCGGACTGACCATTGAGCGATTAGGGCACTGCCCGAGGGCCCTGGGCCACTAGGGGGCCCCATCAGGGTTGCCAGCCTCAGTAAAACCAGGGACAGTATGTATAAATCTGTGTTTTTTTTACATCTGTCTGTGTATACTGTGTACATGTATGTGTATACTGTGTGATTGTATACTGTGTGTGTGTGTATACTGTGTGGCCCCATAATCTCTGATTGCCTGGGGGCCCCATAATCTCCTATTGCCCGGGGGCCCCATGAGTTATCAGTCCGCCCCTGCCTACATGCACGCCACTTGTATATGTGCAGCAGCGGGGAGAGGAATGCCTCCAACATCTATGAATCAACGCCTTTGGCAGCTTCCTGGCATGATAGCTCAGGCAGATTTGGACTTGTGTCCAGCAGCACTTCACAAAATAAGGAAACACAATTGATATAACAACAACATAAACCACCTATATTTAAAGTGTAACTTTACCTTTGGTGCATAAAAACACTTATTTGCAAAGATAACTGCATCGATAAAATACAAAACGTTATTGCATAAGGGAGATAATATGTTATATCAGTGATATATATATAATTTAGATTCGGATTAAAGTCCCAATCATTACAACATGTTAAGTCATCCATTTATAAGACGGTAATGTGCAAAAAGCTAAAACATTGTTGTGTTATAAGAAAGGTCACTAACATAATCAGACTAAAAGCCCCATTACTACATGGAACTAGATATTCACTGGTACAGTGTGTACAATTAATGTTTCCACTGGGATTGAAGAAAAGGGAAGAGTAAAAAAGGAGAGAAAAAAAATATATTAAGATATTAAAAATAAAGAAGAACCAAAAAGGGAGAAGAGGATAAGAGGTGAGAAACGTAGAAGGCGAGAACCTCTAACCAGTTATTTTACTCACCTGTCTTCCTTTCAATCAGGAACAGATGAGTATAAGCATGGCAATGGAGGGGGTGTAAAGCTACAAAATGAGTAAAACTGCATGAAAGGTGCAGTAATGCCGCGTACACACGGGCGGACTTTTCAACTGGACTGGTCCGACGGACTTTTGACGGACTTCCGACGGACTTTCTAACGAACGGACTTGCCCACACACGATCACACCAAAGTCCGACGGATTTGTACGTGATGACGTACGACCGGACTAAAATAAGGAAGTTGATAGCCAGTAGCCAATAGCTGCCTTAGCGTCGGTTTTCGTCCATCGGACTAGCATACAGACGAGCGGACTCTTTGACCGGACTCGAGTCTGTCAGAAAGATTTGAAACATGTTCCAAATCTAAAGTCCGTCAGATTTTTGACCGAAAAAGTCAGCTGCAGGTCCGATGGAGCCCACACAGGATCGAATTGTCCGCCGGATTCAGTCCATCGGACCAGTCCGGTACAAAAGTCCGCCCGTGTGTACACGGCATTACACTTTACCAAGCATTTAGTGTGCACTAACGCTATGTGAATGTCAATAAAATGGGTTTTACTGCTTTTTTTTACTATTACAGTTGGTCAGTATTAGTAAAATTTGTAATTATTTTTCACATGGCTATCCTTTTATTGCACCTAGTGGATATAACAATTTAAGTGATAAGGCTCTGTTCACCAAGGTATAAAGATTTTTATTTGCCAAAAAAGTTATTTGCTGCAATGACAGTCAATGCGAAATGAAAATAACAGAAGCGTAGCTGAGAATAAAATCAATATGACAGAGTTTCAGCTTGGTGAATTAAGCCTCCAGTCTCTAATTCTTCTTATAAAAAAATCTACAATCAAAGATTGTGATTTCCTGTGCTGGCAGTTCGAGGGATTCAGATCTGTAAAACCTCATGCACGCAGGGCGTCTGTTTGGCCCCACAGAATTCTAGAACTCCAGGCAGGAGAAAAGCCGTTTATAAAGCATGCCTAAAGCCATGCATAGCACACGCATTTAGATGTACAGTATTTAGACCCCTTTCACACTGAGGCACTTTTCACGCGCTTTCACGCTAAAAAAATCGGCTGAAAAGCTCACGAAAACCTATTTTCATTAAAATCAATTAATGCTTTCACACTGGGGCAGTGTGCTAGCAGGGTGGTGAAAAAAGACCCCTCTCCATTGAAATGAATGGAAAGCGCTTCAAAAGCGCTTCAAAAGCTCTTCAAAAGCGCCTGAAAAGCTCTTCAAAAGTGTTCAGTGTTTTACTGGCAGTTTACAAGTGCCTCAGTGTGAAAGGGGCCAGTGTGAAAGGGGCCTACGTCAAGCTTTGAGTATTTGTGTTAATTAACTCTGGCTATTGGAATTCAATAAGAGCCCTTGCACACTGGGGCGGTTTGCAGGCGCTATTGCGCTAATAATAGCGCCTGCAAACCGCCCAGAAAGTGCCACTGCTTTCATTCCAGTGTGCAAGCCCCGAGGGCTTGCACACTGGAGCGATGCGCTGGCAGGACAGTAAAAAAAGTCCTGCCAGCGGCATCTTCGGAGCGGTGAAGGAGCGGTGTGTATACCGCTCCTTTACCGCTCCTGCCCATTGAAATCAATGGGACGGCGCGGCTATACCGCCGGCAAAGCGCCTCTGCAGAGGCACTTTGCGGTGGTATTTAACCCTTTCTCGGCCGCTAGCGGGGGGTAAAACCGCCCCGCTAGCGGCCGCATACCGACAGTAAAACGCCGCTAATAATAGCGGCGTTTTACCGCCGACGCCGCCCCCCGCCCCAGTGTGCAAGGGCTCTAACGCTCAAACATGCCAGTGGTCCATAAGGCCGGGCTCACACATATCACATAGGCCTCTTTCATACTGGGGCAGTGTGTGCATCAACGGTAAAGTGCTGCTATTTTTAGCGGCGATTTACTGTCAATTTCGCGGCGCTATTCGGCTACTAGCGGGGCGCTTTTACCCCCCGCTAGCGGCCAAGAAAGGGTTAAACCACAGCAAAGCACTGCTGCAGCAGCGCTATGACGGGGGTATAGCCGCACTGCCCATTCATTTCAATGGGCAGGAGCGGTGAAGGAGCGGTGTATACACCGCTCCTTCACCGCTCCAAAGATGCTGCTTGCAGGAGTTTTTTAACGTCCTGGAGGCGCACCGCTCCAGTGTGAAATCACTCGGGCTTTCACAATGGAGTAACAGGAGCGGCGCTTTTCAGGCGCTGTGCAGACGCTATTTTTAGCGCTATATCGCCTGTAAAGCGCCTCAATGTGAAAGGGGTCATATGCGAATTGGATGCGTGTTTCCCGCATCCATGGAGCCGGTTCACACAGCGTGGCCACGGTACGCATTACAAAAGGGTCCTGTGTGTCTTTGGTTCCGATTCAGGTGCGAATTCAGGCAAAATTTTGGACCTGATTCGCACAGGGATGCACCGGACCTCTGCTGTGAACCGCAGCTGCAGCATGTGCGAACCCAGCCTAATAGTCCAAATACAGCATTATTTGATATACAAAAGCACTGGGTTCTGCAGTTTCTTCTTAAATATATTCCTCAGTAGCTGCAAAGGATATAAATCCATTTTGTGTGCACCACGTTCCTTTTAAAACACCGTTATTGCCTTGTAAAATAGTGATGATATTATCACATTGCCTGAGCCAAGAGGAGAGCTGTGGGAGGAGACCAACAGGTCCACCCACTACAGGCTGCCTGCATAAAACTACAGGAGGGGGAGGATGCAAGACCAGTCACCCTGCACAAGGACAGAGAGTAGCAAGGACTGGTCTTTATTACAGGAAGCTTCTGCAGAGAGGCATCATTCCATACTGGATTACTGCACAGATCAGGGAGAAATACAAAAAGCACACCAAGATTTAAGTAAGAATTCACATGACACTTTTATTTAGACAGAATTTCTATATCCTGAAGTTCAGCTTTAGACATGGGTGATCCACTTACTAAGACAAAGATAAAAAGGAAGTGAAAAGATCACAGACCTAGTGCATTACAACATAAAAGTGATTCCAATAAAATCACTAATATTGCACTCACAGATAGGACAGGCAAAGCAGTAAGCGGGCAAGATTTTATGTAGGATTAGCTCACTATCTATGGCCAGCTCCTGTTCAGGTGTACAAACATTGGCAAAATCACACAATGAATTCTTTTTATTCCAGTCATTTTGCTTTGGAAAATTCACACGACCCATAAACCTGAATAGAATCAGTAAACAATTCTGTTTACTATTGTGAAATCATATTCATTTCTGATCAAATTGTTTTGAGAATAAATATAGGATAGTGAGTTGATGGCCATCTGCCCAGGAGACTGTCCCAGTTACAATAAATGGTCTGCAGCTGCGAAAAGCTTTTTCATAATAAGAGCAAATTATGGAAACAGCCATGATGGTTCAACTGGTTTATCCTTTGCAGGATGGTCATGACAGCAAGTGTGTCTCCATAATTGAAAACTGTGAAATGGTAATTTTCAGGGGCCACTGACAGTTTGCATGCTTGTTCCCGTTGTTAACGCCTTGGCATTTGTGGAATGTCCCAACTCTAAAACACCTTCTAACACTTATGCCCTGTACACACAGTCGGACATTGATCGGACATTCCGACAACAAAATCCATGGATTTTTTCCGACGGATGTTGGCTCAAACTTGTCTTGCATACACACGGTCACACAAAGTTATTGGAAAATCCGATCGTTCTGAACGCGGTGACGTAAAACACGTACAGCGGGACTATAAACGAGGCAGTAGCCAATAGCTTTCATCTCTTAATTTATTCTGAGCATGCGTGGCACTTTGTGCGTTGGATTTGTGTACACACGATCGGAATTTCCGACAATGGATTTTGTTGTCGGAAAATTTTATAGCCTGCTCTCAAACTTTGTGTGTCAGAAATTCCAATGGAAAATGTGTGATGGAGCCCACACACGATCGGAATTTCCGACAATGGATTTTGTTGTCGGAAAATTTTAAAGCAAGCTCTCAAACTTTGTGTGTCAGAAATTCCGATGGAAAATGTGTGATGGAGCCCACACACGATCGGAATTTCCGACAACAAGGTCCTATCACACATTTTCCGTCGGAAAATCCGACCGTGTGTATGGGGCATTAGACTGCAAAAACCTTAACCTAACCACCAAAATATAAATGATCACCCTTCCCACCCTTTAATTCTTGACCATTATGGCCTCCCCCTCCTACCTATGATCCCACTCTGCAGTAGTTGTAGGTGGTTCTCCCTTCTGGACTGAGCAGTACTCACATAATGATGTTTGAGAGCTGTTCACTGCACTGGTACTATAAGCCAAGGTCAGTGACACACCTACCCCCTCCACTTTCCCACAGAATATGTATTTTGGTGTGTCCCACACACCTACAGTACAACACCTGCCCAACTTTCCCCAACTCCACCTCCCTGTATTCCTCAAAAGAAACACACTACTCCAAAGTTAAAATGGCCATATCAGCCTTTTATTATCAATAACATGCGCAATAAACAACACAAACTTTACAAGGTTGCAGGTCCTTGAAGGTTCCAAATAACTAAACCTTGTGTCTGTGCACTAATTAGCTAAGTTCTCTTCTCAGGGACTATCCCAGCTATCCTCAAACACATACCAATCTACAACTACCCAGCCACTATGAATTGATCAGATCAGCTAAAGGACACCATACCAAATATGGGTCCCCAACAACTTACAACTATTTTCTAAGTATGTTATTTAGTGTTACCCCCGAAGGAACTCTCTTGGTCATTTCTATGCCAGAGTAACTTAGAATAGAGTTCTTTACCACTAAACTGGAACCAACTCAAAAATCAGCAAGATGAGCAACAAGCAGTGCATATAAACATTATCGAAAGTTTGATAAGCATACTGTAACTGGTTTAGAGTGCACTATAAAAGAATGGCTAGGGTCCTGTGCAGTATTTTCTGAGAGGTAATTCTTAAACTGAGCAATGGGCAAATGTCTTTGTGTAGCAACTGTAAAGGGGCAGTCCTTGGTCCTAGTTTTTCAGCTGGCTAGTGCTCGGCCCAGTGGTACCATTAGTGCACATGAGTCCAAGTCAGATATGCAGACAGCAATAAGGCTACTAGACAGCTGTGAATTCAGTTCCTAAAATGCGCAGTCTCTTTTTTCAACAACAGGTTATGGCTGCTAAGTAGGAATGAGCATAAGTTCGACTCGAACATTAGGTGTTCGTCTGTTCGCCGAACAGCGAACATTATACGGTGTTCGCGGCAAATTCGAAAAGCCACGGAACACCAATAAAGTCTGTGGGACACTAACATGAAAAACCAAAAGTGCTAATTTGAAATGCTTATATGCAAATTTATTTCCATAAAAAGTGTTTGGGGACCCGGATCCTGCCCCAGGGGACATGTATCAATGCAAAAAAAAGTTTTAACAACTGACGTTTTTTCGGGTGCAGTGATTTTAATAATGCTTGAAATGAAACAATAAAAATGAAATATTCCTTTAAATATCGTGCGTGGGGGGGGAGGGGGGTCTTTAGTATGCCTGTAAAGTGGCGCATTTTTCCTGTGTTTAGAACAGTACAACAGCAAAATGACATTTCTAAAGGAAAAAAGTAATTTACAGTAAAACTGATCGCGGCTTTAATGAATTGTCGGGTCTTGGCAATATAGATAAAACTCATTGAAAAAAATGGCATGGGTTCCCCCCTCCCCCCCAGTCCATTACCAGGCCGCTTGGGTCTGGTATGAATATTAAGGGGAACCCCGAACCAAAAATGTTTTTAAAAAATTGTGCGGGGTCCCCCCAAAATCCATACCAGGCCCTTCAGGTCTGGTATGGAAATTATGGAGAACCCTGTGCCAAATTAAAAAAAAAAATGTTTCTATTGAACTGGCCAATGCCACCCAACATTCGGTCCGTGTGTACTGCAGCTGATCTGACAAACGCTGGACCTTTTACTGGCTTCTGTCAAAGGGGCATGACTGAAAAAGGTCTGCCGATCGGCTCCCGATCAGCAATCTCAGCCAATGGCTGAGAGCGCTGACCGGAGTGTTCTGACAGGGGGGCCATCCCACCTGTCAGAACACAATAGCACAGCATGGGAGATCACTGTACTAAGATCGGTGTGTTAGTACAGTGGCTCCTTCTGGGCTGTCAGTTGTTTTTTTTTTCAGCCTGCTGGGTTGAAGGAAAAAAAAACTAGTATGCCCAGTGGAGGATTAAGGTGGTCATGGGCCCCTAGGCTACTTTTTGTGTGGCCCCCTCCTAAGCATGCTTTACCAGAAAATAAATTATTTAGTGCCATGTGTAAAAGGGTAGACCTATATTACACGCCTCAAGTGCAACTCTCAGGTCTACAGCCCAAACACATTCAGACATGAGCCTACTATAAACAGCAATGCCACAGAAAAAAGCATTCAAAATACACCTGCAAGCTGGTAACAGATTTTACCTTTCTAAACCAACAGTTAGGCCAAAAACGTCTGCAGCAGCTCCTGTTTAACTGAGGCAAAATCACAAC
Source organism: Lithobates septentrionalis (assembly GCA_037952835.1). Taxonomy (NCBI): domain Eukaryota; kingdom Metazoa; phylum Chordata; class Amphibia; order Anura; family Ranidae; genus Lithobates; species Lithobates septentrionalis. The sequence goes on along the minus strand of JBBDGP010000346.1, from coordinate 1,238,461 downwards.
ATCCTGACAGAGACCAATTGAAACGCTGTGTAATATTCCAATAAAATAAAAGCCATAGAAATAGCATAAACAGCAGCAGCAGCACATAAAAGCAAGCAATAATCAACAGTAGAACAATCATACGTTCCAACGGCAGGAAGTGCCAGCATCCATCGGCGCAGCCTGTCCATCGGACACCACTGCAATCCAGGAAACGGACCAGACTCACTCCCAGGATATCCAGCAGCTTTTGCCAACATGCTTGTTCACTATGTACCTTTGTGAGTGCCTTTTTACAGTTTGTTTTTTACTGCACTTAGAGTGGCGCCTTTGTTTCATTTTCAGAGTGCATATAACACGCACCCTAACATTAAGAGGGAAGTTTCAGGGAAAAAAAACTTCCCACAGCCCCCTGCACAGTACACAGCCCCCCTGCACAGTACACAGACCCCTTTCCCTGCACTGTACACAACCCCCTACACAGTACACAGACCCCCTGCACAGTACACAGCCTCCCTGCACAGTACACAGACCCCTTTCCCTGCACAGTACACAACCCTCTGCACAGTACAAAGACCCCCTGCACATAACACAGACCCCTTTCCCTGCACAGTACACAGACCCCCTGCACATAACACAGCCCCCTTTCCTTGCACAGTACACAGACCCCCTGCACATAACACAACCCCCTTTCCCTGCACAGTACACAGACCCCCTGCACATAACACAGCCCCCTTTCCCTGCACAGTACACAGACCCCTTTCCCTTCACAGTACACAGACATCTACATAGTACACAGACCCCTTTGCTTGCATATCACACAGGCCTCTTTCATTATAAAGCCCCCCTGCACTCCCAGGAGACCCCCAGTCTCCTGGGAAAGAATACTAGTTAGAATAAAGTTGAGAAAACATCACTGCCAGCCCTCATACACCACTCCTCCTGTGTCACTCATTGTAAATCAAAGCTTCTAAATACCTCAATTAACGCCGTTCTTCATGACCCGGTCATGTGACTGCTCTCCTCTGCTGTTTCATTGATGGTCACATGACCGCTATCCTCCTGCAATCAAAGGCTACACTCAGGAAGGAGGTGGAGCGGGAGGAGGAGAGCGGCCAGACAGAGCGGCTTTAATTGAGGTATTAAGAGACTTCCATTTACGTTGAGAGTGACACACGAGGAGCTGTGCATGAGAAAGGGCTGGCAGTAATGTTTCCTCAACTTTAAAGTATGCTGGCAGCGCTGTCCCAGGGCCAGGAGAGACGGTACAGCTGGCCTGACACCCCCCCAATGGGTGGCACCCGGGGCGGACCGCCCGATCCCTGCCCCCTGATGGTTAAAAAAACATTTGTCGGCGTATTCGTATAACATGCAGGCATGGTTTTTATTCTACATATACATAAATATATATAAATTAATAAAAATATCATGGCCAATTGGGGGCCCTTGCACACGTGGGGCCCTAGGCTGCAGCCTAGACCAGCCTGTGCATTAATCCGCCCCTGAGTATGCCCCGTACACATGATAGGATTTTCCGACAGAAAATGTTCTATAGGAGCTTGTTGTCGGAAATTCCGACCGTGTGTAGGCTCCATCGGACATTTTCCATCGGAATTTCCGTCACACAAAATTTGAGAGCTGGTTCTCAAATTTTCCGACAACAAAATCCGTTGTCGTAAATTCCGATCGTGTGTACACAATTCCGACGCACAAAGTTCCACGCATGCTCAGAATCAAGCAGAAGAGCCGCACTGGCTATTGAACTTCATTTTTCTCGGCTCGTCGTACGTGTTGTACGTCACCGCGTTCTTGATGTTCGGACAAGATTTGTGTGACCTTGTGTAAGCAAGACAAGTTTGAGCCAACATCCGTCGGAAAAAAACATGGATTTTGTTGTCGGAAAATCCTATCGTGTGTACAGGGCATTAGTGTGTACCAGGCTTAACTCTAAACCACTACACCACAAGTAGTTGGTCTTAGGTTTACAGACCCAGAGTAGGTTAATTGTAGCTACCCAATATACTTTTACACCAACAAAAAATCACAAAGTACAGGGAAAGCATCAATGAGGACCAAGTTGGAATACTCTGGCAGGCAGAATGGCAGTCTGGAAACTTTCATTATACATGAGAATGTGTTACTGACAGTCAGCAACACGACGTGTGCGTGGCTGTGTGCCACCCCTGGCAGCGCTTCCACCTAGGCCCTGGCTTATGTTGACTATAAAGAAATCTGGACCTGCTTTTACTATACTAATCCTTTGTATTACTGTATATGCTCATCTTATCCCATGCTGGGATCCTCTGCTTGAATCCTCACACTTTTAAATACAGGTCTTAAACAAAACATACCAATGTTAAGCTGACGCCAGCAAAAGTTGGAGACTGACTTGACAATGCTACATACATTCCTACATTTTCTATACATGTACAACACTGTCATCATTTTGAACTGTCATTGCTGTCCTTCATATGCCAACATGGAAATGGCCTGCGGAACACTTGCTTCATTACCTCACAGCTGGTCGTCCCATTGTATAGGATGTTCATACTGTATTCTTGATATTTCAAACTAGAAATGCAAGACTTCTGTCTGCTAGGCGCTATTGGTTTCTTTATTTTCCTATTACTTGATAATTAGGATTTGGCAGCCTCTCTTAACGCCCTTTTGTTCCCGTTTCCTTTAATTGTTAATTTTGTTTATAAGAGGAACTGAATTCTTGAAGCTGTCCCCAAGAAAGGCAAGCAGAGGGTAAAGGATTAGTTAATAGTACTGCTTGTGATCTCTTTGCAGCTGATCTTTCCCCCATTACTGCTATATCATGCCTTGTTTTACACTGGGTTTCAGTGTGGAGGTGGCCATCTTTGAAGGGGCAGGGGTTTGCTTCCTCTTGTCAGAGCCTCCAGCAAGGAAAACAGTGAGCAAAACAGTAGTGGCATTACCAAATCTTACTCCAGGGATTTACTAAAGGCAAATAGGCTGTTCACTTTGCAAGGGAAATTACATTTTACAGGGGAAATTTCCACAGAGTTTAATGAATGAGGTTAAACTTTGCTGACTTCCATCATCCATCATGTACAAGGAAAGATGCAGATTTTTTTCCTCTGCTCAGGATTGGGTATTATTTGCAAAGTGAAATTTAATCACATTCACTAAACTCTGGGGCAAATTCCCTTGCAAAGTATAAGTTCGCTTGCAAGGTGAACAGCCTATTTGCCTATAGTGAATCAACCATCAAATCTCCTGAGACTAGCAATCAGAGGCAGCAATGCATTAGATCTCACACTGCGGAGGAGCGCATGCGCGAGAGCTCCGAGATGGCCGCTTAAGCCCGGAGCTCCGCACCACCCCGGACCGACGAGCGGCATAACCCCGGTCACAGCAGGCGGAGGACCCACACGAGCACTCCCCCCGCTCGCTGATCAGCGGGGGCACACGGTGAGATGTCCGGCGCACAAGCTCGCCGCGATTTGGGCCCACAATTTGCAGCGGTGGCGGCAGATGGGTGCACCAAGATGGCCGCGAACAGTGATACAGCTAGGCCTCACCCAGCCACACAATACAAGGGGACGGAGCAACGTCCCATACTCACCCCCCCGACCCTGACCTATGCCCAGGCAGCACAGGGAGGCCCCAGCACGCTTCAGACAGCTCATCAGGGCCTGCAGCAGCACCAAGCCTCACAGGGGGCTCACAGAGAAACACACAGCGGTGAGCAGAGGGAAGATGGCGCTTCTCCCTCAGGCATACCCCCTCAATTCCCCTCAATGGCAGGAACCCCTCCTGGATACTCATTCAAGGACATTTCTGCTATCCAAGAAGATCTCCTATCAAAATTCTCTGCTCTTCTAGAAAAGGGCCTGGCCAATACAGCCTCCCAGATCACTACTGCAATCAAATCGGACCTCTCTAACCTGGGTTCTAGGATTGTGGCTATGGAAGACAAAATTGACCACACGGTCGCCAGAACCAACCAGAATGCCACACACCTCCAGTCAGTCCAAGAACAACTGGACACGGCCCTTTTAAGAATTGATGAACTCGAGAACAGGTCCAGGAGGTATAATTTCCGAATAAGAGGCCTCCCTGAGTCATTTACGGATATCCCCCTCACTGTGCAGGACTTTATCTCAGAGCTCATTCCCAACATCCCGCCACATAGGCTAGAGCTGGATAGGGCTCACAGAGCCCTGGGACCCCCGAGGAAGGACGGGTCCCCACGGGACATAATAGTTAAACCGCACTTCTACGCGGTCTAAGAAGAGGTAATGAGACAATCTCGTTTGAAGCCTAAGCTCCAACATCAGGGTCACCAAATTCAGGTCTTTGCAGACCTAGCTCAGTCCACCATACAAAGAAGACGTACACTCTAACCCCTCCTTTCAGTTTTGATGGAACAAGACATCAAATACCGATGGACATTCCCATTTGCTGTGAAGTTTTCTTTACAAGGCAAGACCTACGCTTTCTCCAATCTCCAGGAAGGTAAGAGACTTTTCAGCTCCCTCAAATTGATATCCCAGGAAGCCCCCATGGAACTCTCATCATCCTCTTCGGGTTCTTCTAAACGCCCCCCTCCAGGCAGCCCAGTCTCCCCTCTCTGGATCAAGGGCCCTTCCAAGAGGAGCAAGGATGGCAGACCCCCATAATGGGGCTTGAAGACCCTCATCTTACACACCTAGACCTCCTACGGTCATTTCTGTTCAGGACTGCCCTCCTCCATTGATTGAGCTAAAGCTCTCCCACCTAACCCCACGGCCCAATTTGGGCCTCGGACACAGGTCACTTTATTTCCACCAATGTCTGGACACCGCCTGCTGATGAGGTTCTCCGAAGTGGATCGCCTATGGAGAACTGCCCCTGAGTTCCCTGTGCCTTTTAAAAGCAGGAGAGAGATCTCTTTTCACTCTGAACTGAGAATTAGAGCACTAAAACTTCGGTTCTTCATAGCACTCAGTAACCACTTTTCTTTTCAGATCCAGACGCACGGTTGTAGGTAGCTTAGAGCTGGTGGACATTCATTTTCTTTTTTACACAATTATTGGTGTTGTCAGCTCCCCCTGTTTCAGTTTTATAGTCTTCTAGAATGTTAAAATTGTTTTAAGATTGCAGTATAATACTGCACTGAATAAGATGAAGATCTTTAACTACGTTATGCCAAAAAATTTTTTTTGTTTTTTTTTCGATTGTCTAAGTTACTGAAAAGTAAGGGTCCGGGGTGGTACCCTTGCGCCTCCTCTCTCTCCAAGGGAAACCAATGTGCTCCCGCGGAGTGAGACTTCCCTCGCCCTCTACGGACGAGAGAAGATTTAAAATGGAGACTAAGCGGTCAGACACACCGCTACCCTCCACGGGTCCTGTTAGAGGGCCCTTGACATTATTGATGTTTTTTTTGTCTACTTGTCTCTCTTTCTTCCCTTCACTCTTTCTCATCATTTGTCTCTCTCTTAGCTGGCCATCTGGGGATGCCCCGGAACCTACCACACACAGTTATGGGATGGACCCGCAAACCTCCACCTTTTCCATGAATACACTCCAACACGAGGTAAGTGGCTGCTGGGCCGGTGATCACTCCCCTCTCTGTTCCCATGGCTGATTTAGTGTCTAAGGGACTAGATCTCAGGGTGGCTTCTCATAACGCTCAAGGGCTCAATTCTCCAAGGAAAAGAAGAGTAGCTTTCGATCATTATAAAGCCCTCAAACTAGATGTAGTGCTCTTACAGGAGACGCACTTCCTGATTCGGTACAGTCCCAAGTTCCTACACTCTCACTGCCCATCCTTTTATCTGGCAAACGCGCCAAACAAAACCAAAGGTGTTGCAGTGCTTTTCTCTAAAAACAGTAAATTCAACCATATATCGGATCTTAGAGACCCAGAGGGCAGGTTTATTCTTGTAAAGGGTACTCTGGAGGGAGTACTATACTCCATTATCTCTTATTACGCCCCTAATAAGGGTCAAGCAGAACCTATTTGCAACTCTCAACCCCCTCCTGGAGGGAAAAGTCATTTGGGGAGGGGACTCAAATGTAGCGTTTGACCAGGGTCTAGACAAAAACAACCCTCTCAAAGGAAGACTAACACGCCCCACAAATATAAGCACCAGAATAGCTAAAATGTTTCACTCCCAAGGGTTGGTAGATATTTGGCGGGAGCTGAATCCCACGGGCAGGGACTTCACACACTTCTCCTCCCCCCACCAAATCTACGCAAGGATAGACCACATCCTCACTCAGACTAACCTCATCCCTCTTTCCTCTAAAGCTAAAATTTTAGATATAGTCTGGTCGGACCATTCACTGGTCCTCCTGACGTTGAAAAATGTTCTGTCGCGTAGCGGGGACTCTTACTGGAGATTGAACGAGTCTCTCCTGGGGGATCCGGTTAACGCCAAGTTGGTAGCAGATGCTATCAAGGAATACTTTCGGGTGAATGATGTGGGAAACATCTCCCCCGAAACCCTGTGGGCTGCCCACAAGCCCTCGGTCCGTGGTGAGCTCATCAGGTTAGCCACTAAAGTTAAAAAAGAGAGGCTGATAGACATTCATAGGCTAGAGCATAAATTTATTACCTTAAAAATCGAACACAAAAAAAACTCCGTCAAAAGATCTTAACGAAAAACTAGACGCGATAAGATTGGAACTCAACTTAGCTTTAACGGCCAAAGCCGAAAAACACATTAGATGGAGCGGAGCAAAATTTTACTGCCACAAGGACAGAGTCGGGACAATGCTAGCCACGAAACTCTCCCCCAAGTTCCACTCTCACACTTTCCCCAAATTGCGCATAGCGGGCCAACCCCCTACGGCCAATCCATCTAAAATTATGACAGCCTTCCACGAATTCTACTCTGAATTATACAAGACCACACAAAAACCGAGTGACATCTCGATTACTTCCTTTCTCTCGAATATTAAACTGCCCTCTCTCTCTAAGGACCACAGGGACCTTATGGAGGAGCCCTTCTCCTCAGACGTTATCAAAAACCTTAAGACAGGCTCGGCCCCGGGGCCGGATGGTTTGTCAGTCCCTTACTACAAAAAGTTCGGGGATATACTGGCCCCCCATATGGCAAAATTTTTCAATTCTAAGAAAACAGGCTCCCCAATTGATCCCCACCTGAACATGGCTTTCATAACAGTTATTCCCAAACCCAATAAGAACCACGAAGAGGTAGAGAACTATAGGCCCATTTCCCTGATCAATAATGATCTTAAGATACTCACTAAAATCTTAGCCAATCGTCTCGCCTCCTTTATCAAGCAGTACATCCATAAAGATCAGGTTGGTTTTATCCCGGGAAGGCAGGGCCCAGATCAAATTAGGAGAGCGGTGGACATTGTTTCATTCTCCAATCTAATTGGGAGGGGGGCCCCAAACAGGCAGGAATGCTGTTGTCTTTAGATTTGCATAAGGCCTTGGACTCGATCGAATGGCCTTACCTTTTTTCTCTTCTGGAGAGATGGGGTTTCAGGGCAGGCTTCTTAGGGACATTGCGATCCCTATACTCCAACCCGGCAGCAATAATCCGACTACAGGGCCAATACTCCAAACCCCTTCAAATAGCGAGAGGGACGAGACAGGGTTGCCCTCTATCCCCTCTGATTTTCGCCATGGCCATAGAAACACTTGCGATAGCGATTACATCAAACCCAAATATTCACGGCGTATCCTGTGGGGAACAAGTCCACAAGTGTGGGCTCTTCGCCGATGATATGCTCCTTTTCATAACGTCTCCTGTCACATCACTACCGAATTTATGCAAACTACTGAAAGACTTCTCTAGTACCTCAGGCCTTAAGGTCAACTATTCTAAATCATCGGCTTTAAACATTTCCCTGCAGACAGAAACAGTATTCGCCCTTCAAAGCTCCTTTGACTTTAAATGGAATGACCAATGGATAGATTATTTAGGAATTAAACTTTCAGCTAAAACGGAACAACTGTACCCCTTAAACTTCCCGCCAATGTACCGTAAATTAGCAGCTGATCTGGGAACATGGTCCGGGGGAGAGATTTCTTGGTTGGGCAGAGTTCATGCAGTAAAGATGAGACTCTTGCCCAGACTGCTATACCTTTTCAGGGCCATTCCGATAAATATTAACAAAGAACACTTATCCAATCTCCAAAAAAAGATCACTAAATTCATCTGGGGGGGGGGGACATAGATTCCAACAAAAAACCCTATTCCTTCCAAGAGCTCAGGGTGGCATGGGGGCTCCTCATCTCTTCTGGTACTTTCAAGCTGCCAGGCTAGCCCAAATCTCTACAGTTTACTCTAAGGCAGAGAAGCCAGATTGGATTCAGATTGAGAGACGGGCAGCCCCCACATACACCCTGGACTTTCTCCTCTGGACTTCCCCCAAACAGAGACCCCCAATACTCTCCCCATCTCTATCTCAATCATTTCACTTATGGGATAACCTGAGGAAAAATTCGGCCCTGATCTCGAGATGCCTGCCTTTGGCGCACATCTTCAATAATCCTGACTTTGCCCCTGGGTTGGATATTAAGGCTTTTCGTTGGTGGCTGGACAAGGGACTGTACCGAATCGGACATTTCTTCATGAATGAGGGTCCAAATTCCTTGGAGCAAGGTGTTAGGCTTCTAGAAATTCCGAACTCTGAGCGTTTTAGATTCCACCAAATAAGACATTTTCTTTGCCAACTTTGGAGAGGAGGAACTCCCTCACACAGCGCCTTTACGCCATATGAATTATGGTGTGGTCGCTCATTGGAACAGAGGGGAGGGATTTCCGTCATATACCAGTCACTAGCCCTTCACCCCCAAAAGTCTCCTTATATGCTTGACTGGGAAAGGGAACTTGCTTTTGAATGGGAAGCCTCTAAATGGAGAAGCTCCTTTGACAGAGCCTTTAAAGGTATTAAAAACATTTCCTTAATCGAAGGAAGTGTTAAGGTTATGACAAGATGGTACCTTACCCCTGCCAAGCTTTCCAGAATGTTCCCAACAGCTGACCCCAAGTGTTTTCGGGGGTGTCAGCTCTTGGGCTCAATGGCTCATGTCTGGTGGGAATGCCCTAGACTCAGGCCCTTCTGGGTTAAGATATTCTCCCTGATACGGAAAACAACACAGATTCAAATCCCGAAATCCCCGACCATAGCTCTTCTCAATGATAACTTGCCCAAGACTCCGAAGAGTTCACGTAAACTGATACACTTCATCCTCTTAGGTGCAAAACTCACCATTGCTAAGGCTTGGAAACAGCCCAAAGTCTCGGTGAAAGCTGCAATTCATAAAATCCCATGGATTATGGCCCAGGAGAAATTAGCCAGCATCTTAGATGACAAAAAAACACAATTTGAAGCTATATGGGAGCCTTGGGCACAGTTCGTCGGCATTTCTCTTATACCCGGAGTCCAACCCCAAAACTAAAAGTGGACAATTTGTGGGGCGGGGGCCCCTCCAGACGGCCAGCTAACCTTCCTCTCTCACTTTCCCCCTTTCTCTTTTTCTCTTCTACTCTTCTAGTTTTAGTTCTCGTCGATTGTGTTCATCTGCTGGGGGAGACTAGGACAGATCCTCCTGTAATTGATGTAATGTATTTTCTGATCAGAGATCCTTAATATGGGGACAAATAACTGTCTTTCGTTTCATGGTTCACACTGTTAGGTTTTAGTCTCCAGCAATTATTTTGTAACGATTTTTTGGTCCCTAGGGCCTTAGGACAATCGCTGGTAAAGGGAGGGTGGGGGCTCCTACTGTGCACAGCATGATCCCTTTAGGGGTGCCGGTGGGATCTCCTAGAGCCTCTCTTGGCAACGGTCAATCTTCTTAGTGGTCACTTTCTATATTTGTTCCAGTAACAATGTTTCAGGCATTGATCCTATACGCAATAATTAGACATTCCCACTGTGCCTTTTCACTGTTAGCTCTCGGGCCCCAGCAGGGGTATGTTATTTTTCAATTGATGTTACACGATATGTTGATACAAATCCTGTATTTTATTTTATCTTCTTGTTTTTGTAAAAAAAACAATAAAAGATTTTGAAAGTAGATCTCACACTGCAGATATGCAGCTATGAGGCTATAGGCACAGGCGTACATAGGCACCCTCACATAACAGGAAGTGCATAGTTCCCAACTGTCCCTGATTTTGAGGGACTGTCCCTGATTTGGAACAATGTCCCTCTGTCCCTCTTTCCTACTCATTTGTCCCTCATTTTGGTCTGATGCATATACTTGTACATAAAATTCACTATTTATCTATCAAAAAGTGTTTTACAATGCTAAACCTTTCATCTAGTTTCTAATTTGTTGCATTTTTATATTTCAAATGCCAGTATAAAGGAATAGTAATGGTAAAAAAAGCACTCGTTGGTTTAACTAATATTTTTTTTGTAGAATTCTCTTTTAAGGGGGTGTGGAAGGGGGTGGCCTACATGCTTTTGCTAATAGATATCCCTCGTTCCCATTGTAAAAAGTTGGAAGGTTTGGAAGTGCACTATTATTTTTCAAGATGATTTCCAGACAAAAGATACGTTTTCAGTATACTGCTTAGCAGTGGTATTTTATGAAATCAGTGGGTCTGTGTGCATAAGTTAGGCCCCATTTCTTGATTAAACAAAACATGTGGAAATGCGGTATGCTTAGTGTGCCACAGTGAAGAGTGGGCATGGTTTTCATTGTGCCAGGGGCATTGCTGAGATTGTAAAGTAGAAGAGTATTGCATTGCACTGCGAGTGCTGCTGCAAACAGTGGGTGTGGCCAAATTTCTTTAACAGTTGAAGGGGTTTAATGGGCATGGTTAAATAAAACAAGATCAGTCTGTACCCAAGTATAATCCTGCCCCCAGGCCAATCTGTCCCCTAGTATAATCCCCAAGGTCAGTCTGTCCCCAAGTACAATCTCCCAGGTCAGTTTGTCCCCCACTATAATCCTTCCCCTCCCCCCTGGTCTATCGGTCCCACAGTATACTTCCCCCAGGTCAGTCTATTACCCAGTACAATTCCCCCAAGTCAGTCTGTCCCCCAGTATAATCCTTCCCCCTCCCCCAGGTCAAGGTCAATCTGTTCCCAATAAAATCCTCCCAGATAAGTCTTACCCCCAGTATAATCCTCCATTCTAAGTCAATTTGTCCCTAAGTATTATCCCCCCTCCCAGGTAAATCTGTCTCCCAGTATAATCCCCCCCAAATCAGTCTGTTCCAAGTATAATCTCTCCCCAGGTCAATCTGACCCCCCAGTATAACCCCACCCTATCCCAGCAATATTTTATTTTTTAGACCCTGTAATAGTTGTGCAAACTAAAATCATTATTAGCACACATAAACACAACATAACTTAGAAAATTCCAGTTAAATTCCTACTGAGGCCTAGTTCACATGGGATGTACTAAGGTGTTCATCCGTATGAGGGTCCTGTTTAGGTGCATAGGGATGCACAGGTGTTATGTGCATTACTGTGCAGGCAGTCACATTCATGTCCCAATCTGACATCTATGTGGGTGTGGGTGCACAGCCCTGAACGTAGACATAAAGTCCTCTGTCCCTTTCTTTACAGACTCAGCTGCACTGCAGATGAATGAATATAAGCCTCTTTACAGAGGCTTCTAATTATTCACAAACTGAAGCACAGTAAACACAGTTTACTATGCTTCAGTGAGGAAGGAAAACAGGAGTGATCAGTACAGATCGCCCATTTGTTCATTCAGAAAGGGACTGGTAAACATGACATGTTACCAGCCCCACCTCCTCCATCCTGATACTGATATTCTGTCTGAGCTGTAGCTAGCGGGAGGGGGAGGAGGAGAAACAGGCCTGCAGGGGGGTTGGGGTATCATTACTTGGGGGAGGGAGCATTCCAGGATGAGAATTGGAGCATCATGGGGGGAATATATTTGGAGAGTTTTCTCTCTAAGGCTTCCCTGCAGTAGCTGCAACTGGTGGTAAGGGGAGAAGGGAAGCTGGACAGCAATGCTGCAGGGAGGGGGCACCAGGATCAGTAAGGGGGATGCCAGTACAGGGAGGGTTGGAGCAGTGGAAGGGGATTTATTTGAACAGTTAAATGCCTCTGTGACTCCCCTGCAACACTCAAAGCCGGTGAGAAAGGATAGGAGGAGAAGCCAGAAGTTGCAGAGGAACCACAGGGGATCGTTAGTGCTGGAGGGGATCGATTATAAATTAAGTCAGTTCCAAGCTTCTTATATTACTTGCATAGTCTAACAGCAAGATTTCCCCCAGATTCATAGCTCAGCTCAAAACTGGTCTCTCCTGCACATGGACAACCTGAGTGTAAAAGTCTGTCTTCACTCTTCACTGAAAATAGGAAAAAATATCATCCACACTCCAATGAGCTATTCTTGCAGTGTTTTTATTAATCAGTGAACTGACTACAGTGATGTCCCCAAACCAAAACCAACCTTTATGCGTTTCACCACTCCTGTCTTGCTCACAAGGACTTCCCCTATCCCACAGACACAGAGGGGTTGGGGGCGGGAGGAGGAGCAGATCAAGCCCTCTCTCCTCTACCATCCATGTGGGGGGAGGGGAAGTGTGTCACAAGAGAGTGTCACAGACACGCTTAGACAACTGCAGACAGCCCTCCAGATGGTTGGCAACCCTGGTGATTAGGGTGTTCCCAGGCACACCAGGGCCCATGCACACCTCTGCACTCAGCAGTTGTGGTACTTTGTTGCTTGGGGAACCACAGTCCAGTCTGAATATTGTGTCTTGGATTCAGGTGCTCTGAAACCCAGACGCATGATTCAAAACCCGGACTTTCTGGGTGAACCCTGGATGGGCGGCAACTCTACCCCTGGATGGGCGGCAACTCTACCCCTGGATCAGGGCCGGTGCTACCACTAGGCAAACTAGGCAGCCGCCTAGGGCGCACTTCTGTCTAGGGGCTCCCAGCTGCTGGTTCCCTCCGCGTCTGCATGCTCTGCAGGCTGCAGCATGTAACTAACTCCGACCGGTAGTGTAATTAGAGGTGCAGCGCAGCACTGGAGCCAGCGCTAGAGGAAGCAGAGCCAATGCTTTCTGTATTATAGCGGTGCCTTCTGTCACATGGGCAGGGCAAAGGGGGTGGAGTCAGGGGTGGGGCCAATGGTGGCGGCAAAATGAGGTTTTCACCTAGGGTGTCAAAAATCCTTGTACCAGCCCTGCCCTGGATGGGCGGCAACTCTACCGTGCAGGCAGTCCTATTTATTTCAGTTGGGATGCAGCGGCTGCATGGACACTGTTGCTGCTCCAAATTTGACATCTGGGTGAGTGCGTCTGTGGTTCTCAAAAAGCAGACAGTGTGTGTTCAGGGACACGCACCCGTATCCACATAAATGTCAAATTGGGAGCAGTGGTTGTGTCTAAGCAGCTGCTGTGTCTTGGTGGAGATGAATGGGACTCTCTGCTCAGGGATGCATGGAACACCTGTGCATATCCCATGCAATCAAAACATGATCTTCACATGGGTGTATTGTACGCTTAAGTATGCCCATGTTAATTGTTGGGTTGCGGCCCCTTTTCTATAGAATCCGTGGACACTGTACTGATGATGGGCAAAATGTTTTAAAGAATGAAAAGGGGGCACAATATGGGCCCACTTGGGTGAGAGTGTGGCCATCCCACCCCAGTGCTAATTAGTTAATAAAGTTAAATAGGGTGAAAGGTATAGGAAGGATACTGGCCCTTTAAGGATAAGGAAAGCAGATTGCTGGCAGGATCCAATAGGAAATCAGGGAAGAGGCTATATAAGGGGGTTATGCAGAGGAATTCCCCCTCTTCCGGGAAAACAGCTGAGAAGACAGGAGCCCTGAGAAGAATGGAGTCCCTTATCAGGCAGCTCCTAGAGAAAGCAGGCGGTGAAGGAGGAGGGGTTTTGCTTCGCCGCTGCCTGGAGTTCATGAATAGTAATGAGGAGCAGCCAGGCAGTAGCAGAGCAGCTGTTTCAGCCCTGGAAGAAAGGAGGGAGCAGCTCAGGAGTACGAGGCTGAGAGGAGCAGCGCTGGCACAGCATGACAGAGCCAGGAGAAGTACGCCACCGGAGCGGAGCCAACAGGATGTGGGAACAGCCGAAGAGGATAGAGAGCCGAGCGCAGCCGAAGCACAGGTCGGAGGTGTCACAAGCCGCAGCCGCCGTGCTGTGAAGAAGAGGCGGACTTTTTCCCTGTCGCCAGCGTTAGGAAGAGGACAGAAGGACCACAGGAGCCAGCAAGCCAGCGCAGCAACAAGGGGGCGGATGCCCGCCCAGCGCCATACAGGTCAGCATGAGGTAGCATCTTTCCTGCATGACACTCCTCAGATAGAGGTGTCCAGCGGTGTGCAGGTTGGGCAAGAACTACAAGTCCCAGACCCCATGGTGCTGCTGGAGGAAAGTCTCCAGCTGTTGTTTTGAATACACAGGGAATTCAAAGTGCTTCCCTCATTCCTGAGTCATTAACCCCAGCTGCGCCTGTCAGGGTGCCTGTGCCTGAAACCTGCATGAAAGATGTTATGCCCTGTGAAGTCTCCCCACTAGGTTTCCATTTGAGTCTAACGGTTAAAGAAAAGATATGGAAAGGGGAATTTATAGATATACTGTCACTCTTACCTTTACACAAAGAATTTATGGGTAGCAATGACAGAAAGGGAGATGAGGAGGATAGGCGTAGACCTATACCACGGTCCTTTAATAATTGGCTTCAGGCTTTTTGCATATATGCTGGAGTACTGGCTGAAAAACACCCTGGGATGTGTGGGGGTCTTTTTCAGCATGTGGACCACATTCTTGGGGCATATAAGAATTTTGGTGGGCTGGGGTGGTGCTATTATGACGAATCTTTTAGACAAAAATTGTCCATTCACCCTACGCTAAGCTGGGGAATGAAAGATGTAGGACTGTGGCTTAATCTGATATTGCCGCAGAAGCAGTTAGCTGTAAAGTCGCCCACAGTTAATGCTCCACATGCAACATTTAGAAAAGGCTGCTGTTTTGCCTTTAACCAGTTGCCGACCGCCGCACGCCGATGTACGTCGGCAGAGCGGCACGGGCAGGCAAATGGGCTTACCTGTACGTCCCTGCCTGCCCGCGGGTGGGGGGTCCGATTGGACCCCCCCCCTCGGTGCCTGCGGCGGTCGGCGAATCTCCCCCGGCGATCGGTGGTGAGGGGGAGGCCATCCATTCGTGGCCCCCCCCTCGCGATCGCTCCCAGCCAATGGGATCATTTCCCTGCCTCTGTATTGTACACAGAGGCAGAGGAAATGATGTCATTTCTCCTCGGCTCGGTATTTTCCGTTCCGGGCCGAGGAGAGAAGACTGTAATGTGAGTGCACAACACACACACACACAGTAGAACATGCCAGGCACACAAAACACCCCGATCCCCCCCCGATCCCCCCCCCAATCACCCCCCCCCCTGTCACAAACTGACACCAAGCAGGTTATTTTTATTTTTTTTATTTTTTTTCTGATTACTGCATTAGTGTCAGTTTGTGACAGTTAGTGTGTTAGGTCAGTTAGGGTTAGCCCCCTGTAGGTCTAGGGTACCCCCCTAACCCCCCCTAATAAAGTTTTAACCCCCTTGATCACCCCCTGTCACCAGTGTCACTAAGCGATCATTTTTCTGATCGCTGTATTAGTGTCGCTGGTGACGCTAGTTAGGGAGGTAAATATTTAGGTTCGCCATCAGCGTTTTATAGCGACAGGGACCCCCATATACTACCTAATAAATGTTTTAACCCCTTGATTGCCCCCTAGTTAACCCTTTCACCACTGATCACCGTATAACCGTTACGGGTGACGCTGGTTAGTTCGTTTATTTTTTATAGTGTCAGGGCACCCGCCGTTTATTACCGAATAAAGGTTTAACCCCCTGATCGCCCGGCGGTGATATGCGTCGCCCCAGGCAGCATCAGATTAGCGCCAGTACCGCTAACACCCACGCACGCAGCATACGCCTCCCTTAGTGGTATAGTATCTGAACGCATCAATATCTGATCCGATCAGATCTATACTAGCGTCCCCAGCAGTTTAGGGTTCCCAAAAACGCAGTGTTAGTGGGATCAGCCCAGATACCCGCTAGCACCTGCGTTTTGCCCCTCCGCCCGGCCCAGCTCAGCCCACCCAAGTGCAGTATCGATCGATCACTGTCACTCACAAAACACTAAACGCATAACTGCAGCGTTCGCAGAGTCAGGCCTGATCCCTGCGATCGCTAACAGTTTTCTTGGTAGCGTTTTGGTGAACTGGCAAGCACCAGCCCCAGGCAGCATCAGGTTAGCGCCAGTACCGCTAACACCCACGCACGCACTGTACACCTCCCTTAGTGGTATAGTATATGATCGGATCAATATCTGATCCGATCAGATCTATACTGGCGTCCCCAGCAGTTTAGGGTTCCCAAAAACGCAGTGTTAGCGGGATCAGCCCAGATACCTGCTAGCACCTGCGTTTTGCCCCTCCGCCCGGCCCAGCCCAGCCCACCCAAGTGCAGTATCGATCAATCACTGACACTTACAAAACACTAAACGCATAACTGCAGCGTTCGCAGAGTCAGGCCTGATCCCTGCGATCGCTAACAGATTTTTTGGTAGCGTTTTGGTGAACTGGCAAGCGCCAGCGGCCTAGTACACCCCGGTCGTAGTCAAACCAGCACTGCAGTAACACTTGGTGACGTGGCGAGTCCCATAAGTGCAGTTCAAGCTGGTGAGGTGGCAAGCACAAGTAGTGTCCCGCTGCCACCAAAAAGACAAACAAAGGCCCGTCCTGCCCATAGTGCCCTTCCTGCTGCATTCACCAATCCTAATTGGGAACCCACCGCTTCTGCAGCGCCCGTACTTCCCCCATTCACATCCCCAACCAAATGCAGTCGGCTGCATGAGAGGCATTTTCTTTATGTCCTCCCGAGTACCCCTACCCAACGAACCCCCCCAAAAAAGATGTCGTGTCTGCAGCAAGCGCGGATATAGACGTGACACCCGCTATTATTGTCCCTCCTGTCCTGACAATCCTGGTCTTTGCATTGGTGAATGTTTTGAACGCTACCATTCACTAGTTGAGTATTGCACAGACTAGGCACACTTTCACAGGGTCTCCCAAGATGCCATCGCATTTTGAGAGACCCGAACCTAGAACCGGTTACAGTTATAAAAGTTACAGTTACAAAAAAAAGTGTAAAAAAAAAACACATACAAAAATCTAAAATAAAAAAAAATAGTTGTCGTTTTATTGTTCTCTCTCTCTCTATTCTCTCTATTGTTCTGCTCTTTTTTACTGTATTCTATTCTGCAATGTTTTATTGTTATTATGTTTTATCATGTTTGTTTTTCAGGTATGCAATTTTTTATACTTTACCGTTTACTGTGCTTTATTGTTAACCATTTTTTTGTCTTCAGGTACGCCATTCACGACTTTGAGTGGTTATACCAGAATGATGCCTGCAGGTTTAGGTATCATCTTGGTATCATTCTTTTCAGCCAGCGGTCGGCTTTCATGTAAAAGCAATCCTAGCGGCTAATTAGCCTCTAGACTGCTTTTACAAGCCGTGGGAGGGAATGCCCCCCCCCAACGTCTTCCGTGTTTTTCTCTGGCTCTCCTGTCTCAACAGGGAACCTGAAAATGCAGCCGGTGATTCAGCCAGCTGACCATAGAGCTGATCAGAGACCAGAGTGGCTCCAAACATCTCTATGGCCTAAGAAACCGGAAGCTACGAGCATTTTATGACTTAGATTTCGCCGGATGTAAACAGCGCCATTGGGAAATTGGGAAAGCATTTTATCACACCGATCTTGGTGTGGTCAGATGCTTTGAGGGCAGAGGAGAAATCTAGGGTCTAATAGACCCCAATTTTTTCAAAAAAGAGTACCTGTCACTACCTATTGCTATGATAGGGGATATTTACATTCCCTGAGATAACAATAAAAATGATTTAAAAAAAAAAATGAAAGGAACAGTTTAAAAATAAGATAAAAAAAAATAATAATAATAAAGAAAAAAAAAAAAAAAAAAAGCACCCCTGTCCCCCCTGCTCTCGCGCTAAGGCGAACGCAAGCGTCGGTCTGGCGTCAAATGTAAACAGCAATTGCACCATGCATGTGAAGTATCACCGCGAACGTCAGATCGAGGGCAGTAATTTTAGCAGTAGACCTCCTCTGTAAATCTAAAGTGGTAACCTGTAAAGGCTTTTAAAGGCTTTAAAAAATGTATTTAGTTTGTCGCCACTGCACGTTTGTGCGCATTTTTAAAGCATGTCATGTTTGGTATCCATGTACTCGGCCTAAGATCATCTTTTTTATTTCATCAAACATTTGGGCAATATAGTGTGTTTTAGTGCATTAAAATTTCAAAAAGTGTGTTTTTTCCCCAAAAAATGCGTTTGAAAAATCGCTGCGCAAATACTGTGTGAAAAAAAAAATGAAACACCCACCATTTTAACCTGTAGGGCATTTGCTTTAAAAAAATATATAATGTTTGGGGGTTCAAAGTAATTTTCTTGCAAAAAAAAAAAAAAATTTTATGTAATCAAAAAGTGTCAGAAAGGTCTTTGTCTTCAAGTGGTTAGAAGAGTGGGTGATGTGTGACATAAGCTTCTAAATGTTGTGCATAAAATGCCAGGACAGTTCAAAACCCCCCCAAATGACCCCATTTTGGAAAGTAGACACCCCAAGCTATTTGCTGAGAGGCATGTCGAGTCCATGGAATATTTTATATTGTGACACAAGTTGCGAGAAAGAGACAATTTTTTATTTTTTTTATTTTTTTTTGCGCAAAGTTGTCACTAAATGATATATTGCTCAAACATGCCATGGGAATATGTGAAATTACACCCCAAAATACATTCTGTTGCTTCTCCTGAGTACGGGGATACCACATGTGTGGGACTTTTTGGGAGCCTAGCCGCGTACGGGACCCCGAAAACCAAGCACCGCCTTCAGGCTTTCTAAGGCCGTAAATTTTTGATTTCACTCTTCACTGCCTAGCACAGTTTCGGAGGCCATGGAATGCCCAGGTGGCAAAAAACCCCCCCAAATGACCCCATTTTGGAAAGTAGACACCCCAAGCTATTTGCTGAGAGGTATAGTGAGTATTTTGCAGACCTCACTTTTTGTCACAAAGTTTTGAAATTTGAAAAAAGAAAAAAAAAAAAAAATTTTTCTCGTCTTTCTTTATTTTCAAAAACAAATGAGAGCTGCAAAATACTCACCATGCCTCTCAGCAAATAGCTTGGGGTGTCTACTTTCCAAAATGGGGTCATTTGGGGGGGGTTTATGCCATCTGGGCATTTTATGGCCTTCAACACTGTGATAGGTAGTGAGGAGTAAAATCAAAAATGTACGCCCTTAGAAATCCCGAAGGCAGTGATTGGTTTTCGGGGCCCCGTACGCGGCTAGGCTCCCAAAAAGTCCCACACATGTGGTATCCCCATACTCAGGAGAAGCAGCTAAATGTATTTTGGGGTGCAATTCCACATATGCCCATGGCCTGTGTGAGCAATATATCATTTAGTGACAACTTTTTGTAATTTTTTTTTTTGTCATTATTCAATCACTTGGGACAAAAAAAATGAATATTCAATGGGCTCAACATGCCTCTCAGCAATTTCCTTGGGGTGTCTACTTTCCAAAATGGGGTCATTTGTGGGGGTTTTGTACTGCCCTGCCATTTTAGCACCTCAAGAAACGACATAGGCAGTCATAAATTAAAGGCTGTGTAAATTCCAGAAAATGTACCCTAGTTTGTAGGCGCTATAACTTTTGCGCAAACCAATAAATATACACTTATTGACATTTTTTTTACCAAAGACATGTGGCCGAATACATTTTGGCCTAAATGTATGACTAAAATTGAGTTTATTGGATTTTTTTTAGAACAAAAAGTAGAAAATATCATTTTTTTTCAAAATTTTCGATCTTTTTCCGTGTATAGCGCAAAAAATAAAAACGGCAGAGGTGATCAAATACCATCAAAAGAAAGCTCTATTTGTGGGAAGAAAAGGACGCAAATTTCGTTTGGGTACAGCATTGCATGACTGCGCAATTAGCAGTTAAAGCGACGCAGTGCCAAATTGTAAAAAGTGCTCTGGTCAGGAAGGGGGTAAATCCTTCCGGGGCTGAAGTGGTTAATGAAGGGCAATGCCGTTGGAATGCATCATGCAAATATAGGCATGAATGCACGGTGTGTGCGGGAGCGCATCCGGCGGCAAAATGTTTTAAGAAACATGGGACTGTGGGAACCAGCCAAGTGCAAAAAGATATTTTTTCCAAAAGCCTGCATGCCTGTGAGGCTGAAAAGAATGCGCCCGTGGTTGGGCAAATACCCAGACAGGGAGAAGGCGTGTTTTCTTCTTGAAGGTTTTGCAGAAGGTTTCCCATTACCTGTCTTTTCAGGAGAAGGGTGTGAAGTGGTTGGGAATCTAAAGTCTGTGGAATTATTTCCTCAAATAGTTAGAGATAAGTTGTTAAAGGAGTTGGCGGAAGGTAGGATTGAAGGACCATTTGCGGATCCGCCTTTTAAAAATTTTAGGATCTCCCCTTTGGGTGTAGTCCCAAAAAGGGAGCCGAATGAGTTTCGTATTATCCATCATTTATCCTTCCCAAAAGGCAGTTCTTTGAATGATGAGATAGATGGCGATTTGTGCTCAGTTTCCTATGCGACTTTTGAAGACGCATTAAGTAAGATCCGATCATGTGGCGAGGGGGCTTTGTTAGCCAAAGCCGATGTGAAGTCGGCTTTCAGGTTACTGCCTATTTCCCCAGCAGCGTTTAATTCGCTAGGTTTCTATTTTGATGGATTTTTCTTTTTCGACAAGTGTCTCCCTATGGGATGCTCTTTGTCCTGTTCATATTTCGAGGCATTTGCTACTTTTTTACAGTGGGTGCTTTGTTTACAGAATGGTTCAGATAGTGTAATTCACTATCTGGATGATTTCTTGTTCATAGGTCACATGATTCTTCGCTATGCTTTGACTTGTTGAATAACTTTATGGCCATGTCTCAGTATTTCGGTGTCCCGCTAGCAGAAAAAAAGACGTGTTTGCCTGCTACGTCATTAGAATTTTTAGGGATCCAAATAGACACTTGTGCCATGGAGTTTCGGTTGCCGGACGCAAAGCTTGTTAAGTTGAGGTTGTTGTTGTCTCTGGTAATTAAAAAGAAGAAAATTCGGGTAAAAGAGATGCAGTCTCTTTTGGGTTCCTTGGCCTTTGCATGTCGGATTATGCCGGTTGGCAGAATTTTTTCTCGGCGGCTTTATTTGTCTACCGCTGGGAAAAAATCGCCTTTTGCCCATATTAGGATCAAATTTCTTGTCAACTACAATGGGAGGTCTCTTTTCCAGTCTGAATTTATTTGTGCGTCGGATTTTCATTTTTTCACTGATGCGGCGGGATCAAAAGGCTTTGGTGCGGTTTGGCAGTCGCATTGGTGCTGTGCACCATGGCCAGAATCATGGGTCCAGAATCAGGCCACAAAAAATGTAGTTTTGTTGGAATTATTCCCTATCTTGGTGGCGTTAGTTATCTGGGGGCCACAGTTTGCGAATAGAAGAATTATGGTGGAAACGGATAACAAGGGTGTGTTGTATGCAGTAAATTGCTTGTCGTCTAGCTCGTTTTGGGTCATCAAGGTGTTAAGACAGATCGTTTTGTTATGTTTGCAATTTAATATTTGGCTTAAGGCCAAATACACACCGGGGATTTTGAATAATATTGCCGACTCGTTATCTCGGTTTCAGATGGACCGCTTTCGGCGTTTGTTACCAGAGGCGGACGAGTGGGGCATTCCATGCCCGGAACATCTGTGGGAAGTGATCTGATGGTGGCGGATGCAATTAAAGGTTCTGTCGCTCCAAAAACATGGTATAGTTACATGGCAGCCTGGAAAAGTTGGGTGTCATTTGCTGAGAGTAAAGGTTTTAGTTATAATATCCCTTCGGAGACCACGATTTTGGCTTTCTTAGAGTTTTTAATGCAGCAGCAGTTTTCCAGTCATTATGTGATGAAAACTCTTGCTGGCATTTCCTTTTTCTTTAAGTTACAGGGGTTGCTGCCTTGTTCTGGTTATTTCTCAGTTAAACAGGCTCTAAAGGGATATAAGAGAAGATCGTTAATCCCTGATAGTAGAACACCGATATCGGTGGAATTACTTGAGGGTCTGTGTGAAGCAACTAAACGAGTGTGCTTCTCAGAGTATGAAGCCTTGCTTTTCAATACAGCCTTTTCCTTTGCATTTTTCGTTGCTTTCCGTATTTCGGAATTGGTACCTGCAAATAAGAAGGTATTATTGGGCATTTTGTATGAACGGGTGGCAATTGACCAACTTGGAGTGCATATTTGGTTGCAGCGTTCAAAAATGGATCAGACCGGCAGAGGCTGTTTGGTCAATCTTCATGCTCAAGAAAACGGGCTAGTTTGCCCAGTGGCTTTGGGTCAGCGCTTCCTAGGAGTTAGACCTCCAGTAGGGGGGCTATTCTTTATTCATGCCAATTCAGAGCCTCTTACTAAATATCAATTTGATTCAGTACTCCGAAAATGTTTAAATCATTTGGGCATACAGAATTTTAGATTCTCTTCCCACTCCTTTAGGATAGGCGCAGCATCAGAGGCACCCCGTAAGGGGTTATCAGAAACGGCCATTAAGGAGATGGGGAGGTGGAAGTCGAAATGTTTTAAATTATATGTCAGACCTAACCTGTTCATTAATCCCTAGGTATACAACACACAGTATAGATCATAGGACATTTGTTTATATACTGGGCACGTAAGAGAGCGGAGCACCGCCATTACTCAGCTAATTTGTCCTTACAGCCTGAGCAGTTTAAGTTATTTTAGAAAGGAATAAGAGGCCTACAGTGGTATCAATTATTTTTTCATTTATCCAGATTGTACCAAGTTTGGCCCCCTCCTTCTATTTTGTTAATACACTTGGGAGGAAATGATTTAGGGAATGTTAGAACACTGGACTTGCTGGCCATGATCAAGCGAGACCTTCACCGTTTTCATATGTCTTTTAAGGGTACTATTATAATATTTTCAGAAGTGGTTCCTCGTCTCTCCTGGTTGTCCTCTGATCAGAGGAGGGCTATGGAGAAAATGAGGAAGAGAGTAAATAGGGCAATGGAGAAGTTCATGCCCTCGATAGGAGGCTTGTCTTATCGACACATAGTTCTTGAAGGTGGCATTCCGGGCTTGTACAGACAGGATGGTGTTCACCTTTCGGATGTGGGTCTCGATATCTTTAATACAGGCTTGCAGTGTGGCATTGAAATGGCCGCGGCGGTTGGGGTGGGCCGGGCTTGATTCTCAAGTCCGGCTGGTGGGGACTGGTTTTTTGATATTATATTGTGGATGGCTGCTCGAGTTCTGATAACTGAGCAGATAATAATAAAATGATATTGGTTGATCAATGATGTTATTGTTTGTTAATAAAAGAGTAATAAATATTTATGTGTTTAAACCAATAAAGGTGCCGCGGCCATATTTTTGCCATATTTCAATGTTTGGTGTTGTTTATTATGATGGTTTAATGGGGTTTAGATTGTAGTTGGGTGGTGTGGCCTACAGTCTCATGAAAAGGGGGCACAATATGAGCCCACTTGGGTGAGAGTGTGGCCATCCCACCCCAGTGCTAATTAGTTAATAAAGTTAAATAGGGTGAAAGGTATAGGAAGGATACTGCCCCTTTAAGGATAAGGAAAGCAGATTGCTGGCAGGATCCAATAGGAAATCAGGGAAGGTTCTGGAATAATGACAGGCTATATAAGGGGGTTATGCAGAGGAATTCCCCCTCTTCCGGGAAAACAGCTGAGAAGACAGGAGCCCCCTCCCGCCCGCCCTTGTCGCGAGCACTTTTATGTGGTAGGGTCACCCTGGAAGTCAGGGGGGACTGGTTTTTTGATATTATATTGTGGATGGCTGCTCGAGTTCTGATAACTGAGCAGATAATAATAAAATGATATTGGTTGATCAATGATATTATTGTTTGTTAATAAAAGAGTAATAAATATTTATGTGTTTAAACCAATAAAGGTGCCGCGGCCATATTTTTGCCATATTTCAATGTTTGGTGTTGTTTATTATGATGGTTTAATGGGGTTTAGATTGTAGTTGGGTGGTGTGGCCTACAGTCTCACTATACAGGCACTATACACCAGCAGTTCTGAATGTGTAGTTGGTCATTGTTGTGTAAAGGAATGATGTGCTTAGCTACACCCACTGTCCTAAAATAAGGAAAAATCCTTTTATTTTTGAACTACATGATGGAATGATCTACATTTTAGAAAAAAAACCAGTTATTTATGATACATGTTGTATTTATCAAACTAAATATCATTAATTTAAGGTTTACATTTAATGCACTAAAACCAAACTCAAAATCTGACACTTGTACACTGGAAGTGAGGCCTACAGATGGCATGGATAACATATCTGCATAGGAACCATCATTATGTGAAACTGAATCATTACTCCCACAGAGCACCATTCCCTGTTCTGTCTATCCCTCTCGGGTAATGTCGTTATTGAATAAATGTGTCTATATTGACTATAACTGTATTCTACCAATTCTGTACCACACAGTCTTGTAAGAATTGTGTCAATGTTCAGCACTGACATTCAAGATAAATAGCATATGCATACAAATTTTCAGAAGTGTAGGTGGAAACTTATAATTCAAATGATCACATTGCCAGAGGAGCAAGAGGAATGACTGCATGATAGCGTGGAGGAAGACTGTTTCTCTAAATTGTTGACCAGGAAAAAAAAAGATAATAAAGGAAAATGGTTTGTGAAAAATATGACACTAGCAAATTATTTCAATTTATATTTGTGCTTGGCATAGGATAATGTTTATACCAAACATGGACATGGTTACATAAATGACCCCATCCTTAATAATGTCAGAAATCTCTTTCCCACTATTTCACAATTCGAAGTTAAGGGTTGTGGGAGCTTTATTACACCTCAAAATGATTTACAGGATTGCTCTGTGGGAACATGCAGAAATCACAAGTAAAAAAAAAGAAACAGTGGCCATTTACATGACTACGGCCTTTGAAAAGTGATTAAATAATGTAGGCCATAAGCAATCATATCTTTTTTTTTTGGCAGGTACAACAAAACATTGGCCATCTGGCCATTCTCACTTTGATCCCTTTGGCCTTGAATTTAAAACCTGACTTAAACTATTCTTGTCACCATTATTATATTGCTGAATGGATCAACATGTTTAAAAACTCTGTGGTTAACTCAGATTCAACCCTTTCTTAAAAAAAAAAAAAAATGATATAGCTAAAAAGCGTATGTTAAGCGGTAAACTAATCTATGCTATTATTTTTTCAAGTTCTTTTTTTCGTTTTAATTTGAAACAAAGAAATATACAGTACACAGTGGAGGATTATGTTAAGCCACAATATAACCGTTGTTACTTTGTAATTTAGGTAATTTTTTATGAAAATAAAATAAAATGAATTAGTATATTAGCTCACAGTGCTGGGGGTTTGGTGCTGGTCATTTTTGAATCAGTGCTCCACTGCTGAGATCCATACCCTATATTAAGGCCGCATTCATACTAACCCTTCTTGTAACACTAACGCTCATCCTAACCTTTCCTGTAACCCTATATCAAACTCTCACTTCAAACACTAACCCTCCCTGAAAACCCCTAATCCCGCGTACACACGATCGCACATTCCGACAACAAAATCCATGTTTTTTTCCGACGGATGTTGGCTCAAACTTGTCTTGCATACACACGGTCACAAAAAGTTGGTTAGAAATTCCGAGCGTCAAGAACGCGGTGACGTACAACACGTAGGACGAGCCTAGAAAAATGAAGTTCAATAGCCAGTGCGGCTCTTCTGCTTGATTCCGAGCATGCGTGGAACTTTTTGCGTCGGAATTGTGTACACACGATCGGAAATTACGACAACAGATTTTGTTGTCGGAAAATTTGAGAACCAGCTCTCAAATTTTGTGTGTTGGAAATTCCGATGGAAAATGTCTGATGGAGCCTACACACGGTCGTAATTTCCGACAACAAGCTCCCATAGAACATTTTCCATCAGGAACATTTTCCGTCAGGAAAATCCTATCGTGTGTACGGTGCATTACGGAAAAATGTTCGATGTGTGCGTGTTGTCGGAAATTCCGACCGTGTAGATGCTGCATCAGACATTTGCTTTAGGAATTTCCGACAACAACTGTTTGCGAGCAGGTTCTCAAATTTTCAGACAAAAAACTTTGTTGTTGGAAATTTCGAGCATGTGCACACAATTCCGATGCACAAAAGTCCACGCATGCTCGGAATCAAGCAGAAGAGCCGCACTGGCTATTGAACTTCATTTTACTCGGCTCGTCGTACGTGGTTAGTGTTTGGGTTTAGAGGGAGAGCCAGTGTTATGCCACGTACACACGATCAGACTTTCCGATGGGAAATGTTCGATGTGAACTTGTTGTCGGAAAGTCCGACCGTGTGTATGCTCCATCGAACATTTGCTGTTGGAATTTCAGCACACAAATGTTTGAGAGCAGGTTCAAAGTCCGATCGTGTGTACACAAGTCCGTCGCACAAAAGTTCACACATGCTAACAAGGCATCTAGCCAAAACTATTTGGCTAGATGCCTTGTTATAGATGCTTGTGAATTAATATCCCTTGTGTACTACTCTGAATGGGTTATGGCTTCTAGTGGTCATTGGACTATCTGGTGCTGATCTGATCTCTCCACATTGCACAAGGCATTACATAGCAATAAACCTGTATTCCAAAGACCTGGTAAAATTGTTCCTATTCTGCTGATGGCATAACGCTAATAACAGGGATGTTATATGAACATTACCCGCTACCATATAGATATTGTTTGGAAGAGAGGGCAATTATTGCTTTGTGCAGTAAGCTAACTACCTTGTACAGTATAAACTGCTTCATCTGCATGGAAGTATTCAGTATCCGCGTGACTTATCTGGGCTGATGACCACTAGGTGGCTATGTCTACAGGGGCAATTTTAGATCTTTATCTAAATTGGATGGCAAATATAGCATTTGAATCAACCCTGGCTACAATATCCCCTTGTATATGACTACAGAGAGCGAGAGCTAGTCCTTTGTGATGCTAGATTCCCTTACATGGGCAATGTTAGCCAATTTTGATTGAGGAGAGCTTTACATGTGGTGCAGTCTGGAACTAATACAGTACTACATCTATTTATATCTGTTGAGAACCAGAAAGGAACATACTGACCTTTATATTGAAGGGATGTTTTGCTGGAGGGCAACAACATATCATGTGTATCAGAAATGGAAAGATTCTGTCCCATTGGTGGAGTTGATATCCATATTGGCTAGAAATCATTGGCTATAGATGTTCTTCTTTGACATATTATGTGTTTACATCTTCAGATATTACTCCTGCCAGAGATACAATACCCTATATGATTATGGATGAGTTTTTTGAAGTGTTATATATATATTTACAGCTTTAGTTCTTCTTAAAGCAGTGTTCTGCCCCAAAAAAATAAAAAATTAAATTCAGCAGCTACACATACTGCAGCTGCTGGCTTTTAACAATAGGACACTTACCTGTCCTGGAGTTCAGCGATGTCGGCACAGCAGCTGATGTTTCCATCAGCTGTCGGGTGCTGCCGCCACCATTGCTGTCCCCCCTCCTCCCCGAAAGGTGCCAATTGTGGCACCAAAAGGGGGAGAGGTGACAAATGAGCGGAAGTTCTACTTTTGGGTGGAACTCCGCTTTAAGGATCCAATTATTCTTTTGGGAGGTACCAATATTATACAACCCCAGTTTTTTGGTGCCACAGACAAAACTTTTCTGGTAGAGCTCAGAATTCATGGTTCTATCAATTATGGTAAGTCGTCCAGGTCCTGAAGCTGCAAAGCAGCCCCAGACCATCCCGCTACCATCACCATGTCTGACTGTTGGTATGATGCTCTTGTCATTAAATGCTGTATTAGTTTTATGTCAGATGTAACAGGACACACACCTTCCAAAAAGTTACATTTTTGTCTCATCAGTCCACAGAATATTTGCCTAAAAGTTTTGGGGATAATCAAGATGTTTTTTGGTGTGAGATGAGCCTTTGTGTTCTTTTTGGTCAACAGTGGCTTTGGCCTTGGAACTCATTTTTGCCCAGTCTCTTTCTTATTGTTGAATCATGAACACTGATCTTACTGGAGGCAAGTGAGGCCGGAAGTTCTTTAGATGTTGTTCTGGGTTCTTTTATGACCTCCAAGAGCATGAATTGTCGTCATGCTCTTGGAGTAATTTCTGTAGGTCGGCCACTCCTGGGATGGTTCACCACTGTTCCAAGTTATCTCCATTTGTGGATAATGGCTCTCCCCGTGGTTCACTGGAGTTCCAAAGCTTTACAAATGGCTTTGAAACCATTCCTAGACCAATATATGTACATTACTTTGTTTCTAATCTGTTCTTGAATTTTTTTTGTTTGTGGCATGATGTGTGGCTTTTTGTAAACTGTTAGCGTGCTTCACCTTGTCAGACAGCTTCTATTTATGTGATTTCTTGATTCAACAGGTCTGGCAGTAATCAGGCCTGGGTGTGGCAAGTGAAATTTAACTCAGCTTTATAAAAAATTGTGGTTAATCACAGTGCCCCCTCCCATGATTCAGCATGGGAGGGGGCAATTACTTTTTCGCATAGGGCCAGGCAGGTTTGAACAGCTTTTTTCCCTTAATGAATGAAATGATAATTTAAAAGATGCCTCTTGGATTCACTCACATTATCTTTGTGTAATATTAAAATTACTTTGATGATCTAAATCATTTAAGTGTGAGAAATATGCAAAGAAATAAAAAATCAGGAAGGGGGCAACTACTTTTTCACAGCACTGTATATGCTTAAAGTGTTACTAAACTCACAACAGTAAAAAGTCTTTACATGCAGTAAGGATTAACCACTTAGGTTCCACTCACTCACTGTGGAACCTAAGTGGTTAATCATCTGCATTGTGTATAAAGGCTGTGTGATCCTGTCTCCCTGATCCTCCTCTTCTACCACGGACTCCAGGCCATTTCCTGATAGAACAGAGCCATCAGGGGACATGCTTTAGGCTGCACATGCTCAGTTTGGTGTGTATTGCTAGAAAGATTTTCTTTTCTTGGGAGAGTGCATGTAATCAGCGCAGGGCCAATCAACACTGTTCAGACAGAGGGTCAGGGGAAAATGAAAACTCCTCCTATAAGCTTTAAGCACACTGATACAAGTCACAAGACTGCTCTAACTGCTGATGAGAAAAAGTATGTATCAGTTTATATTTACTTAAAGCGATTGTAAAGGTTCGTTTTGTTTTTTTTAAATAACAAACATGTTATAATTACCTGCTCTGTGCAAGCGTTTTGCACAGAGGGGCCCCGATCCTGCCTTTCTGGAGTTCCCCAGCTGCGCTCCTGGCTCCCTCTCTTCATCAAGTGCCCCCACGGAGAGCCACTTTCCATGGGGGCACTTGTGTGAGTGCGCTCCTGAATCCTGCTGCGTCCATTGACAGACAGCAGGACTCGGCCCACCCCCCGCCTCCCCGGCTCCCGTGTCACTGGATTTGATTGACAGCAACGGGAGCCATTGGCTCTTGTCGCTGGAATGAAAAATTTTGAAAATAAAAAGGGGGGCTCTGGGGGGCAGCTGCAGCACAGAAGGTTTTTCACCTCAATACATAGAATGCATTAAGGTGATAAACCACAAGGGTTTACAACTCCTTAAAATTATTCCATGTTCTGTCTACTGTGGGAGACCAGATATAGCAGGTGTAGGCAAGCCTAAAGAGGTGGACATCTACTTGAACAACATGAGAGAAGTCAAAGATCACCGGGCACAGTGTCGCCTCCTCACACCTGATTTACATCTCTAATTGCCATACTACCGTGCCACAACCACATGCATTGCACTGCAATTATAGGCTTAAAATGCAGCACATCAGTGTGAAAGCAGCCCTATGCCATTATGCCCAAGATCTCTTTCTTCCTGCTGCTGGCACCACTCTGGAGACCGCTAGCTGGGACAAGAGGTGTAGTGCAGTTGGTATCACTCCACATGGGACAGGAGCCAGCATTACAGAGGAGGCATTGGCTTATGCGACTCTTGCTCCCTACTACGGCTCCAACTTTACAAGTAGTCCCTCTGCTCGAACTTTACAAGTAGTCCCTTTGCTCGAACTTTACAAGTAGTCCCTCTGCTCCCTACTACAGCTCCAACTTTACAAGTACTCTGCATTGCATTCTGTTTGATGCTCTGGAATGGCGGGTCAGCAAGCTCAGGCTGCGATCTACCAGTCACCTGTCCGCGATCTTTTGGTAGATCCCAATCTACAGGTTGCTGACCTCCGAGATATAGTGAATGCAGGGTCCTGGGTTTCGTAACACTATACCCTAGATTTGTTAATGTTTGCAAACTCTTTTAGTGTGTAATTTTTTTTTTCTTTACATTTTTTGTACAGATAAAATTAAGAAATTTTTATCTTTTTTGGAAATGTTAACTCCTTCTTCCCGTTTCCCTCCCATAACCCTAAAGTTGTTCCTAACACTAATGCCCCGTACACACGGTCGGACTTTGTTCGGACATTCCGACAACAAAATCCTAGGATTTTTTCCGACGGATGTTGGCTCAAACTTGCCTTGCATACACACGGTCACACAAAGTTGTCGGAAAATACGATCATTCTGAACGCGGTGACGTAAAACACGTACGTCGGGACTATAAACGGGGCAGTAGCCAATAGCTTTCATCTCTTTATTTATTCTGAGCATGCGTGGCACTTTGTTCGTCGGATTTGTGTACACACGATCGGAATTTCCGACAACGGATTTTGTTGTCGGAAAATTTTATATCCTGCTCTCAAACTTTGTGTGTCGGAAAATCCGATGGAAAATGTGTGATGGAGCCTACACACGGTCGGAATTTCCGACAACAAGGTTCTATCACACATTTTCCATCGGAAAATCCGACCGTGTGTACGGGGCATAACACTCCCAATTAACCAAACATTAATGCTAATATAAATCTTACTCATTTTAGCATATTCTCATTTCCTGCACAGGGCTTTTCTGTGTTGAAAGATACTATCATCAGAATCTCAGCACCCATATCTAGTGTTTTATCTGTGTATGTACACAATTCCCCTATTTCTGCATCTGTTGTCCTTTACACTATATAGATGTTTACTGAGATATCAAATGTCCACATTGGTCAAACTTACTCATTACTGTAGATTACCAAATCAACTGCACAAGATGCCACTCACACCCAACAACAAGTATAAAGAGACCTGATCTGTCTGTATTTGGTCAGCTTTAGACCTATTATCTTTGGGAAACAATGCTCAGATCTTCCAGACATCAGGCTAAAAATCTTGCCGTGTTTAATAACCTCTTGAGGTCTCGGGATGCGACATTCATGAATGGCTGAATCCTGCAGCACATTAATTAAACATTATTCCACAACAAACACTACATATAAGCAAATAAATAAACAATGGGAGCCGCATGGTGCTCAGTTTGATGCTTCTCTGCAGAAAACACACAAAGAGTGAGAATCAACCTTCTAATTATCTTGAATAAATCTCAATATTTCTTGGAAAATGAACTCAAGGTGCTAGCTCTTCTTCGTTCCAGGAGGATGTACAGTCAGAAAAAGTCCTTTATTCCATTACATCTTGTGGAACATAGGGATGTAAAGAGCTGCATACAATGACAGAACTTTATAGAAATAAGAAATAGAACACAATTACAGTACAAAGACAGATGCAGATGTGATGGTTCTTCTGTTGGAGCTGCTGATGCTGTAAACCTGGGAGTTACTTGGGAAAGTGTGAATATATTTGGAGGGAATGCACTTTCTCATCTCAGTGTGTGCTGTCTGTCCTGCCCCAGTAGGGATATTCCACATCTCCGTTGGGGAAAAATTAGAGGAAACCAGTGGTACGAATCTGTATTGAAATGTAAATGTCTTCAAATTATTAATCACTGGAGAGTCAGCATAGCTGTGCTTTATCCTAGTAAATCAGGCAGGGTAATTTCAAGGAAAACAATAAACCCATATCCAGGGAGAAGCTAAATAGAGCAGTGCAGAGCATCCATATTCAAATCATTTTTCAGCTCTGCGCTGGCCTTCAAGCTACCGGGATGTGCTTGTGAACAGAAAGAAGCTCCCAGTGGACATATGGGGAGGATCACCCAGACCCACACTCCACTACAGCTTTGTTGTTAATGAGCATATCTCTGGCAGCATTTCTTTGCAAGCAGATGCAGCCATTTATTATGAGTATTTTATTTTTGTTGTGAAAAAAGAACATGTTGAAGTATGCACATGCAGCAAATGTAGATATACATTCTGATTCATAGATTTTTTTATGGATTTGATAGAGGCAGTAAAGGTGATGCTAGAACAATAAGTATCGATAATAAAAAAAAAAAAATTGGCAAGGAATAGCCAGAGAAACCTTATGGCTATTAATGGGCCCGTGGGCTTCAAGGGTAGATCCTTGTCATGTTATTCTTTTTCTTACATTTTGCAAAAAGATAAAAAATAAAAAGAGCATACAGCTAAACCACAAATCTACTGAAACTTTGCCTGTATGTGTGTACATTCCTATTTACCGAGAACTTTATGGGTTCAAAGATTAAAAGTATGACACTCAAATCATGGAATCATTAATGGCAAACAATATTTACCACTTCAATACAGGGCACTTTACCCTCGTCCTGCTCAGGCCAATTTTCAGCTTTTGCACTTTAAATGACAATTGTGCAGTCATACAACACTGTATCCAAACGAAATTGTTATCATTTTTCTCACACAAATAGAGCTTTCTTCTGGTGGTGTTTTAGTCACTACTGGGTTTTTTACTTTTTGCTAAATAAATGATAAAAGACTGATTTTTTTTTAATGTGTTTTTCTTCGTTTCTGTTATAAAATTTTGCAAATAAATAATCTTTCTAGATAAATTTAGGTTAAAGTGTATTCTGCTACTTTTCTTTGGTGAAAATAACCCAAATCAGTGTAGAATATTTAGTCTGTAGGAAAGTTATAGAGCCCACAAACTATGGGATATATCTGAAAATGTATCAATCCTGATGTACTGACTGCCTATCTCATTTCTTGAGGCCCAAAAACACCAGGACAGTACAAATACCCCCAAATGACCCTTGTTGGAAAGTAGAAAGTCCAAGGTTTTTAGTAAGAGCATGGCAAGTTTTTTGAAGTTGTAATTTTTTGTCACAATTTTTTGCAAAAGGAAGAGATGAAAAATAACGTTATCATATAATGGGTGTGGTGTTAACTACTTCCGGACCGCCCACCATCAATATACGTCGCTACTTTGAAGGAGGATATCGTTGTTATGGCAGCAGCTAGCCATAACCCCTGTATCCTCCTTTTCAGCGAGTGGTCCGGTTTAAGACAAAAGTGGTCTCTGCAGCGGATTCGCCACGAGATCACTTTTATCTGCGGCAGGAGAGGGGGCCCCCCTCCCGCCCCGATCCGGTGCCCTCCGCCGCTTACCGGCAGAGGAGGAGGCGATCGCATCTGTCCCCTTGCTGGGTATGGAGACGAGTGAGGGGAAGATGGCCCCGCCCATCTCCATATCACTGCAGGGCAGAAGCGACGTCAAAACGTCACTTCTGCCCATAGCTCTTAAAGGGCTATTTTTTTTTTTTTTTTCATTTTTTTAAATGACAATTTTTTTTATTGCATTTTAATGTAAATATGAGATCTGAGGTCTTTTTGATCCCAGATCTCATATTTAACTACTTCCCACCCGGCCAATGTACATAAACGGCCGGGTGGGCGCTCTCTCCTTCTGAGTGGACGTTCAGGAACGTCCCTCAGAAGGAGCGGGATCGCGCGCGCGCGTGCCCGCACAGCGGCGCGATCCCGATGCGCTCGTGTCCCCCGGACACGGCGCATCTCGGATCGGCAGGAGGGCTCTGTGATTGTCCCTCCTGATCACATGACGGCCGTGTCCAATCACAGCTGTCATGTGATGTAAACACAGCCGGTTGCTAGGCGATCAGCTCTCCTCTCCTCACACGGAAGTTGTCGCTGAGGAGGAGAGGAGAGGGGATCGCTGCAGCCGGCTGATGATCAGTGAGTATGAGCTGTTTTTTACAGCTTTTTACTCACTGATCACCAACCTAGTGTCAACACACATGTAAATACATACATGTAAAACACACACATGTCCCCACATAATGTAAAACACAAACATGTCCCCACATAATGTAAAACACACATGTCCCCAAAACACATGTCCCCAAATAATAAAAAAAGCTGTCCCCCACATATGTCACACTAAAATCACATGTCCCAATGGTAATCTGCACACATATGTACGTGATCACCTGCACACATCTGTACATGATCATTTGCGTACATATGTCCGTGATCACACAAACCAATTATTATACACTTAACAGGATTTTTTTTATCAAAAACATGTAGCAGAATACATTTTGGCTTAAATTTATGACAAAATTCGATTTTACTGGATTTCTTTTAAAACAGAAAAAAGAAAATATTGTTTTTTTTCCAAATTTCCACTATTTTTGCGCTTATATCGCAAAAAAAAAAAAATGGAGTCGTGAATAAATACCACCAAAAGAAAGCTCTATTTGTGCGAACAAAATGATAAAAATTTCATTTGGGTACAGTGTAGCATGACCGAGTAATTGTCATTAAAAGTGCGAGAGCGCTGAAAGCTGAAAATTGGTCTGGGAAGGAAGGGGGCGAAAGTGCCCAGTATTGAGGTGGTTAAGGGGTTCTGCCATTCTTTTTTCTATTACAAGGGATGTTTATATTCCTTGTAATAGGAATGGAAGTGACACATTTTCTATTTTATTTTAAAAAGTGTAAAAATGTAAAAAAAAAAGGTAAAATAAATCTGAAAAAAAAAAAAAATTAAACACACCCGACAAGCTCGCGTGCAGAAGCGGACGCATAGGTGACTAGCGCCCGCATATGAAAACGGTGTTCAAACCACACATGTGAGGTATCGCCACTATCGGTAGAGGGAGAGCAATAATTCTAGCCCTAGACCTCCTCTGTAACTTAAAACATGCAACCTGTAGAATTTTTTAAACATCGCCTATGGAGATTTTTAAGGGTAAAAGTTTGTCACCATTCCACGAACGGGCGCAATTTTGAAGCGTGACATGTTGGGTATCAATTTACTAGGTGTAACATTATCTTTCACAAGATTAAAAAAATTGGGCTAATTTTACTGTTGTCTTATTTTTCATTCAAAAAAGTGTATTTTTTCCAAAAAAAGTGCGCTTGTAAGACCGCTGCACAAATACGGTGTGACAGTAAGTATTACAACAACTGCCATTTTATTCTCTAGGGTGTTAGAAGAAAAAAATATATAATGTTTGGTGGTTCTAAGTAATTTTCTAGCAAAAAACTAACTAACTAACTTGTAAACAACAAATCTCAGAAAGAGGCTCGGTCCTTAATCAGGGACACTGACAGGTGACAGTACAATAAAAAATTATAATTTTTTTTATTACAATTTTTTTATTTTTCAACACACTGTGACCAAAGCAATATATTTTTACCATATTAGCACTGTACTACTCTGCTGAAGTGATCAGGATTTTTTTTTTTTACACATTATGTTTGCATATAGCAATGCATTGCTATAAGCTAGCGTTTTTCTGAATGAAACTGATTCATTCAGTCTGTTTTCTTTTGATTAGCTGTAATTGGCTGGAGCTAATCAAGTGGTACAGATGGGCTGTGATTGGCCCTGTCTGTACCATGTGATCACACTGACCAATCACAGCTAGCAACACAGTTATATTCAATGAATGGCATGAAAGGAAGCCATCAATTGTTTACAACTGCCATGTGACCTTCCGTGATACGTCACCGCGATCACATAGTACCGACAGCGATCCGGTACTTGGATTGGTCATCAGTCGTGTCCTGTTGATGTGACCAGTGACAGATCGCACTACTCCATGGCCGCTTGATCAGCGCATCCTGACAGGATGTCATATGGCGCCCAGTCAGGATAACTGAACCACTGCTCACCCATCAATTTTCTATTGGCCGGGTGGGAAGGTGTTAAGGTAGATGCAATCACAATCATTAAAGACCTCATATACCCTTTAAGTTGTTCTATTTCAACAGTAATTTTCATTGTTTTTAAATCAGCAGATTTTATTAAAATAATATCCAGTGATGCTGCTATGCTATCCCTTGTTCAGGCACTTCCTTGTTATATTAGACAGTTCTGGAGTTGATTTACTATAGACAAATACACTGTTTACTTTGCAAGTGCAGTTGCACTCTTCGAGGACATTTTCCTTAGAGCTTAGTAAATGCAGTGCAGCTTCATATTGCAAAGAATACCCACACATGTGCAAGGCTCTCTGGATAATTCCCACAGGCAAAAGAGATCTACTGTGCTCAACCCAGTCTCCAATGCATTTAAACGAAATACACAAGTGCTCAGATGACTGTCCCTCTAAGCAAGGTTCAAACTGTGAAAGTCCAGCAGAAGTCAGCACATAGCAGAGGGTCGAAAATACATTTTGTAACTAAGGCCGCAAGGCTGAAACACAAAGACAGTTCTGATTCTTTGGATTTTAACCCCTATGTGCTAATAAAGCCATCGTACTTTTATTTTGACCCTGCAGTGTGCCAAGTTTTGCTGGCCCTTCTTGGGATAATTCAATTAGGGAGGGCAAATGCACTTGAGAAGTAAACAGTCTATTTGGTCTTAGTAAATCAACCTCACTCTCTCCCTGTCTCCTAATTGTATCAATGAGCTTCCAGTGGAGATTACAAGTGGCCATTTTGAAACACATTATGTAGGCATTGTCCAGTGTTATCACCATCAGGAAACCTCCCCTGTAGAATGCAGCTATTTCTGGAGTGCATGTAGACAGGAGATTAATAAAATTGAGATGCAACAAAGGATAAAAAAAACCCAAATATTTTATTGATAAAAGGGCAGATATTTATTACAAAATGATTTAGTATGCAAAATGTAATTCAATTAGGGTTTACATTTATTTATGGTTATGTAGCTTAGCATTTCAGGCAGTTCTTCCACCGCAATTATTTGTAAAAATTTAGGAAAAATGAAATCCCCCTTGAATGAGACTTTAAAGGCAACACACACTTGGGTAATACAAAAAAATCAATTTTATTCAGTATATATAAAAAAATGTTCGATCATACAAATAATTGATGATTAAAAAACATCAAATATTATACAATAGATACATACAGAGAAAAAAGGAAAAAACAAAAAAACAACAATTTACATGAACAGTATGGCAATATAATAATACTCTCCGGTAATATAGTAATCCCCAGTATCCGACGCGTTTCTGGTTAAACACCTTCGTCAGGGAATATAGGATAGGAGTGAGTATAGTCACAATTTGTTTTTTACATGCAAATGATTCCAACAACAAAAAGAAAAGGTGAAGCAACTGCACAAGAGGGGGCGTAGATGGGCGCCAAAAATGAGGAGCAGTGAAGTCACAGTACACAGTGAGTTCCAGAGTTGATATCTACCAATGTTCGATATCAAGTGGAGGTAGCTGATCAGAGCTTTCAGTGAGGTCCCTAATTAGTCAGTAAAACCAAGATATCCAAATGTCATGTGTGTGTATCATCCCATAAGAGTGTATATATGGGTCCCAAACCTGGCATCTCTCTGCTCTGCTCACTCCTATCCTATACCCCTGAATAAGGTGGTTAACCAGAAACGCGTCGGGTACAGGGGATTACTATGGGCATAGCCCATATATCTTAATTTTAGTAAAGCATTTGATATAGTTCCACTTAATGATCTCATAAAAAAGATGTTCAAGCTACAACTTGACCCTTAGGTGGTTCAATGGATACGCAGTTGACTAGAGAGATGTCAGAGTGTCATTGTAAATGGGGTTCATTTAAAACAGAGAACAATCACTAGAGGCACACTGCAAAGCCCTGTACTGGGTTCTGTTCTATGTTATCTATTTGTAAGGGATATAACTAAAAGTCTTTGCTCTCAATGTTTCTAATTGTAAAATAATGCACCTAGGGAAAAAAAATCCCTTGACAAAGTACAATATAGGGAGTACTGTGTTGTCCAGAACTACAGAGGAAAAAATAAATTGAGTATACCTATTTCATATAAATGTAAAATAAGCAAACAGTGTGCCCAGGCAATGGGAAAGGCCAATAGAATTTTAGGGTGTATGATTAGGGAGATTGCCAGCCTGAGGAGAGATTCCTCTCTTTAGTGAGACTTCATTTAGATTAATGTGTCCTGTTCTGAGGACCTCACTTACAGAAAGATATTGATAAGGTAGAACAAGTTCAGAGCCCAACAACAAAATTAGTGAAACCTTTGAGGGAAAAAAACATATTAGGAGAGGCTTCATGAACTTAATATGCACAGCCCAGAGGAAAGAAGGGAATGGGAGACATGATTACAACTTTTAGATACATTATGGGTGTGAATAACATTTAGGAGAGCAGTATTTTCAACACAAAGCTAAGATCAAGAACATGTGGACATGACCTCAAATTAGCAGGAGATAAAGTTCAAAACTAATCTTAGAACATATTATTTTACTGAAAGAGTAGTTTATGCCTAAAATAGACCTCAGGCAGAGGTACTGACTCCGTCCAGAGTAAGTGGGTTCAAACATGCTTGGGATAAACATAACTCTATAATCAGACAAAAAAAGTAAAAAAAAAAAAATTGGACACAATCAATGGACCATATGGTGTTTTTTTCTGGTGTCACTCTTCTATGTTGTTATAGGTTTTTTTCTACTTCCTTATTAGGTCACTTACATCAGTGGGGAGAAGATTCCGGTCAGCAAACAAATCTAGAATCCTCATTGGATCATTACAGGGGGTGGGGATACACTGCCTTCCTGCTAAGAGGGGTTCACCTCCCACTCTACATTTGGTGAACTTGTAAAAGGTCTTTTTGACCAATTCATAAATACTGTCAGGTAAATCAAATGTTTTACCAGAGGAGCAAACAATATGGTTTGCACCGATGAACCAATGGTGGAGTAGAATTTTTTATTATGCGCTCATCTCTACATCTGTAATAGTTGGAAAAGCTTTAGCTTGCAATATCCAATGTGGAAGGACCAATATAAATGCTTCCATAGTATATTTTATATAAAGTACTATAATACATGTCTTTGCGATATAAAGTGTTCATCTTCTGCAAATTTCATATCACTATTTAATCGCATGAAATAATTAATGTGCACAGCAATGTGACATTATAATCAGGTTTAATACTCACATGGTGTTATAATGATGATGATACTTAATTAAATTGGATGGAACAATGCACACTATTAGATGGAGATAACATAAAATGGTTCTGCCATCTATGTATTGAACAGACACGAAAGTCTGGCATCAGAGTCATGAGATTGTTCAATTTCTTACTAATAATTTTCATATTTGGAAAAGCCATATTCATTTACACTAATTAATTGACATCACTTAACAGGAGCCATTTATGGCAAAGCTCATTACACCTAGTCATACATGTGTACAGTACAGATTCAGTAGATACAACTTTGGTCATAAATATATAAATAATCCCTGCGCCTTACTGTGAATTGTTGATTTAGAACAATAATGCAATTCTAGCAATTCAATGTCACAGTTCTGAGCTACACTGTTATTGAAAACTTTGTAATTCAACAAAGAGCTATAATTGCCTTTCAAATAATTTTTAAACTGAGAAATGTTCACTTTTTAAATTAATGAACACACCAGCTGTGAGCTGGTTTATGGGTTAGATACAAACATTTTGTACATTTTTATGAGGAAAAAATGTCTTACAATGAACTATTGGCATTCCTCTTTGCCTTGCTGAATACCCCCACCCCCACAGTGTAATTTTGCGTAGAAAATTGTAGAGAATAAAATGGTTTTATTACAACACAGTCATATTCACACAACTATTGGCCAATTAATTGGTCACAAATTTTACTACTTTTTTGATATAGAAATAAGGCACATCTTGGGGTGATTAACAAGAGTTAATGTTCTCTATGTGTTAAAGCAAAAAAAGGGAAAAAAAAGTACAATTCTTTCCAGTTTGATGAGTGATCATTTTACTGTTACTATATTTAAAAAGTATACATGACTGAAATATTTAGCAGTCTTGGCTCCTTCTTTTCCACCTACCAAATAAAAATTACTAGACTGTGTGACATGGACTTTATTGGACACAATATTATTTAACTATAACAACTGCATAATAAATAACAAGAATTCACACTTTACATTTGAACTATCCAGGAAGGAATTTGATATGTTCTGATATTTTGAAAGTAAACAGTGCACTATTTTTGTCCTCAACTGCAACTCACTAGCTCAAGGACCTTTTATTGAATACCAGCAATCCCCTGGGAACCAAGCCTCATGGGGATTACTACAACTAGCAACCACCAGGGGGCTCCATACCATCAGATATTCCAACTTTGCCCAAAATCCCTCTGTTGATTTTGCCAAAGACCCCCTACTTCAATGGAAAGCAAGCACTTTGTTATATATCAGCAAGCGGTTATCCTTTATTATTATAGGATACAGTCATAGAAAGCAAACACAAACGTTTCGGTCGCTCAGGCCTTAATCATGGCCTTTCCCCTTTAACATAGGTTTCCTGGGTTTGGATTCTGCCATTGGGTCTGATTATTTTAAACTTCCTCTAGCAGGGTGACAATGTTAAAAGCACTGCAGCATTGTCACCCTATGGATAAGGTAGTATTACTCATACTCAGCCATCCCTCCATTCATACTCGGCCATCAATACTCATCCATCCCTCCATCCATACTTAGCCATCCCTCCATCCAT
This sequence comes from Lithobates septentrionalis, assembly GCA_037952835.1. Taxonomy (NCBI): domain Eukaryota; kingdom Metazoa; phylum Chordata; class Amphibia; order Anura; family Ranidae; genus Lithobates; species Lithobates septentrionalis. The sequence continues at coordinate 1,197,692 of JBBDGP010000346.1, read as the reverse complement.
ACTCATCCATCCTGCCATCCATACCCAGCCATCCCTCCATCCATACTCATCCATCCCGCCATCCATACTCGGCCATCCCGCCATCCATACTCGGCCATCCCACCATCAATACTCATCCCTCCATCCCTACTCATCCATCCATACTCAGCCATCCCTCCATCCATACTCAGCCATCCCTCCATCAATACTCGGCCACCCCGCCATCCATACTCAGCCACCCATACTCATCCATCCCGCCACCCATACTCATCCATCCATCCATTCATGCTCAGCCATCCCTCTGTCATACTTATCCACCCATCCATGCTCAGCCATCCATACTCAGCAATACTCATCCATCCATCCATGCTCAGCCATCCAATCCACCCCCAGCCATACTCAGCCATACCCAGCCATACCGAGCCATACCCAGCCATGCTCAGCCATACTCGATGTCCGCTGGGTGCCGTGATCGTGTCACGGAGAGGTAGAACGGGAAGATGCCTTTGTAAACAAAGCATTTCCCCGCACTGCCTAGTGATATGACAGAGATCACTGCTCCCTGTCATCGGAAGCAGTGATCGCTGTCATGTGTTGAAGCCCATCCCCCCACAGTTAGAATCACTCCCTAGGACACACCTAACCCCTTCATCGCCCCCTAGTGGTTAACCCCTTCACAGCCAGTGTCGTTTACACAGTAATCAGTGCATTTTTAGAGCACTGATCGCTGTATAAATGACAATGGTCCCAAAATAGTGTCAAAAGTAACCAATGTGTCCGCCATAATGTCGCAGTCACGATAAAAATTGCAGATCGCCGCCGTTACTAATACTAAATATTTAATAATAAAAATGCCATAAAACTATCCCCTTTTTTGTAGATGCTATAAATTTTGCGCAAACCAATCAATATACGCTTATTGTGATTTTTGTTTACCAAAAATATGTAGAAGAATACATATCGGCCTAAACTGAGGAAAAAAATAGTTTTTTTTATATATTTTTGGGGGATATTTATTATAGCACAAAGTAAAAAATATTGCTTTTTTTCAAAATTGTTGCTCTTTTTTTTGTTTATAGCGCAAAAAATAAAAACCACAGAAGCAATCAAATACCACCAAAAGAAAGCTCTATTCGTGGGAAAAAAAGGACGTCAATTTTGTTTGGGTACAATGTCGCACGACCGCGCAATTGTCAGTTAAAGCGACGCAGTGCCGAATGGCAAAAAGTGCTCTGGTCAGGAAGGGGGCAAATCCTTCCAGGGTTGAAGTGGTTAAGCAAAAGCCCAACTCAAGGTAACACTTTAACAGTTTTTTTTTGCTTTTGGAAAAAAAAGGTTTACAACTTGGAAACAGTCATATTCTCCACACATGCTAACATGTTGCTTGACCCTAGGGCGGGTATCCAGCAACCCTATGAATGTGAGTATACGCCTACTACACGTTTTGATCTTTTTTTCTTATACATTCAACTGAATGCTACCCTTAGAAGGATCTCTCTTTATTGTTGCATGACTGCGCAATTGTCATTCAAAGTGTGACATCGCTGAAAGCTGAAAATTGGCCTGGGCAGGTAAGGGTTGAAAGTGCCCATTATTGAAGCTGTTAAAGTATACTAGTGAGGGTGTAGTCCCACTATACACGAGTTAGTGAATTACAATGCCATTTATTTTCATTGGTACCCCAAAATGAACATACCTGTGTTGTGGTGCACCGAAACATGCAATCAAGCAATACCATGCATTGTGGTGCGTTGTGTTACCAAAAATGGTGCAGGTCCTTTTTTCAGTCAGCTGAGGTGGGTTGACAGCTGATTCACATGAAAAAGCTACCTTAAGGCAATGCATGTTAATGCACAACATAACACAGATTGCGTTGGTGTGAATGAAACCTTGCCTGACTGTTTATGGTTTATGAACGTTCTCTGTCAGTCACTCAGAACAGTTGGAGTAAAGTCTGAACTTTCAATCTGTATATTTATTCCAGGTCAGTTCCCCAGAACCTACTGAAGTCAGGGGATCAGCAAGACCTTTCAAATAACAAAATGGCTGCCCTAATCTCATACTACAGCTTTCATTAAGGAAGATATAGTTTAGTGTAGACCAAAAAGATTCCCAAAATGATTGGTAACAAAATGTAAATACAACTTAATGCTGAAGATGTTTCCTGCCCTAGTGGGAGTGTCAATCATCTTTGACACCGCCGACACCATATTAATGCACAAAAATACACATATGATGTTCAAATTTGAAGCTGTAAAACAGTTATTTTATATTTATAATCTAATAAGCTTGTCTGAAAATGTTTTTTTTCTTAGTCATGTGATTGGCACAGCACCAATCAGGGCTGGCCAGACACAGACTCACACTGTAAGGATTATACATCAGAAGAGTAATAGAAGCCTCTCCCAGGGATCTTTCCCTGCAGATTCCAAAGAACAGGGAAAGATCATGCGACCAAACAACAGCACTACAGGAAAACGTGCTTAGAGGATTAATAAAAAAACAAAAAAACACAGCGTCATGATATATATAATTTATGTGATTGAATTGCGACAATGAACATTTATCTGTTTAGTATCACTTTAAGTAATCTAAAGCTGGCCATACATGGATCAAAATTCAACGGGGTTTAGTGTGGCCACTGTAGTTGAACTGCAGTCCACTGCCCTGTCTGTATTCTTTTGCTTGATCAACGTCACAGGCAATAGGCTACAGCACTAATCTGTGTATTCTGATAGTGTAGGAAGTCTCCCTGCTGTGAGAATACAAGGTTTCCTCCATTCACCACAAATGTGTGGATGGGAGAATCGGGTACGTTTTTTTTGCTCAACTTTCGCTGGTTGAATGAAAAAAAAAGACTTGTGTATGGCCAGCCTACAGAATGTCTGCAGTTTATGTTTATTTTGAAGCTGGCCAAAGATGGATAGAATTTCAAACAACATTTTTTAGGAAAATCTGTGCAAAAATTCTCAGAATATTTAACTATTATTTAAAAGATTTAATTAGCTTTTAACATTGATTCTGAAATGAATGGACTTTACCAAATGAAAACCACATAAACTTAGAATTGTGTTCAATTGAGAAAAATGTTCTATCCTGCTGCTTCAAACTTTCTAAGAACATTAATTTCTTAAAAGTTTTCATTCAAAATTCTACTCATCTATGGTCAGCTTTAGAAACAAAAGACTTTCCTCAATGGCTGTTAAATTTGCATCCGTTGGATGGATTCCATCTACTGCAACAGAAAGTAATCACTGGGCACTCCACATTTTAAGGTTTTCACCTAACATTAGAACATTTCTGCAATACTTCTATAACCCGTTCAGTTGCCATTTCAGCAGAATTTGCTCCGGGGTGACAACATAGCCAAAATATGGCATGGTATTTTTCAATCTGAGGAATCATCCTGGTGCAGTGCATGGACCAAATTGAAAGCAGGTAGATTTGAATGCCCCTTGTAAGAAATGATTGTTTGTACATCTGCAGAAATATCATCACGGTTGTTGATATGCTAAAGTAGCTTCTGGTTAGAAAAAAAAAAATCATTATTGCTGATGTTTCAGTTTTTATAAAAGCCGGAATCTACTAATGTTGTGTTTCTTTATTACTAGTGTATTTATAGTCTGCACAGATATTGAATTCTCCATTCAGTTTCATAACAGTACCATAACTGAAGCCCATGTTAGGTGTATGATCTCTACTGCTGAACCTTTCTCCAACAGGCAATTTCTGTATCAATATTTGGGCTAAAGGTTTGAAACGACTAAAACATTCCTTGGTTTCACACATGCTGGTAGGGACCAAGTTTAAATGACAGATGTAGCCCCATAAATTTACCCAGGCAGTCTCCAAAGATTTTTTCATTTTGTTAATTACTTTTTGCAAGGTGTCATTTTCGCCACATGCACCCCCATAAACTGGGGTTCCAAAGGTTCAAGACATTCAGTGCTAGTTTTCTGTTTCTTTTTAATGATGAGATGCAATTTTTCTCTGTCCTTCCTGTAGTAGACATTTATAAAGCATGCACTAAAGACTTTCACAGCCTCTTTATTATAGTCCACAATTCACATTACATATTACAATAGAAGATATAAAGGCAATAAAACACTGATGGTCACTTCTGAACTTATTAAATATCTATATCAAGAATCCACTTCACCTCTTGAATGATCCTATCAATGTACTTCTTTAGCCTTTTTTTAATTTGTTTTTACACTATTCACAAAATATATTGATGTATAAATTAAGTACCTTGTCCAACTTCCAAACTGCCTACATAGTTCTCTAATGACAGGTGTACTTTTATCTGATTGCACCATAGCTCACTCCACTACCCTATTCATCAAATTATTAAATGGATATTCAAAATTCAGATGCAGTTAACAACTTTTCAACTGCCTTGGCATGTGCAGAGCTGGGAATCATTTACAACCTAATAGACACCCGATGTATCTGAGTAATTACCTCCCTGTCTCATTAACTGACAAAGGTTCTAGGCCACACTTTAGGTTAAAACATAAGTTTCCCTTTAAATGTTAAATGCTCATTCTAAAACAATATATATGAATAATCTTCCCTTCCTCTTTTCGTTTTTCTTTCTTTCTTTTTCTTTAGTTATATTCTATTCTACAGTATTTTTTTTTTTCATTATATTTTATTCATATGTAAAGTGTAACATTACCATTATTCTACTTTTTTATTTTGTAGGGAAATCCAAACACTTTTTGTTTTTAGCTATGATTTGTTTTTAAATTTATTATGAAATAAATGTGTCTCATTATGTTAAAGCCTAAAGGAGGACCTCAAACTTTTTGTATGAGATCTGAGGGGAATTCCATTACATTTACATATCTAGTTATATGGATATAAGGCTGGTGAAAGACTTAACATTTTCTATGCTTGCAACGTATGGAACAACCTCCATGGAAGAGAAATGCCAGGTTTTGTAAAGTAATACTTTTAATATTATTTATTTTCATGCTTTTTATTTATAGGCCCATGTCAGGACAGGACAAGTGCTGGCTCTGTGGTTAGATCCAAGTAATAACTGCATGTCATCTTCCTGTAACATGTAAGCTGCTTCACAACTCTATGCTTTTATTTTGTGTTGAGCCCCTTCAATCATGATGCTAGGTTGGGCTGAGCAAGTCTTACATAGTTCATCACAAACAAACAAAAATTCCCAGCACACTTACCAGCTTACCAGCTAGCCTGCAAACAAATCAAATTGAACCTGGCTAACAATTCAGGGTAAAAACAGAGGGGTTTGTTGCGTACATTTACAAATATACATGGAATCCGCAGTGCCACGTCAAGGTTCTTCTGTATACTGCGGTCCTAACTCTATCCGTTTGAGAGTCTCCAAGTTGGAACATATATAGCAGTGGATATACGAGGGGCAGGCTTGCCTTGTGGGAGCCCACTCCTCCTTAAAGGCACAGGAACACATTTTATACCCAGCAATAGCACAATGGCAGCTGAAGGCAATCAGTGTGCCCCCATACCAAATAAGCAAACAATCTATACAAAAAGAAGTCTTATATAGTGACTCTACTGGCACATCCCCAGTAAACAAGCAGTAGAATGTTATTGTGTAGGATAGCAGAGATTACACTGAGCAAAATTACCCCTATTTATCATGAGCTGAACTTAAAGATCTATGACTTTTTCTATGTACACAAAAGGCCTATTTCTCTCAAATATTGTTCACAAATCTGTCTAAATCTGTGTTAGTGAGCACTTCTCCTTTGCCGAGATAATCCATCCACCTCACAGGTGTGGCATATCAAGATGCTGATTAGACAGCATGATTATTGCACAGGTGTGCCTTAGGCTGGCCACAATAAAAGGCCACCCTAAAATGTGCAGTTTTACTCTACTGGGGGGTCCGGGGGGTCCGAAAACCAGTCAGTATCTGGTGTTACCACCATTTGCCTCACGCAGTGCAGAACATCTCCTTCGCATAGAGTTGATCAGGTTGTTGATTGTGGCCTGTGGAAGGTTGGTCCAATCCTCTTCAATGGCTGAGCAAAGTTGCTGGATATTGGCAGGAACTGGAACACGCTGTCCTATACACCGATCCGGAGCATCCCAAACATGCTCAATGTCCGGTGAGTTTGTTGGCCATGCAAGAACTGGGATGTTTTCAGCTTCCAGGAATTGTGTACAGATCCTTGCAACATGGGGCAGTGCATTATCATGCTGAAACATGAGGTGATGGTCGTGGATGAATGGCACAACAATGGGCCTCAGTGTCAGGGATACCCTGTTGCAAGGCAGATACTCGGGTGTGCGCGTGTGCGCACATTGGTTCCTACGAGAACGCGCCGTACCGGGCAGCGGCGCATGAACGTGCGCAGAGACACGCGGCAGGCACACGTGCGTGGGAACACACGACAGGCGCGTGCGCTAACTCGGCTTGGCACCAGTTCTCCTTTAAAAAGACAGCAGCTGCTCTAGTACAGTGCTGTCTGATCTGCAGCTTGAGTCTGATCCTGTACCTGCTGTTATTACCTGACCCTGTTCCGTTTGACCACTGCTGCCTTCTACTCTCCTGACCCGGCCTGCCTTGACCCTGCTGTATCTGAACCTGTTGATCTTCTGTTGCCGAACCACTGCCTGCCTGCTGACTACTCTTTGCCTGCTGAATTAACTACCAGTTACCCGTGTTGACCCGGCTTGTCTCACTCTGCTTCAGTCTGTTCCTGATACAGTTTCCGCCTAGATCCAGGGGTCGCTGACCCACACCTGTAACTACCGCTTCCAACTGCTTCTACAGTCCAGTCCATCCGGTGGATCATCTCTACTCATCTGTATCAGCTACCACGGATCATGCAAGTGCTCCTACCTCACTGTGCTCTTGTACCACTGTTGCAACCCCAGTGGTCCCCGAGCCAGGGCTGTAAGAGAGGTCTCCTTCTAAGGTTGGGCTCTGATACCAGGTACGTGACATTCAGGATCTCGTCATGGTATCTCTGTGCATTCAAAATACCATAAAAAAATTCACCTGTGTTCGTTGTCCATAGCATATGTCTGCCCATACCATAACCCCACTGCCGACATTGGCCACTTGAGCCACAACGTTGACATCAAACACCCGCTCACCCACACAACGCTATACACGCTGTCTGCCATCTGCCCTGTACAGTGAAAAGCGGGATTCATCCGTGAAGAGAACACCTCCCCAAAGTGCCAGACACCATCGAATGTGAGTATTTGCCCACTCAAGTTGGTTAGGACGACTAACTGCAGTCAGGTTGAGACCCCGATGAGGACGACGAGCATGCAGAAGAGCTTTCCTGAGACGATTTCTGACAGTTTGTGCAGAAAGTCTTTGGTTATACAAACAGATTGTTGCAGCAGCTGTCCAGGTGGCTGGTCTAAGACAATCTTAGAGGTGAAAATCCTGGATGTGGAAGTCCTGGGCTGGTGTGGTTACACATGGTCTGCAGTTGTGAAGCTGGTTGGATGTACAACCAAATTCTCTGAAACGCCTTTGGAGACGGCTTGTCATAGAGAAATGAACATTCAATTCAAGGGCAACAGCTCTGGTGAACATTCCTGCATGCCAATTGCATGCTCCCTCAAAACTTGCGACATCTGTGGCATTGTGCTGTGTGAAAAAACTGCACATGTGGTCTTTTATTGTGGCCAGCCTAAGGCACACCTGTGCAATAATCATGCTGTCTAATCAGCATCTGAATATGCCACACCTGGGAGGTGGATGGATTATCTCGGCAAAGGAGAAGTGCTCACTAACACAGATTTAGACAGATTTGTGAACAATATTTGAGAAAAATAGGCCTTTTGTGTACATAGAAAAAGTTGTAGATCTTTGCATTCAGCTCATGATAATAGGGGCAAACACAAAAGTGTTGCGTTTATAATTTTGCTCGGTGTATGTAGATGGATAGGTACCAAAGCTAAGAGAATATTTGGATGCCATATAAATGCACTGTTACCTATTAACAGGAGACCAGAACAATTGTAACCTGCTTTTTGACAAGATCACAAGGTATGTTGCTAATTACAAGCAAGGGGGAAATCTATAATGCAATTATGTGTGTAATCTTGCTATTCATGATGCAACATTTTTAATTTTTACCCTTCTATTGGAATATTTGATATTGACGAGAATCACTTTATTTTAGAATTTATAATTCTATACATTTCTCATTTTTCAAATACTGATTAAAAAACAAAACAGTAAACATCTAGTAACAGTGGTCCTGGTTGGCATCATGTGGCGTAATATTTCTTATGAAGTGATAACAGACATAAACTTATGTAAATGTCCTGGTGCCATTCTTCATTACCAAACACTAGCAAGGTCAAAAGGGGCAAGAAACAAGCAATTATCTCATTAACTTTATAAAACATAAAATAAATAAAAAAAACATAGCCCATAGCAAATTGGGGATGTTTTTTCGTATTTTCATATGATTAGATAATTTAAAATGACATAAGTACATTTAAGTCTGCTGTTCCTTGTACAGATTCTGGCTAAAATTATAATTTAATGCTTGTTACATTAAACTATCCATCACTTTACTGGCAGAAAATAAATCTTAAGATAGGTATAGACATAGGTTGGACACTAAATGGCCAAACAGTCTTTTTTTTTTTTTTTTTAAAGATATGTGAATCGACTGCATGCTCATACTACTGAGGTGTGCATGTCTGAGCATAAAAAAGGTTACAAAGTACTGCGCTATATATAGTGATATAAAGTAACTTATAGCAAAATTACAATGATGAAAGAATGTGTATGCAACCAAATAATATTATACAATCATGACCAAATAGAAATATCCACACTTGACCAGTGAATGTGAATAAAAGTGATAAAAAGTCCATATGTGACATCAGCAAAGGAATCCGTAAAGATGGAAGCCACAGATTGGTTAAACTTCAATGTTGAAGTTTGTACATAAGGCAGACACGAATACTGCCAGCTCATCTCAATTATTTTATCACTTGAAAAACAGAGATGGGCTGTGCTGCTTAATTGCTGGTATGGAATTATTAATCCAGGCCCATATGTTTGGAAGCCCCAAGCCATTCAGGTGCCATCCCATATGCTTGGTTGGCCAGGTTGGCATCTCCAGGACCAGACTACTATGACTACTACTATTTAAAATTTTGTTTTGTTATAGGAATATTTGTGAATTTGACCTAGTAAAGTAAAATTCTCAGCATGGTTCTTCAGTGGCAATGTGACAATGTGGTAACAGCAGAAATGTTGGGCAAATTAAAGGCCATGCCCAGTATAGTAAAAATCAGCTACTTTTCAAATACCGGTATTTATAAATAATCTCCTATACCTTTTTTCCATAAACTGTAAAGTATGTCTTTTCTTTGTTAGTGATCTCAAATTAAACAAGTTGCGGTATTGGCCATTTATGTTTTTAACCTCCCTGGCGGTATGATTATTTCGGATTTTAGGTGCTGAAAGCGGTACAATAATTTGGAAGGAAATTTGGCGTTTTATATTGTAGGTATGTAATTCTTAACAATAACACACTTAAATCTGTCCAAACAAGAGTCTAGTAGATATCCCAAGTATGATAAAGATTGAAACACAAAAACATAAATTATAATATAATAAATAAAAATAAATAATTAAAAAAATAAAAATAAAATAATAATAAAATAAATTTCCCCACGATTCACTATCGCTCAATTCTGCAAGTGTTCTAATTTACTATCGCTGTTTTCTAGCTTGTCTAAAACCATTTTTGACATAAATAGACACTTTTTGGTTGCTATGGACAATCTCCAGTTTCCAGCCAGAAAGAACAGTATATATAATATAGAACTGCATGCAGGGCATAGGACAAAGCACTGGGGACAAAAGGGATGTGAAATCATTTCATACAGTACTGTAATCTGTAAGATTACAGTACTGTATGTGTTATGATTTTTACATTTTTTTTAATTTGCCGCCAGGCTCCGCCCCCGTGCGTCGCGACGCTCGCAGGGAACGGAGCCTGGCACGGAGAGGCTTCAGGCAGAGGACACAGCCCGCAGACACAGCGGGGGACATCGCAGGATCCCGGGGACAAGGTAAGTAACGCCGCACCAGGATCCTGCAATGCGATCCCGAGTGTGGCTCGGGGTTACAGCTAATGGGACTGAATTTTAACCCTGAGCCACACTCGGGAAAACCGCCAGGGGGGCTACAAAGACCCATCATTTTTGCTGTTAAGCACATTTTCTCCAGTTTTAATAAATCAAACCTTTCCAAGATATATAGTCTTATCTAATGTTTTTTAATTTATTTAGTTGCACTTTTATTTTCTTTTAACTGTTCCACACTTTCTGGAACTTTTACTTTGGTTGCAATTCTACCTTCAGTTTATTTTCATAAATCAAATATTGTTAAAAAATAATAATATTACTCATAAAATCAGCAATCTACCTTGGGATTGGAATAGCAAGGGAAGGCAATCTGTGTGAAACATGTACATCTAGTGAGATCAGCACAGTCATTTGTAGTAATGTGTACAGTTCTGTTGGGATAGGTCATGGCTAGACAAAGCTGCATGCATTTTGCACTGTTATACATAGGTCACATATGGAAAAGTCACATTTCACAAGCCTTTGCCATTAAAGCAGTGACTCTCATTCCCTCATATCTCCCTCATTTAGCACTTACTCCTTTATATTACCCAGTGCATACCACCTCCTAGTGTCAATGTCAAGCTTTGCAGTTGTGTGTTGTAAGGATATTACTGCTTTATTTATATAGTCAAAATGGTTTTCTAAAGATAAAGCCACCACAGTATACAATGAGTAGGCATTATTCACTGCTATTGTCTTGTGACCTGGGGAGAATGTAAAAAAAAAACTACATGTAAGAAGCATTAAATATCCTCTCTTAGCACTTCACTCCTTCATCATTTAGGCCAACTATATTGCCAGCTGCATTGCACGTCAATGATACTATCTAGCTTAACTCCTTTAAGGCCATGCTTTATAATGTATCACTGAAACACCTGTCAGCTGTGATGCTATAGGTGTAATAACCCCTCTGCAGATATCAGCTATGCCCAGTGCTACCCTGTGCAATTTCCCTTCAGTGGAGAATCAATAAAGGATCAATGACAACTCTTCCTTCTCTCTGGTCTTCTTGCCCTCCAGCCCCACACTCCCCGCTCCCTTCTGCGCACGTCCCTGCTCCTGTCACCGAGGCTGAGAATTGCATGGACTAGATGCAACCTTTTTTAATGAGTTCAATGCAGAAGCAAAACCTCTAGGGGCAGAGGAGCTCGGCAAGGTCTGAAGTTCTGACAATTGCTGCACGGAGACAAAAGGAGGAGAGAGATGAAGGGAAGAGCTTTCAAGATCTGAGTCATTAGGATGAAATCTGACAGGCCTTAGAAGCAGAGCTACTCTGGCAGCGATCACAGACTCCTATACATTGAAACTCATTGATATTCCTTTTGAACATGCAAGGGAAAGGTTTAAAATACCAGAATGGATGATTTATTTTTCTCTGTAGCCTTGACAATGTGTGAAGAGGCTATCACTGAATTCCCTGGGATTACAATAGACTGTACATAAACACTCAATGAAATTACCAAGTCAGAGCCTCCATTTATGCATTAACTGCATACCTACAGGCTTTCTTAAAGCATAATGAAAATGATTCAGAATTACATTAATGTGTTTGGAAAACAGGCTGTCAAAAACATACTTGTCCAGAGGAAAAGGTGACTTCAGGTTCCACCAGTAATTAGTCACACGACCAAGCTGATACATTTGTCCTGTAGTCTTTCCAGAAGGGGTCCAATATTCAGGAAGAAGATGCTCGGAATTTTCTCTGCTAGACATTGATCATTCTCATTATTACACTTTAATATAAAAGTGCAAGGAACAACCATAACAAGCAGAGTTTTTCTCTCTGGAGAATGAAAGGTGATTGTTTTGATGCAATGGATTAGCTACACTCTGCTTTTTACTCTTTGTTCTATTAAAGAATGACTCAATAAGCACTATTTACAGGCCCCTTTATATTATTCCAGTGCAGATTCAAAAGAACCATGTATAAACAGAAAAAAGAAGGAGAGAAAAGCACCACTATCTAAGTGTAGCATTTATTAAAACATATTGGTAAAATGAAAAACAATAAATATAAACTTACATTTAAAAGACATTAGAAAGCGTATCAATAGGTCTGCAGCAGGTGGCAGCCTTCCAGGTGGTCAACGGTGAGCAAGTCCCTCTGCTTGGATGTGATGTAAGGTGCTTGGAACCAAGAAGTTGACCAGGGGACAACCAGAAAGAGCCAGCAGGAGGAGCAGACTGAGGCTGGGTTCACACTGTGAGCAGAGCGGCTTGCAACAGGGGGCCCGGCGCATCCCCGTTCACTGTTTCAGGCCCCAATTAGGTCCAAATTTTTGACTGAATTTGGACCTGAAACTGAGCCAAAGACGCACAAGACTCTGCGCACCGTGGGTGCCCCGGAGATGTGTGAACCGGCTCCATTGAGAGCCGGTCACACTCTTCTGTCATGCGAATTGAATGCGAGGAAACCCACATCCAATTTGCAATAGTGTGAACCCAGCCTAAAGGCCCATACACACGATAGGACTTTGTACAAACTTTCCCGTGGATTTTTGTACAAAGGGCGTCAGTCGTAAACTAATTAAGCATACATACGGCAGGACTTTTTCAGCCAACTTTCACCAAATCACGTGTTTTTTCAGCTCTTTACCGCCACCCTTTGGTCAACTTCTGTATTGTTGTCTGATCTTTTGCAATGGTTCTGAGCATGGGTGTTTGTACATTGGACTAAAGTCCTATGGACTTGTGTACACGATAGGATTTTGCACCATAGGACTTTTGTTGCCGTAAAGTTTGTCTGTTTGTACAGCCAACATTTGTCTAAAGAAAACCGAAAAAGTTTGTCTAATGGAGCGTACACACGGTAGGATGTTGCCTTAAAACAGCTAATTTGCATGTTTGTTGTCAAAAAGTCCTATCGTGTGTATGGGCCTTTAGTGTGTATCACACGAATAAGAACCACTGCGGACAGCAGAGAAGTGTCCAAGGTGTTGATGCCCTTTACAAATCTTTTTTTCAGATTCAAAAGAACAGCAACCCCTTTCTGGGAATAATCCTATACTGTTTATTGCTGTGGTGGTCTACATGCTATATATAGGGGCAAAAAAGCAAAAATGTTTGATTTTGAGGATTTGCAAGGCCAAAAAAAACATAACCCTTTTTTATTTCTTGGAACAATAGGTCTTTTTATCTACAAATTTTCTGTATCAAACATTTCCCTTTCATAGTCTTATCTTAATGACTGAGCCATTTTTATTTTTTATTTTCTATTTTTGAAGTCAATACACACACATAAAAATTGTCTTCATATAGGTATAATGTTTTCCAGCACTTTATGAATACAAGATTTTTCGGAACTTGACATGCTTTTGGAACACATGTCAAATGCAGGTCAACAAAATCCCATTGACTTTATGTAAAGAGTGCACATGGCAGTTGAGAGACTCCCTTTGGCTTGCTTTGTGCTGTGATGTGTTTATTCAGACACATCTAGTCCTTTTCTTCTAAAATGCTGTATTTTCCATTCAAATGCATGCAAATGTGTTTGAAAAGCAAATACAGTGTTTAAAAATGGATACAAAAAAGAGGAAGGTGTTTGGTAGGTGACAAAATGATAGAAAGGGAAAAAGGGGGTACCACATCCAAAAGTACAATAAAAGATCAAAAGAAAAAAAAGCAAGTGGACTTGGTACTGAAGGATTACACAAAACTGGTTCATAAGGGTACAGATTTGTATTGACGTTAAGAAAACCAATTATCCAAATATTACCTAAAGCATTGTGATTGGCTTTACATCTTCCACAACCTGTGTGGAACCCCCCCCCCCCCCTCCTTTTTTTTTACAATATGCAAAACCATGTATAACACTCTCAATTGTATTCTAAGGCTTGGTCAAACCATCATTCTGGATATCAAGGTGAGAGCTGGTCAAGGGGGTCCCAAAAGTCCCCCAAAATGTTTTGCAGGACATTCAGCTTCATCAGGAGGATAAAGGGATTAGTGGGATGAATATTAGAAAGGCAGCTAAAAGAAACCTGCAGCTAGGTCCACATTGTACTTGTGCCCTGGGGCGAGCGTGCATAAATAGGAGACCACTCAGCATCACCGATAAGTGGAATAAAGAGGGGACTATTCATCAAACATTGCCAGCGGGAGATCCCTTATGAAACAGAATAGCTTGAAATATAATGAGGGAGTGCTCTACAACAATTTCAGATGTAATGACATTCAACCACAAGTAATACCGGCTCCTATGGGATCACAAGAAATTATGTCCTCACTCTGCCCCACTGTATATCTGTAATTGTGCGATATATAGTCAACTTGCTTTCTTCTTTTGATTTTTTTATTACAATTTTGGAGGTGGTACCCCCTTTTTCCCTCTCTAAAGTGTTTGAAAAGAAGACCAGACGCCACAAGCCCTGATATGAGTAATAATGTGTGGTTTTGTGTCCTGACATGCATTTTTTATGTATTGCTGCATTTCCCTGCAAAGCAGTTCTTGGAAATAAACAGCTACATGTGCATTTTACTGCTTTGCCTAACATTTCTTTGGACCCCCACACTCACTTTGACAAAGCGAAGTTCATGTAGGCTGGATATTCCATATGACAGTTTTATGTTTGCTGTAAATTCTGTGGTGTCTGTGCAGGTGCTGACTGTGTTATAACACTTGCAACCCTTAAAACTGAACGTAGCCTAAATGCCCATTTCGATCCTTTATCGTAAGCTCTCTATAGTGTACACAGTAACACTGACTTTTAGAAGTAAACTCATGGTTTATTTTTAATTTACTGTTTGGGTTTTACCTGCTGTAATTTCTAGGTCCTGTCTGTAAATATTCTGTGTCCAGATTGCACAGTTTTGTATAACATGTTTCAGTTTTATTAATAAAATATAAATTCACTGTTTATTGTTCACATTCCAATAAACCGAGCAGCAAAACATGTTGGGCTGTAATAAATAAGTCATGGTATTGAATATATTATTAATTAAGCAATAAATAAATGATACTTTTTACTAAATAAATGATTAGACTACTAATATTGACAACAGCAGCTGTATTTTTGGAGCCAGAGTAGCAATGTGTGCACAGGGATTTTGTTAAAATTCTAGACTCAAGAACATTTAGAAATATGTCTATTGTTATTACGATGTTCTATGTTAGAAGTGTAGTAAAATGAAAAGAGTCAGAAAACAATGTTTTGTTAGAGAGGTCATGTAGAATAAAATTAAATCGGAACTCCCAGCAGGCAGCTAAATACACAGTTGGAAAATATACGCTAGATAGATAGATAGATAGATAGATAGATAGATAGATAGATAGATAGATAGATAGATAGATAGATAGATAGATAGATAGATAGATAGATAGATAGATAGATACTGCAACCCTTTTCAACCCTGTGGTGACTTGAGGTTTCTTTAGCAGTGTCTTGGCAAAATGCCTAAAAATTGATCAAACATTTTATACATGCCGGCAGGTAGATCAAAATTGTAAACAATAAATATTCTGCGCAGATAAAATTTAACAAATTAAAATCAGTCAAAGAATGCTAGCTGTGTCTATTGGTTAGTTTGGTCTCCATGACAATATAAGTAGCAGCGGGTTCCCGACGTGTCTCCGACCCCACGTTGAAGAAGTCCCACCCACAGGACGTAACGCGTACTGAGGGAGGAGTTACCTCTGGCATCACCTGCGGCCACCCTTCTGGTTGGAAACCAGATGTTTTACATGTTTCTTTGCTAGCACTCGGTCGGAGTGCTGTGTTTGTGAGTAAATCTGCTTTTTATTACTATTCAAATAAATCATTTATACAGAGAGCACTAGATTGTTCCCTTTCTTTATCCATATGTGCTATGTGACCATCGGCCGGATCGCTTAGGATCGGTACCCCAGGTGTGGGTCATATGCTGTGTGACCTTTACAGTTCGAGTCTATGAGGTGAGAGGCTGTTGTATCTGTGGTGGATGGGCTGAAATCAACTCTTTTATTCAAGATTGCACCTTAGGAAGTTCTTCTCACTTAGAAGATTGGTTCTTTCAAGCAGATGATTCTATGGACTGTTTAATATGATTGCGCTGCACTTTATTTTTTTTTACCAGCAGGTAGATCAAGCCTGCATTTTTTGTTACACAAAGCCACAGGGTTTTCATTGTGCACCGTTATGGCTTTCTAGACACTGGCATCCTAACAACCAATGATGTCATCAGTTGATAAGAAGGATGTCTGTTGCCTCCACAGCATCCTTTTATGACCCTCCCCTGCCCCTCTCCCTCAGTACTGGGGTGACATTAGCTGACTGATGGAGAGAAATAGAGGGAGAAGAGAAACATTGGAATACTACTTAGTACCAGTCTGCAAAAGTGTATTTGCTTTGGAAGAATAAATCACCTCTAACGTTGGGTGTCCTATGTGTGGATGTTGCTGCTTTATGTTAAACAATTAGAATAGTTTTAGAATGGGGTGCCTCGAGACTGCCAGTAATTTTAAAGGGTGCCTTGAGATTGTGTATAATGTTAAAGGGTGTCTTAACTGAAAAAAAGGTTGAGAAACACTGACTTACTATATATACATATTCTTGTACCTTTATTACCTTTATCAAACAGATTTTTTTTTCTGGTTCCACCTATTTAGCCTATCAGCTTCCTGTGTCACCATTCTCTATCAAGTGAGTGGGCTCCCCTGCCAACCCAGAAAGTAATGCACACTCTGGGGTGTAGCAAGTAAAATAGTATGTGTATTTCAAATGTGTATGCATCTTTTCACCCAGATTTGTACTCTTTCAGTTCAGCTCTTTGGATGAAGAGCTAAGCACAAGCTGATGGCTGCAATAGTGGCCATTAGCACATGCTTCATTTCTTCAGCCAGCTACTGGTTGTAATGTGAAAGTGATCAGTGGCTGTATAGCCGCCAATCACTTTCACAGTGAAGATGGCACAGTCCCCCCCTACGTGGTTACTGGGCTTTCCCGCCCTTATCGGGAGGCTGGCACCACATCATTGGGCTTAAACATGGGGTTCAGGAGGAGACTGAAGACTATCTGGCATTGTGCTGATTTCTCTACATTTAGATGGTAAAAAAAGATTTATCTGATTGAGTTACTATAATTTCCACATCACTATTGCTCTTTGTACTCTGTCTTTAAATATATAACCCATTGTAAGTGGACACAACACCTTTCACATGTCCATGTCTCTTCTGCTATGTAAGAATCTATTAAAATAGCTTGAAGGACATTTTTACATTGGACACCTGCTTCTGATAACGGAAGGAAATTAACAGGGGTCGGGGTACCTCCATATTTCTTCATTGATAGATCAGACTAGTTTAATTCATCCTGGAAAAAGCCTTTAGCAAGAGGTTGTTTGAATGAATAACACATCTAGAAAGCATTGATTTTTATTTTTTTTTGGCAACTAACATATAAGCCAAAATGATGTCTATATCTATGTCTAATATTGATTATAAATAAATTACATCTGTATGCTAAGGCTTTGATAGAGGAGCTCCATACTAGTTCCAGGGCACAGAAATTGGTAAGTAACAGATTCACCTTGACTGCCTCTAAACGAGTATATTATACATGTGTTAGAGAATGGCTTTCTATCACAGCCTAATCACATGCGTACTTTGCTTCATAACATTGGACCAGGGTGACATTATTGCAGCTGAGGGATTATTGGTAATTTACAGTGGTATTAAACCCAAAAGCAAACATTTATTATATTGCAGCTTACCATTTCTTAGATGTGATGGTTGCATTAGCTTGTCTTTTTAAGCTTTCTTTCTTCTGTTTTCATTGGTGTTTTTTGCCAGTATGCCTGTTGTTTTTCAAAAGAACATGCTCAGCAGCAGAATGTATCAGTTACAGAGAGGAGACAAACCATTCAACACTAGCAGGCGTGCTTACAATGATCAGCTTTTATTTATTTATTATTGTTTATTACCTGTTTGCTGTAACTGCTTATAGAATGTGAGCTGGAGTTTGGCTTGAATTTGTTGGTGTATCTAAATCTGCTAGTACAGCTAACACCCCCCCCCCCCCAGACCGACAATGGTGCTGTCCAAAGATGTCCCTGTGCTCATTTATCCAAAGTGGGGGCACTCTAATACAGGAGGTGAGTTACTGGCAAGATCACTAGGTTTAAACAGAGGGGAAAATAGAAAACTAATGCAGCCACCGCATTTTAATGATTGGTATTACTCTGACAGACTCTGAAACTGGATTCCCATTACCTTCACAGCTTTCCATCTTCCTCCTTATAAGTGCTTGTTCTATGTTCCTCACTCAGTGTGAACTCTCCTTTTCTGTCTGCTCTATGGTCCCCTGCTAATTCTATTTCATGCCCAGTCTGGCCTTACTCACCTTATCAATTTATTCCTGCTGCTGCTTCATGCCAGTTATGATACCACTGTCTATGCAGAACAAGGAAAGGGAGGTTCTGGGCTGCTTATTTAGGGAGCATATGAAGTGATTTGCCCTGTCCTCTGCCACTGATGACACTATAGGCTGAAGTCCTTCCCAAGATCAATTTCTACTTACTCTGTAGCAGCAAAGAACTTTAAGGCTCCATGCACACTAGCATTTTCTTAAAGTGATTGTAAGGGTTCCTTTTTTTTTTTTTTTAAATAACAAAAATATCATACTTACCTCCACTGTGCAGCTCGTTTTGCACAGAGTGGCCCCGAACATCCTCTTCTGGGGTCCCTCAGAAGCTCTCGTGGCTCCTCCCCACAACAGATAACTCCCTAGGAGAAGCGCTGTCCCGAGGGGGTTACCTGGCACGCTCCTGAGTCCAGCATTCGGCATCCATAGCGAATGTATGACTTGGCCCCACCCCCTGGCGCCCGTGCCATTGGATTTGATTGACAGCAGCAGGAGCCAATGGCTGTGCTGCTATCAATCTATCCAATCAAGAGCCAGGGAACCCCAGGCAGAGAGCCAGCGCATCCCCGCAGGGTCAAGTTCCAGGGCTCAGGTAAGTAAAACAGGGGGGCTGGGGGGCCAGTCACTGCCAGGTGTTTTTTCACCTTAATGCATAGGATACATTAACCACTTGAGCCCCGGACCATTATGCTGCCTAAGGACCAGAGGTCTTTTTCCAATTTGGCACTGCGTCACTTTAACTGCTAATTGCGCGGTCATGCAATGCTGTACCCAAACTAAATTTGCGTCCTTTTCTTCCCACAAATAGAGCTTTCTTTTGATGGTATTTGATCACCTCTGCGGTTTTTATTTTTTGCGCTATAAACGGAAAAAGACCGAAAATTTTGAAAAAAAATGATATTTTCTACTTTTTGTTATAAAAAAAATCCAATAAACTAAATTTTAGTCATACATTTAGGCCAAAATGTATTCGGCCACATGTCTTTGGTAAAAAAAATGTCAATAAGCGTATATTTATTGGTTTGCGCAAAAGTTATAGCGTCTACAAACTAGGGTACATTTTCTGTAATTTACACAGCTTTTAGTTTATGACTGCCTATGTCATTTCTTGAGGTGCTAAAATGGCAGGGCAGTACAAAACCCCCCCAAATGACCCCATTTTGGAAAGTAGACACCCCAAGGAAATTGCTGAGAGGCATGTTGAACCCATTGAATATTTATTTTTTTTGTCCCAAGTGATTGAAAAATGACAAAAAAAAAAAAAAATATTTACAAAAAGTTGTCACTAAATGATATATTGCTCACACAGGCCATGGGCCTATGTGGAATTGCACCCCAAAATACATTCAGCTGCTTCTCCTGAGTATGGGGATACCACATGTGTGGGACTTTTTGGGAGCCTAGCCGCGTACGGGGCCCCGAAAACCAATCACTGCCTTCAGGATTTCTAAGAGTGTAAATTTATGATTTCACTCTTCTCTGCCTATCACAGTTTCGGAGGCCATGGAATGCCCAGGTGGCACAAAACCCCCCAAAATGACCCCATTTTGGAAAGTAGACACCCCAAGCTATTTGCTGAGAGGCATATTGAGTCCATGGAATATTTTATATTTTGACACAAGTTGCGGGAAAGTGACACTTTTTTTTTTTTTTTTTTTTTTTTCATTAAGTTGTCACTAAATGATATATTGCTCACACAGGCCACGGGCATATGTGGAATTGCACCCCAAAATACATTTATCTGCTTCTCCTGAGTGTGGGGATACCACATGTGTGGGACTTTTTGGGAGCCTAGCCGCGTACGGGACCCCGAAAACCAATCACTGCCTTCAGGATTTCTAAGGGTGAAAATTTTTGATTTCACTCTTTACTGCCTATCACAGGTTCGGAGGCCATGAAATGCCCAGGTGGCACAAACCCCCCCCCAAATGACCCCATTTTGGAAAGTAGACACCCCAAGCTATTTGCTGAGAGGCATGGTGAGTATTTTGCAGCTCTCATTTGTTTTTGAAAATGAAGAAAGACAAGAAAAAACTTTTTTTTTTTTCTTTTTTCAATTTTCAAAACTTTGTGACAAAAAGTGAGGTCTGCAAAATACTCACTATACCTCTCAGCAAATAGCTTGGGGTGTCTAATTTCCAAAATGGGGTCATTTGGGGGGGTTTTGTGCCACCTGGGCATTCCATGGCCTCCGAAACTGTGATAGGCAGTGAAGAGTGAAATCAAAAATTCACGCCCTTAGAAAGCCTGAAGGCGGTGCTTGGTTTTCGGGGTCCCGTACGCGGCTAGGCTCCCAAAAAGTCTCACACATGTGGTATCCCCGTACTCAGGAGAAGCAGCAGAATGTATTTTGGGGTGTAATTTCACATATTTCCATGGCATGTTTGAGCAATATATCATTTAGTGACAACTTTGTGCAAAAAAAAAAAAAAAAAAAAAAAATATTTGTCTCTTTCCCGCAACTTGTGTCGCAATATGGACTCGACATGACTCTCAGCAAATAGCTTGGGGTGTCTACTTTCCAAAATGGGGTCATTTAGGGGGGTTTTGAACTGTCCTGGCATTTTATGCACAACATTTAGAAGCTTATGTCACACATCACCCACTCTTCTAACCACTTGAAGACAAAGCCCTTTCTGACACTTATTGTTTACATGAAAAAGTTATTTTTTTTTGCAAAAAAATTACTTTGAACCCCCAAACATTATATATTTTTTTAAAGCAAATGCCCTACAGATTAAAATGGTGGGTGTTTCATTTTTTTTTTTCACACAGTAATTGCGCAGCGATTTTTCAAACGCATTTTTTGGGGAAAAAACACACTTTTTGAAATTTTAATGCACTAAAACACACTATATTGCCCAAATGTTTGATGAAATAAAAAAGATGATCTTAGGCGGAGTACATGGATACCAAACATGACATGCTTTAAAATTGCGCACAAACGTGCAGTGGCAACAAAATAAATACATGTTTAAAAGCCTTTAAAAGCCTTTACAAGTTACCACTTTAGATTTACAGAGGAGGTCTACTGGAAAAATTACTGCACTCGATCTGGCCTTCGCAGTGATACCTCACATGCATGGTGCAATTGCTGTTTACGTTTGACGACAGACCGCCGCTTGCGTTCGCCTTAGCGCGAGAGCAGGGGGCGACAGGGGTGCTTTTTTTTTTTTTTTTTTTTTTCTTAATTATTTTTTTGCTTTTTTAATCTTACTTTTAAACTGTTCCTTTCATATTTTTTTTTTTTTAATCATTTTTATTGTTATCTCGGGGAATGTAAATATCCCCTATGATAGCAATAGGTAGTGACAGGTACTCTTTTTTGAAAAAATTGGGGTCTATTAGACCCTAGATCTCTCCTCTGCCCTCAAAGCATCTGACCACACCAAGATCGGTGTGATAAAATGCTTCCCCAATTTCCCAATGGCGCTATTTACATCCGGCGAAATCTAAGCCATGAAATGCTCGTAGCTTCCGGTTTCTTAGGCCATAGAGATGTTTGGCGCCACTCTGGTCTCTGATCAGCTCTATGGTCAGCAGGCTGAATCACCGGCTGCATTCTCAGGTTCCCTGTTGAGACAGGAGAGCCAGAGAAAAACACGGAAGACGGTGGGGGGGGGGGCATTCCCTCCCACGGCTTGTAAAAGCAGTCTAGAGGCTAATTAGCTGTTAGAATTGCTTTTACATGAAAGCCGACCGCTGGCTGAAAAGAATGATACCAAGATGATACCTAAACCTGCAGGCATCATTCTGGTATAACCACTCAAAGTCGTGCATGGCGTACCTGAAGACAAAAAAATGGTTAACAATGGTTAACAATAAAGCACAGTAAACAGTAAAGTATAAATAATTACATACCTGAAAAACAAACATGATAAAACATAATAACAATAACAATAACAATAAAACATTGCAGAATAGAATACAGTAAAAAAAAGAGCAGAACAATAGAGAGAGACTAGAGAGAGAGAGAACAATAAAACGACAACAATTTTTTTTTATTTTATATATATTTTTTTTTTTACACTTTTTTTGTAACTAACTTTTATAACTGTAACCGGTTCCAGGTTCGGGTCTCTCAAAATGCGATGGCATCTTGGGAGACCCTGTGAAAGTGTGCCTAGTCTGTGGAATGCTGTACCCTACGCTAATACTCAACTAGTGCATGGTAGCGTTCAAAACATTCACCAATGCAAAGACCAGGATTGTCAGGACAGGAGGGACAATAATAGCGGGTGTCACGCCTATATCCGCGCTTGCTGCAGACACAACATCTTTTTTGGGGGGTTCGCTGGGTAGGGGTACTCGGGAGGACATAAAAATGCCTCTCATGCAGCCGACTGCATTTGGTTGGGGATGTGAATGGGGGAAGTACGGGCGCTGCAGAAGCGGTGGGTTCCCAATTAGGATTGGCGAATGCAGCAGGAAGGGCATTATGGGCACGACGGGCCTGTGTTTGTCTTTTTGGTGTCAGCGGGACACTACTTGTGCTTGCCACCTCACCAGCTTGAACTGCACTTATGGGACTCGCCACGTCACCAAGTGTTACTGCAGTGCTGGTTTGATTACGACCGGGGTGTACTACGCCGCTGGCGCTTGCCAGTTCCCCAAAACGCTACCAAAAAAACTGTTAGCGATCGCAGGGATCAGGCCTGACTCTGCGAATGCTGCAGTTATGCGTTTAGAGTTTTGTAAGTGACAGTGATCGATCGATACTGCACTTGGGTGGGCTGGGCCGGGCCGGGCGGAGGGGCAAAACGCAGGTGCTAGCAGGTATCTGGGCTGATCCCGCTAACACTGCGTTTTTGGGAACCCTAAACTGCTGGGGACGCTAGTATAGATCTGATCGGATCAGATATTGATCCGTTCAGATACTATACCACTAAGGGAGGTGTACGCTGCGTGCGTGGGTGTTAGCAGTACTGGCGCTAACCTGACGCTGCCTGGGGCTGGTGCTTGCCAGTTCACCAAAACGCTACCAAAAAAACTGTTAGCGATCGCAGGGATCAGGCCTGACTCTGTGAACGCTGCAGTTATGCGTTTAGTGTTTTGTAAGTGACAGTGATCGATCGATACTGCACTTGGGTGGGCTGGGCCGGGCGGAGGGGCAAAACGCAGGTGCTAGCAGGTATCTGGGCTGATCCCGCTAACACTGCGTTTTTGGGAACCCTAAACTGCTGGGGACGCTAGTATAGATCTGATCGGATCAGATATTGATGCGTTCAGATACTATACCACTAAGGGAGGCGTATGCTGCGTGCGTGGGTGTTAGCGGTACTGGCGCTAATCTGACGCTGCCTGGGGTGACGCATATCACCGCCGGGCGATTAGGGGGCTAAACCTTTATTCGGTAATAAACGGCGGGTGCCCTGACACTATAAAAAATAAACAAACTAACCAGCGTCACCCGTAACAGTTATACGGTGATCAGTGGTGAAAGGGTTAACTAGGGGGCAATCAAGGGGTTAAAACATTTATTAGGTAGTATATGGGGGTCCCTAACGCTATAAAACGCTGACGGCGAACCCAAATATTTACCTCACTAACTAGCGTCACCAGCAACACTAATACAGCGATCAGAAAAATGATCGCTTAGTGACACTGGTGACGGGGGGTGATCAAGGGGTTAAAACTTTATTAGGGGGGGTTAGGGGGGTACCCTAGACCTACAGGGGGGTAACAGTAACTGTGCTAACACAGTAACTGTCACAAACTGACACCTAGCAGTAATCAGAAAAAAAAAAAAAAAAAAACTGCTGGTGTCAGTTTGTGACAGGGGGGGGGGGTGATTGGGGGGGGGATCGGGAGGCGATCGGGGGGTGGGATCGGGGTGTAATGTGTGCCTGGCATGTTCTACTGTGTGTGTGTGTGTTGGTGCAGTCACTCACTTGTCGTCTCTCCTCGGGCCGGAACGGAAACTACCGACCCGAGGGGAGATGACATCATTTCCTTTGCTGCTGTTTAGCATACAGCAGCAAAGGAGTGTTCCCATTGGCCGGCGGCGATCGCGAGGGGGGGGCCACGAACGGATGGCCTCCCCCTAGTCTCCGATCGCCGGGGGACAAAACGGGACCGCCTCGGGCGGCGGGGGGGGGGTCCGATCGGACCCCGCACCCGCGGAAGGCAAATCACGTACCATGTACGTGATTTTGCCTGTCCGTGCCGCCTTGCCGACGTACATCGGCGTGAGGCGGTCGTCAAGTGGTTAAGGTGAAAAAACACAAAGGTTTACAACCCCTTTAAGCTCCTAGAAGCTGTTATGAGCATTTTTTTTCTGCTCCTAGAAGCTAAATAGTGTTATCCTAAGTGCCCATGCACACTACTTAAGAATATTGGCATTCTTTGAGCTTCAGCATCTAGGCGCAGAAAACAAATCGTTTTTGTAGAGTTTTTTGGAGTGTTTTTTTCCAGCAGAAAAAACGCTAAATGCTCCTAAGCACTTCTAAATGATGCTAAAACAGTCCTAGCGTCTTTTTTCAAGCGTTTTTTTCTTCATGTACTGTAAAAATGTTAATAAAATGCTAATGCTCTGAAACACTAAAAGCTACTAAAACTCTACTACTAGCCGGCACAAAAATGCTATTATCAGGTTTTTTTTGTTGATAGTTTTTTTTGAACTTGTAAAAAAGCTAGTGTGCATGGAGGCTAAAACAAGCCATCTCTTTACCTAGGGTGGTTTCATATACCCTGTACACTGCCTTTTTATTCGTGATCACGTTTTATGTATTGCGGTTTTTAGTAATAAAATACCCTGAGTTACACTATGTGGAAGCATTCCTCTTTTTTCCACATGTTCCGGTGAACTGAGAAATCATTTTCCTTTGGAACCAACCCTGTCCTGTTCCAGTGGACCGTGAGAGACATCCCAGCTCGGCAGAGGCTCTACCCTTGCCTCCACCACTCTACATATTTGCCCTAGGTGGCACAACGCTCTGTCGATCTATGCTCATGGCAGTAGAATCCAACATTTCCGGTAAGCGTATCCCATCTATCTGTTAAGTTTGATGACATCTGAGCTTACTGTTGGGAAGCATAAAGTACTGCCACATGGATCACATATATTCACTGTGGACTGTTTTTGCTTTGACAACACGTCACTATTGGGACATTATGTTTATGTGCACAGAGATATTTTGCACATGTGTTTTTTAGTGCTACAATTTATTTAATTTCTTTACCTATAAATGTTGTGGAGAATTGTAGGCTGGGTTCACATGGGCAGAAGTCTGCAGTAAAAAAAACAGACGCTTGCGTCGTGGTAGTAATACGCATCTGTTGTTTACCTTACTTTACTTTACCAAATGCGAAGTTCAGGCTGGTGTGTTTGCATTGCTTTGCAGCATGGCGTGCTAGTTTTAACTCAGCATTAAAGTGGTTCTAGAAGAAGCAGAAGGGTAGAGGCATTAAGATAAAAACCTTCTGTGCGCAGCAGCCGCCCTCAGCACCCCTAATGCTTACCGGAGCCCCATCTCGATCCAACGAGGTTGCACAAGAGCCTCGGCTGTCTGGGACTAGGGATGAGCTTCGAGTTCGTGTTGAACTCATGTTCGACTCGAACATTGGCTGTTCGCAAGTTCGCAGAACAGCGAACAATTTGGGGTATTCGCAGCAAATTTGAATGCCGCGGAACACCCTTTAAAAGTCTATAGGAGAAATCAAAAGTGCTAATTTTAAAGGCTTATATGCAAGTTATTGTCATAAAAAGTGTTTGGGGACCCGGGTCCTGCCCCAGGGGACATGGATCAATGCAAAAAAAAGTTTTAAAAACGGCCGTTTTTTCAGGAGCAGTGATTTTAATAATGCTTAAAGTCAAACAATAAAAGTGTAATATCCCTTTAAATTTCATAGCTGGGGGGCGTCTATAGTATGCCTGTAAAAGGGCGCATGTTTCCTGTGTTTAGAACAGTCTGAGAGCAAAATGACATTTCGAAGGAAAAAAGCCATTTAAAACTACTCGCGGCTATTGCATTGCCGGTCCGACAATACACATAGAAGTTCATAGATAAAAACGGCATGGGAATTCCCCACAGGGGAACCCCGAACCAAAATTTAAAAAAAAATTACGTGGGGGTCCCCTAAAATTCCATACCAGGCCCTTCAGGTCTGGTATGGATATTAAGGGGAACCCCTGCCAAAATTTAAATTAAAAAAATGACGTGGGGGTCCCCCTAAATTCCATATCAGACCCTTCAGGTCTGGTATGGATTTTAAGGGGAACCCCGCGCCACAAAAAATAAAAAAAACCGGCGTGGGGTCCCCCCAAAAATCCATACCAGACCCTTATCCGAGCACACAACCTGGCAGGCCGCAGGAAAAGAGGGGGGGACAAGAGAGTGCCCCCCTCCTGAACCATACCAGGCCACATGCCCTCAACATTGGGAGGGTGCTTTGGGGTAGCCCCCCAAAACACCTTGTCCCCATGTTGATGAGGACAAGGGCCTCATCCCCACAACCCTGGCCGGTGGTTGTGGGGGTCTGCGGGCGGGGGACTTATCAGAATCTGGAAGCCCCCTTTAACAAGGGGACCCCCAGATCCCGACCCCTCCCCCTGTGTGAATTGGTAAGGAGGTACAAAAGTACCCCTACAATTTCACTAAAAAACTGTCAAAAATGTTAAAAATGACAAGAGACAGTTTTTGACAATTCCTTTATTTAAATGCTTCTTCTTTCTTCTATCTTCCTTCATCTTCTTCTTCTTCTGGTTCTTCTGACTCTTCTGGTTCTTCCCCTGGCATTCTCGTCCAGCATCTCCTCCGCGGCGTCTTCTATCTTCTTCTCCTCGGGCCGCTCCGCACCCATGGCATCGGGGGAGGCTCCCGCTCTTCTCTTCATCTTCTTCATCTTCTTCTTCATCTTCTTCTTTTCTTCTCTTCTTCTCTTCTTCATTTTCATCTCCGGGCTGCTCCGCATCCATGCTGGCATGGAGGGAGGCTCCCGCTGTGTGAAGGCGTCTCCTCGTCTGACGGTTCTTAAATAACGGGGGGCGGGGCCACCCGGTGACCCTGCCCCCCTCTGACGCACGGGACATGACGGGACTTCCCTGTGGCATTCCCCGTGACGTCACAGGGAAGTCCCGTCAAGTCACCGTGCGTCAGAGGGGGCGGGGTCACCGGAGGGCCCCGCCCCCCGTTATTTAGGAACCGTCAGACGAGGAAACGCCGTCACACAGCGGGAGCCTCCCTCCATGCCAGCATGGATTCGGAGCGGCCCGGAGAAGAAAATGAAGAAGAGAAGAAGAGAAGAAAAGAAGAAGAAGAAGAAGAAGAAGAAGATGAAGAAGATGAAGAGAAGAGCGGGAGCCTCCCCCCATGTCATGGGTGCGGAGCGGCCCGAGGAGAAGAAGATAGAAGACGCCGTGGAGGAGATGCTGGACGAGAATGCCGGAGGAAGAACCAGAAGAGCCAGAATAACCAGAAGAAGAAGAAGAAGATGAAGGAAGATAGAAGAAAGAAGAAGCATTTAAATAAAGGAATTGTCAAAAACTGTCTCTTGTCATTTTTAACATTTTTGACAGTTGTTTAGTGAAATGGTAGGGGTACTTTTGTTGTTAAAGGGGGCTTCCAGATTCCGATAAGCCCCCCCGCCCGCAGACCCCCACAACCACCGGCCAGAGTTGTGGGGATGAGGCTACCCCAAAGCACCCTCCCAATGTTGAGGGCATGTGGCCTGGTACGGTTCAGGAGGGGGGGCGCTCTCTCGTCCCCCCTCTTTTCCTGCAGCCTGCCAGGTTGCGTGCTCGGATAAGGGTCTGGTATGGATTTTTGGGGGGACCCCACGCTATTTTTTTTTTTTGGCGCGGGGTTCCCCTTAAAATCCGTACCAGACCTGAAGGGTCTGGTATGGAATTTAGGGGGACCCCCACGTCATTTTTTTTTTTAAATTTTGGCCGGGGTTCCCCTTAATATCCATACCAGACCTGAAGGGCCTGGTATGGAATTTAGGGGGACCCCCACGTCATTTTTTTTTTTAAATTTTGGTTCGGGGTTCCCCTGTGGGGAATTCCCATGCCGTTTTTATCAATGAACTTCTATGTGTATTGTCGGACCGTCAATGCAATAGCCGCGAGTAGTTTTAAATGGCTTTTTTCCTTTGAAATGTCATTTTGCTGTCAGACTGTTCTAAACACAGGAAACATGCGCCCCTTTACAGGCATACTATAGACACCCCCCAGCTACGAAATTTAAAGGGATATTACACTTTTATTGTTTCACTTTAAGCATTATTAAAATCACTGCTCCTGAAAAAACTGCCGTTTTTAAAACTTTTTTTTGCATTGATCCATGTGCCCTGGGGCAGGACCCAGGTCCCCAAACATTTTTTATGACAATAACTTGCATATAAGCCTTTAAAATGAGCACTTTTGATTATTCATGTTCGTGTCCCATAGACTTTAACGGCGTTCGCGTGTTCGAACTAACTTTTTTCCTGTTCGCATGTTCTGGTGCGAACCGAACAGGGGGGTGTTCGGCTCATCCCTATCTGGGACTCCCCTCCTGATTGGCAAAGACACACAGCAGGCGTCATCGGCTCCTTCTGCTGTCAATCAAAGTCAGTGAGCCAGGAAAGAGGGGGTGGGGCAGAGCCACAGCTCCATGTCTGAATGGACACACAGAGCAGCGGCTCAGCTTGGGTGCCCCCATAGCAAACTGCTTGCTGTGGGGGCACTCGGCAGGAGGGAGGAGCCAGGAGTGCCTGCAAGGGACCCAAGAAGAGTAGGATCCGGGGTGCTCTGTGCAAAACCACTACACTGAGCAGGTAAGTATGGCATGTTTGTTATTTTTAAACAAAAAAATGCAAGACTTTAATATAACTTTAAAGTGAATGGGACTGTGCGACAACCGCATGCCAATTGCAGCTATGATGATTGCAGCACTCTATTTCAATGTCTGTTCAATGATCTGAAAAATAATCCACCACACATCCTTTTTTAAAACCTGCCCCTCATGTGAAGGGAGTCTTACTGATATCTTAGCTTGTTACCAGTTACTTTCTGTGGCACAAGCATCTTAGTAGGCTGCCAGCAGGTGTTGAAACCAACTGAAACCCAACCCCGAAGTCTTGGTTGTGATCTTTGAGAATGAATAATTCCACAATAAAATCACCTAGAGATGTCTTGTTGTAAAGCTCTTTTATTGCTTATGAAGAATAGAGATGAGCCCTGGTGTCCTCCAAACTCATTAAACTCTTTTAGATGTTTTTAACTAGAGATGCATTTGGACATTCTTCGAACACATCTCTAGCTGAACTCTGAACTCACACTCTCTTTTTACTCCAGGGACCTGTGGGCAGGGTCATTCCTTACCCACAACCTGCCTCTTGGTGTACGTGGGCTGCAGGACGGGAATTACCTTGTCTGTAATTCGATGCAATAAAAAAAGAGCATAAGTTCAGAGTTAGCTAGAGATAAGTTTAGAGGATGCCTGAGCTCTATACCAACCAAACATGTCTGAAACCCAGGCACCTCTGGTCAGGGGAGGACTGGGTTGTGTGGCAAAGGGGAAATTCTGCCTTTGGATCAGTACAAAGAATATACAGATTGTTGGGTTGGTGGCCCTGAGAGGAAAAACACATAATTCAGACCTCAGTCAGAGAGGGACCTATATATAGTCAGTGACAGCTGTTGAGTGTTATATAGTTATTGACTCCCTGTTCAGATCTGCGATCACAACCCCTGACAGAGGAACGTCTTCCTGTAGTGAAGTACGGACCTCTTTTGTGGTTCTGAGATGTTATGTGAATAAATGAGAGAGCTTTAAAGGAAGTGAATGCTGAAAGAATGCAAACTATACCATCTGTTCACTTGTTAAAGGAAGCTTAAAGCGATTGTAATGCCGCGTACACACGAGTGGACTTTACGGCAGACATGGTCCGACGATCTTTACGACGGACTTTGTAGCATAGGTGCGCCGGACTTACAAATGGACGGACTTTGACACACACGATCACACCAAAGTCCGAGGGATTTGTACGTCATCAAATCCGTCGGACTTTGGTGTGATCGTGTGTGTCCAAGTCCGTCCATTTGTAAGTCCGGCGCACCTACGCTACAAAGTCCGTCGTAAAGATCGTCGGACCATGTCTGCCGTAAAGTCCGCTACGACCGGACTAAAATAAGGAAGTTGATAGCCAGTAGCCAACAGCTGCCCTGGCGTCGGTTTTAGTCCATCGGACTAGCATACAGACGAGCTGATTATTCGACCGGACTCAAGTCCGTCGGAAAGATTTGAAACATGTTTCATTTCTAGGTCCGTCAAACTTTTGGGAAAAAAAGTCCACTGGAGCCCACACACGATCGAATTATCCGACGGCGTCCAGGCCGCCGGACCAAGTCTACCGGAAAGTCCGCTCGTGTGTACGCGGCATTAGGCTTCGCTTTTTTTTTTCTTTTAAATAAAAAACATGTTATACTTACCTCCACTGTGCAGTTCATTTTGCACAGAGTGGCCCCGATCCTCGACTTCTGGGGTCCCCCGGCAGCGCTGGTAGCTCCTGCATCGTATAACCCCCTAGGAGAAGCACTTCCCTTGGGGGGCTACCCTGCGGGTGCGCTCCCGAGTCCAGCATTTGCGTCCATAGACGCAGAATGCCGGATTCGGCCCCGCCCCCCCCTGCGCCGCGTCATTGGATTTGATTGACAGCAGCGGGAGCCAATGGCTGCGCTGCTATCAATCTATCCAATCAAGAGCTGAGACAACGCGCAGAGGGGAAGAGTGCGTCTCTAGCGGGGGAACACAGGACTCAGGTAAGTAAAATGGGGGGGCTGGTCAGTGACAGAAGTTTTTTCACCTTAATGCATAAGATGCATTAACCACTTAAGGACCAGCCTCGTTTTGGAATTTAGGTGTTTACATGTTTTTTTGCTAGAAAATTACTTAGAACCCCCAAACATTATATATTGTTTTTTTTTCTAACACCCTAGAGAATAAAATGGCGGTCATTGCAATACTTTTTTTCACACAGTATTTATGCAGCGGTCTTACAAGCGCGTTTTTTTTTGGAAAAAATTCACTTTTTTGAATAAAAAAATAAGACAACAGTAAAGTTAGCTCATTTTTTTTTTATATTGTGAAAGATAATATTACGTTGAGTAAATTGATACCCAACATGTCACGCTTCAAAATTGCGCCCGCTCGTGGAATGGCGTCAAACTTTTACCCTCAAAAATCTCCATAGGCAACGTTTAAAAAATTCTACAGGTTACATGTTTTGCGTTACAGAGGAGGTCTAGGGCTCTCGCTCTAACGATTGTGGCGATACCTCACATGTGTGGTTTGACCACCGTTTTCATATGCGGGCGCTACTCACGTATGCATTCGCTTCTGCGCACGAGCTCGTCGGGAAGGGGTTTTTTAAAAAATTTTATTTTTATTTATTTTACATGATTTTATTTATTTTTACACTGCTTTAAAAAAATAAATAAAAAATTGTGTCACATAAACATCCCTTGTAATAGAAAAAAGCATGACAGGACTTCTTAAATATGAGATCTGGGGTCAAAAAGACCTCAGATCTCATATTTACACTAAACTGCAATTAAAAAAAAGTCATTTAAAAAAATGACATTGAAAAAAATGTGCCTTTAAGACGTATGGGCGGAAGTGACGTTTTGACTGCGCTTCCGCCCTGCAGTGTCATGGAGCCATCTTCCCCTCACTCGTCTCCAGGCACAACAAGGGGACAGACGCGATCGCCTTTTTATCCCGCCACCGATAAAAGTGATCTTGCGGTGAATCCGCCGCAGAGACCACTTTTATCTGAAAGCCGACCGCCGCACGAAAACGGGGATACTGGGGTTATGGCAGCTAGCTCCTGCCATAACAACGATATCCGCCGCCAAACTTAGGATATACATCGGCGTGCGGCGGTCGGCAAGTGGTTAAGGATGCATTAAGGTGAAAAAACACAAAGGTTTACAACCCCTTTAAAGGGTTAGTTCACCTTTGTAGTAAAATGCACATCAAGGATGCCCTGTACATTCTAGAAACACTGGGGATGATTTACTAAAAGCAAATAGACTAGAACTGAAGACTGCAAAATCAGGTGCAGCTCTGCATAGAAACCAATCAGCGTCTAGTTTTTTTTGTCAAAGCTTAATTGGCTACCATGCTCAGCTGCACCAGGTTTTGAATTTTCAGTTTTAGTAAATCAACCCCAACTTTACGTGTACATCTGCATTCATTTTACCAGGACGTAGTGAATGTGGTACAACTCTGCTGATTTCCATGATCCAGTCATGTACAAGCAAAAATGCTGTTTTTTATTTTATTTCCTTGCACATGTTTGGGTATTATGTACAAAGTGAAGCTTCATCACAATCACTGAGCTCTGGGGAAAATTAGTTCAACTACACATGCAAAGTTCACAGTCTATTTGCTTTTAGTAAATCACCACCTTTGCATAGCTTTATAAAATGTAGTTTAACCACTTGACCTGAAGATTTACCCCCCCCTTTTTTTTGCGATACAGCACTGCATTACTTTAATTGACAATTGCACTGTCATGCGACACTGTACCCAAATAAAATGTCCTTTTTTCCCACAAATAGAGATTTTTTTGGTGGTCGCCTCTTTATTTTTTGCGCTATAAATAAAAAAAAGACCAACAATAAAAAAAACATAAAAATATTTTTTTTTCTTTCTGCTATAAAACCTATCCAATAAAAAAATATGAAAAAATCTAATTTCTTCAAAAATTTAGGCCAATATGTACTCAGCTACATCTTTTTGGTAAAAAAAAAAATCCCAATAATCGTATATTGATTGGTTTGCGCAAAAGTTATAGCGTCTACAAACTATGAGGTATTTTTATTTATTTAAAAACATTTTTTTTTACTAGTAATGGCATCGATCAGCGACTTATAGCGAGACTGTCATTTAGCGGCAGACAATTTTAACACTAACTGACACCTTTGACCCTTTTTGGGGACCAGTGACACTAATACAGTGAACAGTGCTAAAAAAAAATGCACTGCCACTGTACTAGTGACACTGGCTAGGGATGGGTTAACATCAGGGACAATCAAAGGGTTAACTGTGTGGCTAACAGGTGTTTTACTATACTCTGGGAGGTGCTTTTACTGGGGGAAGACATGGATCCCTATTCCTGCATTGCAGAGACACAGGATCCATGCCTTCCCTCAAGTTATTATGCCGTGTACACACGGTCGGACTTTTCAGCTACAAAAGTCCGACAGCTCGTCCAACAGACTTTCGACAGACCTTTGGCAGACTATCAACGGACTTTCTAACGAACGGAATTGCCTACACACGATCACACCAAAGTTCGACGGATTTGTACGTGATGACGTACACCAGACTAAAATAAGGAAGTTGATAGCCAGTAGCCAATAGCTGCCCTAGCGTCGGTTTTTGTCCTTCGGATTTGCATACAGACGAGCGGATTTCTGAGTCCGGCGGAGTTACGACGTAAAGATTTGAAGCATGTTCCAAATCTAAAGTCCGTCAGATTTGCGACCGGAAAAGTCAGCTGAAGGTCCGGTGAACCCACACACGATCGGATTGTCCGTCAGATTTGGTCCGTCGCTGTCCGTCAGACAAGTCCGGTCGAAAAGTCCGACCGTGTGTACGCGGCATTAGAACGGCAATTGTTTACACAGGCAGGCCACAAATCTGCCCCTCTGCTCAACGATCGGCGGACATTGAGTCCGTGGTACCTGCTGCTGGGCTCCCGCTGTGTAAATATATGTGATCCAGTGCAGAGGTGCCACCCTGTAGCAGTAAAACTGTTATAGGGCGGACCTTAAGCAGTGAATTTAATTGCTAAACCTGTAGGCCTATCTACAGTTTACCCAAAGCCTGGGTAATAACCTACCACTCGTGTCGATAACTATCTGTGACCTGGGGCCCCCGGTACGTTGGGTGCACCCCCAGCATCACTAGAATTAGTGCTCACCCTCTTTCAAGACCTGCCCATACACAGTGCCCCCCCCCCCCTGCACTACAGAAAGCTGCTGCTACAGGAACAGTGCACTGTGCATGTGCAAAATTTAAAAGAGGGAGAATACTCCAGTGAAGTAGGGGGTGCACCAATACCAGTACTGTTTTTTTAGCGAGACTGATGGTAAAATATGCCTACCGGTATGGCAATTAAATTAAACTACATATTTTAAACCTGCACAGTGTTTTTAAGAGTACAGGGCACCTATGACTGCATAGCGCAATTTACTGCAAAAGTGGAATGAGCCCTTTAATGATAAGGTTTGTTGATGATGATGTTGATAATGATATTTTACTTTCTTCTTTACTATTCAGTGCTTAACAAGCCCTCACATATATGTGAAATGGTGTGTTACAATAAATCTAGTTCTTTAAGAAATCAATCTTTTACCATGTCCACCAATCGCTGTGGCACACTCTGTGTGATGCACTTTTAGCCCACAGGAAGCTGTTCTACCATAATAGGACCAGTTGGTTGTGTTCACCTATCAGCCCAAAAGTTCCCAGTCCTCTCCTGCCTCAGTCTGGCTGTATGGAGTATGGAATAAGCACAAACAGAGGTGACCGGAGGTGACTGGAGTGACATTTCTTATTTGGCAGATAGCAGTGACAGAAGTATACATGTAATATTTACACATGTATTCCTGTTAGTCCAGTCAAACAAATTCAGAAGGAGGACATAAATATATGTAATTAATACTATAAACATGTTTGAATAAGCAATAATTTGTTAGTGTATTTGCAGAAAATCCAAAATACTATAGATGTGTTGGTCATAATACAAATTTACATATTGTTACTTCTCAGAATGGTCAGGTACCTCAATTTAAATCATTTTAGCAGAATATGTTCCAGCTCAGCTGTTATTAACTCGATGGTGGGCCAGTACCTAAATCAGCAGGGCAAGAAGGTGCAGGGGCAGCAATGCAGACAGCAAACTGCCTCCAATATCTCATTTTACATTAAAAGGATAGAACTTTACAAAGTGATGTAAACATTTAGATGTACCTAGGGCAGTATGCCATTTAAATAAAGCCCTGCCTACTAGTTCCTGAATGTACAGTTATCTCAGAAAGATAAAATATACTGTATGTGTGTAATTTTCTTGTTTAGACAAGAAAAAAAAAAAAAAAAATATATATATATATATAGATATATATATATATATATATATATATATATATATATATATATATATATATATATATATATATCTATATATATATATATATATATATATTAAACACTGTACATGCAAGTATACCTAGAAGAATTTAGGCTATTTTGAAGGGCAAGGGTGGTCATACCAAATATTGATTTGATTTGGATTTCTCTTCTGTTTATTTACTTTCCATTTTGTTAATTGATAAAAAATAAACTATTAACACTTCTTTTTCTGAAATTACTTTCCATTTTTTCACACCTGCCTAAGACTTTTGCACAGTATGATATTTATTTCATGTGTGTGTGTACATTGCAAAAGACAGAGAATCCAATTAATAAGAAATGCCAAAGAATGAATTAAAAAAAAAACAAAAAAAAACATAGATGCAATGTTGTGTTGCAGTGCTGACATCTTGTGGACAAACAGTATACAGCAAGGGCAATGTTGAGCAATTCAAACCTTGAGGAAACCAATACCAAGAGAAACATAGGAGCTACCACTGCTTACAGTCTTTTCAACATTTTTGTTTCTAGGCTGTCTTAAAATAGAAGTATGCCCAAAGCTTTTTGGCTATACTATTCGTGTGGGTCACAGGATTGCACTTATTTTAGCACTCCTGTGACCCCAGACGCAACAGCGGGGTAAAGCCTTTTAGCACGCAGCCACATCCGGGCCACAGCCCTGGTTACAAGGACCACAAAGTTCTAACATGCAGAAAATGATTGGCTAAACCTTGCAAATG
Source organism: Lithobates septentrionalis (assembly GCA_037952835.1). Lineage (NCBI taxonomy): Eukaryota > Metazoa > Chordata > Amphibia > Anura > Ranidae > Lithobates > Lithobates septentrionalis. The sequence goes on along the minus strand of JBBDGP010000346.1, from coordinate 1,161,389 downwards.
CTTTTTTGACCTCTATTTTTTCCTGTATATTGGCTTCTCAAAATAACAAATATAGAGGTTGGATTAAAAGTTTTGTACAGTGTAACACTGGCAGAAAGTAGTACATTTTGTACTGAGGAGGAACTCATCAGACTAAAAACAAAAAGGACAAATGAATCTGCTCAAAGGACAGAGGGATTTTATCTCAAAAGAGAGACAGTCCCTCCAAATGAGGAACAATCGGGAGCTATGGGTTACATGTCTCAGAAAGTATTAGATCAGCATGACAGACAGGTAACTAGCATTTCAGTGACAGTAATTTCACACCCTATATGTCTCTGATCAGTGGTTTCCTTTAAAGAAAACCCTTCATGAGGAAAAGATTCTAAAAATGCTGAAAAATGTCATAAAACAACCTAATATCAGATTGTGTGTTTTTTGCAATATGTGTATTTAAAGCGGGGGTTCACCCACACCGCCAAAAAAAAAAATATTAAAAGCCAGCAGCTACAAATACTGCAGCTGCTGACTTTTAATACATTGCCACTTACCTGTCCCAGGGTCCAGCGATGTCGGCAGGGGACGCCAAGAACCCGCTCGGTTCTCGGCAGCTGCCGCCGCCATCCTAGGTGAGGGAATCAGGAAGTGAAGCGTTGCGGCTTCACTTCTCGGTTCCCTACTGCGCATGCGCGAGTCGCGCTGCGCGTCCCAAGTGGTCCCCGCTCTCTGCTGGGAGCTGTGTGTTCCCAGCAGACAGCGCGGTGGGGACGGAAAGAGGCATAGACTCCCATGGGAGTCTATGCTGGAAGTGGGTGCAAATACCTGTCTTAGACAGGTATCTGCACCCCCCTCCCCCCTGAAAGGTGCCAAATGTGACACCGGAGGGGGGGACGGTTCCGAAAAGCGGAAGTTCCATTTTTGTGTGGAACTCCGCTTTAAGGTCACTTTTTTTTAGGGCATGCTAAATAGTTCATTCAGCAAGGTTTGAGTGGCTAAAAGATTAGACACTGTTCACTGATACTTCACTTACAATAAAGTTCAGTTTTGTGTATAAGGTAAAACTGTGTTCCCAACCTTGAGTAAATACCAAACCAAAAAGATTGGAGTAAACATAGGTTTGTCTTCCTAAGCTTACTAAGGGGGGGGGGGGGGGGGGGGTATGATTAACATGTATAAATACATATGTGGTCCATGTAGTTAACTTGGTGTTGAGTTATTCACTGTAAGGTCATCACAGAGGACAAGAGGGCACTCTTTATGTCTAGAGGAAAAGAGATTTCATCTACAAATACAGAAAAGTTTCTTCACAGTAAGAGCTGTGAAATGTGGAATAGACTCCCTCCAGAGGTGATTCTGGCCAGCTCAGTCGATTGCTTTAAAAAGGCCTGGATACTTTCCTAAATGTACATATTATAACTGGATACTAATATTTATAAGTAAAGTCGATCCAGGGAATATCTGATTGCCTCTTGTGGGATCAGGAAGGAATTTTTCCCCCTGCTGTAGCAAATTGGAGCATGCTCTGCTGGGGTTTTTTGTCTTCCTCTGGATCAACTGTGTATATGTGATCAACATTTTATTGGTTGAACTGGATGGACTTTGTGTCACCAGACTAACTGTATGTAATGTAAACTAAGCTGACATTTACTTTGCTAAGAAAACAGTATCAAGATTAGTAATTCATTCTCACCGAGTGTTCTAAGGCATGCCCACTCTACATCCTTTTTATCTGTGCAGTGGTTACAACTCAATTTTGAATTTAATGTGTAGCCATAATACCTTTTTAAGGTAGGACTACCAAAATAGCGGTCAGTATAACATTTTAAAGTGCCAATATTTTTTTACTTTCTGCTATAAAACATATCCATTAAAACAATGTGTAAAAATCAAATTTCTTCATAAATTTTGGCCAAAATGTATTCTGCTACATGTTTTTGATAAAGAAAAATCCCGATAAGTGTATATTGATTGGTTTGCATGAAGGTTATAGCGTCTACAAACTATGGTATAAATACTGGAATTTTATTTATTTATTTTCTTTATGCTACTTATGGCAGCTATCAACGACTTATAATGGGATCTTGCGATAGTGCGGTGGACAATATGACACTAACTGACACTGGGGGGGGGGGACTGACTAACCGCCTGTGAGTGCTCTTACTTTCATACATAACTGCCACTGAGATCACAGGTGCTATTATCCTCTTGGCGCCGACAGCACTCAAATATGTGACCTTTCGACGGGTGGTCCTTGGTTGCATATTTGCATGTAATATTGCAAGAACAGCTGTGCCAAGAGCACGTGCCCTGCGCGCTTCCAGCACAGTTACCAGCGCCTAACAGAAAGCTCCTGATTGTTGCTTGCGATCAAGAGCTTTCTAATCATTTGACCGCCATGACATCCAATCACAGTGGTCACATGGTCATAAACCCCGCCCCATCTCCCTGCATCTGAAACCCCTTAAAGGGCCGGGAGGTGCCGGCACCAAGGGGTTAATACAGTGATTGGTGCTAAAAAATATACACTGTCACTGTACTAATGACACTGCCAGGAAGGGGTAAACATCTAGGGCAATCAAGTAGTTAAATGTGTGCCTAGCTATGTGTAATGCATTATGTGCTGCTTTTACTTATGATATCTCAGGGGATGAAAAAAATGACAGATCGCTCCCTGTGTACAGAGCTCTGTGATGAATTTCAACACAGAGCTCTCGGCTGTGAATGTACACCTGAGCAAGTGAGCCTCACTTTAGAAACTCCATTTTCTTATGGTTATACACATATTTGTATTTCTAGGGATATAGACCTTGAGAGTCTACTAAGACATAGAACTGTATCATTTTCAACCATGGATTAAAGATTGCTTGTCACCAGACTTCGAAGACCAAGTACTTTTACCATGGTAGATCAGGATTTAACCACTTAGGGACCGAGCCTCTTTCTGAGATTTGTTGTTTACAAGTTAAAAACAGTTTTTTTTGCTAGAAAATTACTTAGAACCCCCAAACATTATACATTTTTTTTCTAACACCCTAGAGAATAAAATGGCGGTCGGTGCAAAACATTCTGTCACACCGTATTTGCGCAGCGGTCTTACAAGCGCACTTTTTTTAGAAAAAATACACTTTTTGAATAAAAAAATAAGACAACAGTAACGGTAGCCCATTTTTTTTATATATATATATATATATATATATATATATATATATATATATATATTGTGAAAGATAATGTTACGCTGAGCAAATTGATACCCAACATGTCACGCTTCAAAATTGCGTGCGCTCGTGGAATGGCGACAAAAATTTTACCCTTACAAATCTCCATAGGCGACGTTTAAAAAATTCTACAGGTTGCTTTTTTTGAGTTACAGAGGAGGTCTGGGGCTAGAATTATTTTTCTCACTCTACCGATCGTGGCAATACCTCAAATGTGTGGTTTGAACACCGTTTTCATATGCGGGCGTTAATCACGTATGCGTTCGCTTCTGCACGCGAACTCGGCGGGACGGTGCTCGTGTAAAAAAAAAAAAAAATTCTTATTTATTTTACCTTTCACTATTTTTACACTGTTCTTTAAAAAAAAAATTGTGTCGCTTTTATTCCTATTACAAGGAATGTAAACATTCCTTGTAATAGAAAAAAAGCATGACAGGACCTCTTAAATATGAGATCTGGGGTCAAAAAGACCTCAGATCTCATATTTACACTAAAATGCATTAAAAAAAAAATTTGTAATTTGAAATTTTTTTTTTCAAAAACATAGCCCTTTAAGAGCCCAGGAAGTGACGTTTTGACGTCGCTTCCACCCTGCAATGGTATGGAGAAGGGTGGGGGCCATCTTTCCCTCACTCATCTCCATACCCAGGAAAGACAAGGGTCCGATCGCTTCCGCCACTATCGACGGCTCCGGTAAGAGGCGGAGGGCACCGGAGAGCGGTGGGGGGGCCCTCTCCCGCCGCCGATAAAAGTGATCTTGCAGCGAATTCACCGCAAAGACCACTATTATCGGAAACTGGACCGCCCGCCGAAGAAGAGGGTACCAGGGTTATGGCAACTAGCTGCTTCCATAACAAAGATATCCCCCTTCAAAGTTAGGACGTATATCGGCATGCGGTAGGGTTGCCACCTGTCCAGGATTCACCCGGACAGTTCGGGTTTGGAATCATGTGTCCAGGTTTCAGACTGCCTGAAACCCAGACACTTTATTCAGACTGGACTATGGCTTCCCAGCAGGGTTGCCGGCTGCACTTGTCCAAGCTGAGAGTGTCTGTTACACTCTCTTTCATGCTGCCCAAAGCCAGCACTAACAATTCCCCACCCCCAACACACACACACAGACGGGAGAGGAGATAGGGCTCGATCTGCACCTCTTCATCCCACCCCAACCCCCCCTGTGTCTGCCCACACTCCAATCCCAGCACTGTGCTGCAGAAAAGAAAAGCTGGGGCTGGAAATTTGAAGTCCAGCAGCCTCAGATACATCTGTATGAGAGGTGCTGACTGCCAAGGGGTGAATGACCATCCATCCCTGTCTGTGACTGGTCTAGCCCCTCCCCCTTCTCTCCCCTGTCTCTGAGTGAGTACACTAAGATAAATCAGGGTTCTCAGAGCACCCCTTACATCAGAGTTCCTCTCTACACCAGACGCCACAGTACCCCCTACATCAGAGTTCTCAGTGTTCCCCCTTCTTAAATCAGGGTTCCCAGAGTTCTTCCTTACATCAGAGTCTGCAGAGTCCCCCCTTACAGAGAAAGGGAACTCTGTGAGTTCAGATGTAAAAGTGAATCTCTGTAAACTCTGATGTAAAGGGGGACTCTTGTTATTAACATCATATGATTAGAAATTATATTTATTAGCAAAATATATGTATAGTTTATACAAAAAAAAAATATTGCTATGCACCGCTAAAGTGTTCGGGTTTGACTTGAAGAAAAGGTGGCAACCCTACAATGGAGGGCGGTCTGGAAGTGGTTAAAGTGTAGATATAGCATTACCCTCTGGGAGTAACCTACCTACGGGGACCTCCTATCCCTCCCTCTTCCTACTTGCTTTCTTTCCCCTCCTGGTTATAAACCCTTTCCCCTCCTTATTTTTCATATTATCTTTTTAATCCAGGTAAACTCCACTATAGTTGGTTGACATACCATAATATTATGCTGATATTAGGCTCCAAATCAGCGATAGATTACCCATACATTAACCATACATTTCCACTACAGGGGGTTCCCAGGTTACAAACAAGATAGGGACTATAGGTTTGTTCTTAAGTTGAATCTGTTTGTAAGTTGGAACAGGTACATTTTTTAAGTGTAGCTCCAGCCAGAAAATCTATTTTTAAGCTTATTTGATAGCATAGGAAGGGTTATCACCCCTGTGACATTTGTTTTGCTGTCTGTGCTCCTCTTCAGAAGATTTCACCTCACCTTCTGTCCCAATGACAATTGGATTTTGAAAATTTTGGGTTGTTGTGGAAACAAGGATTGGTGATAAAGCATCAGTGGAGGTACTTTTTCCCCATAATAGCTCTTATGCCCCGTACACACGGTCGGACTTTGTTCGGACATTCCGACAACAAAATCCTAGGATTTTTTCCGACGGATGTTGGCTCAAACTTGTCTTGCATACACACGGTCACACAAAGTTGTCGGAAAATCCGATTGTTCTGAACGCGGTGACGTAAAACATGTACGTCGGGACTATAAACGGGGCAGTGGCCAATAGCTTTCATCTCTTTATTTATTCTGAGCATGCGTGGCACTTTGTGCGTCGGATTTGTGTACACACGATCTGAATTTCCGACAACGGATTTTGTTGTCGGAAAATTTTATATCCTGCTCTCAAACTTTGTGTGTCGGAAAATCCGATGGAAAATGTGTGATGGAGCCTACACATGGTCGGTATTTCCGACAACAAGGTCCTATCACACATTTTCCGTCGGAAAATCCGACCGTGTGTACGGGGCATTACAGGAGAGAATTTCCTTCCTAGGGGTAGATTTCCTCTCGCTTCCTGTTTGTAAGTAGGAGTCGTTTGTAAGTCGGATGTTTGTAACTAGGGGACCCCCTGTATTGAAAAGAGCACCAAATACAGTATACTAGCGACTCTACATAAATAAATACATAAATATATATATATATATATATATATATATATATATATATATATATATATATATATATATAGATATAGTGGATTCTTGTTTAGATAGCTAACTAACAATTTACTGCAATAATCTGTCTTAATTTAATTCTTAACTCAGGGCTTGACAAATTTGCTTGGAATCTAGGAGCCAGTTAAAAAAGTTAGGAGCCAGGTTTTTTTTTTTAAACGACCGACAAAGCTTTATTTTCAATATAAAAATTAACCAATCTTAAATTTACACAGAGACGACTAGAACGAATGTGACTGCTTTTATTTCCTGCCATGCAGGGACACAAGACCACCATATTCTCGCTAAGGATCCAATCAGGTCCGCCTGAAAAACTGACAGGCGAACCTGATCAGACAGCCCGTGTGAAAGGGGCCAAGCAGGGAGATGACAAATAATAAATTCATTTTAATTAACCACTTCCTTCCCGCAGGACGACTATATACGTCCTGTCTTTGAAGAGAAATACCGTTGTTAATAGCAGCTAGCTACCATAACCCCGGTATCTTCTTCAAGAGCCGGCGGTTCTCTTTCAGATAAAAGTGATCTCTGCAGCAGATTAGCAGCGAGATCACTTTTATCGGCGGCAGGAGAGGGCCCCCCCTACCGCCGCTCTCCGGTGCCCTTCACCGCTTACCGTGGCCGTCGGTAACGGCGGAGGCGATCCGGATCTGTCCCTGGCCTGACATGGAGACAAGTGAGAGGAAGATGGCCCCCCCGCCCATCTCCAAGTCATTGCAGGGCGGAAGCGACGTCAAATCGTCACTTCCACCCATAGCTCTTGAAGGGACTTTTTTTTTTTTTTTTCAAATGACAATTTTTTTTTTTAATGCATTTTAGTGTAAATATGAGATCTGAGGTCTTTTTGACCCCAGATGTCATATTTAAGAGGACCTGTCATGCTTTTTTTCTATTACAAGGGATTTTTACATTCCTTCTAATAGGAATAAAAGTGACTTTTTTTTTTTTTTTTTTTTTTTTTTTTTAAAGAACAGTGAAAAAATAAAAGTTAAAATAAATAAGAAAAAAAAAATTTAAATGTGCCCCATCCCTTGTAATAGAAATAAAAGTGACACAATTTTTATTTTTTTTTAAAAACAGTGTAAAAATAAAAAACAAAAAGTAAAATATATAAGAAAAAATAATAATTTTTTTAAATGCGCCCCATCCCGCCGAGCTCGCTTGCAGAAGCGAACGCATATGTGAGTAGCACCCGCATATGAAAGCGGTGTTCAAACCACACGTGAGGTATTGCCACGATCGTTAGAGCGAGAGCAATAATCCTAGTCCTAGACCTCCTCTGTAACTCAAAACATGCAACATGTAGAATTTTTTAAACGTCGCCTATGGAGATTTTAAAGGGTAAAAGTTTGTCGCCTTTCCACGAGCGGATGAAATTTTGAAGCGTGACATGTTGGGAATCAATTTACTCGGTGTAACATCATCTTTCAAAATATAAAAAAAATTGGGCTAACTTTACTGTTTTCTTATTTTTTAATTAAAAAAAGTATTTTTTCCCAAAAAAGTGCGCTTGTAAGTCCGCTGCGCAAATACGGTGTGACAGAAAGTATTGCAATGACCGCCATTTTATTCTCTAGGGTGTTAGAATAAAAAATATATATAATGTTTGGGGGTTCTAAGTAAAGGGAAGGAGATGAGCAGGCAGTGAAAACAAGTAGGGAAAGCTGCTCCATTAGCATTGGTGGATGTCTTGTCATACCAACGGCCACCACCAGAGGGCGCCCGATTGCAGAAGGAACCAGGAACCATAGGACTGCAGTAGGCCGCAAAGCCGGGGCCTCAATTACCGGCGCGGCCCAGCGCGATCGCGGCGGGAGGGGGGGTGTCGAACGGACACAGGATACCCCAGCTGTGCTGCCCCAGGCGCCAGGTCGCTAATTCTAGTCGCAAATGCGACCTGGCGCCCGGGGTTTGTCGAGCCCTGTCTTAACTAAACAATTATATGATGTCATATGTGACTAGCGATATAGTTTACTGTAATAAGATTATCTTAATGTTACGATGTAAAATTTTTCTCTTTACACATTACATTCAATGTTTTCTGATAATTTTTAATAAAATATTTTTACAAGAACCATATCATTTTCAGGCAATTGACATGTGATCCAACCTTATATCTTAACAACCTCAATATAGGGCACTTACACCCCCTTCCTGCCCAGGCCATTTTTCAGCTTTCAGTGCTGTCACACTTTGAATGACAATTGCGCCATCATGCTACACTGTAACCATGTGACATTTTTATAATTTTCTTTTTTCAAATAGAGCTTTCTTCTGGTGGTATTTAATCACTCCTGGGTTTTTAATTTTTTCCTAAAAAAAAAAAAAAAAGACCAAAAATTTTGGAAAAAACGTTTTTTTTAGTTTCTGTCAGTAAATTTTGTAAATAAATAATTTTTCTCCTTCACTGATGGGCGCTGATGAGGCAGCACTGATGGGCACTAATGACGTGGCACTTATGGGCACTGATGAGGCGGCACTTATGGGCACTGATTAGGTGGCACTGATGAGGCGGCACAAATATGCCGCACTTATGGGCACTGGTAGGTGGAACTGATATGTGACACTGATGAGCACTGATAGGCGGCACTGATGAGTGGCACTGGTGGGCACTGGGCATAGATAGGCGGCACTGGTGGGTACAGATAGGCGGCACGGTGGTCACAGATAGGCAGAACTGGTGGGCATGGATAGGCGGCACTGATGGGTGGCATTGATGGGTACTGATGGGCATTGATGGGTGGCATTGATGGGCAGCAGTGAGGAGCATTGATGGGCAGCAGTGATGGGCATTGATGGGCAGCACTGATAGCCAGCACTGACTGGCATCACTAATGGCCACTGATTGCTGGCACTTGTGGGCACTGGTTGCTGGCACTTGTGGGCACAGATTGGTGGCAATTGTGGGCACTGGTTGGCACTGATTGCTGGCAGTGGTGGGCAATCATTGCTGGCACTGGCGGGCACTTAATTGTAATCAGGGCACTGATGGTCAGTGCCCTGATTACATACCTGCCCCTGTCAGGAGATGCCTCTGTCAGTGTGAGGCGAGGAGCGCCGATTACCGGCATTGCCGTGTTTACATGTGACCGGCTGTGATTGTACACAGCCGATCACATAGTTAAAGAGCCGCGGCCGTGGCTCTTTACACAGATCGGGGTTGTGCCATATCCTAGCAACACCGTGCAGCCGCAATCGTCACGCTGCGTGCCCCCGGGGGAGCGCGAGAGTGGTCGTTCTGGGACACTGTCATATGACGTCCACCCAGAACGAGAGCCGCACCTCCCAGCCGTCATTTGAAGGTGGGCGGGCGGCAAGTGGTTTAAGTAGAACTACAGTATAGGCAAAACTTTTTTTTTTCCGTTTTGGATAGAGCAAGGAAGGGCTATAACCCCTGCCAGATCTCACCATTTTTCCCATTTCGGAGATTTCCCTTCACTTCCTGTCTCATAGCCAAACAGGAAGTGAGAGGAAATCCCTGCAAATCATGGGGATTCCTTGGGGACCCCCAGGCCACCAGAACTAGTGTCCCTATTGCAAGATTTCCCCTCTATTGTTCTGGGGACAACCCAAAATTTCCTTTACTTTAATTCTCATTGATAATGGTAAACAGTACAAATAGAGCGGGTGAATCTCCTTAATAAGGTCACAGACAGCAATAAAACTGACAGGGGTTCTAATCCCTCTCTACTCTATCCAAGACTAAACAAAAAGTCTTGCCTTTAGCTATACACTCACCGGCCACTTTATTAGGTACACCTTGCTAGTGCTGGGTTGCACGCCCTTTTTCTTTCAGAACTGCCTTAATTCTTCATGACATAGATTCAACAATGTGTTGGAAGATATAATACCTCTTAGGGGATTTTTAAGGCAATGAATTTAGAGTTATGTTTAAAATAAAGTCAATTTTATTTAATATTATTCAACGTTAAAAAATATATATAAATTTTACACAAAAATCAATGTGTTGGAAACATTCCTCCAATATTTTGCTCCATAATGACATGATAGCATCATGCAGATGCTTCAGATTTGTCGGCTGCACACCCATGATGTTAATCTCCCGTTACACCACACCTATTGGATGCTCTATTGGATTGAGATCTGGTGACTGTGGAGGCCATTGGAGTACAGGGACCTCATTGTCATGTTCAAGAAACCAGTGGTGAGATGATTTGAGCTTTGTGACATGGTGCATTATACTCCTGTAAGGAGCCATCAGAAGATGGGTACACTGTAGTCATAAAGGGATGGACATGGTCAGTAACAATACTCAGGTAAACCGTGGCGTTAAAACGATGCTCAGTTTGTACTAAGGGGCCTTAAACATGCCAAGAAAATATCCCCCACATCATTACACCACCACCACCGGTCTGAATCATTGATACAAGGCAGGATGGATCCATGCTTTCATGTTTTTTACACTACATTCTGATCCTACCATCTGAATGTCGCAGCTGAAATTGAGACTTATCAGACCAGGCAACATTTGTTGTTGAACATTGAACATTGTTTAATTTTGGTGAGCCTGTGCGAATTGTAGCCTAAGTTTCCTGTTCTGCTGCTGTAGCCCATCTGCTTCAAGGTTCAATGTGTTGTGCATTCAGAGATTGTATTCAGCATACCTTGGCTGTAACGAGTGTTTATTTGAGTTACTGTTGCCTTTCTATCATCTCGAACCAGTCTGCCAATTCTCCTCTGACATCAACAAGCCATTTACATCCACACAACTGCCGCTCACTGTATATTTTCTCTTTTTCAGACCATTCTCTGTAAACCCTAGAGATGGTTGTGCATGAAAATCCCAGTAGATCAGCAGTTTTTGAAATACTCAGACCAGCCTGTCTGACACTATCACCCATTACACGTTCAAAGTCACTTAAACCCCCTTTCTTCCCCATTCTGATGCTCGAAGTGAACTTCATTAAGTCATCTTCACCACGTCTAGATGCCCAAACGCATCGAGTTGCTGTCTTGTGATTAGGGATGGGCTTTATGTTCGGGCCGAATATGAGTTTGACCGAAAATTGGCTGTTCGCCCATTCGCCGAACAGCGAACAATTTGGGGTGTTTGGGGCAAATTCGAAAGCCGCGGAACACCCTTTAAAAGTCTATAGGAGAAATCAAAAGTGCTTATTTTAAAGGCTTATATGCATGGTATTGTGATAAAAATTGTTTGGGGACCTGAGTCCTGCCCCAGGGGACATGTATCAATGCAAAAAAAAGTTTTAAAAACGGCCGTTTTTTCGGGAGCAGTGATTTTAATAATGCTTAACCACTTAACAACCGGCCCATAGCCGAATGATGGCTACAGGGCGGTTTCTTAACTCTGGGAGGGCGTACAGTGACGTCCTCCCAGAATTCTGCTCTAGCGCGCCCCCTGGGGCGCGCACCCGAGAACATCCATGATCTCTGGACCCGGCGCATCGCGGATCCCGGTGAATGGCCGCTAATCGCGTCCGCTAACCATGTGATGACGCCGGTTTGTTTACATGTGATCGATCTGTCATCGAGGTTGCGTGCTCAGATAAGGGACTGGTAAGGATTTTTGGGGGGACCCCACACCATTTTTTCTTAAAATTTTGGCGCAGGGTTCCCCTTAAAGTCAGGTCTGGTATGGATTTTGAGGGGGGCCCCCACACCATTTTTTTTAATTTTGGCGCTGGGTTCCCCTTAATATCCATAAGAGACCTGAAGGGTCTGGTATGTATTTTGAGGGGGACCCTCACACTATTTTTTTTTTAGATTTTGGTGCGGGGTTCCCCTTAATATCCATACCAGAGCTGAAGGGCCTCTTATGGAATTTAGGGGGACCCCCACACATTTTTTTTTTTAATTTTGGTTCGGGGTTCGCCTGTGGGGAAATCGCATGCCGTTTTTATCAATGAACTTTTATGTGTATTGCCGGACCGACAATTCTTTACAGCCGGCGCTAGCGATAGTAGTTTTACATGACTTTTTTTCCTTTAGAAATGTCATTTTGCTGTCAGCCTGTTCTAAACACGGGAAACATGCCCCCCTTTACAGGCATACTATAGACACCCCCCAGGTATGAAATTTAAAGGAATATTACACTTTTATTGTTTCACTTTAAGCATTACTAAAATCACTCCTCCCAAAAAAAAAACGGCCGTTTTTAAAACTTCTTTTTTGCATTGATCCATGTCCCCTGGGGCAGGACCCGGGTCCCCAAATACTTTTTATGACAATAACTTGCATATAAGCCTTTAAAATGAGCACTTTTGATTATTCATGTTCGTGTCCCATAGACTTTAATGGTGTTCGCGTGTTCGAACAAATTTTTTGCCTGTTCGTATGTTCTGGATGCGAACCGAACTGTTCGGCTCATCCCTACTTGTGATTGGTTGATTAACAATTTGTGTTACCAAGCAATTGAACAGGCATACCTAATAAAGTGGCTGGTGAGTTTACTTTAACTGTACTAAAGCTGTTGTAAGTTACTAAACAGACAAGAGAACTAATTAAAGTGGAATTCCACCCAAAAGTGGAACTTCCGCTCATTTGTCTCCTCTCCCCCTCCGGTGCCTTTCGGGGGGTGGGGGGGGGGCAGGATATTATTTCTGTTCCCACTTCCAGGAGTCTGTGCCGCGTCACCGTGGGGCTCCCTCCTCCTCCTTCCCCTGTCACGGGGGCCAGTAGAGGGCCTTGCGCATGCACAGTAGGGTGCCTAGTGTGTAGCCGTAAGGCTACACTGCTGGGTTCCCCTACCCGCAATGGCGGCAGCAGCACCCGACAGCTGATGGAAACATCAGCTGCGGTGCCGACATCGCTGGACTCCAAGACAGGTAAGTGTCCTATTATTAAAAGCCAGCAGCTAAAGTATGTGTAGCTGCTGGCTTTTAATTTTTTTATTTTTGGGGGGACCTCCGCTTTAAGGGGTTAATTATAGATAAGACATTGGATTGAAAAAAAAAAACACATTAAAGTACCTTTATTAACATTGCAAAAATTGTCTTTTTAACTTTCTTCCACTTTAATGATGAATGTCCAATGGAGGGTGGGTAATGGTGGCTAAATCACTGTACAATATGTTTCCCAGCACACTATGGGATGGGTTAGGTGTAAAACATGCTGTAAAGTAAGAATGCTTTAGAATAGAAGTGTTAATAGTTTATTTTTATCAATTGATCTATGTTTTTTTTTTCCAATTCATTCTTTGTCATTTTTTGTTAAATTTATTCTCTGTCTTTTGCAATGTACAAAGTTTATTTTTATCAAATAGGTTACTTTCACACTGAGGCGATTTGCAGGCGCTAAAGTGCTAAAAATAGCGCCTACAAAGTGCCCTAAAAGAGCCGCTCAATTCACTCCAATGTGAAAGCCCTGAGGTCAAAACAGTCAAAAAAGTCCTGCAAGATGCATTTTTGCAGCGCTATAGGAGCGGTTTTAACCCTTTTTCGGCCGCCAGCAGGAGTTAAAACCGCCCCGCTAGCGGCCGAATAGCGCAGCTAAAACGATGGTAAAGCGGGGCTAAATATAGCCCCGCTTTACCGCCGGCACCCGCCCGCCTCAGTGTGAAAGTAGCCTTAACAAAATGGAAAAAAATGAACGGAAGAGAAAACTAAATCAGATCAATATTTGCTGTGAACACCCTTTGCCTTCGAAACAGCATCAATTCCTCTAGGTACACATGCACACACTTTGTAACCTCTTTAGGACTGCCCTTTCGCATTGTACTGCAAAAGGGCAGCTCCTACAGGCACAGAAATTCTGGGCACTCGTAAACCAATCACAGCCCAGAGCCCTGTGTTGACAAGCATCATGGGGCTCTCTGCAGAGGTAAAAATCTCTGTGTCTCCTCTCCCTGCAAAGCAGGAAGAATGAACATATAGATTTTTAGTAAAAAGCAGTGCATAATACAATCATTAACACTTGTTAGGCACACACTTAACCCCTTGATTACCCCAAGACGTTAACCCCTTTCCAGGCAGTGTCATTAGTACAGTGACAGTGTATAGTATTATCACTGATTATTGCATTAGTGTCACTGGTGATTTCAGTGACAGTTAGACATGTAGCAGAATACATTTTGGCCTACATTTATGAAGAAATTTTATTTTCGTTTATTTGTGTACAAAAATCATATAAATTTAGCTTGGGTACAGCATTGCATGACCACGCAATTACCAGTTAACCACTTAAGCCCCGGACCATTTGGCTGGCCAAAGACCAGAGCACTTTTTGCGATTCGGCACTGCGTCGCTTTAACTGACAATTGCACGGTCGTGCGACATGACTCCCAAACAAAATTGACGTCCTTTTTTCCCCACAAATAGAGCTTTCTTTTGGTGGTATTTGATCACCTCTGCGGTTTTTATTTTTTGCGCTATAAACAAAAAAATAGCGACAATTTTGAAAAAAACGCATTATTTTTTACTTTTTGCTGTAATAAATATCCCCAAAAAATATATAAAAAATTTTTTTTTTCCTCAGTTTAGGCTAATACGTATTCTTCTACATACTTTTGGTAAAAAAAATCGTAATAAGCGTTTATTGATTGGTTTGCACAAAAGTTATAGCGTCTACAAAATAGGGGATAGTTTTATGGCATTTTTATTTTTTTTTTTTTACTAGTAATGGCGGCGATCTGCGATTTTTATCGGGACTGCAACATTATGGCGGACACATCGGACATTTTTGACTCATTTTTGGGACCATTGTCATTTATACAGAAATCAGTGCTATACAAATGCATTGATTCCTGTGTAAATGACACTGGCAGTGAAGGGGTTAACCACTAGGGGGCAGTGAAGGGTTTAAGTGTGTCCTAGGGAGTGATTCTAACTGTGGGGGGGGGGGGGGGCATGGCTATGTGTGACATGACACTGATCACTGCTCCCGATTACAGGGAGCTGTGATCAATGTCCTGTCACTAGGCAGAACAGGGAAATGCTTGTTTACATCAGCATTTCCCCATTCATCCTCTCCGTGAGACGATCGCGGGTATCCCCAAGGACATTGAGTCCGCGGGACCCACGATCACACTCACGGAGAGCGTGAGGCGCGTGCGCAAACCGCTTCTTAAAGGGCAACGTACAGGTACGTTAATCTGCCTGTACGTACCCTTCTGCCGATGTATATCGGCATGAGCCGGTCAGCAAGCGGTTAAAGTAGTGCAGTGTTAAATAGCAAGAAATGGCCTGATCATGAAAGAGGTAAAACCTTCCGGAGCTGAAGTGCTTAAAGGAACTCTGGTAGGTTATGTTGAGTTAAATGGGTCATTCCAGACATTGTTCAGAAGAACAGTGTACTTTGATTAAAAAGTTTATTGGAGAGGGGAAAACATATAAACAAGTGCAGAAACTGATAGGCTGCTCAGCTAAAATGAGCTCAAATGGTTTAAAATATCAACAAAAACCAGAAAAACGTGGAAGAATTTTAAATGGATCGAAGGAAGGCCAAAATGGCCAAGACTTAGCCAATGATCAGCGCCAGGGTGATCAAAGAAGGTGTAAAGTTGCCTGTGAGTACCGTAACACTTAGAATATGCCTATGTGAAGCCAAGCTATCGGCAAGAAGCCCCCGCAAAGTCCCATTGTTAAAAAAAAGCTACATGTGCTGAAGAGTTTTCAATTTGCCAAAGAACACATTGACTGGCCTAAAGAGAAATGGTGCAACATTTTGTGGAATGATGAAAACAAAATTGTTCTTTTTGATTCTAGGGGCCGCAGACAGTTTGTCAGGTGAACCCTAAACACTGAATTTAAGCCACAGCACACTGTGAATACCGTGAAGCATGGTGGCGCAAGCATCAAGAAAAGCCTGGAGCAACAGCATGCAATGATGTATGCGAAGGGCGCACATGACAGTGGTAGCAGTGTAAAGGGTTAAGGTTATGTGGTGAATGTGGAGCCGAGGGGGAAGGAGGAGCAGGGGAGGGACTAGTTAAAAGGGGTTCCCGCCCTGGGAGGGACAACAGAAAGATTAGGAAAGTTCTCAGGAAGGTTGTGCTACCAACATGGCTGAATTGGAGGGGCTCATGGCCCAGTTGAGGGAAGAAGCAGCGGTGCGGGGTGCTGAGTGGCTCCAGGAGACGATCGCAGCCGCACTACAGGGCTCCACGATGCAAGCAAGTGGGGGAGAGAGAAGCGGCACCAGAGCACGCCGCTCTCGTCCGCCTGAGCGGTTCTCTCCGGACCGCATGACACCAGCGCAGCGGCACTCGGGTAGTCTGTCTTCCAGACTCCCGGGGGGACCACCGGCGAAACGGCAAGCGGGAAGAGAGCAGGTCAGCGGGCGTGCGGCCCCGGCGGGACAGGAGCAGAGGCAGGCCAGGGAACCGGCCACAGTGAGGCCTACTATTAGGAGACACACGGAGAGCGCAAGCCCCGCCCCCAGGATGACGGCGGGGAGCTCCGCCATCGCAGCAACTGCACTGCCTGGAGGGATCCCCGGGCCTTCTAATTCGGCGGCAGGGGACAGGCAGAGGGGAGAGAGAAGCAGGGCTGGCCTAACAAATGCAGGAGCGGAGGCTGGCAGGACTGAGGTAGCCCACACCGGTCCTGGGAAGGCGATCCGGAAGTCCACAGAAGGTTTCGCTGCGCGGAGGAAGGGAAGGATGGCGAATAATGCGGCAGCTGCGGTTCACATCCCGGGCGGGCCTACGTCGGATGCAGATGAAGAGTCGGGTCAGAGCGGAAGAGATGAGGAGTCCGGATCGGAGGAGGAGGCGGCCCCCCTGCCCAGGAGGATGGGGCCTGAGGAGAGCAGACAGTCGGCTGATGGGGCGACACCTATGCAGCCAGGTGAGCCAGCACAGGTCATTACAATGTCTAGTTTAAATGATGCATCATGTGTAGCAACTGGGGCTGGGGGGTCAGAACAAAGCATGGTGGGATCTGCTATAGGGGTGGGTACTCCGGGTTTCCTGGGTTTTCTAACAGGCATAAAAGAACTGGTGCAGAGGTTGGAGGCTGCAGAGAAGCCGGTAGAAGGTCCGGGAGCCGCATGGGTACAGCAGTCAGGGAAGGATTTAGGAAGTACTGGGGGGGACCCGACCACAGAGGTTTCAGCTGTGGTCGCGGTGCCTGCTCAGCAAGCCACGGGGAGTGGGGTTGCGCAAGGGAAGGAAAAAGCAGCGCCGACAGGTGAGGCTGCGGCGAGGAAGGATATCATCAGGCTGGCGGACGCGGCTCACTGTGAAGTGTATGTGTGCTACGAGGGGCCGTTAGGAGCGCACTTGAAACAAGAAGTGCGGGAAAAGTTATGGAAAGGTGAGTATGTGGAGATATTTTCGTTACTGCCCTTGGAGAAGTTCAATCTTGACAGAGTCAAGCCGGACGACTCCAAAAAGGAAGATGAGGAAAAGAGAAGGTATAGGCTGATACCCAGGACATTTACAAATTGGTTACAAGCGTTCGCGATCATGGCAAGTGTGATAGGGGAGAAGCAACCGGAACACTGTTCTGCGCTTTTCTGCTATCAAGATGCGATAGGGGAAGCGTATAGAGTATATGGAGGTACGGCATGGTTGCGATATGACGAACAGTTCAGGCAGAGGAGAGCAGTTCGCCCAGAGCTACGTTGGGACCATAAGGACATCAGCCTATGGATGCGCTTGATGACGACGGCGAGGGCGCCGAATCAGTTTTTTCAAGGGGGAGCCGGTGGACCGTCCGCCCAGGGACATTCGGCTGGAAACAAAAAAGGGGTTTGCTGGCAGTATAACTCAGGATCCTGTAAGTTTGGAGGAACATGTAAGTTCAAGCATGAGTGTTCAGGCTGCGGGGGAACACATCCATCATCCAGATGCTTTAAGCAAGGAAAAGGTCGACAAGGAGAGGCTGGGAACAAAAGGGAGGACGCCGGTGATGGTGGAAAGGATGCGGCCGTTTCTCGGTAAGTACCCAGACAGAAAGGCAGCATCGCTATTAGAAGATGGATTTGCGTTAGGTTTTAGGATTCCATGTGATTTATCAGTGACTCCCCCGGTGCCCAAAAATTTAAAGTCAGCCCTGCAACATCCGGAAGTGGTTTCAGAGAAACTGCGGAAGGAAGTGGCTTTAGGTAGAATGAGTGGCCCTTTCCCAGTAGTACCTATAGTTGATTTGGTGATATCTCCGCTGGGCGTGGTGCCCAAAAAGGAACCCAACAAATTCAGGCTCATTCACCACTTGTCCTTCCCAAAAGGAGGATCCGTGAATGATGCTATAGACCAAGAAGCATGCTCAGTGACGTATACGTCTTTTGATGCTGCGGTAAGGTGGATGAGATACTATGGAAAAGGTGCATTGATGGCTAAGGCAGATATAGAGTCAGCGTTTCGACTGCTGCCGGTTCATCCGGATAGTTTCCGGTTGCTCGGGTGCCATTGGAATGACGGATTCTATGTCGATCAATGCCTGCCAATGGGTTGCTCGGTGTCGTGTGCGATATTTGAGCAATTCAGCTCCTTTGTGGAGTGGGTGGTAAGGGATATAGCCGGGGTGAATTCGATAATTCACTACTTGGATGATTTTCTATGCATAGGCCCGGCATCTTCTAGAGTATGCGCGGTGTTGCTAGCTTCATTGCAACATATAGCAGGCAGGTTTGGCATTCCATTGGCGGATGACAAAACGGAGGGACCCTGCGCGGTCATCACGTTTTTGGGGATTGTACTAGATTCAGAAGCTATGGAATGTAGATTACCTGCTGACAAATTGGAGGATTTGAAAAAAGAGGTGGCCGGGTTGATAGGAATTAAAAAGGTACAACTGCATAGGTTGCAATCGGTGTTGGGCAAACTGAATTTTGCTTGCCGCATACTTCCGATGGGGAGAGTGTTCAGTCGCCGGCTGGCGGCCAGCACGAGTGGGGTAAAATCACCAAAACATTTCGTGCGTTTGGGGAAAACGCATAGGGAGGATCTGAGGGTATGGCATACCTTTCTGGAATCCTTTAATGGCAGGGCAATGTGGATGTCGGGGCCAGTCAGCAATTTTGACTTGGAATTGTTTACCGACGCCGCAGGGGCAACAGGTTTTGGGGCGTTTTTTCAGGGAAAATGGAGCGCGGGTCCATGGCCGCAATCTTGGATAGACGAGGGATTCACGAGGAACCTGGTTCTGCTGGAACTGTTTCCGGTAGTTCTGGCAGTGGAGCTATGGGGTGCATCGTTCAGGGATCTGAAAGTGCGTTTTCATGGGGACAATATGGGGGTGGTGCAAGTGATCAACAGGGTCACGGCGTCATCTCCGCCAGTGATCAGGCTGCTGCAGCACTTAGTCTTAAGATGTCTACAACTGAATGTTTTCATTCATGCTGTGCACTTGCCGGGGGTGGAAAACGTCATTGCTGATGCACTGTCTCGCTTCCAGTGGGACAGGTTCCGAGAGTTGGCGCCGGACGCGGAGCAACAGGGGGTACCTTGTCCAGACTGGCTGTGGGAGATTGCGCTGGCATCGTAGAGGGATGGATTAAGCGGTCGGTAAGTGGGAGTACATGGGCAGCATACAATAAGGTATGGCGGGAATGGATGTCATTTGGACAGGAGTTGGGGGAGGAGCCCGTAGGGCAAGGATTAAGTTCGTTATTGCTGTACTATGGGGCAAAGAAATTGGATGAGGGAGTGTCAGTGTCAGTAATGAACACACAGTTGGCTGGTTTGGCTTTCCTTTTCAAGCTACAAGGGCAGCCCGACGTGACTAAGGGTTTTTGGGTAAGACAAGCGTTGAAGGGTTATAGGAGGGCAGTGGTCAAGCGCGATTCGAGGAGACCGGTAACTTTTGAGATTCTGGGGGGTATTGTGGATCAGTTGGGTGTGGTTTGCTCATCTGAATACGAAGCTATTTTGTTTAAGGTTGCTTTTGTGTTGGCATTTTTTGGGGCATTTAGGATAGGGGAACTGGTCAGTCCTTCCAAAAAGGTTCAAGGGGGAATTGGGTTACAGGAGGTGCAACTAGAAGCGGAGGGGGTATCGATATTTTTGAGGAAATCTAAGACGGATCAGGGGGGAAGAGGCAAGATGGTGAGAATTTATCCAATTCACGGTTCCCCCCTGTGCCCGGTGAGCACGGTCAGGGAATTCTTGAAGGTTAGGCCGGATTTTA
Organism: Lithobates septentrionalis; assembly: GCA_037952835.1. NCBI lineage: Eukaryota > Metazoa > Chordata > Amphibia > Anura > Ranidae > Lithobates > Lithobates septentrionalis. Next base: position 1,141,189 of record JBBDGP010000346.1, on the reverse strand, counting down.
CAGGCCCCCTGTTAATGCATTCAAATGGTACTTTGTTATCACGTTTTCAGTTTATTGCTGTGTTGAAGAAATGTTTGCAGGGACTGGGGCTGGAAGAGAAGGATTTTTCATCCCACTCATTTAGGATAGGAGCTGCGACGGAAGCGGCCAGGTTGGGGATGGATGTGGAGGTAATAAAAAACATTGGGCGGTGGGAATCTAACAGATTTCAATCTTATGTGAGGCCACAGCTGGCAGTAAAATTGTAGGTGGTAGAGTGGGGTTTTTTCTGTCGGTTATATGGGGCATGGGATTTAGAGTTATCTGTTATGGCCAGGATTATAATTGGAATAGTCAATGTTGAGAATAGTGTTTTGTTTTCTTCTAATTACAGGTGCAGCGCCGAGAATGGTCTGGATTATGGGCCATTCTTATGTATGTTGGGGGGCTCGGAGGGGAGACGCGCGGCCTGAGGGTAGACAGCTAAGTTTTGATAGAAGGGAAGTGTATATAAAGTGGTTTGGTATACCGGGGATGTTGTGGGGTAGATTGGTACAGGAAGTACAGCGTTATGCAAACAGAGAGGGACCTCCGGATGTCCTGGTGATACATGTTGGCAGGAACGATTTGGGCATTCGATCGATGATTGACATTACGCGAGATATCAAATTTGACATCTGGCGATTGATGAAGGAATTCCCGCAGATGATCATTATATGGTCAGACATGGTCGCCAGGATGTCTTGGAGAATGGCCAGGTCAGTGGAAGGTGTGAACAGAGCCAGGAGGAAGATCAACAGGGAAATTAGTAAGTTTGTGGTCGGTAATGGGGGGTTGGCTATACGGCATAGGGAATTGGAATTCGAGACATGGAGGTATCTGAGACGCGATGGGGTACACCTTAACGATGTGGGTACAGATTTGTGGACTCTAGGCTTGCAGGATGGTATACAGCGAGCTATTCGGGTGTGGAGGGGCACCCAAGAGTAAGGTGTTACTATTGGGATGCTGTGGCGGGCGTTGGTCTGGGCAAAAAGGAAGGAAGATGGCAAAAAAGTAAGAGTGGGGATCCAACGTTGATATGGGTCCGGAGGTTTTTGGTTCCCGGTTAACGGAGGTTAGCCGGGAAGTGATATGGGGCACTGTGGTCACGGCCGTCTCTGAGCCAGCTTGTCGGCTTGAGGCCTATTGGAGATTTTGGATTGGGGCTACAGTGCGATAGTGGTTATGGCCATCAGTTTGTTTTGCTAAGCGATTGCTCAGACCAACGCTCTTTTGAAATAACAGGTTGAATAACAGATGTTTTTTGGTTATTGTTTTTTCTGATGACAGAATTTTATATTTTATATTTTTATATATTTTATAATTTTATAGAAAAAGGTTTGTTAAAAATAAAAGTAGGCTGCTACGGCCTTTTATTACTCCAAGAAGCTGGTGTGGTCTTATTTATTTGGAGTAGGAGTATAAGGATTTTATCAGAGGTAATAGACATCTGTTATCCAATAGTCAAGAAAAGCCTGGAGCAACAGCATGCAATGATGTATGCGAAGGGCGCACATGACAGTGGTAGCAGTGTAAAGGGTTAAGGTTATGTGGTGAATGTGGAGCCGAGGGGGAAGGAGGAGCAGGGGAGGGACTAGTTAAAAGGGGTTCCCGCCCTGGGAGGGACAACAGAAAGATTAGGAAAGTTCCCGCCCACCCTCCCTAATAATGAGAAAATGTTAGGGTAGAAGGGTATTGTGTTTTCTCTTTTTCACAGGTAAAAAGCGAGAAGATGTCGTGGCAGTGGCGGGCGTTGGTCTGGGCAAAAAGGAAGGAAGATGGCAAAAAAGTAAGAGTGGGGATCCAACGTTGATATGGGTCCGGAGGTTTTTGGTTCCCGGTTAACGGAGGTTAGCCGGGAAGTGATATGGGGCACTGTGGTCACGGCCGTCTCTGAGCCAGCTTGTCGGCTTGAGGCCTATTGGAGATTTTGGATTGGGGCTACAGTGCGATAGTGGTTATGGCCATCAGTTTGTTTTGCTAAGCGATTGCTCAGACCAACGCTCTTTTGAAATAACAGGTTGAATAACAGATGTTTTTTGGTTATTGTTTTTTCTGATGACAGAATTTTATATTTTATATTTTTATATATTTTATAATTTTATAGAAAAAGGTTTGTTAAAAATAAAAGTAGGCTGCTACGGCCTTTTATTACTCCAAGAAGCTGGTGTGGTCTTATTTATTTGGAGTAGGAGTATAAGGATTTTATCAGAGGTAATAGACATCTGTTATCCAATAGTCATGATATGGGGATGTTTCTGATACTATAGTGTTGGACCTATTTATCGCATACCAAGGATCATGGAACAGTTTGAATACATCAAAATACTTGAAGAGCTCATGATGTTTTATGCTGAAGAGGAAATGCTTTTGAAATGGGTGTTTCAACAAGACAGTGACACAAAACACACCAGTTATGCCGCGTACACACGGTCGGACTTTTCGTCTACAAAAGTCAGACAGCCTGTCCGACAGACTTCCGGCAGACTTTCGGCGGACTTGCGGCGGACTTGCGGCATACTTTCTAACGAACGGACTTGCCTACACACGACCACACAAAAGTCCGACGGATTCGTACGTGATGACGTACACCGGACTAAAATAAGGAAGTTCATAGCCAGTAGCCAATAGGTGCCCTAGCGTGGCTTTTTGTCCGTCGGACTAGCACACAGACGAGCGGATTTCGGGGTCCGTCGTAGTTACGACGTAAAGATTTGAAGCATGTTTCAAATCTAAAGTACGTCGGATTTGAGGCTAAAAAAGTACGTTGAAAGTCCGGAGAAGCCCACACACGATCGGATTACCAGCCAGCTTTAGTCCGTCAGCGTCCGTTGGACTTTTGTAGACGAAAAGTCCGACCGTGTGTACGCGGCATTAGCGAGCAGCATCTTGGTTCCAGACCAACAACTCCATGTTATGGAGTAGCCAGCCCAATCCCAGACCTTAATCTAATAGAAAACTTGTGGGGTGACATGCTGGTTCAGAGGTAAACCCAAGAAATGCAGCGGAATTGTGGAATGTAGTGCAATCGTCCTGGGCTGGAATACCTGTTCACATGTTCACAGAAGTTGGTTGACTCCATGCAACACAGATGTAAAGAAGTGCTCAGAAACAGTGGTTATACAACTAAATATCAGCTCAGTGATTTACAGGAAAGCTAAATCTTCAAGCATTTCTCAGTTTATACAGTAAATGTTTAGGTTTGTAAAGAAAAATGCAGATGCTCTTTTTTTTTGGAAAAGCCTAATATATTTTTTTCTTCACTTTCTGTAAAGTAATAACAAATTTGAAACATTTTTCTTCATGTGTTTGTAGCACTAACTCTCGGCGGAGCTGCTGGTTTAAGTGGGCTTGTTACCTTCACTCTCCTTCCCTCTGTTTTACCGGCACTGGGTCTAGGGTTCCGTTGAGTTTACCTCTGGATGATACACGCACCAACACTTGAATACGTTTTCAATGCTTTATTAAACGATTTACTAAGGAAGTAGCAGGAAAGAGGCAGAAGGGAAACTGCAGAAGAAACTCAAATATCTTCTTGTAAGGTTCTTGACAAATGTCCTGGTAGAATTTAGATATTACAATGGAATGCGCTTCCCTCATGGGACACACTCTTTGCACGCCTGTATAGGCCTCTCTCACTTGCCTAGCAGCCAGTATGTAGCACAAACAAAAGTCTCTGCCACAGACTTGTTTGGGGCAAACCCGTACGATCCTCTGCCACAGGATGTATCGGTTTTCTGTAATGAACGTCAGTCACAGTGCTTGAACCTTTAAGCCAACCCAGCAACACTATGCTGTATAGTTACTTTTTAGGATACGTCCTCCAACCGAGTCACCAGGCCCCTCTCCAGACCAGCATGCTGCGTGATCCTTCCATGACGGGTCCTCCCCTGGGATCTCCTCGGTTGTCCAGCTTCTTCCCTTCTGGATAGACAGCTCAGGACCATTCCTCAGCTGCTGTGGTAGGCCCCAGACAAGCTTCTGGGCCCACCCCTGCGCCGCAGCGGCGTGGGCCTCCGGAACAGAGGACCACGAGATTGCTCTCTAACGCATACCTGTCGGCCAGGAGGGCCAGCAGGTGGCTGTAAAACGAACCCCTCAATATGGCGTCTGTTCCATAAATACCCTCGCCCAGAATACAACTCGGAGGACCACCTCCACCGAGTTGTCTCCGGGACAGAAGAGCATCCATACGCTTCGTCGCGTTGCCCTTCCAACACTGACCAGTGATAACAACGACACCCTCCGGTCAGTCTGGAAACACACACAACGTCAGCCAAGCTGGAACAGAGGCAAACTTAAGGATTTTGAGCTTTACTCGCTTTTTTAAAGACACTGCTATTATTTTGAACACAACTGTACACATAGGCTTTTACAAAAGTATAGAAGCTGCTGCAGTTAGGGGAGGTTCAACCTCCCTCAACCTCCTTCCCCTGAATGCCGAAGAATCTGCTGGCAGACACAAACCACAGCAAAATCGTGGTGCAATTTTGCCATCTTTTGAGTTTTCCCGTGGCCGGCGGTCAACCTAGGCTGTGTGTACATGAAGCCTTATGCACCCTATATTTTCATGCATAGTTGAGTTGCTCAGCCTTGTTTACACACTGAAGGTATGGCTTTTTTAATTCAATTGTTCCATAGAGACTACTTCTGGCCAGACTTCTCTGGACAGTAGATGATGTACCTGGGTCATACTGGTTTCTGCCAGTTCTGTGCTGTTGGCACTGCTGGACATCTATTGATGTCGAAGGAAAATAAGCATGATGTGTTTTTTATCTGCTGCATTAAGTTTTCTTGGCCGACCACTGTGCCTACGGTCCTCATTGTTGCCTGTTTCTCTGTGCTTCTTCAAAAAAGCTTGAACAGAACATCTTGAAACCCCAGTCTGCTTTGAAATCTTTGCCTGGGAGGGACCTTGCTGATCCACTCTAGTCAGGGCTTTCTTTAATATTAACTGGACCCTGGGCAAACATTTTCTTGGGGCCCCCTCCATGCAATTTAGCTCTCCACCCCAACATCACAAAAAACAGACCCCTTTTGCCCAAAGATAAAGATCTCCCTGGTGCTCTGAGACAAACAATAGATAGCAGCTAGACTTAAAATCAGTGTACTGCAGCAAATCAGGCAGCTACCGCAATTGGTTGCCAAAGGTTACAGCATATCATTATCATCACTGGCTGGTTGCTGGAGGTTAAAGCACACAATGTGGCTCACTGATTCATTGCTAGAGGCTATTCTATGTGTGCCACAGTGAAAAGTGGTCATGGTTAATGTGGTAAAAGTGGTTAAATACAGTTTAGTTTATCTAGACATCATGAGATTTGATGTTATGCCACTTCTAATTCCAAGGCTGGAATGCTGCATTGGGGAGGTGGTGAACAGGGTTGGAAACCCCCCCAGGACAGGGCTGGGGAAGGAAAGGGGGATATGCAAGAAAGTGAAGAGAAGGAGAGGAAGGAGGAAAAATCGAGAGAGACAGGGAGAAAGAGAGGGGGAGAAAGGGGGACAAAAGAAAGGGGGGCTAAAGAGGAGAAAGGGGAAAGAAAGGGGGGAAGGGGGAGAGTGTAGGGGTTGGTGGGGAGAGAGAGAGGGGAAAAGAAAACAGGAAGGGGCAATGCGAGGGGGAAAGAAGGTGGATGAGAGAGAGGAAGGGGAAGAAAGGAAAAGAGGGAGGAGAAAGAGAGATATGGGAACAAGAGAGAAAAGCTGGGGGGAGGTAGAGGGTAGATAGAGAGAGTGAGGGGAGAAAGAGAAGGGGGAATAAGAGAGGGGGGCGAGAGAGAAAGGATGATAAAATATATGGGGGGAGAGAACAATGGAGATGAGGGAGAGAAAGTGAGAAAAAGAGGGGGACAAAAGAAGGGAGAGAGGAGGGTGAGGACTGACGAAAAGGAGAGAGACTATTGGGGGGACCATTGGGGGGGAGAAAAAGATGGGAGAAAAAAAATAGAGGGGCTAAAGAGAGGCAATAGGAGAGAGGAAGAGAGAGGGAGAGGAGGATGAGAGAAAGGTAGATGAAAGAGTGAGAGGGGGGAAAAGAATGGGGGGGAGAGAAAAGGGCAGAGAGAGAGAGGATGGAGCAAAAGAGAAGAGAGAGTGTGTGTGTGGGGGGTAAGAAGGGGAGAGAGAAAGTAGAGAGGGAGGGAGGGTAGAGCAAAAGGTGGTGGGGGAAAAAGGATTGCTCACCAATTATGCCTCCCCATTCAGGCTAATTCCCCTTGGCGGCTTAGGCAGCTATATTTGTATTAAATCTCCCGCCCAGCTGCTCACAGATCCCCTTTCACTGCACACTGCGGGCAATGCTGGGAGTTGGAGTGGGGCGGGGTTGGGTGGACCCAAATGGCAGCGCAGTGTGGGATTGGACAGGTGGACGCGGTGAAGTGAGGAAGGGGCTGGGGGAAAGGCAGTGAAAGGACGGGATAGGCAGCGCTTACAGCCTAACTCCCGAGCAACCATTCTTATCTAGAGAAAACTGCCTTAGCTAAGAACTTGCTGGAGCTAATTAAGGAGTCGCCGTGAGTGTTAAAAACAACACTCCCCCTGGCGTATTGTTAGGAAGAACGGCTCGGCTGCTTCCACTGCCTGCGCCTCCGATAATGGATACGAAGTGCCACAGCTCCTACTTCCTCTGGGGCCCCACTGGCGGGCAGCGCGGGGTCATGGGTTAGATACTTTGGGCCCCCCAATAATGATAGGGCCCAGGGCAGCTGCCCTGTTTGCCCCACGGTAAAGATGGCCCTGACTCTAGTGTCAGTCTTGCTATGATGTATGACATGTGACATGAATCTGTCTTCCACAACTTCACCTTAGTAGCAGAGTTTGGCTGTTCCTCGCCCAGTTTTACACCTCCTACACAACTGTTTTCAGTTAATGACTCTAATTCTACAAAATCCATGCCTTTGTTCAGGTGTACAAAGGTGTGCAAGTGTAAGAATTGATGCTAGTTTTAAAACAAAAGGTAGTCAAACCAAATATTGAGTTGATTATTGATTTGATTTTTCTTCTGTTCGTTCGCTTTGTATTTAGTACATTGAAAAAAATAAACAATTTAAATATACTGTATATACACACACACACACACACACACACACACATACACATACACACACATCCCAAAGCTTACTGGAAGGTATCCAATGAAAAAACATGGAAACATGGCAATAACCTAAAAATGCAAAATGCTTAAAAACTCATGTTTATGTGTGTTTTTGAGCATCATGCTTTTTTCGGCTCAAAAGCTTCTCTCCTGAACGCAATTTTGGAGGGTTTTTGTCATGCTTATACACTCCTCTACCTCTTAACTCCAGAAAATGCCTATAGTGTGCATGTTGACATTGGATAACATGGATAACATAGAAGGGATTTAACAGGCAAAGAATAATAAAAGCTCAAGCAGCTTCTTTGAGCTCCAGTTTGCATGAGACCAAATAGAAAATCATCAACATGTCCATGTTTAGGCAATACCAATGATTTATAAATCAACCTAATAATGTATGCTTTTTGTTCTGTTGGAGGTCAGTGTTAATAATAAGCAGCCCAAAGGTCGAAGAACATAATGTATGTTTTTGTGTAAGAAATAAAAAGCTCTCATGTTTTTAGACATCACCATAGTTCAGCATTATTGTTCTACTGTGCATATAGCCTTGTGTATACTGTGCATATATTTACTAAGGTTTTACCTCTGTGCGAAAGATCATCAAAATAAATCTTCCTGAATTGATACATTTTGTCTCTTAACTGTGCTCCTGTCTTTCTCTAAAAGGGTAATGGCTCATACAGTATGTTGATGCGAAATGATGATATTTGTTGGAAACTGGACAGAAGTAATAAGATAAACTGGAAAAGCAGGCTAAGATGATGATATGCTAGAGAGGCTAAAAAATGGCATGAGATATGGATAAGGTAGGAAATAACTGTAAATAAAACATTTGAATATTGGCTAGAATGTGCAAATAAATCTCCTGGTCCTAAGAAATAACTGACTCCAAGCTGTTTGAATATTCACAGTCACAGAAAGTTTAAAATTATTGTTGAAGCCTTAAGAGTGAATCCTTCAGAAGTTCTACAAATATAAAGCTACAGCATAATACGTGTAAATGATAAAAGGTGCAGGCTCGCTCTAGATGTAGTCAGCATTTAACAAAGTACTACCTAGGTTATTTATAACACTGCACAATATGTACGCAAGTGTTTCTTTCTATTAAAAAATTGGTGGCCATTCCTTCCATGACTAAACCTCTCCTACACCACTCTAACATAGTCCTCTCAGTATTACTCCCACAAGTCAGAAGTTTTCCTAGGCTCTTAAGAAGTCAGACGTCTGCTGCATACAGCGCAGATAATTGCAGAGCACCTACTGCGCAATACCAAACAGAGGCAGTGGCCAAATTGCCAGAACAGTGGGAGGGAATTCAAGTGTTACTAAACCTAGGTAGGACTCTGCATTCACTATATCTGGTCTCCCAGCAGTGGCGGCTGGTGCTCCATTTTGTTTGGGGGGTTGTGACAAACAAACCACTCGACCCCCCCCGTTCGATCAAACCCCCACCCCCCTGTCGCTCGGTCGATCGGCAAACAACCCTGCCCCCGTCACTCGCCCTCGCTGGCATCCCCCCTGCTTCTGCTCCCGCCAACCACGGTCGCTTCTCCTCTCGGCCAATCGGGTCTTAAGACCCACTTCCTGATTGACCGGGAGGAAAAGCAGAAAGGCAATAGCGAATATTAATTCTCTATTGTCACACAATTGGGTGGGCTCGGGGCGTAGTGCTCTTTGTCCTGAGCCCACTCTTTTTGAAACCAATTAGAGTCTCAGGCTCTAATCATGTGATTAAAAAAAAAAAAAACCATTGAAATCCATGTGTCCGGTGCCCTGAATGTAGATTAGAGGCTGGGCGCATGGATTAGGGGGTTTCAAATGGCGCATGGATTAGGGGGTTTCTAATGAAGCATGGATTGGGGGGTTTCTAATGTCTCCCAGACTGCTAAATACCTTTTTTTCAGCAGTTAGAGCAGTCTTGTGACTTCTATCAGTGCCTAGTTAAAGCTTATAAGAGGAGTTTCATTCTGCTCTGACTGTCCTATCAGGCTGCAGGACACTTGACCCTCTGTCTGGATAGTGCTGATTGGCCCTGTCCTGATCACATGCACTCTCCCAAAAAAATGCTCCAGCAATACACACCAAACTGAGCATGTGCAGCTTGTCTCCTAGCCTCTGTTCTATCAGGAGATGGTTAGGAGATAGTGGAAGAAGGGGAGGAACAGAGAAGACAGGGTCCAGCGGCCTTTTTACACAATGCAGAAGATTAACCCCTTTGGTTCCATCACGAGTATAATAAGCATGCTTTACTGCATATACAGACTGAACTTACTGTTGTGGGTTTAGTAACACTTTAATGGGTATGGTTAAAAAAAACTAGAGCCTACTCTGTTCTGGGTCAAGAGTGCATAATGAATAGAATACAGGGGTCAGGAGTACATAAAGCAAGAGTGTGTGAGGACCTTAGCATTGGATTAACCCAGGTAGGTTTCGTTAGCTTCATTTTTCCTCAGTGTACTCAGAACAAAGTGTAACCTTTGGGCCACTCATTGAGCCCCGGCCAGAGCTGTGTCCCTCCATGCAGTGCTCTGTGTTGGCTTCTCCACACCTCAGAGCCACCAATCAGTGCTGCTCCATCTCTCTCCAGCATCCACATCAAGATAAGAAGCTATTGGGTGGTTTAAATCTGTTCTGCTGGAAACATGGACCTGATGCTAGGCATTCCTAGTGCAAGGTGCATTGTTCAAAGGAATTGTCACAGTGATCGACATAACACTTGTATGTGAATGAAAAGCCTCAGCACCACTGAATGAGGAGGCAAGGAAAGGCGGTGCAGATGCAGGTGCAGTTGTGAATCATGAGTGATGAGTTCCTTCCTCATGACATAACCTGTGCACAAATGTAGGACACACTGGGAAAGATTTACTAAAACTGGTGCACACAGAAACTGTTGCAGCTGTGTATAGTAACCAATCAGCTTCTATTTTAAGCTTGTTCAATAGGCTTTGACAATAAAACCTAGAAGCTGATTGGTTACTACGCACAGCTGCACTAGATTCTGTGTACACCAGTTTTACTAAATCTCTCCCCCTGAGTGCTGTATTAAATCAATACAGGATGTAGCATGTTACATTGAGACCTGGGATAATCCTATATTATACAGGATGGGAGGCAACCAGAGGTCCAGGACATGCACACCATGGCAGAGGTGCTCCATTACATTTGGGAGCGATTTGGTGATGGCACTACCATGTTGTTCATTGTTCTCCTTTTTGAAGGCTCTGATATAAGCAAGTCCTCCTTCTACCAAGAAGGCTATATCTACGCAGAGACACAGTGCAGAATAAGACATGGTAAGTCAGTGTTTAAGAAAAAGTTATATACAGGGAGACCAGAGGTAATTTTAATTTTTTTAATAAAGGACTTGTCAAATGCATGGGTGTCTTTATTTCTAGGTGAAATATTTTCTTTTGTGAATGAGTAAGAGTACTGTGTACCCCATACTCATTCACATGGGGGAAGGGGGCCATATCTGGGGGCCCCATTATTATTGAAGATAGCTTCCAGCTTCAGATAAGCCCCCCCCCCCCCCCAACCCCCACCCGCAGACCCCCAAAACCACAGGGCAAGGGTTGTGGGGATGAAGCCCTTGTGCTCATCAAAATGGGGACAAGGTTCCCCACTCTTATGCAGAGGGTATGCGGCCTGATATGGTTCGGTACATGCTTGTCCCCTCCCTTTCCTGGACATTTGCAAATTAAAAAAAATGATTCAGTTTAAAGTGGAATTCCTGACTTTTGCCTAAATATGCTTAAACCTACTCCCATGCCCTTCTAAATCTTTTCTAACTACCCTATGAAAGGGAGATACTTATACAAACCTATTCTGAGCTTTGGTCTGCTCATGTGATCTCCCCAGTGGTCGGCTTCAGGGGAAAAGAGAGACCCAGTGGCGTATCATCCATAGGTGTGAGGTGTTCACTGAACACGGGCCCCAAGGGGAGGCCACTGTGACCCACACTGCACACATGGATGATCCCCTGGTTGACAGTCAGGGACGATCTGTGCGGCGGGAGGGACAACTGCAAGCACTGATCTCCCTGTATAGCCTTCAGTGAAGCAGCTTCTCCTCTCCCTCCGGCGGCTGTCAGTTGAAATGCCATACAGGGAGATCGGTGCTTTCAGCTGTCCCTCCCGCTGCACCAATCATCCTGACTGTCCCCTATGTCCTCCTCCGGGCTCCAGTGTTCTGTCGAATACTGCTTCCCGTCGAAAAATGCCTCCGATGGGTCTGCCCATACACAGTACCAAACATCACTCCAGCTGATATGTTGATCAGCTGGCGTGACGTCAACACAGCGCATGTGCAGTGTCATCGGAGGCATTATCCGACGATATGCAAACAGCAGAGGGAGAACGTACTTGTCAGATTCTGCCTCGCTGTTGCGGGGCAGGGTTTTGGGTGTGCTGAAGGGTGGGTTTTGTGTGTTCAACGATGGGTTTTACCTGTGTCTAAGGGCGGGTTGCAACACACACAAAACTCCTCCCTCAACACACCCAAAAACCGCCCCGCAACAACGAGGCAGAATCTCCCTCGGCTCTTTGCAGAGCAGCAGATACTTCCTCCACCGATCTGCGCATGCGCTGTGTTGACGTCACGCCATTTAAATAGTAAAAATAAAAAACTACTGACACTGTCCACTGCTCTACTGACCTCCATACACTCCGCACACCTATTCTGCACATACTACCCACAGCCATACAGTGGTGGGCGCTCCATTAGGGTCCATGAAGCGCTGCCCCCCAATCCATGCGCCATGTACATGCAGGGCGTTGGACGCATGGATTTCAATGGGTTCTTTTTTTTTTTTTGAAGCACATGATTAGAGCTCGAGGCTCTAATTGGCTTCAAAAAGAGCACTGCGCCCTGAGCCCACCCAATTGTGTGACAATAGCGAATTAATATTTACTATTTCCTTCCTGCTTTTCCTCCCGGCCAATCAGGAAGTGGGTCTTAAGACCAGATTGGCCGAGAGGAGAAGCGACCGTAGTCGGCGGGAGCAGAAGCAGGGGGGATGCCGCCGAGAAGGAGATGTAGGGGGAAGCTGCGGAAGCTGCCTGCGACCCTGGATGGGGTAAGTGCGGGGCTGGTAGGTGGACGGGCGAGCAATGAGAGGGGTTGTTCATCGATCGACCCGAGCAACGGGGGGTTTTTGATTTGGGGGATTTTTGGTTGATCGACAGAACAGGGGGGTCATGTAGTTTGTTTGTCGCCCCCCTCCCAAAAATGGAGCACCAACCGCCACTGCTGCCATACACTCCACACTCCTCTCCTGCATATATTACCCCCCCTTACACTCTGGACTCCTCTCCTGCATATACTACCCACCACCATACACTCCACACTCCTCTTGTGCACATACTACCCACCGCCATACACTCCGCACTCCTCCCTGCACATACTACCCACCGCCATACACTCTGCACTCTTTCCTGCACATACTACCCACCTCTATACATTCTGCACCCCTCTCCTGCACATACTACCCAACGCTGTACACGCTGCACTGTACATTTCCTATTTAACATTGGCGCATTCTATGTAAGTCATCTCAGACTCTATTAAATCACACACATTCAAGCCACACCCAATATGTAACGCGATTTAAGCCACTCCCACATTTCTAGGCGTGCCACTTTTTTATTTTATTCTTTTTTTATCAATGACTAGGGCCCACTTTTTATCTTGCATACAGGCCCACTGATTTCATGATACGCCCCTGCTGAGGACAGATATTCTCCAGTCCCTTTCTCAGCAGCCTCAGCATTTAAAATGAATGGCTCCTGTCCATTCATAAACTGAAGCAGAGTAAACATAGTTTACTCTACTCAGTTATCACAGGACACTGTAGTGATCAGTAGCAATCTCTGTGTCCAATTCAGAAATGGAAGGGGCCGGTAAATTACATACATGTATTTACCGGCCCCTTCCTCTGCTCTCCATCCTGATACATCCCCCACAGCCGGTGGGAGAGGAGAGGAGGGAAGCCAGTTGTGGAGGACAAGGGGGGCGGAGGAGGAGCACACAGGGGGCCGGAGGAGGTGAAGGACAGGGACCGGAACAGCGGCCGAAGGAGCACATGGGGGGCAGATGAGGAGGAGGACACAGGGAACAGCTGGGGATGATCGGTGCGGCGGGAGGGACAGCTGTGAGCACCGATTTTCCTGCATGACCTTTCAAATGCCATAGGAGGGAGAGGAGTAGAAGCGGCTGTCAGCTGCTTCACTGATAGCTATACAGGGAGATCGGTGCTTGCAGCTGTCCCTCCCGCTGCACCGATCATCCCCGGCTATGAACCAGGGGACCATCCATGTGTGCAGTGTGGGTCACAGTGCCCCCCCCTGAGGGGCCCATGTGCAGTGAACACCCTGCACACATGGATGATACGCCACTGGTCCTCAGTCTCTTTCTTTGACATCTCCCCTTTGTAACAGAGGCCTGTTTAGGCCCTGATATCTCACCAAAGCCTACCAACAGGGCTAATTAAAAAAAATTGCAATAAATATTAAAAAATGTAGTTGTAAAAAGAAAAAAAAAGAAAAAACTACTGACACCACTCCCCCCTGCACTACGTACACTGTCCACAGTCCCAACGAGTTCCCCCCAAAAAGCATTGTGAAAAAAATTAAAAACAAATTGAATTGTAAAAAAATAAATACATTAAAAAACTACTGACACTAACTACCCACCTTCATACACTCCGCACTTCTCTCCTGCACATACTACCCACCTTCATAGACTCCGCACTCCTCTCCTGCACTTACTACCCACCTTCATACACTACGCACTCCTCTCCTGTACATACTACCCACCTTCATACACTCTGCACTCCTCTCATGTACATACTACCTACCGTCATACACTCCGCACTCCTCTCCTGTACTGTACATACTACCCACCTTCATAGACTCTGCACTCCTCTTCTGCACATACTACCCACCTTCATACACTCCGCACTTCTCTCCTGCACATACTACCCACCTTCATAGACTCCGCACTCCTCTCCTGCACATACTACCCAGCTTCATAGACTACGCACTCCTCTCCTGTACATACTACCCACCTTCATACACTCTTCACTCCTCTCATGTACATACTACCTACCGTCATACACTCCGCACTCCTCTCCTGTACTGTACATACTACCCACCTTCATAGACTCCGCACTCCTCTTCTGCACATACTACCCACCTTCATACATTCCACACTCCTCTCCGGTACATACTACCCTTCTTCATACACTCTGCACTTCTCTCCTGCACATACTACCCTCCACCATACACTCTGCACTGTACATTCCCTATTTAACATTACTGCATTCTGCACTATGTAAGTCATCTTAGACTCTATTAAACCACATCCCCTTCAAGCCACGCCTAATATTTAGTGTAATTTAAGCCACACCCACACTTCGCCGTGGCACGCTACGCACGCCACATTTTTTTTTTGTTAATGCTTAGGTCCCACTTTTTATCTTGCACATGGGCCCACTCATTTCATGCACCTGATGTAAAGGAATGTTTTTCCAGGCTCTGCACACTCTCCTATAATAAGGAATAATCCTCTTATTTCGAGATATGTGGTGGAATGTGACATACCAAACCGTCTGTTCTAAGAAAGCTTCACTGTGTTACGAGATAAGACGCTAAAGACTAAGCAAAAACCTGGATTTTAAATATATATATTTTTATATGTCTTTACATAGAAACTGCCAATATAACATAATGAAGTGAGGGGTAAATTCAAATGAACCTGCTGATTTTTCCTGAGAAGTCAAAGTGCAGATTAAAACACAGATTAAGTGGTTCAAATACATGTAGGGTTTCATTTACCTGCCAAAGAATTTATAATTTTTTGGGCAATCGTAATTTTTGCTAGTAATACAATTACTAGCTACAGTAGTTCTCACTGAATTAGGTGAAAGAAACCAGTTTGTTTTATAGCCACTAAATTAGATTTTGGTGAATGCTTTTAATCTTATTAAATAAATATTTACAAACATACCACCAATACAAGCTTTTTCTTTCTATGAATGAGGCTTAGAAACATTCTAAAAGAATAACATCACATTCAAAACATTTGAAACTTCAGATGGAGACATTTGGAGGAAGGGGGATTTTGTCACTTTTCTGACTTTTTCACTTGTGTGTACATTTTGATCTTCAGCTGCTGGACTCTGTAAACAACACACTTTTGACAACAAAGGAGCACAAAAAAACACGCGAAAAGGAGCATACTGTAAAGCTAAACTCTCTGATTCAAAATAAAAATATGCAATATTTCATATTAACTGATAATTTTATTTTGTAGTCCTGTCAATAATACATAAAAAAGGTAAACACATACAAAGCACCAAAGACGCCCTTTATGTGTGGGATAGCTAAACAGATAAACCCGGATAAAGGAAGACTTTAGCGCTGGAAATAGCCTCTGCTAAGCACCTGAAAACCGCTTCCTATTCATTCCAGTGTGATTTTTCACACTCAGGCGGTGCGCTTGCGGGACGTTCTGAAAAGTCCTGCAAGCGGCATCTTTGGGGGGAGGGGGGGGGGGTTGGCTTCCAAAATGCCCTGCCCATTGCAATGAATGGGTAGGGCTTTCAAATCGTCTGTAAAGCACTTTGAAAGTGATGTAAAACGGGAGTTTTTAACCCACTAGTGGCCGAAAAGCGGCACAAAAGTGCCACTTAAACAGCGCTAAAGCGCCGCTAAAATGAGCGACGCTTTAGCGCTAACGGCCAGCGCTTTCAGTGTGAAAGCAGTCTAAATTGACCTGTGAATGTTGCAATATGGCAACTTATCTTAAAGTGGCAGCAAACAATATCTTTACCATGGAGAATGAATGTAACCACCCTCTAACACAGGGGTCTCAAACTCAAATTACCCGAGGGCCACAGGACAAGTTTTCATATCCCCTGGGGGCCGCATGCAAACTTTCAAACTTCAAAAACAACATTAAACTGGTATATACAGTGGTAGTTACTGCTTGATACCAGTCACTGCTTACTGCTAGATGCTTGGCAGTGTTTGCTCTGCAGAAGCCTGCAGGACCCACAGGTCAGCAGCCAGCAGGATCCCACAGGTCAGCGGCCAGCAGGATTCCACAGGTCAGTGGCCAGTAGGAACTCACAGTTCAGCGTCCAGCAGGACCCCACAGGTCAGCGTCCAGCAGGACCTCACAGGTCAGCAGCCAGAAAGACCCACAGGTCAGCGGCCAGCAGGACCCACAGGTTTCTTGGCGGTGTTGCCAGATGCTTGGCAGTGTTGCCAGATGCTTGGCAGTGTTTGCTCTGCAGAAGCTAGCAGGACCCACAGGTTCGCAGCCAGCTCCCAGCAGGATCCACCTGTGGATCCTGCTGGAAGCTGGCTGCAGACCTGAGGATCCTGCTGGCTGCTGACCCGTGGGTCCTGCTGGCTGCTGATCTGTGGGTCCTGCTGGCTGCTGACCTGTGGGGTCCTGCTAAACGCTGACCTGTGGGGTCCTGCTGGACGCTGACCTGTGGATCCTGCTGGGAGCTGGCTGCGGACCTGTGGGTCCTGCTGGCCACTGACCTGTGGGTCCTGCTGGCCACTGGCCATGGCCTATGGGTCCTGCTGGCCGCTGGCCTCTAGGACCCACAGATTAGTGGCCAACAGGACCCACAGGTCCACAGCCAGCTCCCAGCAGGATCCACAGGCCATGGGCACTTGGGTAGCTCCCAGTGTTGATGGCTATTTTGAGGTTACTGGATTGGCACTGGGGCAGGGTAAATGAGGTGTATGGGGGGGGATATATGGGATGATCATGTGGGGGTCAGCGGGGGGTGTCAGGGTCTCTTACCGTGAACTCAGCCATGGGCCAATGGCAGCTGCCAGCTTAGGCTCAGCAGGACAGGTCCTCCTCCTTGCACGGCGAGCCAATGAGTTAGACTCAGCCACGACTAACTCAGCCAATGAGTTAGACTCAGCCACGACGGTGTCCAAAAAGATCCTACTGGGAGTTGTAAGATAACATTGCATTCCTACATTGCAGGGACAAGGAGATAATGTGACAGCCTAAAGATAGACCATCTGAGATAAGGTGGACAATCTGCTTCTCTGGTACGATTTGGTGGCTTTATCAATTTCCAGAGAACAGAGACCTGAGGGTATGAGGGGACCTCAGAATTATCTTCTCTACATTAAACAATTCTTATTGGCCACCATGTCAATGCTTCTAGCAAGGTTGTGCACCAAGGTTCTACTTGTCTCGTCAGGTCCTGACTGCACATTTTTGTTTCATTTCACCAGGCTGGCTGCGCTCGCTGCTCTCCAGACTCCACCCACCGGGTGCAGGGAGCTTGAGTGCGCAGCCATAGACTACAACTCCCAGAAGCAACAGCGGCGGACGTCAGCTAGCCCCGACTTTCTCAGAGTCCACCAGGAAGGAATAAAAAACGTTGGAAGCAGGCGGCCGTTATGTAAGTATAAGTATAACGGCTTACCAGGAAATGTATCAGTATCCTGGTGGACCAGTCCTGCGGGCCAATTGTAACCGCTCCGCGTGCTGTAAATGGCCCGCAGGCCGGTACTTTGAGACCCCTGCTCTAACAGAAAGTCAGGTCATAGCAGCAAAAAAAAAAATTGGAGACTTGAAGGAGGCAGAAATCAATAAAAGCTGGTTTTCTGAGCTAAAGCAGTGTTAAACCCAAAGCCAAAAATGTAATATTTTGCAACTTGTATATAAATAGAAAGTGCTGCGCAAATAAAGTTCATAAACAACTAATGAAATTGAAGTGTGGTAGCAGTATAGAGGAGCAGGAACCACCGGTGACAATAAATATCTGAATGGTGACTTTATCCCTCCACCGCTCTTTAGATGGCCCCTCACCTCAGATATTCGACCTGAAACAGGTCACACCGCTTATAGGATTGAATGGATAAATCTGTACTCCTTCACTTCCTTCAGCTCACAATGCTCAGTGTGGGCAGATGATGAATATAAATTAGGATGAAAAACAACAAACCATAGTGTTCTCCGTATAAAATTTATTTAAATGAATGAAGACTAAAAAACGAATGAAGACTAAAAAACATCTATAACACTCACATGAAACCGGCACTCAGATCCGAGTGCCGGCCAGCAGGCTTGTGATCGTGTCTGTCGGATGACCGCGGGTGACGTCACACGCTCCTTACCCCCGTACGCGTTACGTCCTATGGGCGGGACTTCATCGGCGTGGGGCGGGATGCGTAGTGACGGCCCGCATAGTTATTATTATACTCCATGGTGACGGCGGCGCCAATCAGAAGGCCGGGAGCGAAGATCGGGAGGTCAGGCGCCTCCCTGTCCTTAATTGATGGCTAATAATTCCTATTACCTTTTACTCCTAACAGAAATTGCCTAGATCAACACCGCCAGTATTGGACAAACTTAAAATGTATGATATATAGAGATGATTACTTGCAATGTCCAAATGGCATAGATCCTCATGCATAGCAAACTTTCTAGATCCATATATCAAAAAGTATTAATATAATACGCATAAATAGATGCTGCAAAGTTGCATGCAAAAAAAGTCACATAATAAACGCATATTGTATAAAAATGATTGCTTACAATACCCGAATGGCATGTATCATCATGCACAGCAAACTAAATCTCCAAATCAGAGTATTAAAATTGATAAAAATTAAGTGCGCATAAACTAATGCTGTAAAATCGCATATAGAAAATCGCATACTAAAACTGCATACAAAATATGTATGAATAATATCGAAAAAAAGAAAGACATCACCCACGGGCATCAGTCAAAACACGATCACCTGTACAATATTAAGAGATATTAGAAAATATTAAACAATACAAAACATCATCTATTTGAAATGAAACAATTTAAATCAAAGTCGACGTTCATTCCAAAGGGGGAGAGAACTTTGGTCTCATAGATCCAAAACGATTCCCTACGACTGAGCTGTCTAATGTAATGACCACCCCTCCAGTGTCGCGGCACCTTTTCTATCCCCCAAAATTTTAGGCATTTGGGGTCTTTTTGATGAAAAAGGCGAAAATGCCTAGACACACTGTGGGTCTTTACCCCCCGCTTAATATTACTAATATGCTCTCCAATTCTTATATGAAGTGCTCTTGAGGTCCGGCCCACATACTGAAGGCCACAATCGCACTCCAGCATGTAGACCACCCCCACTGTCGAGCACGTAATCAAACCCTCAATTTTGTAACTTTTTTGTGTTGCATATGAAACAAACTCCTTGCGTCTCTTAATATTCCTGCAGGCCTTCCTGCATGTGGCACACTTCCCACATGCATAAAAGCCGGAAAGGAACCCAAATAGGCCACTAGTTACAGTCTTGGGCGGATCAATGACCCCTGGTGCCACCCGATCTCGTAAAGACGGAGCCTTACGGTATATAAACCGCGGGTGGTCGGGAAGAACTGGGCCTAGGGTCCTATCTCCTTTGAGTATAGGCCAATGTCTAGCTATAATATGTTCAAGTTTTTTATACTGGATATTATAATCAAGTATAATACGATAGCTGGATATATTGGCACTATCCTCCAAGGGTTTAGCCTTGTCTGCGACTACTATATTTCTATCAATTGCCAATACATTGGCTATTTCTGCGTCAACTGAAACTTGGGAATACCCTTTCTCCTTAAACCTCTCCGCGAGCACCTGTGACTGTGCAAGAAAATCATCATCTGATGTACAGTTACGGCGTAGGCGGATAAATTGGCCTCTGGGTATGTTGCAAAGCCAAGATTTGTGGTGGCAACTGGTGAGAGGGATATATGCATTCCTATCAGTCGTTTTAAAGTGATTCCTGGTATGGAAAGCCCCTTCTCCTTTAAATATTTCCAAGTCAAGGAATATAATTTGTTGGTGGCTGATCGTCCAAGTTAATTCGATGTTTTTATTATTGGCATTCAGCCCATCCATAAAAATTTGCAGACTGGGCATATCCCCCTCCCAGACCATAATTAGGTCGTCTATATATCGTCTGTAACATGCCAACTGAGGGGGGGGTTCGTGAAATATAGTGTCCTCCTCCCAGTGGGCCATGAACAAATTGGCCACACTGGGAGCAAACCTTGCCCCCATGGCAACTCCTCTTGTTTGCAGATAGAAGTCCCCATTTTCATCAAAAAGACCCCAAATGCCTAAAATTTTGGGGGATAGAAAAGGTGCCGCGACACTGGAGGGGTGGTCATTACATTAGACAGCTCAGTCGTAGGGAATCGTTTTGGATCTATGAGACCAAAGTTCTCTCCCCCTTTGGAATGAACGTCGACTTTGATTTAAATTGTTTCATTTCAAATAGATGATGTTTTGTATTGTTTAATATTTTCTAATATCTCTTAATATTGTACAGGTGATCGTGTTTTGACTGATGCCCGTGGGTGATGTCTTTCTTTTTTTCGATATTATTCATACATATTTTGTATGCAGTTTTAGTATGCGATTTTCTATATGCGATTTTACAGCATTAGTTTATGCGCACTTAATTTTTATCAATTTTAATACTCTGATTTGGAGATTTAGTTTGCTGTGCATGATGATACATGCCATTCGGGTATTGTAAGCAATCATTTTTATACAATATGCGTTTATTATGTGACTTTTTTTGCATGCAACTTTGCAGCATCTATTTATGCGTATTATATTAATACTTTTTGATATATGGATCTAGAAAGTTTGCTATGCATGAGGATCTATGCCATTTGGACATTGCAAGTAATCATCTCTATATATCATACATTTTAAGTTTGTCCAATACTGGCGGTGTTGATCTAGGCAATTTCTGTTAGGAGTAAAAGGTAATAGGAATTATTAGCCATCAATTAAGGACAGGGAGGCGCCTGACCTCCCGATCTTCGCTCCCGGCCTTCTGATTGGCGCCGCCGTCACCATGGAGTATAATAATAACTATGCGGGCCGTCACTACGCATCCCGCCCCACGCCGATGAAGTCCCGCCCATAGGACGTAACGCGTACGGGGGTAAGGAGCGTGTGACGTCACCCGCGGTCATCCGACAGACACGATCACAAGCCTGCTGGCCGGCACTCGGATCTGAGTGCCGGTTTCATGTGAGTGTTATAGATGTTTTTTAGTCTTCATTCGTTTTTTAGTCTTCATTCATTTAAATAAATTTTATACGGAGAACACTATGGTTTGTTGTTTTTCATCCTAATTTATATTCATCATCTGCCCACACTGAGCATTGTGAGCTGAAGGAAGTGAAGGAGTACAGATTTATCCATTCAATCCTATAAGCGGTGTGACCTGTTTCAGGTCGAATATCTGAGGTGAGGGGCCATCTAAAGAGCGGTGGAGGGATAAAGTCACCATTCAGATATTTATTGTCACCGGTGGTTCCTGCTCCTCTATACTGCTACCACACTTCAATTTCATTAGTTGTTTATGAACTTTATTTGCGCAGCACTTTCTATTTATATACATGTCTTTGAGGGATTTTTTGAGTTGACCTTAGTGTCTGCTTGCATTTATATTGTTATACCAGTCAGCGCTGAATTTCATTACATTATCTATATGTTTATTTAATTCAAGACTAATTCAGCTGCAGACTATGGAAGTTTTCACATATGTTGAGAGCAGAGAAATTATTCTCACAGATGTTTTCTCAAGAGATGGGGTTGTTCCCCAACATGACGACCTTGGATATGCTTTTAAAAAACTGGGTTATTTATTTGAAAAAAAGATAAAAACTTGGTGGGATATTGTTTCTTTTGAACAGTATTTGTCTGCCAATATTGTCCCCAGGCGTTTAAGGTGGGAACTGCCACCTAATGATGGTTTGGTCGATAATGAGTCTAACACAGAATGGTGTAATTTTTTTGTTGGGAAAAGCTTTGATCTCCTCCGGTTTCTGCTTGCTCGTAAATTGAAGAAAAAACAGCACCTGGAGAATCAGATCAAAGAAATCACTGACCGTATTGAGAGTCATAAAGATTCCAATGATTTTATTCAATTATCTGGTGAATTAAAGTCTAAACTCATTAAATGGGATAGGGAAACTAGAGACAAAAAGAGGAAGAAGTTTTTACGAGATATTAGGGACTTTGAGGGAAAACAGATCTTTAAGTGGCAAACACAAGACACAATTCCAGCTAACAACTCCTTAGGCGCAGCAGCCATGATCCCGCCACCAGAAACTAATTTACCTCCACAGGGCTATTTTAGTTATGAAATACCCCCTTCTCAAAGTGTACCCAATCTGAGTAACACATCAAGAGGGAGGGGACAGGGTCCCCCTAGAATAAACAAACGTGGTCGAGGCAAAAAGAACCATCACCCCCATCCAAGGCCTTATACAAATGGTTATGATTATCAATCCCTACAAACTGAGAACCAGTCGTGGCAAACAGTGCCCACTAAACGAAAAGGTAAATCTCAAGGGAGAAGGAACTCAATAAGAGAGACACCTGTCTATACCTCCAATTATTATGCCCCTCTACAAAACTCTCAAGATGTATCACAATACAATCAAAATCATTTTTTAGGGCAGGAGAGGACCCCCTGGAGGGGACCTCCAAGGACCCCCCTATGGGTGAGAGAACCGGCCGAACAAATGAATTCCCAGAACCAGAGGAGAGGTCCACAAGACCCAAGGAGAGACCAAGGCAGTCTAAAAAGAAAACACAGAGAGGGTCCAGGGGGGGAAGACGATTCCAAAAGGTCAAGACCCCACTAGGTACCGGCATCTTTAACCTTAGTGGTATTCCTCTCACTGCCGATGAAATATTGGTTTTAGATAGGGGCCTGAAGTTTGCTCCGGTCCGTAACCTGAACAAATTTCAGGCTTACATCAGCATTCAGAAATACGTACGTAATCTGAATATGAAAAAATATTTTCTCTCCAATGCGGTGCCACATACCACCCCTTCCGTAACTACTAGCTCTAGACATTCCAACCTTCGGAATCGCTCTGTGTTTAATCCTATTTGTAATGATAACAAACACTTAGAGGTATTCAGGAATATGGTGTGCCATGATCTTGATTTACTCAAGGTCAAAAGGGCTAGAGACTCACAGGCTATCAAGAGAGGTATTACTTCCCTTGAACAAAGGAAAGACATAGTTATCCGGCCAGCGGATAAGGGTGGTGGGCTTGTTGTGCTTAGCAAAACATACTATCAAGCAGAAATGGAGAAACTGTTGAACGACAGGAATACATATGAGCCTCTGAGGAGTGACCCTATGTTATCTTTTAAGAACAACTTACATTGTCTTATAGAAAAAGGTAAAAACAAGGGGATTCTAAATTCTAAAGAAGCTGCTTACCTGGACCCCTTCTATTGTAGGACCCCAATCATTTATATATTACCTAAACTGCACAAGAATGCAGAACAACCACCTGGTCGTCCGATCGTAAACGGAATCGATTCCGTGACTTCCAGATTGGGCCAATATCTTGACTTCTTTCTCCAGCCACTTGTTTTAAAAACCAAATCGTTTTTACGGGACACTAAGCAAATTCTTCAAATCTTATCTACCCTTCCTTGCACCCCATCTAGCATCCTTATTACTGCCGACGTGGGCTCCCTATATACTATCATTGACCACAAACAGGCTTTAGATTCAGTTAGATGGGCTCTGATGACCTCCAACCTTTCGAGTGATCACATTTCTTTCTTATTGGAAAGTTTGGAGTTTTGTTTATTAAACAATTATTTCTGGTTTAATGGGGACTTCTATCTGCAAACAAGAGGAGTTGCCATGGGGGCAAGGTTTGCTCCCAGTGTGGCCAATTTGTTCATGGCCCACTGGGAGGAGGACACTATATTTCACGAACCCCCCCCTCAGTTGGCATGTTACAGACGATATATAGACGACCTAATTATGGTCTGGGAGGGGGATATGCCCAGTCTGCAAATTTTTATGGATGGGCTGAATGCCAATAATAAAAACATCGAATTAACTTGGACGATCAGCCACCAACAAATTATATTCCTTGACTTGGAAATATTTAAAGGAGAAGGGGCTTTCCATACCAGGAATCACTTTAAAACGACTGATAGGAATGCATATATCCCTCTCACCAGTTGCCACCACAAATCTTGGCTTTGCAACATACCCAGAGGCCAATTTATCCGCCTACGCCGTAACTGTACATCAGATGATGATTTTCTTGCACAGTCACAGGTGCTCGCGGAGAGGTTTAAGGAGAAAGGGTATTCCCAAGTTTCAGTTGACGCAGAAATAGCCAATGTATTGGCAATTGATAGAAATATAGTAGTCGCAGACAAGGCTAAACCCTTGGAGGATAGTGCCAATATATCCAGCTATCGTATTATACTTGATTATAATATCCAGTATAAAAAACTTGAACATATTATAGCTAGACATTGGCCTATACTCAAAGGAGATAGGACCCTAGGCCCAGTTCTTCCCGACCACCCGCGGTTTATATACCGTAAGGCTCCGTCTTTACGAGATCGGGTGGCACCAGGGGTCATTGATCCGCCCAAGACTGTAACTAGTGGCCTATTTGGGTTCCTTTCCGGCTTTTATGCATGTGGGAAGTGTGCCACATGCAGGAAGGCCTGCAGGAATATTAAGAGACGCAAGGAGTTTGTTTCATATGCAACACAAAAAAGTTACAAAATTGAGGGTTTGATTACGTGCTCGACAGTGGGGGTGGTCTACATGCTGGAGTGCGATTGTGGCCTTCAGTATGTGGGCCGGACCTCAAGAGCACTTCATATAAGAATTGGAGAGCATATTAGTAATATTAAGCGGGGGGTAAAGACCCACAGTGTGTCTAGGCATTTTCGCCTTTTTCATCAAAAAGACCCCAAATGCCTAAAATTTTGGGGGATAGAAAAGGTGCCGCGACACTGGAGGGGTGGTCATTACATTAGACAGCTCAGTCGTAGGGAATCGTTTTGGATCTATGAGACCAAAGTTCTCTCCCCCTTTGGAATGAACGTCGACTTTGATTTAAATTGTTTCATTTCAAATAGATGATGTTTTGTATTGTTTAATATTTTCTAATATCTCTTAATATTGTACAGGTGATCGTGTTTTGACTGATGCCCGTGGGTGATGTCTTTCTTTTTTTCGATATTATTCATACATATTTTGTATGCAGTTTTAGTATGCGATTTTCTATATGCGATTTTACAGCATTAGTTTATGCGCACTTAATTTTTATCAATTTTAATACTCTGATTTGGAGATTTAGTTTGCTGTGCATGACGATACATGCCATTCGGGTATTGTAAGCAATCATTTTTATACAATATGCGTTTATTATGTGACTTTTTTTGCATGCAACTTTGCAGCATCTATTTATGCGTATTATATTAATACTTTTTGATATATGGATCTAGAAAGTTTGCTATGCATGAGGATCTATGCCATTTGGACATTGCAAGTAATCATCTCTATATATCATACATTTTAAGTTTGTCCAATACTGGCGGTGTTGATCTAGGCAATTTCTGTTAGGAGTAAAAGGTAATAGGAATTATTAGCCATCAATTAAGGACAGGGAGGCGCCTGACCTCCCGATCTTCGCTCCCGGCCTTCTGATTGGCGCCGCCGTCACCATGGAGTATAATAATAACTATGCGGGCCGTCACTACGCATCCCGCCCCACGCCGATGAAGTCCCGCCCATAGGACGTAACGCGTACGGGGGTAAGGAGCGTGTGACGTCACCCGCGGTCATCCGACAGACACGATCACAAGCCTGCTGGCCGGCACTCGGATCTGAGTGCCGGTTTCATGTGAGTGTTATAGATGTTTTTTAGTCTTCATTCGTTTTTTAGTCTTCATTCATTTAAATAAATTTTATACGGAGAACACTATGGTTTGTTGTTTTTCATCCTAATTTATATTCATCATCTGCCCACACTGAGCATTGTGAGCTGAAGGAAGTGAAGGAGTACAGATTTATCCATTCAATCCTATAAGCGGTGTGACCTGTTTCAGGTCGAATATCTGAGGTGAGGGGCCATCTAAAGAGCGGTGGAGGGATAAAGTCACCATTCAGATATTTATTGTCACCGGTGGTTCCTGCTCCTCTATACTGCTACCACACTTCAATTTCATTAGTTGTTTATGAACTTTATTTGCGCAGCACTTTCTATTTATATACATGTCTTTGAGGGATTTTTTGAGTTGACCTTAGTGTCTGCTTGCATTTATATTGTTATACCAGTCAGCGCTGAATTTCATTACATTATCTATATTTTGCAACTTACCAATCATTAGATGTGGTGGCTGCATTCATTTTCTTTTTGTTAGGCTTTTTTTCCTTCTGTTTTCACTTGGTGATCTGACCAGTAACATACCTTCCTCCACTCTGGATGAATGAGCACAGGGGGCACAGCAAACAGTGGCATTGTCAGTCTGGAGGGAGGGGAGTTAAATATACTAACGAATTGGCGCAAAACTCTGGCTCACATGTTATAAGCATTTACAGAAAAAGTTTTTTCCTTTTGGGATAAAGGTTTTACATGAATAAAGGCTGGTAATTGTAAGCACCCCTGTCAGTGTTAAATGGTTTGTCTCATCCCTGTAAAACAATACATCTGGAAGAGAGCTGGCCTTTTGAAACACAACAGACTTACTGGCTGGAACACCAGATAAAACTAGAAGAAAGAAAGCCCAAAAAAGAAAACTAATGCGGACATCACATGTAAGAATTAGTAAGCTGCAATACAATAATACCACTTTAAGAATACATACTTGAATATAATTTTTCTTTAGTTTAGTTAGTACCACTTTATTATTCCTTTTTTATTCTAGGGCATGTGTAGGCTACAATTACAATGTCATTCCAAAAGTGACGGTGAAACATATTGTGCATAAAAAATCTTGCAGGTTTACATTGTTCCTGGTACCAGGGATGATGCCATAGCACTTTGCAGGAGAGGTGATTAATTAGAGGAAGGGATGAGTGTTGGAGCATGTGCTGCTCACCACATCTGTCTGGTGGCAGCAGGGAACTCCAACTGGGTGTCAATTCTTACTCTCTATTAGTAATAGTGTCTGACATCTATACCAGCTGTTTAGAGACTAGTGGCCTCAGACACTCAGAGATTGTGCCCACAACAGCACACAGCATTACCCCGCATGCACACACGGGTCCATTCCCATTCCTAGTACCATGATTAACTCTTCAAAACACATATGTGTTTGTTTGTGGAGTTTTACTTACTGCACATCACTGCATTTGCGCTATTTTTTCAAAAAAATTAACAAATCTATTGCTTAAGCCCCCCATTTTTCTGCTTGTTTCCCCACATCTGACTACACCTTACTCATGCCAATTGTGCCTGTCCACTTTTTTGATCCTGTAGACTTCATTGAGCACACCCGTAAACACACATTTTCATACGTTTTAATGCCTGAGGAATTTCTCTCCTCCTATAGAACTGCTCTCTTCCCCTTGCCCAGCCCAGAAAACAAACTTTTAAAGCTTGATACGCTTGCAAAAACACCCTGCAATATTCCTGTAATAAAAAAAATGCCTTGACATGCCTGAAAAAGGCTTGAAAAAAAATGCTTTAAAATCCTCAGGAATATACTCTGCTCAAGTGTGATTGCAGGGTTGCTTAAAGTGGAAGAAAAGCCTACGTTCAACTATTCTTAAAAAAAAATCGCCCCCACCCCTTCCCCACCTTCCCCACTTATTCTGCCTAACCTGTATAAAAAAGATGTGTGTACTTTTTAACCACTTGCTTACAGGGCACTTAAACCCCCCTCCTATCCAGACCAATTTTCAGCTTTCAGCGCTAACGCACTTTGAATGACAATTGCGTGGTCATACAACACTGTACCCAAATTTAATTTTTATCATTTTTTCACCACAAATAGAGCTTTCTTTTGGTGGTATTTGATCACCTCTGCGGTTTTTACTTTTTATTAAAAAAATGTAAAAAACTGAATTTAAAAAAAAAAAATGTTTATTTTTTTATATTTTGTTATAAAAAATGTTAAACGGGTAATTTTTCTCCTTCATTGATGTACACTGATGAGGCGGCAGTGATGGGCACTGATAGGCGGCAGTGATAGGCACTGATGGGTGGCAGTGATGGGCACTGATGGGTGGCAGTGATGGGCAGCACTGGCAGGTGGCACTGATATGCACTACAGGTGGGCATTGATAGGTGGTACTTGTGGGCATTGATAGGTGGCACTTGTGGGCACTGTTAGGTGGCACTGTGGGCACTGTTAGGTGGCACTGTGGGCACTGTTAGGTGGCACTGTGGGCACTATTAGCTGGCACTGTGGGCACTGTTAGGTGGCACTTTTAGTGGGCACTGATGAGGCAGATGTGCCTCTTCCACTTGGGGACCGATGTCCCTCACATCTGATCCGGTGATCGGCTTTTTTTTCTACTCGCGCTGTCTTTTGTTTACATCATGTGATCAGCTGTCATTGGCTGACAGCTGATCACATGGTAAGGGGCCGGGACCGGCCCCTTACACAGATCAGTGATCAGCCGAGTCTCAGAGACTCGGTGATCACAACGCGCCCGGCGCGTGCCCTACAGGGCGCGCGCAGGGAGCGTGCACAGGGGAGGCCGTCATATGACGGCCTCCTGGGAATGTAGGTCGTCATTCGGCCATAGCGCGGATGTCTAGAGGTTAATCCACTCTGGAGCCTGACGTTACCCATAGACTCCCATAGGTCCTATGGCCCAGCCATTGTCTGTGGTCCCTCCTCTATCCTGCAGCAGTTGCTCACTGACACCTATGATAGAGTTCAGTAGGGTAGGGTAAACCCTCTGTCATTTTATTTCTTGCTAATGGAGAATTAACATTTGTGACGTGGCAAATTATGAAATCTCCAAATGCTTCTTCTTTAATGGGATAATAATGAAGCTGCTTTGCTGAAGATACTGATGGAGTTATTGCAAACACATTTTCAAAGGTTTTTTTTTTTCTAGTGATATAAAGAACAATATTATTATGTTTTATTTTATTTTTTATTTGGGCAAGTTACCACAACACCATTATCCCGTAGTTTTTAAGAACAAAGCTACAACTATGTTGGTGTTCCTTGTTAATTTTACATTGTATTTTTTAATTTTTTTTTTTTTTAATTTCTTTTTTTCTACTAACACAAAATTAGCAGAAGGAGCCCAAAGGGTGGCGCTAAAGACCTGAAAAAAAAAACGTAGTACGTCTAGTACATCACTATGTTCGGAATTGTTGGCCAACATTTGTGTGACCCTGTGTATGCAAGACAAGTTTGAGCCAACACCCTTCGGACAAAATTCCACGGTTTTGTTGGCGGAAAGTCCGATCGTGTGTACGAGGCATTAGAGTTAAGTTTCTCTTTAACAAATAACTCATTGTTTTTCTGCATGCATATTATAATCTTTCACAGGTGTACTGCACTTAGTACATATAAATTTGATAACTTATATCGCCCTTGGTTATACATGCTTGGATTGGTTCTAATACACCTAGCGACCATAGATGGGACCAGTGGCGGCTGGTGCTCAATATTGTGGGGGGTGGCACTCGCACTACACCCCCCTTCCCCGGCGCTCGCTCCATTGACGGCACTCGCACCCCTCTGCTGCGTGAGCCATAGCCTTACCTTATGCTGTGGTGCTGCGATACAGGTGCAGGGAGGTGACCGATGGCGAGCTGAACCTAGGGTAGGGCTCCAGGAAGAAGCTATTGCTGATGGGTTCATTGCTTCTTCTCCTGGCAGAACAGGAAGTGGGTCCTGAGACCAGATTAGCTGGGAATCCTTAGACTCCCTGGCCAATCGGGTCTCAGGACCCTGATTGGTCAGGAGGAGAAGCAGGAAGACATTAGCATATAATGATTTGCTAATGTCACACAATTGGGTGGGCTCAGGGCGCAGTACTCTGCGCCCTGAGCTCACCCTTTTTTTGAAGTCATTTAGAGCCTCAGGCTCTAATCATGCTTTAAAAAAAAAAACTCCACTGAAATCCTTGCATCCGGCGCCCTGCATGGAAATTAGAGGTCGGGCGCATAGATAAGGGGGGCAGTGCCCCTACGCCCCTAAGGATCGTCTGTCACTGAATGGGACTGTAACATACTTTTAAATTTAGGAGGTAAACAAAAAATCCTGGACAGCTGCACTCAAAAGAAATCTTTGATCTTTATTTAAATATGATCATAAAAATACATGCCACAGCATCACAAAGCAGGAATCTGACGCGTTTCACACTGTAGTCAGTGCTTAATCATAGCTTTTAAATTTGTATGTTTTTGAACAATATTATCATTTACATGACATCTGTTAAATTGTAATACTGTTCTAAACATGTTTGTAATATGAGATAGCCACAAGCATTATAGCAGTTTAATATATATGTAAAAGATATGTAAAGTATATAATCACCAAATTCAATATCTAATATTTATACTGTAGGTGATCGCTAAATCTGATATGTGATAAAGATATAATTTTGAGTTTGACTGTATTTAATATGAATTTTCAGCATAACTGCACTACAAGTTCTCAAAATATGAATACAGTATGTGTCAGTGTGAAATAATGGCTTTTTCATACCTGATTTGTAGGCTATACATGTTTATACTGTATGTACACAAAATGCAATGCAGAAAAATAAGACATTTATTAAGAAAATAAATTATGTGTTTACACCAAGAATGCTGAGTCAAAATCTTAGAGTGTCCAATATTTCAAGTAAGGATACTTTTGGATCACTACTCAGAAAAGTAGACCCTTACATTTAATACTGATGAGCTCTGAGAAGAGAAACAGTCTGTCTATACTCATAAATGATCATTCTCCACATGTGTTAGTATCATGCGGTCAGAGCCCAGCAGGTGAAGGTTTGACTCGTGAAGCTGTAATGTAAAGTGACATACAAACACATGTTACAGAAATACTATTATTTGACTGGCGATGGACTATTGTTTTTAACTAAGTTTTATAAGACTATCGACAAGTAAAACATTGAGGCTGATTTACTAAAGGATTTGAGACTGTTCACAAAAAAAAAATAGATTCTCTCCAATTATCCAATCATGTGCAGATGAAATAAATAAAAAAAGAATAAACAAAAGTTCTCAACTTCTACATCAATAGCTGTAAATTAGCCATTGCCTCAAGCTTTATTTGCTTAAAGTGGAATTATACTGCATCTAAGCACCACAATCCAAAAATGTTGTTTAATTCATTTTTAACAGCAATTGGAGACATTGCTGTACTCAGGGGTTCTCACCCATGCAGGGTGAGGTGTTTGGGGGGTATTTGGCTAAAGTCACTGGCTCTCTGCTCTTCCCTTCCTGCGCCCTCTGGGGTGCCTGGCTGTGGAGGAGGCAGGAGTGGATGGCTCAGGCGCCCAGGAGTTTGCTTCGAGGCTGAGCCAGCTGCCGGTCAAGGCATCTGGGTTGATTCCAGCTGTAAAGTCGGGATCTTTACCAAGCCTGGACTGGCTAAGTGACATCAGCCAACAGCGGGCTTTAGCCCACTGTTGACTGAAAAAGGGTCTCACAGTCCACACTGCTGTGATTCAAAGGAGAAGTATAGCCAAAAAAGCTGTAGCCATACTTCTCCTTTAACCACTTGCAGACTCTCCCATGCACATATATGGCAACATGGTGGCCACTCTGTGCCAGATCACGTACATGTGGCACTGATTACTGTATTAGTGTCACTGGTGATGTCAGTGTCAGTCAGAAATTAGATTTTTTTTTTTCTTGGAAATGTTTTATAGCAGAAAGTAAAACATATTTTATTTTTAAAAATGTCGGTATTTTTTCCTTTATATATTCAAAAATAAAAAAACCCCATTGGTGATCAAATACCACCAAAAGAAAGCTCTATTTGTGTGACAAACTGACATAAATTTTATTTGCATACAATGTTACATGACCGCACAATTACCAGTTAAATTAGCACAGTGCTGAATAGCAAAAAATGCCCTAGTCAAGAAGGGGGTAAAAGCTTCCGTAGGTCAAGTGGTTAAGGAAATTTTCCCTCCAAGTAGCCCAGAGGAGGATCTCTTCTCTGCCCCTTCAGCGCTCACTAGAGCATCAGGCTCTGGAGGGGGTAGGAGGAGCTGGCTCAGTCTCCCAGCAGTTCACAGAGAGTGTTAAAAAAGTATTAACCAGTGCATCCCAAAGGATACTAAATTTAAAAGAGCTAATAAAAGCCCTGGGTGGCTTGACGCCAACGTAAAAAATCATATAAAATCAAAGGAGAAGGCCTTCAAAAAATACAAGGCTGAGGGATCACCATCAGCATTTCAACTGTACAAAGAATACAATAAGAAATGTAAGGGTGTAATCAGGGCAGCTAGGATAGAACACGAAAGGCACATAGTGAAGGAGAGTAAGAAAAATCCCAATATATTCTTTAAGTACATAAATAGTAAAAGAGGGATCAATTTCCCCCACGATCCAGAACACCATGGTGTGAACGGAGCCTAAGATAATTGGTCATTAACGCGGAAGTCTGGCATGTTCACCCTGGGCTCTAGATGAACTTGTTCAGGCACTAGTGACAACTACAATGGATTCTTTTTTGGTTGTTTCTCTTTAAAGTGGATGTAAACCCGATTCATGAAATTTGACCTAAGCCCATATAGCTGTAGTGTTTTCTTATCTCTCTCCAAAACCCAGAGTACCGTGTCTTTCTGCTGCTCCGTTCTTCTGATATCAGCATGATAACTTCTGACAAGTTCTTCGACAACCGAGTTAAAACCAGCCTGACATATGTGTCAGGGTGGGTGCTATAAATAGATTAGCAGACAGCTGGTCTATTCACAGCACATGATTTCTGCACATTCCTTTCTTCCTGTGGAGAGGGGGTGTGTGCCTTTCCTCCAATCAGCTGTCACACAGTTTATGCCAAGAATCCACACCCAGTGGTGAACAGGAAGAAAGACTTCTATTACAATGTGAACTTTCTACAGATTATAGCAGGTTGAAGACAGCAGACATAAATGTAAAACTTATGTAGGGAGATTGAGGCTGTTCACTTCATTGGGTATATGTGAGAGTTTACATCCACTTTAATCTTTTATGGATATTGATTGCCATGCCCTTGTATAACAGTATCACTAAGGAAAGTATTGTGAATGTATAGGGAGTTTTGTGGAAAGTTGACCAGAAGATTGAGAGCTGCAAACAGCAAGATGTTGAGTTCCATGTTGAAAGAGTAAGTGCAGCTCACTTGTACAACTACTAGCTGCTGATATCTTTCCACATAGCCAGCCATACATGGATCAAAATTCCACAGTTTTGATCAATGTATGGGCACCCTGGTTGTATAGAAGTTGATCTACCAGTCTACTTCTGTATAACCAGTCTGTCAGATCATTTTCCGCTCGATCAGCACTGTTGGCTATATTGATCAGTTAATTCTGATGAAGGCAGAATACACAGGATTCCCTCATCCACCTCAAATGTGGGAATTGGGTCACCTATGGCCATCTTTAGTGAATACCTTATCTAGGAAAAATTCAATTTCCCCCCTCCTCATACAACATTATAAGCCCTGACGAAAGTTAGCCTGTGCAATGCACATTTGGAATCCCCCCACCCCCCTGAAAACCAAAAGATTTTTGGCTAGACCCTCAGTTTACAAAATATGCTTAATAAAGTAACTATACATCCATAGGTGTGTGCAGCCTATTGCATTAGGTTGTGCAACCCAAAGCTCAAATGCACACATACCCTGTATATGACAACGGAGACATCCAAGCTCCAATATGTGGAAAAACATAAAAGTCCAATATGCAGCACCTTGTAGATTTATTAAAGTGGTTGTAAACCCACGATCAAAAAACAAAAGAAACAAAAAAAAACTGCAAGACAAAGGCATATTGAGCTAGTATACATAGCACACTAGCTCATTATGAATTACTTACCTGAGATCGAAGACCCCGCAGCGGTCCTTGTACACCGATCCGGCCAGCGACATCGCTCCTGGAGTTACTTCCGGGTAACGCGGGCTCCGGCGCTGTGATTGGCCTTGAGCCGCGGTGATGTCACTCCAGCGCATGCACACGGGAGCGCTGGTAACAGCACACTCCCTGAAGCAGCGGCACGTATGTGCCATTGCTTCAGTGCGCATGTGCCGATGATGTCGGCACATGCAGATACAGGGAATATCTCCTAAACCGTGCAGGTTTAGGAGGTATCCGGGGTAGCTACATTTAAGCCTTATTTTAGGCTTACCTGTAGCAAAAAGTGGTTGTAAAGGGTTTACAACCACTTTAAGAGAGTCAAAAACTGATCAAATTATATACTGTGTGCTGTGGCCTGTTTTTTTATGTGGCTGGAGCTGTGTGCAGGCAGCCTATGTTACGCTATGGGGACACAGCAACTGTACGAACACAGCCACAGGTCCTAATTTGCAGGCGTGTGGATGCAGATGTATGGCCCTGAATATAGACAGTGTGCATTTGGGGGCCCCACACCTGCACACTTATTGAATTAGGACCCGTGGCTGTTTTCATACAGCTGCTGCATCATCATAGAGTAACAGGCAGCTACAGCAGCACAAACATAATCCCACTGTATGGGCCTGTGAGAATGAGCCCTTAATTATTATTTGTATTTATTATTATTTTTTACATTTCTTTTATTTATTTTTTTACTTTTTTGTTTTTTTTTACAACTTTTTAAATTATGCTTAATTAATTGAAAATATTATACTAGTAAAAATCTGTTTAAGTGGTAATAAAGTCATGTTTTGAAAAACTGTTCTGAGTATGGGCAGACAGTTACAGGAGAACAGGAAGAATCAATTAAATTATGAGAGTGCTCATCAACACGCTCGCAGCTCATTGAGAACTATAAACCGTTTGCTGCAATGGAAGGCTGGATTTGTAGTTCAGTCATTCATTTACAGAATTGTGTGAATGAATGACCTGGCTGTGTAGGTGGCGCCCCACACAGCTGCACTGTTTCAAATTGTGACAGCGGGTGCTGGAAGAGGATCCCATGCCAGCTGTCACTATGGGGGGGGGGGGGGGGGTTGCCTGTGCGAGTGGAGGTTGCTGCACATGTTACCCCCTAAATTTGGGTGTAACATGCAATATGTTCAAAAAGGTGAACTTATTCTTTTAGCTTTTCAGTTATAGATAGCCATGAAAATATATTATTTATACCAAAAGTGACTGTTCTTATCAGAATAAATCCAGTAGACATTACTCTGGATCCCTCATTCCTGAGTGATGAAGCTACCTAGTTATAAAGAGCAGAGAACAAATCTATGGTCTTATTTGCAACAGCACAAAATGTATAGCTGACATCTTCTAGGGAATATAATTATCTGAGTTTCCGTGGATTTGCTCTGAGTTTTCTCCCACACAGTGCAAGAAAATGAGAAATGAAAATGTTATAATTTTTTTGAGACAGATAGAGCTTTCTTTTGGTGATATTTAATCACCAATGTTTTTTTTATCTTTTGCTATATAAATAAGGTAATACTGAAAATGATTTTTCTTTTCTGTTCTAAAGTTTTGCAAATAAATAATCTTTCTTCATAAATTTAGTCCAAAATGCATTCTGCTACATTTTTTTGGTAAAAAAAATAACCCAAACCAGTGCATATTATTTAGTCTGTGTGAAATATATATAGTTTAAAAACTATGGTACACATACTTGAAAATTGATCAGTCCTAATGTACTGATGGCTTATCTCATTTCTTGAGGCCTTAAAATGCCAGAACAGTACAAATAATGATGACTCTTTGTTGGAAAGTAGACACCAGAAAGTGTTTAGTAAGAGGCATGGTGAGTTTTTTGAAGTTGTCATTTTTTTGAAAATGAAGAAATTGAATACATTTTTTTTTCACTTTTTTTTTTTGCATACTGCTTTTGTCATCAAAGTGACACTGCACTTTTCTGGGGTAGTGATCAGGATTCTTTTTTTTCCCCACTATGATAGCTTCTTACATTAATGATCACTGTATAAGCAATTTTTTTTTTTTTTATGAATTACATCCATTCATGCTCCATTGTGTACAATTATGATAGGTGTTATTGACCACAGCTATCAAATAATACAGGTCTGCTGTGATTGACCCTGCACCATCTGATCGCTGTGACCAGTCACAGAGATCACAATAGTATGTAATGGTTATGAATAAAAGCCACTGTGTACAACTGACATGTCATTGCTGTGATTGGTCACATTGATCACAAGGTACCAGGCCCATGCACAACGATCTGTGCTCCGCTGTATCTAGTGGTTCATGCCAATGAACGGCCCCTAGGGTGTGCACAGGGCACATGAGTGGGTGGACGTCATATGACATCCACCCAGAATAACAAAGCACCCGTCTGGCTGGATTATTATAATAGGCTGGGAGGGAGGTGGATATAATCCAGCTTTGTGATTGTCCTTTTCATCCTTCTTAGCTGAAAATAACAGTCATTACGATTTGTAAATGTCATGTG
This sequence comes from Lithobates septentrionalis, assembly GCA_037952835.1. Lineage (NCBI taxonomy): Eukaryota > Metazoa > Chordata > Amphibia > Anura > Ranidae > Lithobates > Lithobates septentrionalis. The sequence goes on along the minus strand of JBBDGP010000346.1, from coordinate 1,104,693 downwards.
ATATTATTTTCCCTCCAAGAGAAATACTCAAACTCCTATGACATATTCATGAGAGGTGAAGAGATCCTAACTGGTGCTCAGAAAGTATACAACGCTCAGCTGCTGACGGAAAGAGCGCTATATAATGGGATTGGTAAGGAAAATGTGCATACTTTTCTACTGTGTTTGCAAAAGGCAATACTGTGCAGCATCACTAGCAGGGCAAACATATCTGAACCAGGGAGACACACCAGAATATTTTCCTATGTCAGGGTGTTGGTTGCCTTCATTCATTTGCACATAGATTACCAGAATTTAGGATCTACAGTAAGTAAGGGCTGTAGTTTCATCCTACCCATCTATAGGCTTTACTTCAACCACTTCCATGGTTCCATCCTGTGACCCCCTCCCCCCCTATACCTCATGTGAGGGACACAGATATATAATACTCCTGAAAGTGTTGAATACGGAAGTGTCTGCTGGGGGCTGCAGCGCTGGAATGATGGGAAGGTAGGAGACACAGAAAGCTAGGGAGGCGAGTATACTTCCTCTTCCATTGTAGAAACCACTAAAGGTATCCACCTTTTATAAAAAAGTACAGTATAAATTAATAGAATGAAAAATACATAAAGTAAAATATAAAAGTGGTTTTGTTACATATTTTGCTTTCAAGTCTGCAGAGCATTGCAACCGCAATCTGTGCATCATGTGTGCAATGGCTTATGCATTGTTTACCCCAGCTCCACGGACTTTGTTTTGGGACTAAAGGTAGTAAACAATGGACCACATGTGCAGTGACGTCACCGCACATGTTTTAATGCAATATACAAGCCCCTGTGCCCTAGTGGCAGATGAAACTTGTGGTCTTCTTATTCAAAGATTCACTAAATTTATCATGAGATTCAGATAGGAGGGAGGGTTGAGGAATGTGATCTTGTTTCATGTGATTTTATGCGATCTTGTACATTAAAGGGCTAAGAGGCAGTGTAAAAATGTAAATAAGATTTTTTTATCATAAAATCTGCTCATTTAACACTCAATATCAATAATCTTGCATAAGACTGGTTATTATAGGTTATTTTTGGTTGTTGCTTTGGTTCATTTGTTTTACTGGACATACAGTGCATCCAGGAAGTATTCACAGTGCTTCTTTTTCCACAATTTGTTATGTTACAGCCTTATTAAAAATTGATTACATTCATTATTTTTCTAAAAATTCTACAAACAATACCCCATTATGACAACATAAAAGAAGTTTGTTTGAAATCTTTGCAAATTAAAAAAAAAAAAAAAACGAAAAAAAAAAAATCACATGTACGTAGATAGTCACAGCCTTTGCTCAATACTTTGTTGAAGCACCTTTGGCACCAATTACAGCCTCAAGTCTTTTTGAGTATGATGCTACAAGCTTGGTACACCTATTTTTAGGCACTTTCTCCCATTCTTCTTTGCAGGACCTCTCAAGCTCCATCAGGTTGGATGGGGAGCGTTGGTGCACGGCCATTTTCCGATCTCTCCAGAGATGTTTAATCGGGTTCAAATCTGGGCTCTGGCTGGGCCACTCAAGGACATTCACAGAGTTATCCCATAGCCACTCCTTTGTTATCTTGGCTATGTACTTAGGGTCATTGTCCTTTTGGAAGATAAACCTTTGTCCCAGTCTGAGGTCCAGAGCGCTCTGGAGCAGGTTTTCATCAAGGATGTCTCTGTACATTGCTGTATTCATCTTTTCCTTGATCCGGACTAGTCTCCCAGTTCCTGCTGATGAAAAACATCCCCACAGCATGATGCTACCACCACCATGCTTCACTGTAGGGATGGTAGTGACCAGGTGATGAGCAGTGCCTGGTTTACTCCAAACATGACGCCTGCCATTCAGGCCAAAGAGTTGAATCTTTGTTCCATCAGACCAGAGAATTTTGTTTCTCATGGTCTTAGTGTCCTTCAGGTGCTTTTTTTAAAAATCCAGGTGGGCTGTCATGTGCCTTTTACTGAGTGGTGGCTTCTGTCTGGCCACTCTACCATACAGGCCTGATTGGTGGAATGCTGCAAGGATGAATGTTCTTCTGGAGGGTTCTCCTCACTACACAGAGAAACGCTGGAGCTCTGTCAGAGTCTCCCCTGATTGCTCAGTTTGGCCGGCACGGCCCACTCTAGGAAGAGTGCTGATGGTTCCAAACTTCTTCCATTTATGGATGATGGACACCACTGTGTTCATTGGAGACCTTCAATGCTGCAGACATTTTTCTGTACTCTTCCCCAGATCTGTGCCTCGATACAATATACAATCCTGTCTCAGAGGTCTACAGACAATTCCATGGACTTCATGGCTTAGTTTGTGCTCTGACATGCACTGTTAACTGTGGGACCTTATATAGACAGGTGCGTGCTTTTCCAAATCATGTTCAATCAACTGAATTTACGGACTCCAATCAAGTTGTAGAAACATTTCAATGATGATCAGAGGAAACATGATGCACCTGAGCTCAATTTTGAGTGTCATGGCAAAGGCTGTGAATACTTACAGGTATGTAATTGTAATTTTTTCGTTTTTTTATTTTTAACCTCCCTGGCGGTATTCCCGAGTCTGGCTCAGGGTGGATTTTCAGTACCAAAAGCGGTAACCCTGAGCCAGACTCGGGATCGCATCGCAGGATCCATGTAGAGGTTACTTACCTTGTCCCCTGGATCCTGCGATGTCTCCCCGCTGTGATCTGCGAGCCGCTGTGTCTCGCTAGATTCACAGTGCCGAGCTCCGTTCCCTGTTGTGACGCACGGGAACGGAGTTCGGCGCCAAATTCAAAAAGTAAAAAACACAGTATAGATACAGTATACTGTAATCTTACAGATTACAGTACTGTATCAAATAATTACACATCCCCTTTGTCCCTAGTGGTTTGTCCAGTGTCCTGCATGCAGTTTTATATTATAAATACTATTCTTTCTACCAGGAAACTGGAGATTGTCCATAGCAAACAAAAAATGTCCGCTTACGTCAAAAGTGCTTTTAGACCAGCTAGAAAACAGCGATAATAAATTAGAATCACTTGCAGAATTGAGCGATAGTGATTTGTGGGGAAATTCGTCATCAAAAACTAAAATTAATGACAGCGACAATTCTGCAACTGAGCAAATTTCAGTGTTTTTGATTTGATTACATTATTGAATAATTGTTATTATTATTATATTATTATTTGTTATAATTATTTATAGTTATGTATTATATTATAATTTATGATTTCATGTTTCAAACTTTCTCATACCCGGGATGTCTTTTAGACTCTTGCTTGGACAGATTTAAGTGAGTTATTCCTAAGAATTACAGGCCTACAATATAAAACACCAAATTTCCGTAATCATACCGCCAGGGAGGTTAATACATTTGCAAGGATTTCAAACAAACTTCTTTCATGTTGTCATTATGGGGTATTGTTTGTAGAATTTTGAGGAAAATGATGAATTCAATCCATTTTGGAATAAGGCTGTAGGCACTCAAGCCTCTTTTGCCGTTACTCGACGCCCTCCCCATCAGCAGAGCAGCACAGGGAAGTGTGAGTGAGACACTAATGCTTTCCAATTTCAGAATTCCCCACACTTGCACTGAGGGGGGAAGCACTGTGCCCCCACACATTGTAAAAGATGGGAAACATTGTTTGGTTCTCTAATTTTGCTGTAGCTGCGATCGTCAGCTTTGTCATTGGCCAATCACAGTCCTGCTAGCCCCGTCCACCATCTGGAGGAAGATGACTCGCTTGGTTGCCGCTACCAATCTCAGAAAGAAGGGATTTCACTGTGATTGTTAAAACCCCAATCAGGTGACAGTTTGTGGAATTACTGTTGAGTTTCTGGGAACTTTATTGAAACTATTCCTGAACTTTTGTGTCACTTACTACTGAACCCCTGCACTCTGTGTCTTTTTAAGCCACAGCCAGTATTCAGCGCAATGAAAATCACACCCAACTTTTTCTCAGCTTTGGGGGATCAACTTATGATCCTGGTAGATGTATCTCATCTCTGTTTCCTTTCACCACTCTGCATATCACTGTCATGAGAGGGTTTACCGATTGGTAGCGCTATTGGCCTCTTGGATCGCAGTACCAGTGTCCACCAGCGGGTGTCTTCCAACACCTGGGACCTGCAGTAAGAGGTCTCTCCTGCTGGTGGCACTGTTGCATCCTTGGGTCGTAGTACCGGTGTCCACAAGCGGGTGCACTCCAGCAGTGTGGAGCAAACAGCACCCTCTGCGCTCAGGTGTGACTTGAAGTCAATTATAGTCAGTCCTATAAATACCTGGCAAGCCCTCATATGCTTGCCTTGGTATCTTTCTTTCTTGCGCCCTGAACCTGTATCCTGAACCTGTATCCTGAACCTGTATCCTGAACCTGTATCCTGAACCTGTATCCTGAACCTGTATCCTGACCTGTATCCTGAACCTGTTATCCTGTAAACCTGTATCGGACCCTGAACCTGTTCCTTAGCCTGTATCCTATCACATCCATTATCTCCCTTTCCCAACCTGCCCTTGTTCAGTTGCTGATCTCCTGTGTATGACCTTGGCTTGGCTAACGTTTATGTCTCTGGTATATCCCTTGTTCCTGCTGACCTGCTGTGTATGACCCTGGCCTGGCTGACATCTGTAATTTCGGTATTGTCCCTTGCTATATATATATTGTTGTTTGTAGTGGGGTTGTTGTGTTGGTTTGCACTATCTGTATTTTCTGAGTCATCACTTATTTTAATAAATATTATTTATTTCATTTACATGCGTTTGGGTTATCTCTGTGCAGTCCACACAGTCTGGTCACACCTGTTCATGACAGTATACCAAGGCCATCCCTGACCAGACGTGGCTGCACTGAGAAACCGTCCTGTTACGGTGGGCGCGCAAAAGATGGACTTTGATGAAATTAGTTTATTATTATCTGCTGGCGGCAGAGGATAATGAATATTGCCGTCAGACTCTTAAAGATTGGACCCGTGACCAACTGCTGAAAACGATCCAAACAGCCCATTTACTAGTAGATCGGGGTCATGCGTTGTTTGAGGATGTTCAGCCTTTGATCCAGTTGTGTGCAGAGTCGGCCTTGTCATGCATACCCGAAGGTAGTGACGATTTCTCCCCTCCTTTCAGTTGTGACCAGGTTGAATCCCTGGTATGGTTGTTAGAGGATGATCCGGCTTTCTTTGATGAACATTATTCCGCTTGTTCCCAGCAGGTGTTATCCGATTGCATTTATTCAGTACAATCTCTGGTTAGTCAGGCTGTGTGTGAATCAGCGTTTGTTCAACCTGTGCTGCAGGCATGGTCAGATCTCCTGTCTTTAGCTAAGCCACAATATTCCAGCCCTGCCATTAATCATCTGCCTTCCAAAAAATCTATCTCCCCGTCGCCTATGGCAACCTCAGCTACAACCCAGTTTAATCAGCTCCCTACCAAATACTACCACCCAGTCTCCAAGTGTCGCACCTATCCTGCCTTCAATCCACCTGTCTCTTCTCCTCCACCTGTAACAGTTCCACAAAACCCTTCTCTAGCTACAGTTCCTTGCAGTGGCGGAATTACCAGGGTCGCAACAGTCGCAGTTGCGACTGGGCCCGGCATTCAGCCACTGTGGGGGGGCCCAGCGGGGTTGATCTTCACACCCGACTCTGAGCGGAGATCGTGTGTCATAGATTAATAGCACAGAGAGACTCCGGCGGCATTAATGTTCTATTTGTCGGTTCTCTCTGGCACGGATGAGAGAGGAGGACACACAGCTGATCTTACTGCTCCCCCTTCTCCCCCCTCCTGTGTGTTCCGCGGGAAATGTGAGCTCTTTAGCTTCACACTTGAGTGCCCGCAGAGCACAGAGGAGAGGGGAGGGGGTAGAAGGGGGAGCAGTAAGATAAGCTGTGTGTCCTCTCTCATCCATGCCAGAGAGGACCGACAAATAGAACATTAATGCCGCCGGAGTCTCTCTGTGCTATTATTCTATGACACACGATCTCCGCTCAGAGCTGTGCTGTCCTGAGAAGGCAGAAATAGAAAGAATAGATAGAAATTAATAGCAGGGACTGATGAGCACTAATAGAAGGCACTGATGAGCACTAATAGAAATGAATAGCAGGGACTGATGAGCACTAATAAAAGGCACTGATAGAAGGCACTGATGAGCACTAATAGAAGGCACTGATGAGCAGTGATAGAAATTAATAGCAGGGACTGATGAGCACTAATAGAAGGCACTGATGAGCACTGATAGAAGGCACTGATGGGCACTAATAGAAGGCACTGATGAGCACTAATAGAAGGCACTGATGAGCACTAATAGAAGGCACTGATGAGCACTGATAGAAATTAATAGCAGGCACTGATGAGCACTAATAGAAGGCACTGATGAGCACTAATAGAAGGCACTGATGAGCACTAATAGAAGGCACTGATGAGCACTGATAGAAATTAATAGCAGGGACTGATGAGCACTAATAGAAGGCACTGATGAGCACTGATAGAAGGCACTGATGAGCACTAATAGAAGGCACTGATGAGCATTAATAGAAGGCACTGATGGGCACTGATGAGCACTAAGAGAAGGCACTGATGAGCACTGATAGAAGGCACTGATGGGCACTGATAGAAATTAATAGCAGGGACTGATGAGCACTAACAGAAGGCACTGATGAGCACTGATAGAAGGCACTGATGAGCACTAATAGAAGGCCCTGATGAGCACTGATGAGCACTAATAGAAGGCACTGATGAGCGCTGATAGAAATTAATAGCAGGGACTGATGAGCACTAATAGAAGGCACTGATGAGCACTGATAGAAGGCACTGATGAGCACTAATAGAAGGCACTGATGAGCACTAATAGAAGGCACTGATGGGCACTGATGAGCACTAATAGAAGGCACTGATGGGCACTGATGAGCACTAATAGAAGGCACTGATGAGCACTGATAGAAGGCACTGATGAGCACTAATAGAAGGCACTGATGAGCACTAATAGAAGGCACTGATGGGCACTGATGAGCACTAATAGAAGGCACTGATGAGCACTGATAGAAGGCACTGATGAGCACTGATAGAAGGCACTGATGAGCACTGATGGGCACTGATGAGCACTGATAGAAGGCACTGATGAGCACTGATGGGCACTGATGAGCACTAATAGAAGGCACTGATGAGCACTGATAGACGGCACTGATGAGCACTGATAGAAGGCACTGATGAGCACTGATAGAAGGCACTGATGAGCACTAATAGAAGGCACTGATGGGCACTGATGAGCACTAATAGAAGGCACTGATAGACGGCACTGATGAGCACTGATAGACGGCACTGGTGAGCACTAATAGAAGGCACTGATAGACGGCACTGATGAGCACTGATAGACGGCACTGATGAGCACTGATAGAAGGCACTGATGGGCACTGATGAGCACTGATAGAAGGCACTGATGGGCACTGATAGAAGGCACTGATGAGCACTGATAGACGCCACTGATGAGCACTGATAGAAGGCACTGATAGAAGGCACTGATAGAAGGCACCGATGAGCACTGATAGAAGGCACCGATGAGCACTGATAGAAGGCACTGATGAGCACTGATAGACGGCACTGATGAGCACTGATAGAAGGCACTGATGGGCACTGATGAGCACTGATAGAAGGCACTGATAGAAGGCACTGATGGACACTGATAAAAGGCACTGATGGGCACTGATAGGAGGCACTGATGAGCACTTATAGGAGGCACTGATGAGCACTTATAGGAGGCACTGATGAGCACTGATAGGAGGCACTGATGGGCACTGATAGGAGGCACTGATGAGCACTTATAGGAGGCACTGATGAGCACTGATAGGCCACATTGATGAGCACTGATAGGCTGCACTGATAGGAGGCACTAATGTGCACTGAAAGGCTGCACTGATAGGTGGCATTGATGGGCGCTGATAGGTGGTACTGATGGGCACTGAGGAACACTGATAGGCAGAACTCAGGCAGTATTGATGGGCTTTGATGGACAGAATTGAAGAGTACTGATAGGTGGCACTGATGGACGCAGTTAGGTGGCATTAATGAGCACTGATAGGTGGTGCTGATAGGCAGAATTGATGGGCACTAATAGGCAGCATTAATGAGCACTGATAGGTAAAACTTGCAGTTGGAAGTGATGGGCACTGATAGGCGGCACTGATGGGCACTGATGATTGGGGCACTGATTATCAGTGTAAACAATTTACTGACATTCTTTACAGTTAATGGCAGTCCTTTCCTAACACAAACACAGCGTGTGAGGAAAGGGCTGTGGATAACCAGTCTGTTTACATGTGATCAGCTGATCACATGGTAAAGGGCCGATGTGATTGCGCTGGATGCATGTCCAAGGGGTCATGTGGGAAGCACGGTTTTGGGAGGATGTCCATGGACACCCTCCCAAAATTGGAAGCCGGGGCTCGGGTGGAAGGGGGGCCCATCATGGTTTCTTGCACCGGGGCCCTGAAGGTTCTAGTTACGCCTCTGGTTCCTTGGTCTTCCTTCTGCCCAGCTACTTTCTTTTCTTACAGCCCTGCACCTACATACAAAACTGCACGGGCTAAACCAAAAAAGAAACGGAAGTTCTTCCCCACTCACACAATCCTGCCAGTAACCCAACCTGCTCCCACTCTCCAGTCTGATATGCCTGCCTTCCAGCCGGATGTCCCGATGCCTGCCTCCCAGCCGGATGTTCCGATGCCTGTCTCCCAGCCGGATGTCTCTGCCTTCCAGCTTGATGTCTCTGCCTTCCAGTCTGGTATGCCCACCTTCCAGTCTGATGTGCCCACCTTCCAGTCTGATGCACCCGCTCTCCAGTCTAATGCACCTGCTATCCAGTCTGATGTGCCTGCCTTCCAGCCGGATGTCCCAATGCCTGCCTTCCAGCCAGATGTCCCGATGCCTGCCTTCCAGCCGGATGTCCCGATGCCTGCCTTCCAGCCGGATGTCCCGATGCCTGCCTTCCAGCCAGATGTCCCGATGCCTGCCTTTCAGCCAGATGTCCCGATGCCTGCCTTCCAGCCGGATGTCCCGATGACTGCCTTCCAGCCGGATGTCCCGATGTCTGCCTTCCAGCCGGATGTCCCGATGCCTGCCTTCCAGCCGGATGTCCCGATGCCTGCCTTCCAGCCGGATGTCCCGATGCCTGCCTTCCAGCCGGATGTCCCGATGCCTGCCTTCCAGCCGGATGTCCCAATGCCTGCCTTCCAGCCGGATGTCCCGATGCCTGCCTTCCAGCCGGATGTCCCGATGCCTGCCTTCCAGCCGGATGTCTCGATGCCCACCTCCCAGCCTGATGTGCCAGCATCTCAGCCTGATGTGCCAGCTTCTCAGCCTGATGTGCCAGCTTCTCAGCCTGATGTGCCAGCTTCCCAGTCTGATGTGCCAGCTTCCCAGTCTGATGTGCCAGCTTCCCAGTTTGATGTGCCAGCTTCCCAGCCTGATGTCTTGCAGCTTGCCTTCCAGCCTGATGTCTCGAAGATTGCCTCCCAGTCTGATGTGCCAGCTTCCCAGTCTGATGTGCCAGCTTCCCAGTCTGATGTGCCAGCTTCCCAGTCTGAAGTGCCAGCTTCCCCGCCTGATGTCTCGATGCCTGCCTACCAGCCTGATGTGCCTGCTTCCCAATCTGATGTGCCTGCTTCCCAGTCTGATGTGCCTGCTTCCCAGTCTGATGTGCCAGCTTCCCAGTCTGATGTGCCAGCTTCCCAGTCTGATGTGCCAGCTTCCCAGTTTGCTGTGCCAGCTTCCTAGCCTGATGTCTTGCAGCTTGCCTTCCAGCCTGATGTCTCGAAGATTGCCTCCCAGTCTGATGTGCCAGCTTCCCAGTCTGATGTGCCAGCTTCCCAGTCTGATGTGCCAGCTTCCCAGTCTGATGTGCCAGCCTTCCAGCCTGATGTCTCGAAGCTTGCCTTCCAGCCTGATGCCTCGATACCTGCCTTCCAGAGTGATGTGCCTGCCTTCCAGTGTGATGTGCCAGTTCCCCCGTCTGTTGTCTCGAAGCTTGATTTCCAGTCTGATGTGCCAGCTTCCCAGTCTGATGTGCCAGCTTCCCAGTCTATTGTCCCAGTGCCTGCCTTCCAGCCTGATGTCTCAGTGCCAGCTTCCCAGACTGACGTGCCAGCTTCCCAGACTGACGTGCCAGCTTCCCAGACTGACGTGCCAGCTTCCCAGACTGACGTGCCAGCTTCCCAAACTGATGTGCCAGCTTCCCAGACTGACGTATCTGCTGCCCAGCTCGAAGTGCCCATGCCTGCTGCCCAGCCTGATGTGCCTGCTGCCCAGCTCGAAGTGCCCATGCCCGCTGCCCAGCCTGATGTGCCTGCTGCCCAGCTCAAAGTGCCCATGCCCGCTACCCAGCCTGATGTGCCTGCTGCCCAGCTCGAAGTGCCTGCTGCCAAGCTCGAAGTGCCTGTGCCCGCTGCCCAGCCTGATGTGCCTGCTGCCCAGCTCGAAGTGCCTGTGCCCGCTGCCCAGCCTGATGTGCCTGCTGCCCAGCTTAAAGTGCCCGTGCCTGCTGCCCAACCTGATGCGCCTGCTGCCCAGCTCGAAGTGTCCGCTGCCCAGCTTGGTGTATTCCTGCCCGCTGTCATCTCGGATGTGCCCGCTGTCATCTCGGATGTACCCGCTGTCATCTCGGATGTACCCACTGTCTGCTCGGATGTGCCCGCTGTCTGCTCGGAGGTACCCCCTGTCTTCTCAGATGTACCCACGGTCCAGTTTGATGTATCCGATGCCCAGCCTGATGTGCCCTCATCTGTTCGGTTGGAGGCCATGAACTTTGGACAATTGCACCTTGTTGGAGCGTCCGGAGGCCGCTCCTTTAGGGGGGGTACTGTAATGAGAGGGTTTACCCATTGGTGGCCCTATTGGCCTCTTGGATCGCAGTACCAGTGTCCACCAGCGGGTGTCTTCCAACACCTGGGACCTGCAGTAAGAGGTCTCTCCTGCTGGTGGCACTGTTGCATCCTTGGGCCGTAGTACCGGTGTCCACCAGCGGGTGCACTCCAGCAGTGTGGAGCAAACAGCACCCTCTGCGCTCAGGTGTGACTTGAAGTCAATTATAGTCAGTCCTATAAATACCTGGCAAGCCCTCATATGCTTGCCTTGGTATCTTTCTTCCTTGCGCCTTGAACCTGTATCCTGAACCTGTATCCTGAACCTGTTATCCTGTAAACCTGTATCGGACCCTGAACCTGTTCCTTAGCCTGTATCCTAGCCCATCCATTATCTCCCTTTCCCAACCTGCCCTTGTTCAATTGCTGATCTCCTGTGTATGACATTGGCTTGGCTAACGTTTATGTCTCTGGTATATCCCTTGTTCCTGCTGACCTGCTGTGTATGACCCTGGCCTGGCTGACATCTGTCATTTCGGTATTGTCCCTTGCTATATATATATTGTTGTTTGTAGTGGGGTTGTTGTGTTGGTTTGCACTATCTGTATTTTCTGAGTTATCACTTATTTTAATAAATATTATTTATTTCATTTACATGCGTTTGGGTTATCTCTGTGCAGTCCACACAGTCTGGTCACACCTGTTCATGACAATCACGCATATCATAGATGAGAAGAGGGTACAGCGGTGGAGCAGATGAGAAGAAGGGTACAGTGATGGGGAAATTGAGCAGAAGTTGTTCAGAGGTGGAACAGAAGAGCAGGAGGTACAGCAGTGGGGCAGATGTGCAGGGAGGTACAGTGGTGAAAGAGATGTGAAGGGGCTTCAGCAGTGGGACAGAAGAGCAGGGGGTACAGTGATGGGGCAGATGAGCAGGGGGGTTCAGTGTTGGGCCAAATGAGAAGGGGGTTACAGTGGTGGGACAGTTGAGCAGCGAGGTTTAGTGTTGGGGCAGATGAGAAGGGGGTTCAGTGGTGGGACAGAAAAGCAGGGGGGAGAGCAGTGGAGCAGATGTGAAAGGAGGTGTATTGGGGGGACAGATAAGCAGGGGGAACAGAGGTGGGGTAGAAGAGCAGGGGGTAAAGTGGTGAGACAGTGTGCAGGGAGGTACAGTGGTGGGGCACATGAGAAAAGGGGTACATTGATGGGGCAGATGAGCATCAGGGTTACAGTGGTGGGACAGAAGAGCAAGGGGGTTCAGCGGTGGGACAGAAAAGCAGGGGGGTACAATGATGGGGCAGATGAACAAGGGGTTACAGTGGTGGGACAGATGAGCAGGGGGGGAGGGTTCAGTGTTGGGGCAGATAAGAAGAGGGTTCATTGGTGGGACAGATGAGCAGGGGGGTTAAGTGTTGGGCCAGATGAGAAGAGGGTTACAGTGGTGGGAAAGATGAGCAGGGGGTTCAGTGTTGGGGGAGATGAGAAGGGGGTTCAGCGGAGGGACAGAAGAGCAGGGGGTACAGCGGTGGGGCAGATGTGAAAGGAGGTGCATTGGTGGGACAGATGAGCAGGGGCTTACAGTGGTTGGGCAGAATAGCAGGGGGTACAGTGGCGGGACAGAGGAGAAAGGAGGTGCATTGGTGGGACAGATGAGCAGGGGGAACAGAGGTGGGACAGATGTGCAGGAGGTAGAGTGGTGGGGCAGATGTGCAGGAGGTACATTGATGGGGCAGATGAGCAGATAAGTTCAGTGCTAGGACAGATGAGCAGGGGGTTACAGTGGTGGGGCAGATGAGCAGGGGGTTACAGTGGTGGGGCAGATGTGCAGGGGGTTACAGTGGTGGGCCAGATGTGCAGGGGGTTACAGTAGTGGGGCAGATGTGCAGGGGGTTACAGTGGTGGGGCAGATGTGCAGGGGGTTAGTAGGGCAGATGTGCAGGGGGTTACAGTGGTGGGGCAGATGTGCAGGGAGTTAGTAGGGCAGATGTGCAGGGGGTTACAGTGGTGGGGCAGATGTGCAGGGGGTTAGTAGGGCAGATGTGCAGGGGGTTACAGTGGTGGGGCAGATGTGCAGGGGGTTACAGTGGTGGGGCTGATGTGCAGGGGGTTACAGTGGTGGGGCAGATGAGGGGGGTTACAGTGGTGAAACAGATTAGCCACTCGGAACTATTTTTGGTTTGGGGGTCAGTTTTACAGGCAGGATAGAGCAGTCGCCATGGGGGCTAAATATGCCCCCAGTTTGGCGAACCTTTTCATGGCCTTATGGGAGGAGGATGTCATCTATGCCCACCAGAGACCCCAGGTGGTTTTGTGGGCTAGATACATAGATGACATCCTCCTCCTGTGGAATGGAGATCGTCATGATTTGGACTCTTTTATGAGCGAGTTAAATGACAACAATTGGGGTATACGACTCTCTTATGAGGCGAGCCAGACTGAGATTAATTTTGTAGATCTCAAGATCGAGATTAGAGATGGACAACTCACTACGGCAACCTTTTTTAAGAATACGGACCGTAATTCTTATATATCTACTGATAGTTGCCATCATGAGGCCTGGCTGAAGTCGGTGCCAAAAGGCCAGCTTATACGCCTAAAACGCAATTGCTCTGATCATGAAGAGGTTTTTAGTTCAGGCTGATGTCCTAATAGGGCATTTCCTTGAGAAAGGTTACCCTGAGGCGTCCCTTAGAACTACATTGGATGAGGTTATAACCTTAGATAGGAGTGCCTTGCTGAAAACTAAAGCTCCCAAAAAAAATAGGGTACCTTCAATTCCATTTATCACCCCCTACTCCTTACAACATAGAAATGTGGCGAAACTGGTTAGTAAATATTGGCATGTTCTCATGAATGACCATATATTGGGTACCATCCCTACAGCTAAGACACAAGTGGTTTATAAGGGTGCCCCCTCACTCAGAGGGAGAGTGGCCCCCAATGTCCTTGATCCTCCTCCTGTTAAGAGGGGATTCTTTGAGTATATGACCGGCTTCTATCAATGTAGAAAATGTAGGGTGTGCTCCCTGAGTGGATGTACACACAGAAGAACACACAAGTTCACCTCTACCAGCACCTTGGCGGAATTTGACATTAGATCATTTATTGCGTGTTCTACTGAATGCGTGGTATATCTTCTCCAATGTCCCTGCGGGTTGCAATACGTGGGGAGGACTAAACGTCCTCTCTCTGTAAGGCTCAATGAGCATATAACTAACATCCTGACAGGTTTCCCCAAACACCCGGTCTCCAGACATTATCTTGAGGTACACAACCGGGACCCCAGTAAGACCATCTTTCTAGGGATCGACAGATATACCCCACATTGGAGGGGGAGTTCCCTTTTAAGGGGGATCTCTAGACTTGAGATGGCCTGGATATACAGATTGAGGTGTCATACCCCGTTCGAGCTCAACATTGAGGTAGATCTTAATTCCTTTTTAGACAACTCATGAATTTTCATTTGTAGGTACCATGTATACTGGTTTGGTATTGTGGGGGTTATAAGTTTATATTAAAAGTAACTAAAATATATAGTGTGAGGTTTTAGGATTATTAGCCATAGGATGTTTTATTTCGATTATACTCTTTTTTGTAAACTCGCTCTGAACCTCTGGAGGCTCAATTCCAGCAGTATCTAATAAATTAATTAATTAGGATTGGAAGTAATATATCTTTTTCTGGTTGTTTACTCATTTTTGAGTTAATAATATTTAAAATATATCTCACCTAACCTCTTCCTCCAACTTATTGTGGGGAATGCCTTTGATATCAGAATATTAATATACGAAGGCATATCAAAGGTATGAGGCTTGAAAGTTTTTTCTAGTTTTTTATTTATTTTTCAATTTTCAAATTTTTATAATTAATTTTTAAAATTTTTATATTATAAAGTAGACTCTAATATATGTAGGCATATCTAAGGTATGACACTCGCAGGTTTTGTTTAATTTTAATTTTTATATAAGGGTGACCTATGATGCCATATGAGCCCATATATTATAGAGTCTGCACATTGCCTCATAGTCCTTTTATATAGAATATGGGCCTTCTCCAATGTTTCCATGAGATGGCGTATGGGAACATGGGATATGTGCCTTCTCTTATTTTTCCATGAGATGGCGTATGGGAACACTTACATATAGTTCCGTTTGTTGCTTTTTACATTTTATAATCTATAAATGATTTTTAGAATTAGTCAATTGTATATGCTTTATAATGGGTTTAGTCCCTTTATAATAACAATTTTTACCGATCTAAGTTCTGTGTTATTTACTTTCCTAACACATATAAGAATACATATATATATATATATATATATATATATATATATATATATATATATATGCTTCCTGGTTCTTTGGTGGATGTAATAGCGTCACCACCCGAGCTTTAGAGCGAGGCTTGGTTTTATATCTACACTTCCTGTTTTCTTATGGGTGGTAGGATGTGGCCACCAGAGCTTCAGAGCGAGGCGTGGTTTTGTAATAGTACTTAAGGAGCGATGAGTCAGTGCATCGCCCGTTCCTATGACAACGTCCAATAGGACGAAACATACGTCGGAAGGCAGACGCGCTGACGTCATTGTTTCTATCCCACTGTGAACAAGTGTATGCAGGCCGGCCGGCTGTTCCAGATTTACATGCTTTTAATCGTACTTTCTGATGTAAGTGCAATTATCCCCTTATTCTAATAAATTGTTCATACTGATTCACACTATGGAGAATTTATCTTTTATTTCCTTGGGTTCCCCTTGCTGACCATTCGGTTTCTCTGGACGGAGAGTTCTGGTTGTCCCTCCTCTGTGAAGAGATTGATGGTGTTGTCCCCACTGAGTGGATTTCCATATTTAAGCTGGTTTAAAGCTTACCTTTGGTAAGCGTGCATTTTTATAGGTGGCGGATTTTTCACTGGGTGCTTGCTGATGAACTTTCCAATCACCATTTGTGTATTCATTTGACCTCAAGGACTTTCCTTTTTTTAGTCATTATTATTTATTTATTTATTTAATTATTCTTTATTTATTTTTCATTTAAGTCACTAATGGTTTCCATTTATCACAACTTGGTTTGGACTATATGTATATGGTGGTGTTCCGCGCTTAGGACGGGCTTGTGACCGAACTGCAGCCCCCCAGATAAAGAAAGCCCCAAAGGAGCGATCCAATAGTTGTAAAATCTGAATTAGGGGATTGGCGCTGTTCACTAGTATAAAATAAATAAATCCACTATAAACAAACTGCTACTACAAGGAAAGCATTTTACCCCAATTATAAATGAATGAAAAGTGTAACACGGTGTAAATACTGTTTGAAAAATAAAATAAAAATAAGTGCTGAGAATAATCACAAAAATGTGCAGACTGCCCAAGGTGAAAGATGAAAATAGTACATAAAATAATAAAATAGAACTCCAGACAATAATGAGTGATCGATCAAGTGTGTATAGAAAGTGGTTATCAAAGTCCACAAAAAATGAATAATAAATAAATAATAAATAATATATATACAATAAAAAGTATAGGTGAGTTATACCTAAGAGTGGGGACAAACACACTGTTGCCCACTATAAATAAGTGTGTATACTGATGTAGCTAAATAATGGAAAAATATTGAAAAAAATGTGTTGAAAAAAGTGAAAAAAACACAAAACAAAAATAAAAAATAAAAAATAGGAAAAAATGTAAAGTCCAGGTAACCACAAAATTGTTATCAAAAAGCAACACAAAAACAACAAGTGCCGTGAATATTAGTTCTGTCGTTCAGTAAAACAGTTCTAGTGCAACAGGCTAGTGCATCTTCAAAGGTTACAAGTAAGTCCGTCCCAGTGGTTGTATACTTGGTAACTGGTCCGGATGGATGTCCTTTGAAAACAATCTGGTGACACAAGTGATAAAAGGTGGTGAGGGGGACACCGACCGATTGGATCATCAGATTTGGATCTACATGCTCATTACCCCTGCAGGGGTTGGGCGCTCTGGTGAGTGGGGGCACTAGAGGGGACTCCACACTGGACAGTATACAACCACTGGGACGGACTTACTTGTAACCTTTGAAGATGCACTAGCCTGTTGCACTAGAACTGTTTTACTGAACGACAGAACTAATATTCACGGCACTTGTTGTTTTTGTGTTGCTTTTTGATAACAATTTTGTGGTTACCTGGACTTTACATTTTTTCCTATTTTTTCTTTTTTATTTTTTATTTTTGTTTTGTGTTTTTTTCACTTTTTTCAACACATTTTTTTCAATATTTTTCCATTATTTAGCTACATCAGTATACACACTTATTTATAGTGGGCAACAGTGTGTTTGTCCCCACTCTTAGGTATAACTCACCTATACTTTTTATTGTATATATATTATTTATTATTTATTTATTATTCATTTTTTGTGGACTTTGATAACCACTTTCTATACACACTTGATCGATCACTCATTATTGTCTGGAGTTCTATCTTATTATTTTATGTACTATTTTCATCTTTCACCTTGGGCAGTCTGCACATTTTTGTGATTATTCTCAGCACTTATTTTTATTTTATTTTTCAAACAGTATTTACACCGTGTTACACTTTTCATTCATTTATAATTGGGGTAAAATGCTTTCCTTGTAGTAGCAGTTTGTTTATAGTGGATTTATTTATTTTATACTAGTGAACAGCGCCAATCCCCTAATTCTGGTTTGGACTATACACTGTGTGTTCTTCATTTACAAACTGTGCCGTATTTTGAAAAATTTGTTTGTATTAATTTTTGTAGTTTGTGGTCTATTCACATTCTTATTATTTATCTGTTAGCGTGGTTCTTTTGATTATTTAGATTTGCAGGGGGGATAGTGATCTGAGGTGTGAAGGTTCATGAATTGGGACTGATCTGAAGTTGGGAGTTGCAGGAATTGGGGCTGATCTGATGAGTGAGTGCAGATGTCAATTTCTCACTACTACTCAAGTAGTTTACAGCATTTACTTTATAAAAAAAACATTTTCGTGATTGAGAGTGTGAAGTTGACATTTTTTTTGTTATAAAATCGGCATTTTCAATTGCTTTGAAAATATTTTTCGGCACGCTGTGCTCAAAAGGTTGCCTACCCCTGCTGTAACATAACAAAATGTGAAAAAAGTGAAGTGCTGTGAATACTTACCGGATGCACTGTAAGTACATGTTATACCACTTACACACGGCCAGACTTGCGAACGGTCTAAACTCTGTTGGCATTTCCGACAGAGAGATTTAGAACATGTTCTATATCTAAGTCCGTCGGAAATGCCGACAGAAAAGACTGATGGAGCATATACATGGTTGGAATGTCCGACGGAAAGCTCCCATCGGACTTTTTCTGTCGGGAAGTCCAGCCGTGTGTATGTGGCATAACTTATTTTGACACACCAACTGACCAAAGCTAGAAAGGTTGACTTTCCAAGTTTTCACAGAGTACACCATGCCCATGGTTGCATTTTTTTCTCTGGCTGATGCTCACTATGTCTCTGTATATTCAGTGAAAATGTAAGAAGTGGTGATGACATATGGGTCCGAAGGAGCAAGCTTAGATCCTATCAACTCCTGGTGGAACCAGGTACTACTGCTTCTCCTATAACTCTTTTTTCCTTTAGTGCAGAGTATATTTACCTAATTTTAGTATAATAGCAGCACAGCCAGACCCATATTGACAGCCATGGATTAACTGATCAGAAAGACTACAGTAGACTACCTGAGAGTATCTATGAACAGGCCTGAATTCACTCTCCACAATTGATACGATTATGTATATTGCAGCCTAAAACCTACCTCTGCATCCAAAAACTGTTCTGAGCCAGAATTATATAAACCTTTTTCTCTAGCAGGCTAGGCAAGTTTTAGTCATAATAAATGCAGTCTAATGAGCCCTATGTGTCAGGGCTGATAATTATTCGAAGTTCAGCCCTGGCCATGGATATTTCCAAACCTGCAGCAAGATTCTCCAAGTTTATTTTTCATCTATGTAAAATATTGTTACTGCACAACAGAAGCCCTCTAAAGCAAACCTATCACTATATTTATATTCATACCTGTAAAAGAAGACTGCAAATGCTTTACTGGTGTTGACACTGACGAATGATGCCCTGATAGATCTTCATATGATGCCCGCAATGAAACCAACACTTCTGAAAGTGTCATTTTCCTGGGTCCCCCATAGAGCTTGACAGTAAGAATAGCGGTGAAGTTGAGCATGTACAGTCTTTTTTTATAGCTATGGCTTTATTTAAAAAAAAAAGAAAAAAAAAGTATATTGACAGGGTAACTTTAAGATTAAGATTTACATTGTCACCCAAAATGTTCTCTAGATTTACATAAAAATAAGAACCTTGAAGTCTCATTCACTGATACCCACAAAAAGGGCTAGAATCCTGCAAACTGCGAGGGAAAGAAAAGCCAGGCTGGTCAGAAATCCACAGAGGCTGCCAAACAGCAGGGCATTAATAACCTAATTATTAGTTTAGAAATACCTGAGCAGCAGTCCATGTGCTGAGTCTGCTCAGTAGGCATTTTCCTGGGCCAAGAAGTAGGGAAGAATCGGATGCTTCATACCTCAGTTCTAATTAGCTCCCTGCAGGGCACCAGAGACAGCAGATGAGGAATGACCAGCAAGAAGAAAACATTCCTACCAGATTTCAAGAGTCTTCTGTGCTAGGGAATGCTGGGCATGGACCAACAACAGCTGCAAGAGCCAAAGCTTTCATCCTAGTAAATACTAAGCTGAATGAACGGCTGGCAGAGCAGAAATTCAGGCCATTGCAGATTTATTGTAGACCCTACATGCTGAGTAATATTAACAATGCCTTTCAAAAAATATTTCTTCCTAAACACAGTTTCCAAAATATATTCTCTAACCTATATAATTTTAATTCCTTTTTGCATCAAGAACTATGGTTTAAATCCACAGTTAACAATTTTTACATCTCAGAATCCAAAGCTTACCATACATGCTTAGACTTTCATTCACATGATAATATGGAAATGTTCGTCAGAACATTCTTTCTTTCCATTAATGAGTCAACTAATTTCATTCAAAAGCCCTCAAAATTTCATTCAGACTTGCTATTTGAATGGAATCCCGTGTATGGAATATGTATTAAAGAGGTTTCATTACAATATGTACAATTTTTCCTGAATGAAAACCACATTCACAGTTACAAATTCATTCATTCATTCAAGAAAGGTTTTCCATCCTGCCCCTTTGAATTTTCTTATCACTACGGTCAAAGACGGACATGGATTTTACCCCACTAACCACTGGGAAATCAAAAAGAACATTCTAAAAATTAACATTTGGGGTCAACTTTCTTGTTGAGAACTTCAGCACCACTGTATATTAGGTAGAAGGGAGACTGGGATGTACAGTATCTCACAAAAGTGAGTACACCCCTCACATTTTTGTAATTTTATTATATCTTTTCATGTGACAACACTGAAGAAATGACACGTTGCTACAATGTAAAGTAGTGAGTGTACAGCTTGTATAACAGTGTAAATTTGCTGTCCCCTCAAAATAACTCAACACACAGCCATTAATGTCTAAACCGCTGGCAACAAAAGTGAGTATACCCCTCTCACTTGTGTTGCCAGCGGTGTCATGTGACTCGTTAGTGTTACAAGGTCTTAGGTGTGAATGGGGAGCAGGTGTGTTAAATGTGATGTTATCGCTCTCACTCTCTCATACTGGTCACTGGAAGTTGAACATGGCTCCTCATGGCAAGGAACTCTCTGAGGATGTTTTTACAACCTCTCCTGAACTATTTAACTTGACATATAGTAACCCACGTTTAAAACGTCCATTTAGCTGTGTTTACATGCCGCGTTTAGCGGCGTTTTGCCGCGTTTGTGTTTAGAAGAGTTTTTAAAAACATATTTTTTATCATAATAACCAAAAATGAAAAATGCCTGTAAATGAAAAGCGGCTAAATGTGAGTTACCACGTTTAGCTGCGTTTAGTCACGTTTAGAAGCGTTTGGAGCTTGAAATGCCTCTAAACTCAGCTTCTGAACCCATTTTATTGCGTTCCAAAAAAAGCCTCTAAACTCAACTGCCTAGAAACGACTGTAAATTAACCTGTGTACATGTACTGATAAGATAACATAGAGGAGAGTTCAGGAGCAGTTGAAAAAAATGCCCAACTGCTCCTAAACGTTCGTTTACCAGCAGCAGTGTACATGAGGCCTTTGTGTGTGTTTATTAAAGCGGTAGTAAACCGCTGTGTTTTTTGGGAGTATTTTTTTGCAACCTGCAAGACAATGTCATAATGTGCTAGTATGCATCGCATACTAACACATTATGTGAAGCTTACCTTAGAACGAAGCCCCTCCAGGGTTTGCGGACTCCAGCTGTGAGAGTGGCCAGAGCTCGACGACATTACTCCCACACTTACTAGTCTTAAAAATGGCCAGAACAAAGTGTCCTTCCATAGACTTCAATGGGGTTGGAAGCTAAATTAGGGGTTTGTAGACCGTCACCAGTTCTCGACCGGCTCCTGTAGATATACGTCGGCAGAATGGCACGGCTGCGCAAAGTAATGTACCCGTACGTTACTTTGAATTTGCCGCAGTGTGCGCGCGCCTGCTGCGATCTCCATGAGTCGGGTCGCGGGTCCCGCAGGCTCGATCGCCGCGGGCATACCTGTGATCGCCTCATGGAGAGGACGAACGGGGAGATGCCGTTGTAAACAGCATCTCCCCGTTCTGCCTAGTGACAGTGTCACTCGATCTCTGCTCCCTGTCATCGGAGCAGAGCTCAGTGACATCACATACACTGCCCATCCCCCTGACAGTTAGAATCACTCCCCTAGGACATACTTAACCCCTCCCCGCCCCCTAGTGGTTAACCCCTTCACTGCCAGTGTCATTTACACAGGAATCAGTGCATTTTTATAGCACTGATTGCTGTATAAATGACAATGGTCCCAAAAATGTGTCAAAAATGTCCGATGTGTCCGTCATAATGTCACAATAAAAATCGCTGATCGCCGCCAAAACTAGTAAAAAAAAAAATTATTAATAAAAATGCCATAAAACTATCCCCTATTTTGTAAACGCTATAACTTTTGCGCAAACCAATCAATAAATGTTTATTGCAATTTTTTTTTTACCTAAAATATGTAGAAGAATACGTATCGGCCTAAATTGAGGAAAAAAAATGTTTTTTAATATATTTTTGGGGGATATTTATTATAGCAAAAAGTAAAAAAATAATGCGTTTTTTTCGAAATTGTCGCTCTTATTTTGTTAACAGTGCAAAAAATAAAAATCGCAGAGGTGATCAAATACCACCAAAAGAAAGCTCTATTTGTGGGAAAAAACTACGTCAATTTTGTTTGGAGCCACGTCGCACGACCGCGCAATTGTCAGTTAAAGCAACACAGTTCTTGAATCGCAAAAAGTGCTCTGGTCAGGAAGGGGGTAAATCCTTCCGGGGCTGAAGTGGTTAAGCAGGATTTGACAAACCCTACCGAAACAACCCAGGCAGATTTACGCATCCCTACTCCAGACCCAGTTTGGGCTACTTTAATGCAGTCATAGTTCCATCAGGAAACAAGCAGTGCACACAGGGAAGTCTAAAGCTGGCCCATTGGTTGTACAAAAAAGTGTGTATCTATGGGCTGTCTAACTTTTTAAAAATTGTAAAAAACTACCCACATAAAGCAAAGAAAATTGTAAATACCTAATATAATACCTAATATAAGGTAGTCTGATGTACAACACTGTGGTAGGTTTCTATATGAGGCAGATTTGCTTTAGGAAAACTGTTTAAAAAATCTTTTCTATCAATAATTACTATAGGAGATGACATTCTCACCTGTAATATTTTTGCCGATAAAGGTGGATAATATGACTCCCTGTCCCTTCATTGTCTTGTTTCGCCTTGTACAGTAATTAAAATTTCTCAGTGGGACCCTGTAATGGGACAGCTTGTCACATCGCATTATAGAAATTCGCTGCTCGTCTCTAAGAAAGGACAGAACCACCCACGGTTATGTCATCTGTTTCTGAGATGTCCCGACAACTCATCAAGAAAGACTCAGCGGCTTCCGTTATCAGGAAATTGTGGCTGCTATGGATTGGTAACATCACACCAATACTTGTGAAATCAAAACATTTCATGACAGAATAATGATAGGATTCTAATCCAACATTAAAAAACATCTCCAGGTAACAAGGAATATTGTGCTGTTCAGGTAACTTTGCAAAATGTGTTCAAGTCTTTTATTTGAATATTTTATAATAAATTGGAACCAGATTCATGAAGATTTTTAGAGTTCTTCTGGTATACCGTAGCCTCCTGTCACCTAATTCTGTGCTGTGAAACCTTTCTCAATAGGAACTGAAGATGGAGGTGGTGGGTATTTTGGCAAGCTTAATGTTAGCACCATTCAGGAGACCAGAATACCAGAGACCACAGGGATTTGGCAGCCAGCTGCAAAGAACTCATGCCAGGATGTACACTAGAGCCATCAGCAGTTAAGCTGGGTCCACTGTGTGAGTCTAAATGTAAGCTTTTCATGTTTAAATGGAGTGGACCTCCAGGAAGGAAAGGTCCACTTTTGCTGACAAAATAATATATGATATTTAAACTGTCCAGACCATTTGGTATCTATTAAAAATTCTTTCTATTTCAATCAGCAGCTGCAATATTTTTTTAAAATGGTAAAAATGGTAAAAAACTGGAGGAGAGGTGAAGTCTGCATAGAGCTGCAAGTCAAAATAAAGGCATCTCCTGCAAAAAAAAAAGTTTAATTTTTGCTAAGATACTTTATTGGACACTTTTTGGCTAAAACCAACAAGATGATGCTCTGTTACCAATAGTAACATTGAGATTGCTCAGAAAGTGATAATTAGGGCAGATCCTCCTATTTAGCACTCAATGTAAAGTGTTACTAAACCCAGGACCCTGCATTCACTATAGCTGGTCTTCCACAGTACACAGAACATGGGAATACAATTATTTTAGTAAATATAAACTGTTAAATACCTTTTCTCATCAGCAGTTATAGCAGTCCTGTGACTTCTATCAGTGTCCGGCTGAGCACTGGTTGAAGCATGTAGGAGGAGTTTTCATTCTCCCCTGACTGTCCTATGAGACTGCATGACCTCTGACCCTCTGTTTGGACAGTGCTTATTGGCCCTGTGCTGATCACATGCACCCCCCCCCCCCCCCCCCAAAAAAAAAAAACTCTCTAGCAATACACACCAAACTGAGCATGTGCAGAGTGCCTTCTAGGACTCTGTTCTATCAGCAGATGGATTAGGGATTGTGGAAGAAGGGGGGGGTCAGAAAAGACATGATCAAACAGCCTTTTTTACACAATGCGCAGGATTCATTTCTTTGGGTTCAACTGTGAGTATAACAATCATGCTTTACTGCATATACAGACTGATTTCACTAGTGTAGATTTAGTAACACTTTAAGGAAGGATTTGTAGTGGTAGATATAAGTTTCTTTGGGACAGAGAAGGAGTTTGCTAAAATCCCTGCAATTTATATAAGTCAGTTAGAAGATATTGATTTTTTTTTCTTCATTCTTTTAATGCCACCAATAGTGTTGGGGGAGCAGTTCGGGCCAAGCAAAATTTCGGCCCAGACATCGCCTGTTCACCAATTCGGTGAACATCCGAATCTGTGGGGCCAAGTGCCCCACAATGCACTGTGCAGCACAGTGCATTCTAGGGCCCTAATTAGGGCACAGAGCACTGTCAAAGCCATGATTGGACAAAGTCATGATGACTTTGCCCAATCATGGCTCAGTGCTCATAGTCCCACTCCACACTAAAAAAGGTTCCTTCCCACAGGTGTGTAGAGTGTTAGTGTAGCGTGAGTATAGTGTAGTGTGTCAGTATGGAGTAGTGTCAGTGCAGTGTGAGTATAGTGCAAGTATTGTGTGAGTATAGTGTGTGAGTATAGTGTGGGTATTGTGTAATATCAGTGTAGTGTGCTACTGTAGTGCAGTGTTTAACACAGCATTACATAACATTTAGTGCTGTATACCGTGCTGTATCCCCTGCCTGCCATCTTTTTTTTTAATTGTCAGCCACAGTTTTTCTGACTGCCACGCTGGTGTTCCCCCGTTTTAATTTTTCTTTATAGTTTTTACATTCCTGTCAGCGCCAGTCCTCTTTTAATAAAGTGCATCCATTCACACATTTCCCAGTATCCATTAAATTTGGGTAATAGGCACCCATCATGTCTGGGAGGCCAACAAGGAGAGGCAGAGGTTCCCATGCCACTATGAGGGGGCCAGCGGCGTCTTTGTCCATAGAAAAAGGTGGACGTGGTCCGTCCTCAGGCAGGCCACCATTTTCTCTGCTTAGTGATGTTGCCCGTGCTATCCAGCCACAGCATGCACAGGGGGTGGTGGACTGGCTTACTAAACCATCCTCATCCTTCTTATCCTTCCCAAGCTGAGACACTAGTGTGCAGTCCACTGCAGCTGCCAGAGTGGCTTATTCTGGTTTCTTGTCCACAGATATTGCTGCCATAGCCCCAGCATAATGCATGGAGGAGTCAGCTGAATTATTTAAACATAGCACCAGCCACTTGCTTCTTGAGGATGCACAGGCATTATTTTATTCTGATGTTGGTTCTGAGGTTGAGGAAGGGAGTAACATGAGCCTGCGGAGAACTTTGATTAACAACAAATTGGCAGCCATGTTCCCGCAGCCACAGTGTATTACCAAGTTGGCTCCAGTGATGATAAGGATGGAGGGAGTGATGGTGATGAGGTCACTGACGTGACTTGGGTGCCGGATAGAGCAGAGAAGGAAAGTAAGGGGAAGACAGAACTCCAACAGGGCAGAATGTCCTCTAGAGGCAGCCATCATAGAACAGTAGAAAGCAGCCACCCTATTCCATCAGATTGTGGAGCTGTTATCTCCTGGCCCACTTCCCACAGCTCAGCTGTGTGGGCCTTTTTTAGCACATGAGCAGCTGATCGCATTTTGCAATCTGCAATCTCTGCCTCAAGCAGATCAAGCGTGGCAAAAACACCAGCCATTAGGGTACCACATGCTTGCAAAGACATTTAACCTCCCACCACTTAGCCCATTGGCAAGAGCACCGGAAAGCCACACAAAAGGGACGCAAATCTTCTCCTCCTCACTCTTCACCTTTCACGTCTACCCCTGCTATATCTCATGACCTCCAATGACAGGGATGATGGTATAGCAAAGGGTGTCGCAGGTCTTTGCAACACGTCTGCCAGCAGCACACAACCAGCTGTAGAGTATAGCAGGCAAATTTCTCTGCCCCAGCTGCTGCATCGAAAAAAAAAAAAAAACACTCCCTGACACCTACATGCCCAGCATCTAAATTCCAGCTTGTCCAAATTGTTGGCTTTACAACTGCCTTTCCATCTGGTGGAGTCTGACCCCTTCAGTGAATTTGCAGACCACAATTGCAAGTTCCCAGTCGCTATTTCTTTGCATGTAAGGCCATTCCATCTCTGTACTATCACGTGAAAGGCAATGTTTTGGCATCTTTGGACAAGGCAGTCAGCAGCAAGGTCCACATTTCTGCTGACACATGGTCCAGCAAGCATGGTCAGGGATGATATATTTAGTTCACAGCACACTGGGTAACTCTGCTTGCAACTAGGAAGGATCCAGGACAGGTATCAGTGCTGGAGTTTGTTTTTCTGCCACATCTCTAAACAGCTGGTGGTGATAATGCGGGATCTGTCAGCTCGACCCCCTCCTCCTCCTCAATGCCCTCTTCTGCTAAATTATTAGTTGAACCACCAGTACCCCCTAAGTGTTCATGGGGCTATTCAACAAGTCAGGCTAAAAGATGTCATGCAGTGCTTCAGCTGGTCTGTCTAGGGGACAGGAGCCACACCGGAGCAGAGATTCTTTTAGCTCTACAGGGCAGGCCCAGAGGTGGTTAACACAACAGCAGCTTGAGCCAGGAATGGTGGTGTGCGATAATGGCACTAACCTTCTGTCCACCATTTCACAGGGAAAGTTGACATATGTACCATGCCTGGCACATGTCCTCAATTGGTGGTGCAGCATTTCCTAAACAGGTACCCAGGGTTGCAAGATCTTCTAAGGCAGGCCAGAAGAGTCTGTAGCCATTTCAGGCGATCATACACAGCCAGTGTTCGGTTGGCTGAAATTCGGCAGGAATTCCACCTGCTCGTAAACCGCCTGATTTGTGACATGCCCACCAGGTGGAACTCAACTTTGGCAATGCTGCAGCAGCTGCACATGCAGCAGAGGGCCATTAACGAGTACCTCTGTGAGTATGG
The DNA here is from genome assembly GCA_037952835.1 of Lithobates septentrionalis. Lineage (NCBI taxonomy): Eukaryota > Metazoa > Chordata > Amphibia > Anura > Ranidae > Lithobates > Lithobates septentrionalis. The sequence goes on along the minus strand of JBBDGP010000346.1, from coordinate 1,077,590 downwards.
CACAAGGACAGGCTCAAGGGAGCTCTGCTTTTTTCCCCACGCCAATGTCTGCTGATAAAGAATGCATGCACTGTACTGTCATCATCTGAGGAGGCAACAAGGATGGTGAGCCGTGACAATGCATGCATCAGTGACACCATCCCTCTTGTGTTCCTGATGGAGCATACTCTGTGTGACATTATAGACAGGTTACTCTAGGCAGACCAGTGGGAGGAAGAGGAGGACTTCCTTTCCTCTCAAAGTCAACGTCATGCAGACAAGATTCTTGTGATGCCACAGAACACACAGGAGAAGAGGGAGGAGGAGGATTTTGACAGTTTTGGAGGCATTGAAGCAGAGGAAGACAAACCTTAAGAAATGGTTTTCAGTCCCCAGAAACCTTGGAAGTAGTAGTGGCAGGTGAGAGGCAGTTCCAGATAGTGTAATCCTCAGTGACCCTGAGGACTCTGCTTCTTATGCCTCCTTGCGGTGCATGGGCTTCCTTATTCTTCAAAGCCTGCAAAAGAGAATTTGTGGCATGAAGAAGAAGGATCATTATTGGTGGGCAACCCTCCTTGACCACCGTTACAAGGGGAAATATCTTGAGGACACCGTAAAGAGGAGTTAATGTAACATCTTTCCAAACTCTGGTAGGTTACAGACTCATTGAAAAGCTAGTTTCGAGGCTTCTGTTGGTCAAAGGAGGAGCGGTGGAGAAAAGGGCCACCTAAGTGATGCATTTAACCACTTCAGCCCTGGAAGATTTGGCTGCTCAATGTCCAGGCCATTTTTTGTGATACGGCACTGTGTCACTTTAACTGACAATTGCGCGGTCATGCGACGTTCTACCCAAACAAAATTGACGTCCTTTTTTTTTTTTTTTTTACTTTCAAAATCTTTTATTGGTTTTATACAAAAACAGAAACAAAAGAAAATAATAAATTACAGGAATTGTAATCACATATCATTTAACATCCGCTGATACATCTGGTACGCCTGCTGGGGCTAGAGAATTAGCATTTATAAGGCACATTGAGAGTGACTGACTATGGCGTATAGGAACAATTGCTTGAGACCTTGTATCTGATGTAGACATAGAAAGAGAGCACTAAGAGGATTATCCGTCGACTAGAGAGGCACTAGGGGATCCCACCGGCACCCCTAAAGGGATCATGCTGTGCACAGTGTGACCACCCATCCTCTCCTAACCAGCGATAGACCTAGGGCCCTAGGGTCCCAGGGATCGATACAGTATAATTACTGGGGATTATAACCTATCAGTGAGCACCATGTAACGAAAAGAGTGGTGTTTGTCTCAATATGAAGGGACTCTGATCAGAAAATACAATACAACAATTACATGATGATCTGTCCTAGTTTCCCCCAGCAGAAGGACACGATCGACGAGAACTACAACTAAAAGAACAGAAGAGAGAAAGAGGTAAAGGGAGAAGTGAGAAAGGAAGGTTAGCCAGCCGTCTGGAGGGGCCCCCGCCCCATCAATTGACCCCTTTTAATTTTGGGGTGGGACTCCGGGTATGAGAGAGATGCCCACGAACTTTGCCCAGGGCTACCGTATAGCTTCGAATTGCGTAGTTTTGTCATCTAAGATGCTGGCCAATTACTCTTGGGCCATGGTCCACGAGATTTTGTGGATTGTCGCTTTCACCGAGACTTTGGGCTGTTTCCAAGCCTTAGCAATGGTGAGTTTTGCACCTAAGAGGATGAAGTGTGTCAGTTTACGTGAGCTCTTCGGCATCCTAGGAAAGTTATCATTAAGAAGAGCTATGGTCAGGGATTTCGGGATTTGTATCTGAGTTGTTTTCCTTATCAGGGAGAATATCTTATTCCAGAAGGGCCTTAGTCTAGGGCATTCCCACCAGACATGGGCCATTGTGCCCAAGAGCTGGCACCCTCGAAAACACTTGGGGTCAGCTGTTGGGAACATTCTGGAGAGCTTGGATGGTGTGAGGTACCATCTTGTCATAACCTTAACACTTCCTTCGATTAAGGAAATGTTTTTGATGCCTTTAAAGGCTCTGTCAAAGGAGCATCTCCATTTGGAGACTTCCCATTCAAAAGCTAGGTCCCTCTCCCAGTCAAGCATATAGGGTTTTTTTTGGGGGTGTAAGGCTAGTGACTGGTAGATGACAGAAATCCCTCCCCTCTGTTCAGAAGAGCGACCACACCATAATTCATATGGCGTAAAGGCAGTGTGTGAGAGGAAACCTCCTCTCCAACGTTGGCAGAGGAAATGTCTAATTTGGTGGAATCTGAAGAGCTCAGAGTTCGGAATTTCCAGTTGCCTTACACCTTGTTGCAAGGAGATAGGACCCTCATTTGTGAAAAAATGTCCGATTCGATACAGTCCCTTGTCCAGCCACCACCGGAAAGCCTTAATATCCAACCCAGGGGGAAAGTCAGGGTTGTTGAAGATGTGTGCTAGAGGAAGACATCTTGAGATTAGGGCCTAATTTTTCCTTAGGTTATCCCATATGTGAAATGATTGAGATAAAGATGGGGAAAGAATTGGGGGTCTCTGTTTGTGAGGGGTCCAGAGGAGATAGTCTAGGGTGTATGTGGGGACAGCCTGTCTCTCTATCTGAATCCAATCAGGCTTCTCTGCCTTGGAGTAGACCGTGGATAGTTGGGCCAGCCTAGCTGCTTGGAAGTACCAGAAGAGCTGAGGAGCCCCCATGCCACCCTGATCTCTTGGAAGGAATAGGGTTTTTTGTTGAAATCTATGTCCTCCCCCCCCCCCCAGATAAATTTGGTGATCTTCTTTTGAAATTGGATAGGTGTTCTTTGTTTATAGTTATCGGGATGGCCCTGAAGAGGTACAGTAGTCTAGGCAGAAGTATCATCTTGACTGAGTGGACTCTGCCCAGCCAAGAAATCTCACCCTTGGACCAAGTTCCCAGATCAGTTGTTAATTTCCGGTACATTGGCGGAAAGTTTAAGGGGTACAGTTGTTCCGTTCTAGCTGGCAGTTTGATTCCTAAATAATCTATCCATTGGTCATTCCATTTAAAATCAAAGGAGCTTTGGAGTGCGGATACCGTATCCGACTGCAGGGAGATATTTAAAGCTGAAGATTTAGAATAGGTAACCTTGAGGCCTGAGGTGTTAGAGAAGTCTTTCAATAGTTTACATAGGTTGGGGAGTGAAGTAATAGGGGACGTTATGAAAAGGAGCATATCGTCGGCGAAGAGCCCACACTTGTGGACTTGTTCCCCACAGGATACGCCGTGGATATTGGGGTTTGATCTAATCGCTATCGCCAGTGTTTCAATGGCGATAGCGAAAATGAGAGGGGAGAGAGGACAACCCTGTCTCGTCCCTCTCGCTATTTGAAGGGGTTTGGAGTATTGGCCCTGTAGTCGGATTATTGCTGCCGGGTTGGAGTAGAGGGATTGCAGTACCCCTAGGAAGTTAGCCCCGAAACCCCATCTCTCCAGGAGGGAGAATAGGTATGGCCATTCGATCGAGTCGAAGGCTTTATGTAAGTCTAAAGACAACAGCATACCTGCTTGTTTTGGGCCCACATCCCAATTTGATTGGAGAATGGAGACAATGTCAACCGCTCTCCTAATTTGATCTGGACCCTGCCTCCCTGGGATAAAGCCTACCTGATCTTTGTGAAAGTACTGCTTGATAAAGGAGGCTAGTCGGTTGGCTAAAATTTTAGTGAGTATCTTGAGATCGTTATTGATAAGGGAAATGGGCCTATAGTTCTCTACTTCTTCGTGGTTCTTATTAGGTTTGGGGATAACTGTTATGAAAGCCGTGTTCAGGTGGGGGTCCAATGGGGAACCTGATTTCTTAGAGTTGAAAAATTTGGCCATATATGGGGCCAGTATTTCCCCGAACTTTTTGTAGTAAGGGACTGACAAGCCATCCGGCCCTGGGGCTGAACCTGTCTTGAGGTTTTTGATAACTTCCTTTATCTCGTCTGAGGAGAAGGGTTCCTCCATCAGGTCTCTATGGTCTTTGGAAAGAGCAGGCAGTTTAATATTCGAGAGGAAGGGAGTGATTGAACTGACGCTCTGTGTTTGCGTGGCTTTGTATAAACCTGAGTAAAATTCGTGGAAGGCTGTCATGATTTTGGATGGGTTGGCCGTGGGAGGTTGAACAGCAATGCGCACTTTGGGGAAAGTGCGAGATTGGAACTTGGGGGAGAGTTTCGTGGCTAGCATTGTCCCGACTCTGTCCTTGTGGCAGTAAAATTTAGCACCGCTCCATCTAATGTGTTTTTCAGCTTTGGCCGTTAAAGCTAGGTTGAGTTCCAATCTAATCGTGTCTAATTTGCCAATAAGGTCTTTACACTGAGATTTTTTGTGTTCAGTTTTTAAGGCAATGAATTTTTGTTCCAGTCTAAGAATATCTATCATCCTCTCCTTTTTAACTTTAGTGGCTAATCTGATGAGCTCACCACGGACCGAGGCCTTGTGAGCTGCCCACAGTGTTTCGGGGGAGATGTTATCCACATCATTTTATTCCTTAATCGCGTCTGCTACTAATTTGGCTTGAACCGGATCCCCCAGAAGAGACTCGTTCAGTCTCCAGTAAGAGCCCCCACTACGCGATAGTACGTTTTTCAAAGTCAGGATGACCAGGGAATGGTCCGACTAGACTATGTCTAAGATTTTAGCTTTAGAGGGATGAGATTAGTCTGAATAAGTATGTGATCTATCCTTGCGTAGGTCTGGTGGGGAGAGGAGAAGTGAGTAAAGTCTCTGGCCGCGGGATTCAGTTCCCTCCAAATATCTACTAACCCTTGGGAGTGAATAATTTTAGCTATTCTGGTGCTTAGTTTAGTGGGGCGTGTTAGTCTTCCTTTAAGAGGGTTGGTTTTATCCAGGCCCTGGTCAAACGCTACATTTGAGTCCCCACCCCAAATGACTTTTCCCTCCAGGAGGGGGCTGAGAGTTGCAAAGAGGTTCTGGAAGAAGGTTGCTTGACCCTTATTAGGGGCGTAATAAGAAATTATGGAGTATAGTACTCCTTACAGAGTGCCCTTTACAAGAATGAACCTGCCCTCTGGATCTTTAAAATCAGAGATATGGTTAAATTTACTATTTTTAGAAAAAAGTACTGCTACACCTTTGGTTTTGTTTGGCGCGTTGGCCAAGAAAAAAGATGGGTAGTAGGCGTGTAGGAACTTGGGACTGTATCGAATCGGGAAATGCGTCTCCTGTAGGAGTACTACATCTAGTTTGAGCGATTTGTAATGGTCTAAGGCAACCCTTCTTTTCCTAGGTGAATTGAGCCCCTGAACGTTGTGAGAGGCCACCCTGAGATCCAGACCCTTCGACACTAGATCAGTCATGGGAACAGAGGGGAGAGAGATCATCGGCACAGCAGCCGCCTACCTTGTGATGGAGTGTAATCAAAGAGTACGAGAAGGGGGACGAGTCCGTGCTATAACAGCGTGCGGGAGGAACCGGGGGATCTCCAGATGACTAGGAGAAAAAGAAGAGGTGAGAGGGAGAGGAGAGAAGGAGGAGAGACAAGTAGACAAAAAAAACAATAACAATAACAATAATGACAATAACAATAGCGACAAGGGCCTCCTAGGAGGACCCGTGGAGGGTAGCGGTGTGTCTGACCGCTTAAACTCCATTTTAAGTCTTCCCTCGTCCGTAGTGGGCGAGAGAAGTCTCACTCTTCAGGAACACAGAGGTTGCCCTTGAAGTGAGAGGAGGCGCATGGGTACCACCCCGGACCCATACTTCTAAGTAACCGTAACAAAACACTATTTGCATAACGTAGTGTAAGAACTTCGTCTCATTAAGAGCAATATTTAACTGCTATCTCAGAACAATATAAACTTTCGCGAAGACTGTAAAAAGGATTCAGGCAGAGCTAAGAACCCAGAAAAAATAATAAAAAAAAGGAAAAACGGGGAAAAGATAATTAAATAACATGGGGAAAGAATGACCACCAGCTTTGAGCTACCTGCAACCTTATGCCTGGATCTGAAAAAAAGGGGGAAAAAAAGGGATTGCTGATAGCTAAGGAGGACTGAAGTCTCAGTGTTCTAAGTCTCAGATCGGGCTGGAAAGAGATCTCTCTTCCGCTTCGTAAAGGCAAAGGGAACTTGGGAACTGTTCTCCGTAGGTGAATCACTGCCGGAGGCTTCAACCACAGTCGTTGTCCCATCTGTAAAAGGAATTCAATGACCTGTGTCCGAAGCCCCGTTGGGGTCTTGGGATTAGAAAGAGGAGCGTTAGTGCAATCAAAGGAGGGGGGCCGTCCCCCACAGGAAAGACCGTGGAAGGTCTGGGTGCATAAGAAGGGGACCTCCGAGCTCCGTTAAGGGGGCTTGCCGTCCTTGCTCCTCTTGGTGGGGCCCTTGATCCAGAGAGGGGAGACTGGGCTGCCTGGGGGGGGGCGTTTGGATGAGCCCGTGGAAGATGAGGAGAGTTCCATGGGGGCTTCCTGGGAGATCAACTTGAGGGTGAGGAAAAGTTTTTCGCCTTCCAGGAGAAAGTGTGGGTCTTGCCTTGTATGGAAAACTTTACTGCAAAGGGGAATGTCCAACGGTATTTGATGTCTCGTTCCATCAACACTGTTAGGAGGGGTTTGAGGGTGCGTCTTCTTTGTATGGTGGATTGAGCAAGGTCCGCAAAGACCTGAATTTGGTGACCCTGATGTTGGAGCTTGGGCTTCAGGCGAGATTGTCTCATTACCTCCTCTTTGACCGCGTAGAAGTGCGGTTTAACTATTATGTCCCTTGGGGACCCGTCCTTCCTCGGGGGACCCAGTGCTCTGTGCGCCCTATCCAGCTCTAGCCTGTGTGCGGCGGGATGTTGGGGATGAGTTCCGAGATAAAGTCCTGCACCGTGAGGGGGACATCCGTAAAGGATTCAGGAAGGCCTCTTATTCGGAAGTTGTACCTCCTGGACCTGTTCTCAAGTTCATCAATTCTTGATAAGGCCGTTTCTAGCTGTTCTTGGACTGACTGTAGGTGTGCGGCATTCTGGTTGGTTCTGGCGACCGTGTGGTCGATTTTGTCTTCCATAGCCTCCATCCTAGAGCCCAGGTTAGAGAGGTCTGATTTAATAGCATTTGTGATCTGGGAGGCTGTGTTGGCCAGGCCCTTTTCTAAGAGGGCAGAGAATTTGGAGAAAAGCTCTTCTTGTATGACAGAAATGTCCTTAAATGTGTATCCAGGTGGGGTGCCTGCAGATGAGGGGAGATGAGGGGATATGCCTGAGGGAGAAGCGCCATCTTCCCCCTGCTCACCGCTGTGTGTCTCTCTGTTTGCACCCTGTGAGGCTTGTTGCTGGTGCATGCTCTGATGCGCAGTATGGAGTGTGTTGTGGCCTCCCTGTGTTGCCTGGGCGTAGGTCAGGGTTGGGGGGTGAGAATGGGACGTTGCTCTGTCCCCTTGTAAAGTGAGGCTGGGTTAGGCCTAGCTGTGTCCCCGTCGGTGGCCATCTTGGTGCACCCGTCCGCCGCCACCGCAGCGAATTGTGGGCCCAAATCTCGGCGAGCTTGTGTGCCGGCCATCTCACCATATTCCCCCGCTGTTCCACGAGCGGGGGGAGTGCTTGAGTGGGTCCTCCGCCTGCTGTGGCCGGGGTTAAGCCGCTCGTCGGTCCGGGGTGGTGCGGAGCTCCAGGCTTAGGCGGCCATCACGGAGCTCTCGCGCATGCGCACCAATTGACGTCCTTTTTTTCCCACAAATAGATCTTTCTTTTGGTGGTAATTGATCATCTCTGCGGTTTTCATTTTTTGCGCTATAAACAAAAAAAGAGCGACAATTTTGAAAAAAACACAACATTTTGTACATTTTTGCTATAATAAATATTCCCATTTTTTTTTTAAAAAGCAAATTTTTTCCTCAGTTTAGGCTGATATGTATTCTTCTACATATTTTGGTAATAAAAAATTGCAATAAGCGTATATTGATTGGTTTACGCAAAAGCTATAGCATCTACAAAATAGGGGTTTATTTATGGCAAGAGATTTAAGATTTATGGTATTTTTATTATTATTATTTTTTTTACTAGTAGTGCATTTTTATCGGAACTGCGACATTATGGCGGACAGATCAGACACTTTTGACACATTTTTGGGACCATTGGCATTTATACAGCGATCAGTGCTATAAAAATGCACTGAATACTGTGTAAATGTTGGTTCGCCCAGGGAAGCCAACCTGCCGCAGTACAACGGGAAGGGGTTAAAAACATTTTTAGTCCTCGGCGCCCAGGGCTGTCAGCTTCAACATCCCATTGGCAGTATCTGCATCATATGGTGGAAGATTATCTAGGGGCGAAAACAGACATGGAGATCTTTCCAGTAGACAATCCATTGGGTTACTGAGGCATGAGAATAGACCACTGGCCAGAACTTGCCCAGTATGCAATTGAGCTGCTGGTCTGCCTTGCATCCAGCGTGCTTTCTGAATGGGCATTAAGTGTTGCCGGAGGTTTTATGACAGAAAAAAGAGCGTGTCGGCCCAATTAATACCCTAGGACCAATTTTTCCACACCTGTTTGACAGATGCATATAATTTCAAATTTTTTTTTTCAAATTATACTTTATTCAAACACAAAGAAGGGTACAACTCCATCACATAAAGGACAAGGTAGTCTTACATAGCTCATCAGGGGTCATCACATCAAGTAGGTCCATCTTCCACTATCGAGATTATGATGAATCCCATATATTTTAACACTATCAATACTATATGTCAATAAACCTTATCGGAAATAACATAAGGATGATTGGAGCTATCCCCCTCATTTTCCATTTTCAATACATAGAGAAGAAGAAGAAACAAAGAGGGGGTCAGAAATTAGAGAGATGAAGAAAGAAGAGATGGGGGGGGGGTGGGAAAAGGGGGGGAGGTGGGGGGGTAAAGGAGAAAGGATATATAGGGAAGAGGGGGGGGGGCCTTGCATATGAGATATATCTGGAGAAGATATATGTCCCGAGGGGTGTCTAGTGTATAGAGCTATCAGCATTAAATCGTTAAGGTCGGCGGGGTCCAGCTACATAGAGGGTTCTTTTATCGCCTATTTATCACTCCCCAAAAGTAGCTGTCCCTCATCAGAGTATATAAACATATTCCATCTAGTCCAGGTTTCAGAGAATTGTTCATTTCGATTTCTAGCAGTCAGAATCAAATCTTCCATTTGTTTGATATCCTCCACTCTCCTGATCCACGTACTCACCGAGGGGGGTCGTGTGGACTTCCACAACAAAGGGATACACGCTTTGGCCCCGTCCAGTAAGTGCCGTATCAATGATTTTTTATACATTTTACTCGATGAGTGAGCAGCGTGGAGCAGGAAGAGAGCCGGGTCGTTTGAGACTTGACGCTCTGTGAATTTCTGGACAATGGACTGAACAGTCTTCCAGAACTGCTCCAGTAGGGGGCAGCTCCAGAAGATGTGGAGAAGGGTACCTCTCTCCCCCTGACATCTCCAGCACCTGTCCGAGGAGGAAGGAAATATCTTATGTAATTTTGCAGGAGTATTGTACCATCGTGTCAACAACTTGTAATTCGTTTCTTGCATTTTCGTGCAGATCGAGGATTTATATGTAAAATGTATGATATTCTGTTTTTGACGTGTCGTTAGTGTGCATTGTAAGTCTCGCTCCCAGTCCTCTATGTAGTGCAATTTGAAGTCATTAGGTGGTGTAATGAGTAATTGATATGTGGCAGACAGGGCATGAGGCATAATATCTTCCTCTGAGCAGTAAGTCTCGTACGTCGTCAGATTTTGGTCAAAACTCCTGGGGGGCGGTAATGTTCCAAGGAAATGGTTGAGCTGTGCAGCTCGCCAGAAATCTAAGTGGTATGGGCCTGATGGGGACATCAGTTCAGCTACTGTAGGCCACTTGCCGTTCGATATAAAGTGGGAGGCCTGAAACAGTTTCAATTCCCTCAGGGATTGAAAGACTGGGTCCGTGTATCCTGGGGTGAATTCTGGCATTCCTACATCGGACGTAGTGGAGATGTGGGGGATATAAGCCGAAATTTCGTGAAAAGAGTCGAACATATGCGTATGGTCACTCCTATCAAAGGATGAGCTTTTACAGTCCTTGGGAGACTATCATAGCACCAGGGGGCTCTGTCCAAGGGGATGTCACTTTGGGTTTGTTCCAGTCTAGTCCACTGTTTAGTAGTCTGGTGACGGTTCCAGTCTATAAGTCTGGTCAAGTGTGTAGCGTAGCAGTATTTACGAAGGTCTGGAACCGCTAGTCCTCCATGCATTTTGGGCATAGTGAGGAGCCGTCTTGCTAGTCTGGGTCTTTTGTGAGCCCAAATAAAGTCAAAGAATAGGGCAGTAATCTGGTCAAAATAGGAAGATGGTATTTGAATCGCCAGAGCTTGTAATAAGTACAAGAACTTGGGAAGAATAGACATCTTCAGGATGTTGCATCTCCCAAACCACGAGTGTAGGCCTGTATGCCAGCTATTTAATAAGGCCCTGACTGAAGTCAGCAACGGGGGGAAATTTAGTGCAAATATCCTGGATAGTTTGGGAGGGATGTGGGTGCCCAGGTACTTTAGGGCCGTGGTGGTCCATTTAAATTGGAAATTATCTTTAAGGGAGGCAAGCAAGCGTGGTTGGACTCCTATACCCATAGCCTCTGATTTAGTGAGGTTAATTTTCAGGTTGGATAAACTACCATATGTTCTAAATTGGGAGATTACTGGATTAGTGAGTGTGAATAGCATGTCGTCCGCATACGCGGCTACCTTCTGATGGGAGTCTCCCATCTTAACCCCAGTTATGTCTGGATTAGATCTTATGGTACACAGGAAGGGTTCCAGAGACAGGGCGAACAGGAGTGGGGACAGAGGGCACCCCTGTCGTGTTCCGTTTTTAATAGAGAACGGATCTGATAAAACCCCATTAGCTCGTACTCGAGCCGTGGGGGTGGTATAAAGTGCCCCTATCCAATTGAGCATTGTATTACCCAGACCAATATGTTCCAGGACTGACATCATGAATTGCCAATTCACCCTGTCAAAGGCCTCCTCTGCGTCCACACTAAGAATAATACAGGGAGTTTTAGTACTATCCACCGAATGAATGAGGTTCAGGACTTTTATCGTGTTATCCCTAGCCTCTCTGGTTGGGACAAAGCCTACTTGGTCTAGGTGGATTAGGGATGGGATATGCATTTGGATTCTGGTGGTCAATATTTTGGTGAAGATTTTAAGGTCTACGTTAAGTAGGGAAATTGGCCTGTAACTGCCACAGGCCAAAGGGTCTTTCCCTTCTTTCAAGATTATTGCTATATGTGCAGCTAAGGCATCACTTGGGATGGTTGTTTCCGACCCTATGGAGTTGAAAAGCTTAAGCATGGGGCCCCCCAAGGATGGTAGTAGTATTTTGTAATATTGAGCAGTGAGCCCATCCGGCCCAGGGGCCTTCCCTAATTTGGTAGTCTTCACTGCTGCCTGGATTTCTTCGATGGTTATTGGTTCATCTAATGCCTTACTAGTCTCAGAAGAGAGAGAGGAGAGCCCAGATTTATCTAAGTATGTCTCAATGGAGCCTTGCGTGGGTGGCGTCGGACGTAAATTGTAAAGCGACGCATAAAAATCCTTAAATTCCTGAGTAATTTGATGGGGTAGGGTAATCTTCTGACCCGCGGATGACATCACATGAGGGATATAATTTGTCAATACCTGTGACTGCAGGGATTTAGCCAGTAGCCTACCGCATTTGTTGCCCGACTCATATGTAACCCGTCTGCATATCTGGATCGCCGCTTTAGCCTGAAATAGCATGAGATCGGAAATTTTGTTGCGTAAGAGCAATATTTCGGCAGTATCCGCAGGGGTTTGTATATGTTTGTGTTTAGCTTCAGCCCTATGTAGGTCATCTAGGAGGGATTTTACCTGTGCCGTACGTTGTCTTTTGACCCGTGCCCCGTGTTTAATGAGGATGCCGCGGATTACCGCCTTATGTGCTTCCCATAATATTCCAGGGTCTATGTCAGGGGTAGTATTAGTTTTAAAATAATGGTCTAATTCCCTGATGACGTCCTTGCATATTTCTTCATCTTGTAGGAGACTTTCATTGAGTCTCCAAGATCGTGTTCTAGAGGTGTGAGTGTCAGTCAAGGCATAGTCCAGTATAATTGGTGCATGATCGGACCATGTGATTAAGTCAAGCGTAGAGCTCCGTATGGCCTGTAATTGGGTGTGTGGGATCTGAAAAAAATCTATTCGTGAGTATATTTTATGCGGGTTGGAATAGAAGGTGTAGTCTCGCTCACTTGGGTGTAGAAGCCTCCACACGTCAATCAAGTGAGCTGAGTGCAAGGAGCGAGCTATACGTTTCCTAATTGTTGGTGTAATTGAGGAGTGACCTGAAGAAGTGTCCTCCGTAGGAATCAAAGGCACATTAAAGTCACCCCCGAGAATCAATTGTCCTCTCGTGAATGCCATCAATGTCTCTAAGGTCTTGACAATGAACTGATCCTGGTGGCTATTGGGTGCGTAAATATTGGCAAAAGTTACTTCTTGACCCCCTATATCACCTCTAAGGAATAAGTACCGTCCCTCAGGATCCTGTTTTATTTCCACGCATTTCCAGGGGACTGATCGTGAAAAGAGAATGGAGACTCCTCGCGATTTAGTAGTCGCGAAAGTGGAGTGGTAGGCCGTTGGAAAAAATTTATTTTTCATGATCGGGAGATTATCTTTCTTAAAATGGGTCTCCTGAAGAAACGCCACATTAACTTTATGGCGTCTAAGATCACTAATCAGCATCTGCCTTTTTTCGGGGACGTTTAGGCCTTTCACATTTAATGAAAAAATTCTGATCGTCTCCATGTCTCTCAGCTAAAATTTATATGTTCAGCCAGGTAACACTCGTGCACAGGGGGATTGGGACTAAGAGGGAGGTAAGAAAAGGAGCGAAGAGAAGGAAGGGTTAAGAAAAGGTGTGAGATTTAGATAAGGAGAAAATATCAGATACGCACCTCTAGGGTGCTTCAAAACAATCTAAGAGAATAGCACGCTAGTGCTATAACGCTCACCAGCGGGAAACTGGTAGTCGAGCGAAGGCCTATGTGGGAACGAAGGAAGCGACAGCCAGAGGTGAACCCACTGGTCCCCCCCCCTCCCCGACCCACGTGTATAAAGCATACATTTACATTGTGACGATAACGACTGTATTACTTGTATAACAGATAACTTATTACAAACAAGAGCATTAAAGGTAATTGTACTAGAGGTAGCACATAGCATCCCGTCAGATTTGTATTCATCAGTTGGATATCAGGCCAGGTCAAAACTATAACTCTCCCATCTGAGCCCTACTAAAACCAACGGTATGAGTTCCCCATGTATAGTAGATTATATGTGCATTAAAATCTATTCGGTTCTATCCCCTCTCGACAAATCAGATCCAGGATATCCTAGAACCCGGGAGTTCCCGGGTCGCCTAGGCTTTATGAGCCTGTAGGTTCCAGGGTGTATCCCCCCGAGTCAACTACCAAGGAAATCATGGATTGATAAGGGTGTATTCCTCCCTCCCCTTTCACCCTTGAGCCTCCTCTCTGGAGTGTCTAAGTCCGGTATTCTCCAATGCGTCAATAATGTACATAGGGTAATCAGGCACCACCATACCCTCTCTACTGGCAGTCTCTGTTATCACCCAAGTCTCCTCATACTACAACATTACTTTCGATTAGGCCCATACAACCTCTACCTTAAGGAACATTATGGAGGTCCTGGTTCGATATGTGTGGATAAGTTGTGAGCCGGAAGTAGGGACTTGCATCGTCTAACATCTAGTCTGGGGGACTAGAATGAGAGGAGCACTGTCTCTGTCCTTATGGAGTAGCAGTTCTCACCGTGTCCCAGAATGTGTTAATCAAGGTTCCGGCTGAAATAGTTCTGTCTCTCCCTGCACTCTGGGCAACACAAGACTCCACAGCAGCGGTTCCTAGGATCGATCAATAAGTCCTTGTGTGGGGGGTAGGATCGCGGAATACACTATAGAAGTTAACTGCTGGTATAGGGGTACGTTCGTGTTCAGTGTAGCAGATCAAACCATACAAAGAAAAAGATAAAAAAAACTGATAAGGGCTTTAACTCACATGGGTAAAACTGTTGCACTGTTCCTGGCAGACCTCCGTATAGAAAAACTGTTATGATTCCCGTATATCATCCTCCGAGAGAGCCCGATTCCTCCTTCTGGATCGTTGCTGGCGGGGAGGTTGGGAGCTCCGTTGGAATGCAGAGCCTGAGCGTCCAGTCGGACGGCGGAGCAGCGTCAGCCAGTTCGGAACTGAGATCGGTTCTGCACCTAGGAAAGTGAAGAGATCTGGTAGGTCTGACGGGGACCGCAGAGTGAAGGTCTCGGACCCGTTACGGAAGTTGACAGCTAGAGGGTATCCCCAACGGTAAGTACATCCGTGATGGCGGGCCAGATCCAAAATTGGTCTCAGTATCGCTCTTCTCTGCAGGGTCGCCCTTGACAGATCAGATAAGATCTTAACCGCCGCTCCATCGAATTCCACAGCGCCGTGATCCCATGCCTTCCGCAGAATTTGTTCCTTCTGTGTGTAGCGATGGAGTCGGCAAAGCACGTCTCGGGGTCTGTCTGGGTCTGACGATCTAGGGCCCAAGGCTCTGTGAACGCGGTCAAGTTCTAGTGTAGGTGGGGAGGTCCCCAGGATCTGTTGAAAGATAGCCACCACCGTCGCCTCCAAGTCTTCGGTCCCTGTAGCCTCAGGAAGACCTCGCAACCTCAGGTTGTTGCGGCGGCTGCGGTCCTCCAAATCTTCACAGCGTAATTGTAGTTCCACCGCCGTGGTCGTCTGGGTAGCCTGGAATTGCTCTAGGGAAGCGACTCGTTGTGTGAGGGAGGCAATTGAGCTCTCTCCCGTATCCACCCGCTCCGTTATCGCCTGAATCTCCTCCCTTATTTCTTTGATGTCTCTGGCGTGGGCTTCTTCTACCCGGGAGATGAGAGTCTCAATATCAGACTTGGAGGGTAAGGCCTCAATGTCTGCCTTAGTAGGAAGGGCGCGCAAAATGGCATGTAGATCGTCTGGTATGCCACTGTGCTTCTGTGTTGTAGTAGCCATGGTAGATCTAAAAATAGCTGGAGTCTCTGTGAGATATTCTGAAGCCGCAGATGACGCCGGAGAGCTGGGTAGTTCAGGCGTGTCAGAGTCTGCCATTAGCTGCTCACGTGGCGCTGATACTATGGCGCCTGGTGATCTCCTCCGTGAGTCCTGGAAATAGCTCCGGATGCTGCCCCGAGGGGAGGCTGTCTGAGTCCCGTTTGTGTGCGATCTTGTCCTGTATCTCTTGGAGGTTAGCATACCTCTTTTTCAGGAATGTGGGGTCGTTAGGATCGTGGGTGAGGAAGGGGGACGCCAGGAGCTCTCAAGAAACACGTCCTCACTCAGCCATCGCTAGGCCACGCCCCTCTAATTTCAAATTTTTACAGCAAGGCCAGTTCTTGCTTTCATCAAGAGTACCTGTATAGCAGGTATATGGAGCCTTCACAACGTAACCATATAGAGGTACTCTTGATGAAAACAAGAATTGGCCTTTCTGTAAAAATTTTTAATTATATGCACCTGTCAAACAGGTGCGAAAAACTTGGGCTTTGGGTGCTGGTGGTGTCTTCACACCATAACCCTATAGAGCAGTGATATGCAATTAGCGGACCTCCAGCTGCTCCAAAACTATCCCATCATGCCTCTGCCTCTGGGTTTCATGCTTGAGGCTGTCAGAGTTTTGCTATGCCTCATGGGACTTGTAGTTCTGCAACAGCTGGAGGTCCACTAATTGCATATCCCTGATCTATAGGGTTATGGTGTGAAGGCACCACCAGCACCCAAAGCCCAAGTTTTCCGCACCTATTTGACAAATGCATATAATTTAAATTTTTTACAGAAAGGCCAATTCTTGTTTTCATCAAGAGTACCTCTATATGGTTACTTTGTGAAGGCACCACCAACACCAAAAGCCCAATTTTTACGCACCTGTTACTTCTATCAAAAGTCTGCGAAAGAGACACCAGATTTTATCTAAAAAAATTGTTAATCTTGGCCTGAGTGTACTCTAATTTGGCTTCTTCACATAAGGCTTGCTCACTGTGGTTCAAAACTTAGTTATTTCCATCCAAAGTATGCCAAAGAGACACCAGAATTTATCCAAAAAATCTCTAATCTTGTTTCGAGTGAACTAAATTGTGACCTCATCGTACAGACTGTCTCTCCAAGCCGTTGTTTACAAAATAAAGAAAGCTTGCAGGGAAAATCAATCTAAATGTCATTTTTTTTTCTTTATATATGCAGCAGCTTCTATACACGGTACAGATGCGTCACTTAACAGGCAGACTAAGGGGACCCCACAGGCACTATATTTAAGGGAATTTTTCATTTTTATTTTTGCATTTTTAGCATCATTAAAATCACTGCCCCTGTATGTCATTTTACTGAAGTGGCTGTACCAGGGTGATGCCGATGGTCACCTTTCTTGTAATAACAACTGATGCGGCTAAGCAGTCACTCGGCTGTTATTACCAGGAGCGGGAGCCGGCGCCCCCCCTCCCACCGCCTTCCGCTGCTCCACCTGGGTCTCCCGTCCCAACGGGAGACCCGGACCACCAGCCGGAACGTCCACTAGCTGGCTGGAGACCCGAACAAAGCTGGATTCAGCTTTGATCGGGTCTCTGATGTAGAAACCCGAAAGTGATGTCACAATGTCACTTTCTGGTTTACTCGGCAGCCAACGGCGCCAGTTTAAAAAAAATGTCAGTATTCAAAAATGCCGATCTTGGCATTTTGAATACTTTCAGATCCCTTTCAGATCCCTCCATAATGTTTACCTTATCTCTGCCTATTACTGTCACAAGGGATGTTTACATTCCTTGTGACAGCAATAAATGTGATCAGAAAAAAAAGGGACAGTGTAAAAATAAAAAATAGGAAAAAAATAAATACATTTTTAAAGCCCCCTATCCCTCTGTGCTCGTGCGCCAAAGAAAACACACACATAAGTTCGGCCAGCAATTGTAAACAGTGTTCAAATCACACATGTGAGGTATCGCCGCGATTGTTAGAGTGAGAGCAATAATTATAGCACAAGACCTCCTCTGTAACTCCAAACCGCTAACCATTAAAATTTTTAAAGCAGCACCTATGGAGATTTTTAAGTACCGTAATTTGTCGCTATTCCACGAGTGTGCACAATTTTAAAGTCTGACATTTTAGGTATCTATTTACTCAGCGTAACATCATCTCTCACATTATACAGAAAAAAAATGGCAAAATGTACTGTTTAGTTTTTTAAAAAATTGCGTTTGAAAAGACTGCTGCGCAAATACAGTGTCATATAAAATATTGCAATGACCGCCATTTTATTCTCTAGGGTCTCTGCTAAATATATATATATATATATATATATATATATATATATATATGTATATATATATATATATATATATATATATATATATATATATATATAATGTTTGGGGGTTCTAAGTGATTTTCTAGCAAAAAATACTGATTTTAACTTGTAAACAACAAATGTCAGAAATAGGCATTGGTACATGTCCCCCATGGCAGTACCTGGGTCCCCATACCCTTTTTATGGCCAATAACTTGCAAATATGCGTTCAAAATGGGAACTTTGGTTTTTTCAAGTTCGGGTCCTATTGACTTTAATAGGGTTTGCGGTTCGGGTCCGAACTTTTGCGCTGTTTGAGAGTTCTGGCGTGAACTGAAGTGGGGGGTGTTTGGCCCAACTCTAGTCACCAATAGCTGTTACATGTTCAGATGCCATCAGTTACAGTATTCAAATAATAAATCTGACACGAGTATTTACAGTATGTTTTAGTGGTATCCTGATATTAAATTCTGCATTAAGACCCTAATTTAATTAACCCAATAAGCATTTAGTAAAATGCAGAACCCAGCCCTAACCAATCAAAAATAATTATTTTTTTAAATAATTACTTATCAGCTTCTATGTGTCTTTCATCATTTTTGTTGTTTTAAGAGTAGAATTTAGTAAAGGTCAATGCTAGACATTTAGAAAAAATTCTGACTTGATTTTGTGATCATGTAAACTTAGTAATGACTCTGTAAGCCCTCATTGTAAGCACACATTGGAGTATGAAGATAACGTTACAAGAGTTCATACAGTATGAAAATACAATGAATGTTTCTCTAGCAGCCTGCCATTAAGTGTGTACATGTGGCAGGTGAGACGCCCTTCTGCAGGGAGGGAGATGTTGTCAGCACTCCTTTGGCCAGGATCCGCCTCCCATAGCAACAGGAACAGATCTGCACCGCCAAGGTTCTCACGTTGCACACAGGTACGAAAGAGAAAAGGCTAAGAGATGTGTGCGCATGAAGTCTGCGCTGGGTACACAGTAGGACCCCATACCGTTACTAGGAGTGAGGTAGCGGTTATATGCTTGACAGGTAGGGAGGGCATTGGCTCTGCATGTCCTTCCTAAATGCACAAGTGACCATAGTGGTGTATATTACATTGAGAGAGTTTATTAGGGTTCAGCTGGTTATTCAAGTAAAAGTACTTTATGTAAGGCAGTGACCTTATTCAAAGTGAAGCCCAGAAGAACCCACTCTGGGGTAGGCCTCTCGTGTGACCCTTCTTTGATGCCCAACGAGGAGGGGAACATGGAGGACATGACGACCACCCCATCACCCGCCTACCCTTACATATTATCTAAGGGATAGCTAACATACAGTATTTATCTGTTGTTAGTGGCTCTGGCGTGGCTAAAGGCTCTTAGTATTTTATAGAAAAACCCACTAAACATAAAGAGGTACAAATTTTAAAGAAATCTGCCTTGCCCCAGGTTTCAGTGTCTAAAAAGGATTTGCACTGTGTTATGGCTGCTTTAATGCTTTGAGATCTGCTATTAGGTTTGGCTTCAATTGTATCTAAATATAATGATATGGTGATTGTTTAAAGTGGATGTAAACCCTTACAGACCACTTTTTGCTACAGCTAAGCCTATTATAAGTCTTACCTGTAGCTACCCTGGATATCTCCTAAACCTGCACGGTTTAGAAGATATCCCCTGTATTTGCATGTGCCGACGTCATCGGCACATGCGCACTGAAGCAAACTGAAGCAACGGCACTTATGTGCCGTTGCTTCAGTAAATGTGCCGCTACCACGCGCATGCGTGGGAGTGACGTCATTGCGGCTCTGGCCAATCACAGCGCCGGAGCCACGATACCCAGAAGTAACCCTCGGGAGTGATGTCGCCGGCCGGTGCTGTGTACGGGCACCACAGCGAGGACTTCAATCTCAGGTGAGTATTACATAATGAGGTAGTATGCTATGCATACTACCTCATTATGCCTTTGTCTTGCAGGTGTTAGTTTTTTTTTTTTTCAAACCACTTTAAAACTACATTCTTTTTGGTCTATTTTATTTTACAGATCAAGAGAGGTTCTAAAGATTTTATGAACCTGCAACGGAGGGAAAGGAAGACATTGGGGTCTGATAGTCCCCTGAAATCTCTATGAAGAGTACCTGTCACCTGCCTAATGCTATTACATTGGGGGCCTGTCAGCCCCATTGTGAGGGCAAAAAAGTTAAATTAAAAAAGTGTATATTACACTTTGCCCTGATGACCTGTAAAGTTTTTATAGAACCACAACCCTCCATGTATTTGACAATAGGAGAGGGTTTTTATTGTTCTATCTTTTTCTGTTGTCACAGAAACAGGACAGGAATTGTGTTCCAGGTGAAAATAAAGTAAAAAAAAGCTTGGGAAAAGAAAACAAATGTAGCCACCACATCTTTGAACTGGGTAGATGCAGTATATAATTTTTTTTCTTTTTGTTTTTGCCTTTAGATCTTTTTCTCTTTATGCGTTTCATATTAAAGCAGAATTAAAGTGGTTGTAAACTCTGTTACACCACTTGTACCTTCAGGTAAGGCTTACCGGTAGGCAGTGGCGTCGCTAGGGGGTGGCTTTTGGGGCTATAGCCCCGAATCTGGTGCACATAGCCCCGAGTCTCTGTAGGGGTCCCCAAGGGGAGGGGAGACTCTCTGGGGACCCTGATTTAAGGGGGAGTCTCTCTGGGGACCCTGAGTTTAAGGTAGAGGCTCTCTGGGGACCCTGATTTAAGGGGGAGGCTCTCTGGGGACCCTGATTTAAGGGGGGCTCTCTGGGCACCCTGATGTAAGGGGGAGGCTCTCTGGGGACTCTGATGTAAGGAGGAGGCTCTCTGGGGACCCTGATGTAAGGGGGGGCTCTCTGGGAATCCTGATGTAAGAGGGGCTCTCTGGAGACCCTAATGTAAGTGGGGGGCTCTCTGGGGATATATAGCCTCAGATCTTTTGTAGACCTAGCAACGCCCCTGCCTTTAAGTACTGTAAATATCTCCTAAATTGCACAGTTTAGGAGATATTTACTATATGCACTGCCGACGTCATCGGTGCATGTGCACTGAAGAAATGGCCCGCTGGTGCCATTTTTCAGGGCCTGTGCGATGACCGGCTGCTCCGGCACGCATGGGCGGGATTGATATCATTGCATTTTTGGCCACTCACAGCTCCGGAGCCCACGGACCCAGAAGTAACTCCGGTGAAAGATATCGGCCATGGAAGCGGAGTGCGGATGGCACTGCAGGGCATAGTTCTAAGGTAAGTATTTTATAATGAGCTAGTATGCGATGCATATTAGCTCATTATGCCTTTGTCTTGCAGGTTGGGGGGGGGGGGGGGGGTTCGGAGGTTTACAACCTCTTTAACCACTTGCTGGCTGGGCACTTAAAGCTGCTTCCTGCCCAGGCTAATTTTCAGCTTTCAGAGCTGTCACTCTTTGAATGACAATTGTGTGGTCATGCAACAGTGTACCCATATGACATTTTTATCATTTTTTTTCACACAAATAGAGCTTTCTTTTGGTGGTATTTAATCACCACTGGGGTTTTATTTTTTGCAAAAAAAAGAAAACTGTTTTCATAGTTTGTTATCAAATTGATAGGCACTGATAGGTGGCACTGATGGGCACTGATAGGCACTGGTAGGTGACACTGATAGGCAGCACCGATAGGTGGCACTGATGGGCACTGATAGGCACTGGTAGGTGACACTGATAGGCAGCACTGACAGGTGGCACTGATGGGCTGGGCACTGATTGGCAGCACTGGTGGGCACTGATAGGTAGCACTGGTGGGCACTGATAGGCGGCACTGGTGGGCACTGGTAGGTGACAGTGGTGGGCACTGCTTAGTGGTACTGATATGCACTGGTAGATGGCACTGATGGGCACTGATAGGTGGCACTGGTGGGCACTATTTAGTAGCAGTGGCTCTCTGTGTATGGAACCGATGTCCCATTTACACAAGCCGGTAATCGGCTTCATTTTTTCTCCTCACGCTATTAGCGTGAGGAAAAAAAAAGCTGTTTACCGACTTCCATTTACATAATGTGATCAGCTGTCATTAGCTGACAGTTGATCACGTGGTAAAGGGCTGGGATCGGCCCCTTACTCCGATCTGTGATTAGCTGAGTCTCGTGGACTCGCTGATCACAGAGCGCACCACCCACAGGGGGCCTGCAGGCAGCACATGCACGGAAGGTCGTAAACGGACGCCCTCCCAGCAATTTCGGCCCATGCTGTAACCGTCTTTCGGCTATAGCGTGGGTGAGAAGAGGTTAGACCTAGAAAAAAATGCTGAGGGGTTGAATTTTTATGGCTGAAGAGACCCTATTGGTCTTTTCTGTCATAAACCCTTCTCCCTGCCTGTCAGTGTTTGTGTACATTGAGCTGCAGATACACAGCTGAGCGTACATTTACACCACAGCTCTGTGCCATGACAATGTGACTCCTGTGCGCATGCACGAGAATTACCTCAATGCGGCCCAGCCAACCAAGTAGCTCGAAGAGTCAGAACCCAAAAAAAAGACTTGGAGGAGATGCTAGCATCTGTGATTGAAGGAAGTGCTGACAGCACGGTGCTGGAGGGGTTTACTAGCCAGGTAAGTCTGCCAATAAGTGCTAATATGCTGTGCATGCTAGAATATTATTGCTGAAAGCTCATGGTGGACCCCAGGAACTTTCAGCCATAATATGTTAGCATACACAGCATATTAGCACATTCAAAATTATTAAAACATTTTTGTTACGGGGGTTTAATCCAACTCATGCGACTCGTCCTTCTCCACCAATAAACATTTCATGTGGTGCTCTTTTAAAATCAGAGAGCTCAAAGGTCTGATTCTCCCAGTTTACTTTAGATTGACTCAGAGATGCATCTTTCATCTTTTTTCTTCTAAGCTTAACAGGGTGTTACATGACTGAGAGCTATCACATTGTTGCCGCATGAAGACTTTGCCACACTAAATCAATGAGCCGTAAGGATTCACCTGCACATAGCGTGCACAATGCGGAATTGTTTGGAGTGAGACCCAACTCAGCCAGAGCGATAGAGCAGCAGTGAGGTCAGCCGGCCACATGTCTGTCATCCCGAGTCTATAAAGAGGGGCTGAGACTGGACCTAGACCAAATGAAAGGCCTTGTCTGTTCCAGTGGCTATCTCTCATCTCTCTGATGTCATGGACTTTGCCTCAGCAACTCACTTCAAAGGATCCATCCTGTGTGTTTTCCTTTTAATTGGGAATAATAATAGAACATTTGCTGCCTTCACCAGATATGTTATTTACACACAATACATAAATGTCTTCTTGTCTACCCGCTCATATTGCTAGTTTATTTGTCCACCCTGTACTTGGTTTTCACTTGACCATTAGTTCAGTTCGGTTGCATTTGGGTTATACCTAACCATTTATTGCGTTCAAATAATATTCTTCCCGCATTAATCTATAAAAACAGTCCTTGACGTCTTTGTAGATAGCAAGTCACTTATATAGAATCTCCTAAAAATATTAACCATAAAGATTTTATGCACTAAGAAATGTTACAGAACAGTGATCAGGTTTAAAATTTCATAATAATCTGTCCTAAATTCCATTCCATGTAAAAAAAAAAAAAAAACTCAAGTCAGGTTAGTCTTCAACTAGTTTGAACCACGGCTGCAAAAATGTAAAACATGTGTTAGAAAAGAAAAGTGTTTGTGCTGCTTATAACAGCTAATATGAATTCAAATATTTTACTAGCTGCCCTGGAAGAATGACTGCTGGGGTCTGGCCAAAGTGTCGGAAAACGCTCATCCATAACTTTTGTTTTTATATTTTAATAGATCAGCCTTAAAGCATATCTAAACCTAAGTAAAATAAAAAAAATTATATACACTGCTGTGCAAAAAGTTTTAGGCAGGTGTGAAAATGCTGTAAATTAAGAATGCTTTTAGAAATTGAAGTGCTAATAGTTTTTTCTTATAAGTTAACAAAATGGAAAGTAAACGAACAGAAGAGAAATCCAAATCAAATCAATATTTGGTGTGACCACCCTTTGCCTTCAAAACAGCATCGATTTTCCTAGGTAAACTTGCACACATTTTTGAAGGAACTCGACAGGTAGGTTGTTCCAAACATCTCGAACAACTAAGCACAGATCTTCTATGAATACAAATCCTTCTGTCTCTTTATGTAATCCCAGACAGACTCGTGATGGTGAGATCAGGGCTCTGTGGAGGCCAAACCATCACTTCTTCTTCCTGAAGATAGTTCTTAGGGATGGGCCGAACGGACCTCTGTTCAGTTTGCACCAGAACTTTCGAACACCACAAAAGTTCGGACAAGAATATCGAACCCCATTAAAGTCAATGGGACCCGAACATCAAAAATCAAACATATTCATTTTGAAGGCTTATATGCAAGTAACTGGGCATACAATGGCTATAGGGGTCCGGGTCCTGCCCTGAGGGACATGTATCAATTAAAAAAAAGTTTGTTAAAAACTTCATTTTTAAATGAGCAGTGATTTTTTGATTTTTAAAGTGAAAGCATAAAAATGAAGAATTCCTTTCAATATAGTGCCTGGGGGTCCCCTTAGTCTACATGTAAAGTGACAGATCTGTACCTTGTCTAGAATCTGCTGCAGCAATAATTGCATTTATAAAGCCCAACAAAAATGACATTTTCCCTGCAAGCTGCCTTTATTTTGCTCAGCAACAGCTGGGGAGCCAGTGTGTATGATGAGGCCACAATGTAGTACACTGGGAACAAGATTAGAGATTTTTTGGATACATTCTGGTGTCACTTTGACTTTGGATAGAAGCAACGGGTGCGTAAAAATTGGTCTTTGGGTGTCGTTGGCACCTTCCCACCGTAACCCTATAGAGGTACTCTTGATGAAAGCAAGAATTGGCCTTGCTGTAAAAAATTGTAATGATATGCACCTGTCAAACAGGTGCAGAAAAATTACTCTTTGGTTGTTTGGGGCGCCTTCCCACCGTAACCCTATAGAGGTGCTCTTGATGAAGGCAAAAAAAATTGCCTTCGGGTGCTGAAAAATTGGTCTTTGGGTGTTAATTGTGCCCATGAAACCTATAACAAAAACATTCATCCAGATGAAATGATTGAACACCCTCAAAGCTAGGCAGCCTCGAAGTCCTGCAGAGATTCCACATCCCAAAAAGACTTAATCAGTGACATCGGCATCAGGGGCTTCATAGCTGGTAATCCAGGACTGATTCATTTTTATAAAAGTCAAACGGTCCATGGAGTCTGTGGACAGACGTCGTCTATGATCAGTAACGAAACCTCCTGCAGCACTGAATGCCCATTCTGAAAGCACGCTGAATGCAGGGCAGCACAACAACTCAATAGCATACTGGGCAAGTTCTGGCCAGTGGTCTATTAGCATGACCCAGTAAGTCAGTGGATCGTCAGCTGGAAAGCTCTCCATCTTTGTTTTGGCCCCAAGGTAATTGTCCACAATGTGATGCAGACGCTGCCGATGGGACGTGGAAGCTGACAGCCCTGGGCGGCGAGGACTAAAAAAATTCTGAAATGCCTCAATTAGGCGGACGCCTTCTCCAACGCTCCTCTCTTGACCAACAGAAGACTCATAACTACGTTTTCTTCGACACTGTAACCTACTGGAGTCAGGAAAAATGTTTAAAAAAAATCCTCTTTAAAGTGTCCTCAAGAGATTTTATCTTCTGCACTCTCTGTGGGGACAGGATGAGCTCTGAGACCTTCCCCTTATAACGGTGGTCAAGGAGGGTTGCCAACCAGTAATCACTCTTCTCCTTTATGCCACGTGTTCTTGGGTCCTTTCGCAGGCTTTGAAGCAGGTTGCCCATGCGCCTCAAATTTGCCAAGACTTGAGAAGCAGACTCCTCTGGGTCACTCAGGATGACAGCATCTGGAACTTCCTCCTCCCAGCCACATACTACTCCCAAGGGTCCTGGGGTTGGAAAGCGATCGCTTACAGATCGATGCATGTCTTCTTTTTCGAAGCCTATGAAAGTGCCAGAATCCTCCTCCTCATCCTCCTCCCCTCTCTCCTCCTGTGTGTTCTGTGACATAGGAATGATGGTGTCTGGACAAAGTGGGCCTTGAGAGGAAAGGAAGTCCTCCTCTTCCTCCTGCTGCTCTGCCTCCAGTGCCCTGTCCATAATGCCAAGCAGAGTCTGCTCCAGCAGGGACACAACAGGGATTGTGTCACTGATGCATGCATTGTCACGGCTCACTATCCTTGTGGCCTCCTCAAATGGTGACAATACAGTACATGCATCCTTAATGATCAGCCATTGGCATAGGGAAAAAAGCCGAGGCGGCCTGAGCATGTCGTTGTGCCGTACTCGCAGAGGTACTTGTTGATGGCCCTCTGCTGCATGTATAACTGCTGCAGCATTGCCAAAGTCGAGTTTCACCTGGTGGGCATGTCACAAATCAGGCGGTTTATGGGTAGGTGGAATTACCGCTGAATTTCAGCCAACCGAGCACTGGCTGTGTGTGACCGCCTGAAATGGCTACAGACTCTTCTGGCCAGTTTTAGCACATCTTGCAACCCTGGGTACGTATTTAGGAAACGCTGCACCACCAAATTGAGGACATGTGCCAGGCATGGCACATGTGTCAATTTTCCCTGTCCAAGGGCGGACAGGAGGTTTGAGCCATTATTGCACACCACTATTCCTGGCCCCAGCTGGTGTGGTGTGAACCACCTCGGGTTCTGTCCCTGCAGAACTGCAAGAAGCTCTGCTCCGGAGTGGTTCCTGTCCCCTAAACACACCAGCTGAAGCACTACATGGCACCTTTTAGCGTGACTCATGGAATAGCCCTTTGAACGCTTAGGGGGTACCTGATGTTCATAGGACAATTCTGCAGAGGAGGGCATGAAGGTGGCAGAGGAGAAGGAGGAGAAGGAGGAGGGGGTAGAGCTCAGAGGTCTGGCATTAACACCACCAGCTGTATAGAGACGTGGGGGCACAACAAGCTGCAGCACCGAGCCCTGTCCTGCATCGTTTCGCGTTGCAAGCAGCGTTACCCAGTGTGCTGTGAGCGAAATATATCGTCCCTGCCCATGCTTGCTGGACCACATGTCAGCAGTAAGGTGGATTTTACAGCTCACTGCCTTGCCCAACGATGCCAGATGGTAGAGAGATGGAATGGCCTTACGTGAAAAGTAGTAGCAACTGGGAACCTGTCAACAGCCTTGACAAGCTTGTATTTAGAAGCTGGGCATGTGGGTGGCAGGGACTGTATTTTTTTTTTCCGCTGTAGCAGATAGGGCAGAGAAATTTGCCCTATCTATACCATCATCCCTGTCAGTGGAGGCTGCTGAGAGGTAATGACTCAGGACAGATTTGTGCCCCTTTTGTGTGGCTTTTAGGTGTTCTTGTCAACGGGCTGAGTGGTTGGACGTTTAATGCCTTGTTAAGCATGTGGTACCCAAATGGTTGGTGTTTATGCCACATTTGATGTGCCTGAGACACAGTTTGCAGATAGCAACAGTGCAATCTGCTGCAGATGTACTGAAAAAGGCCTAGATAGCTGAGCTTTGGGGAGTGGGCCGGGAGATAACAGCTGCAGAATGTGATGGAATAGAGTGGCTGCTCTCTACTCTTTCTTGATGTCGGTCTCCTTGGGGTTGTGCCACCTCACCTTCAGTTTCCTCCTCTGCTCTATCTGGCACCCAAGTCGCATCAGTGACCTCATCATCATCATCATCTCCATATCCTCCATCTTCATCATTACCACTGGAGACAACTTGGCAATACGCTGCGGCTTGGGGAACGTGAATGCCAATTTGTCTACCAGTGTTCCTCCCTCTCTCTAGGCTAGAGGCAGGTTTATCCACTCTGGCAACTTCATGAGGCGGATGAGGAAGGTTTAGTAAGCCAGTCCACCACTTCCTCTGCATGTTGTGGCTGGATAGCATGGGCAAACTCACTAAACAGAGGAAATGATGCCCTGCCTGAGGACTGACCACTACTTTCATCTTTGCCTGTGGACAGGACACATTTGTTGCTGGCCCCCTTACAGTGCCAAGGGGATGTCTGCCTCTCCTTGTTGTCTTCCCAGACATTATTGGGAGGGAGGGGGCGGTGCTTATAAGCAAATGGAAAGAAGAAGTTAAAATCTGTAAGTAGATACACTTTAATCAATGTAAAGAGGTGTTTGGTGCACTTTAATTTGAGTACTCACACTACACAGATACACTCCACGGATACACTATAATATACTGGGGGCGGCACAGTGGTGTAGTGGATAGCACTTTGCCTAGCAGTAAGAAGGGTTGATGGTTCGAATCCCAACCATGACACTGCCTGGAGTTTGCATGTTCTCCCTGTGCCTGCGTGGGTTTCCTCCAGGTTCTCCAGTTTCCTCCCACACTCCAAAGACATGCTGGTAGGTTAATTGGATCCTATCTAAATTGTCCCTAGTATGTATGAATGTGTGTTAGGGACCTTAGATTGTAATGATAATTCCCTACCTGCGTGTTTATATATTTCTAGTAAATTCCTAGGTATAAACAAGGCGTGCAGGTGTCAGATGGTGGTATCCTTAGAAAATATTGCACAATATTAAACGAGCTATAAATATATATAGAAAATAAACAAGCTATAAATATATATATATATATAATAATAGACAAGCTATAAATATATAAAATAATACTGGTGGTGTCAAATTCCATACATGGTATTGCTGGTATATGTTCCAAATAACATTTGGAGTGAAAGGGGGGGGGAAGGGGAGGGAAGAGGGGGGGGGGGGGGTGGCGAGGGAGAGAGGGGGGAAAAGGAGGGTGTGGGAGATCAAACAATGGTAAAGGAACTGAAAAGTGTCCTAAAATCACTCCTAATAAAGTGCAAGCGTGCTAGCAAGTTCAAGGAGGTCCTTATTGTGTAATAAACTTTTGTCAAATTCGTTTAAATCCTTATTAGTATAATCTCTTGGTGTATATCTTGTGCAGTATCTTGGTGCATGTGATGTTGTGATTATGATCCTTCAGTAGTTTTGAGAATCCTTGCTCTAAAAGTGCAGCCACTCACCGGATCACTTCACCCCTGCAGGGGTATCAGGCAGTTACAGTTTTGCGCCACTGTACGGCAATCACTGGCAGACTCAGGATCGTGTTGTATCATATAAAAAGAGAGAAGGGGTGCCCATAGCGTAAAATCGTTTAAAAAAGGTTTATTAAACAAGTGGAGAGGTACTCACAATTTCACAGTATGAATCAAGCAAAGTGGTAAAACGTCACGGTTAACCTTCAGCTCTTGGTAAGTAAGTAGTGTTGGGAAGCACAGATTAGGCCACGCCCTACGCGTTTCGTCGTTAGGACGTCTACGGGAGCGTGACCTGTGCTGTGTCTTCCCACCCTTATATAGCGTGCGGTGTCCCCTTGTTGATTTTTCGATTGGCATCTATTTTGCCTGTGATTCCGCGGACCGGAAGTTCGCCCGCGGCCATTTTGCCTATGTTATGCAGACCGAAGCCCGACTTCCTGTGAGTATAGCAGTGTCTGGTTGCCTAGTATTTCTAAGGGGCGGTTTGTTTTGGCTATTGTGTGGCCATTTTGCCTGGGATTCTAGCAGACAGTAGACCATATTCAATGTCTCTGTGTGCATGCCCTCCAAAAACCGGCAGCCATTATACCTATGATTTTTTAGACACAGGAGACCATAAGGTTATTTTTCTTGTAACTGATTTACCTTAGTTTCGTTTTTAAGATAATCCTAATCCAAATTTGCTGATTAAAATACAGGTATACAGTATTGGGTATACCGCATACTATAATTGGGTAAAACGGTTTTAAAACAAAACTATCAGCTTGCCCATATTACAATAAATTCGGAATGTTTATAATGAGGTCCAAATGTAAAAAACACCGGCATATATGCCTCTTTCAATGGACAACTGCAGTGTAATAAAAATATACATACATCAACTGAAAAAAACAACTGAAAAAAACATTTAAAATCTGTGTTAACTGAAAAAAGAAAAAACGTTTAAAATTAAGACAATGTGTATTCTATGTGAAATGTCGCTTTTGCACGTATTTTTATTTTTATTTTTGTGTGTTGCTCTGGGAAGAGGGAGGAGAATTGTTTTTGTAAGGAGCTTGTTATGTCAAAATCGTGTGCATATATATCAGCTGTTAGACTTTCTGTGTCTGTACATTATGTATCCACATATGGTTGCTGTTATGGGTTGCTAATTCTATAGTGCACAGGTGAGAGAGGTGTATTAGATGTCTGTGCTGCGTCCCTTTGTGGGTATAAGTGTGGACCTATGTCAAAAAATTTAAAATTGGAAAATAAAATTAGGGTTAAGATATATATATATATATATATTAAAAGGATGGAGAAAAAAGGAGAAAGAAAGGAGAAAAAGGGGGGTTTTTTCTGGTTAGGGGGTGTGTGTTTCCTATAGGAAACACACACCCCCTAACTCCCTAACCAGAAAAAAAAACCCTTTTTCTCCTTTCTTTCTCCTTTTTTCTCCATCCTTTTAATATATATATATATATCTTAACCTTAATTTTACTTTCCAATTTAAAATTTTTTGACATAGGTCCACACTTAGTCCTCATGCACACGGACGTTTTTACAGCTGCTTTTTGAGCTTTTTTTGCAGCTTAAAAAGGCCTGTCTATGTTAGTCTATGGCTTCATGTCCACCTAGGCGTTTTTGAGCTGCAAGTGGCATAGGCGTTTTTAAGCTGTAAAAAAAAAACCAGGACCAGTGGGTTCTGAAAGACGTTTTTCAGCTGTAAAAACGCTCTAACGCTGAAAAACGCTCAAAAACACTCAAAAACGCTCAAAAACGTCATCCACCTTCGTTTTTTAGCGTTTTTGATCCATTGAAAAAAAAAAAAAAAATTTGAAAAAAAATAAAAAAATTTGAAAAAAAAAAAAAAAACGCTCAAAAACGTTAACGCGGAAAAACGCTCAAAAACGCTAAAAACGCTATTGCAAAAACGCTGAAAAAAGCTGAAAAAAGTCACTGCAAAGATACTGGCGTTTTCATAACGTTTTTTTAACAGCCTGTGTGCATGAGGGATACCCACAAAGGGACGCAGCACAGACATCTAATACACCTCTCTCACCTGTGCACTATAGAATTAGCAACCCATAACAGCAACCATATGTGGATACATAATGTACAGACACAGAAAGTCTAACAGCTGATATATATGCACACGATTTTGACATAACAAGCTCCTAACAAAAACAATTCTCCTCCCTCTTCCCAGAGCAACACACAAAAATAAAAATAAAAATACGTGTAAAAGCGACATTTCACATAGAATACACATTGTCAGACACTGCTATACTCACAGGAAGTCGGGCTTCGGTCTGCATAACATAGGCAAAATGGCCACGGGCGAACTTCCGGTCCGCGGAATCACAGGCAAAATGGATGCCAATCGAAAAATCAACAAGGGGACACCGCACGCTATATAAGGGTGGGAAGACACAGCACAGGTCACGCTCCCGTAGACGTCCTAACGACGAAACGCGTAGGGCGTGGCCTAATCTGTGCTTCCCAACACTACTTACTTACCAAGAGCTGAAGGTTAACCGTGACGTTTTACCACTTTGCTTGATTCATACTGTGAAATTGTGAGTACCTCTCCACTTGTTTAATAAACCTTTTTTAAACGATTTAACGCTATGGTCACCCCTTCTCTCTTTTTATATGATACAACACGATCCTGAGTCTGCCAGTGATTGCCGTACAGTGGCGCAAAACTGTAACTGCCTGATACCCCTGCAGGGGTGAAGTGATCCGGTGAGTGGCTGCACTTTTAGAGCAAGGATTCTCAAAACTACTGAAGGATCATAATCACAACATCACATGCACCAAGATACTGCACAAGATATACACCAAGAGATTATACTAATAAGGATTTAAACGAATTTGACAAAAGTTTATTACACAATAAGGACCTCCTTGAACTTGCTAGCACGCTTGCACTTTATTAGGAGTGATTTTAGGACACTTTTCAGTTCCTTTACCATTGTTTGATCTCCCACACCCTCCTTTTCCCCCTCTCTCCCCCCCCTCCCCCCCCTCCCCCCCCTTTCACCCCACACCCCCCCCCCTTCCCCTCCCTCCCCTCCCCTCCCCCCCCTTTCACTCCAAATGTTATTTGGAACATATACCAGCAATACCATGTATGGAATTTGACACCACCAGTATTATTTTATATATTTATAGCTTGTCTATTATTTTATATATATATTTATAGCTTGTTTATTTTATATATATATTTATAGCTCGTTTAATATTGTGCAATATTTTCTAAGGATACCACCATCTGACACCTGCACGCCTTGTTTATACCTAGGAATTTACTAGAAATATATAAAGACGCAGGTAGGGAATTATCATTTAGATTAAGGAACAGCGCCATACCCTTCTACCACACCAATCAACTCAGCTGTCCCCATTTATGGTGACTGCATGTTGGGCGGCAGCAGTTCCATAGATTTTACTAGCACATCTCCATTTCCACTGCGCGGGTTCACTACTCTTTTTACCTTAGATTGTAAGCTCCTTGAGGGTAGGGACTGATGTGAATGTACAATGTAGATGTGAATGTACAATGTAGATGTAAAGCGCTGCGTAAATTGATGGCGCTATATAAGTAACTGAAATAAATAAATAAAATATATATATAAATATATATATATATATATATATATATATATATATATATATATATATATATATATAGTTATATAGTTATAGTGTTAAACTATATGGCGTTAAACTGGCAGTAACGCACACAGAAGTAAAGGGCGTTAAACTGGCAGTAACACACAAAACTGTATACCATTAAACTGGCAGTAATGCAGGAAAACTGTATGGCGTTAAAATGGCAGTAACGCACATAGAACTATATGGCGTTAAACTGGTAGTAACGCACACAAAACTATATGGTGTTAAACTGTCAGTAACGCGCACAAAACTATATGGCATAAACTGGTAGTAACGCACACAAAACTATATGGCGTTAAACTGGCAGTAATGCACACAAAACTATATGGCAAAACACTGGCAGTAACGCACACAGGAGTAAATGGCGTTAAACTGGCAGTAACACAAACAGAAGTAAATGGCGTTAAACTGGCAATAACGCAATCAAATAGACGGTGTTCAACCATCACTACACTGAACTGTCCCTACTCTAGCTATACACTAATGTAAAGATTACTGCCATGGTCTCACTACACTACACTGAAACTATCTGAGCTGTCCCTACTCACACTAATGTATGTATGAATGACACGTGCACTACACTACAGTGAAACTATCTGAGCTGTCCCTACTTTAGCTGCACACTATGGAAAGCTGAATGATGGTCCTCCTCACTACACTCACACTATCCCTAGACTGACACTAAACTAATATTCTACACTGACAATTGAAGCAAAATAGCACAGTATAGCACACTAACTAACCAATAGCACTGAAGAGAGCCCTGTTCTATCTCTCTCCAATGCCGAAATCACACTGAAATTGGCTGCCATTGAAAGAATACTTTTATACTGTGGGGCAGGAATGAGCCATGATTGGATAAAGTCATGGTGACAGTGTCCAATCATGACTCTGACAGTGCTCTGTGCCCTGATTGGCTGAAGCTTTCACTGCTTCAGCCAATCAGGGCTTGCAATGCACTGTTCAGAGCCGCAATGCATTGTGGTCGGTTTGGGGGGGGGGGCGAACAAATGGTCGAACGACACCAACAGCCAGTTTATACCTGGACAAATTCACCCTAGTGCATGGACAACATCCGCGTCACGTTTGTTTGGGTGTTCACCAAACGACCCAACAATGAAAGCTCGGCCTGAACTTATGCTCGGGCCGAACCGTTCGCCCATCCCTAATCCCGAACAACAACTCCCAAACATATAGCATTAGCTATATGTTTGGGAGTTGTTGTTCTGCAGAATAAATTTGGGGTCTGTCACATGCCTCCCTGATGATATGGCATGATAGATAAGAATCCGCCTGTATTTCTCAGCATTGAAGACACCATTGATCCTGACCAAATAAGGAACTTCCAACATGATTCACTATTGAGTGTCTGCAGACACTCATTATTGTACAGCTCACCAGCCCTTCCGCGAACAAACTGCCTCCTGCTACAGCCAAATGTTTCAAATTTTAACTGATGTCCAGAGCACCTGCTGCCATTTTTCTGCACCCCAATTCCTATGTTTTTGTACATAGTTGAGTTGTTTAGCCTTGTTTCCACTTCAGAGGTATGGCTTTTTGGCTGAAATTCTTCCATGAAGACCACTTATGGTCAGACTTCTCTGGACAGTAGATGGGTGAACCTGGGTCTCACTGGTTTCTGGCAGTTCTGTCCTGATGGTACTGCTGAACATCTTCCGATGTCGAAAGGAAGGAAGCATGATGTGTCTTTCATCTGCTGTATGAAGCTTCCTTGGCTGACCACTGCGTCTACAGAGTGTGTAAGTGTAAGAATTAATGGTTTGAAACCAAAGGCTAGTCATATCAAATATTGATTTGATTTAGGGTTTTTTTCTGTTTGCTCACTTTGCATTTTGTAAATTGATGAAAATAAACAATTTAAATATATATTTTTTCAAAGTAACCTTACTGTAGAGCATTTCTTCATACCTGTCTAAAACTTTTGCACAGTACAATATACCTGTGTGTATATATCAGCTTACAGTGCTGAGTTTTGGTGGCTGCATTAGATTTCCTTTTTTTTCCTTTTTTCTCTTTATTTTCACATGGTGATCCTGCCAGGAACATACTTCCTGTCTTAAGGTGACCAAGCTTACTCATCCTCCTGTATTTACGGGGGGGGGGGGGGTGGCAGCATAGTCATCCTAGGACAGGAAGTGTGTTGGGACTACAAAACACCTCCATTTCTTCTTATCTCCATAACATGATGGTGGTGAGGCGTTTTATAGTTCAAAGAGGTGAACTGGGAAGGGTTGGTAACATTGGTTGGGATAACACTGCAGAGTAACAGAATATAAAATAGCACTCGATTTATAGCAGGATCAACTGTTTTTTTTTAAACTTTGCAAGTCTTGCAACAATATGGTCAACGCTTTCAGTGGTATTTTTATCAGACAAAAAGGGATAAAAGGGGCATTGCTATGGTTTACATTTTACAGCAATCCTCTTGCTAAAAATTACTTAAAATCAGCTCCCTGAAATTGATGATTATTACTTACCTCTCCAGCTAGTTGTGCTGCAGATCTTTACTATATTCAAGAGCTATAGCCGCCAAAAAAGTCTGTAGGTATATCCAAACCTAATCACTATAATCTCACACGAGCTTTAGCAACTTAATGTAATTTTAAAGGTCATTCTCAATATTCTTAAGTCCACAAATTCCATTAAAATAAAACCTGGTAATCATGCCAGGAAGGTTCTTGTGCAGGCACCTCTCGTTATGGGATGACAACGCTCTTTCTCTGTCAACTAGTTTTTCTGAGTGGTCACCCTGTTACACACACTTTTAATGGAGCCTACAGACAGCAGTGCTAATACATGCTGTGCAGGCATGGTCTACAGTTGTCATTATGAAAAAGCCTGTGCTGATGTAATGATGTGCAGTTATCACTGGAGCATGAATATGTAGATCAGGAGTGGTTGCAAAGAAGCTGGACAAGATCAACAGTTCTAAGATGCCAAGGAAAGGATTAAAAAAATATGAAAGCAGTTTTCAATTCAAAAAGCAGTGCCATCCAGGTTAGATTTACTTTTAGGGTCCAGTACCTAGCATATTTGACACCCAAAGCAGACTGCTGTTTATAATTTGTTCAGAATAATATCTATGGAATTAAACAAAGATTTTCAAAAAAATGAATGGAAACAGTGAACATGTTCCCAATATAAACAATGTATATATAATCACCCCAGTAAAAAAAGAAATGAAATATGAAAAAATAAAGTACAAAGGTCTAACATTGTCACATGTAATTTGATTAATAAAAACATTGAAGAGTGACAGCAGAAAAAAGACCAAGTGGTCCATTGAGACTGCCCCATTTTTTTTCTTTATCTGAGTATAGATTTATATTTGTCCCAAACATGTTTGAATCCACTTAATGTTGACTAACTCGCTACCTCTGCTCTTAGTCTGTTCCAAGCATTTTTTCGGAAAAATAATATTTTCTAATATTCGTTTTTAACTACCTCCCGCTGGTTTGAAGTTGCATGTTCTTGATCGTATCTTTATATTCAAAATGCTGCCCTCGTGAACCTCTAAACTGCAGTGACTTGATCATTTGCAGACAAAAAAATGTCAGTCCTGACAGTACATGAGCTACAAAATACAATCATATACAAAAGACACAGGCAACAGTCAATTGTCATAATACTGTATGTGGGCAACCATTGTAATACGTGGGCAACAAAGGAGCAATCTTTAAAATATGCAGGTAACAAACAAGCAACATTGACAATAGGTGAGGAACAAATGGCCAAAACGTGAGCAACTCCCTAGTTTAGGCCAGACCCCAGAAAAAAATCTCCTTTTTTGGCAAAGATCTTTTCCATCTCTCTCTGTGCAATAAACTTACTAGATCAGAGCAGCTCCTGGGTCAGAGTGAGGAGAAGTCATCCCAAGCTGAGCAGAAGCCTGGAAGAGCTTCCCTTTGCTCTGTGCCACTCTGCATCTAGGTTATGCTCTGGGTAGAGCTGTAGGCAAAACGACCAATAGCTTTGCAAGGACCCATGTATAGCAGTAATGTGTGAGGGGGCCTCACCTCCACTGACCTGACCTAGGTATGTCACTGCATAGCACCAAAACACACAGAGTGTAATTGTGGTGCACTGTGCTGCAGAAAATGCTGCAAGTAAATGGACCCTAAATTTTATTAGGTTTAAATAAAAAATTGTGCATTTATTTTGACTTTTTTTATATGTGCATTTACTTAAGCTTATGTTATCCGTTATGCCACAACTGGAAATAAATTCCATTGATATTTGGATTTGTCAGTAGGAAATGGGCTCTATGGGTACATTTCCAGGGTTTCATCAGTTACATAAAGTAGTTTATGGGGTTATATAGGTATAAGGAGTCTCTGTACTTCCGTACTGACTTCCTTTCTCTAAGAACAATTCTGTTAGCTGAATGTGCAGGCTCTCTGGGTATCTGTGTACATTGATACCTAATCGCAGGTTTGATCTGAGGGGCAATTATGTCTGTTATCATCGGAATGAGACAGAGGGTAAAATAGATTTACAGAATATTGCTGAACTGTGGATGAACTCACAGCCTGGCAATCCATGCTGCCTGCAAGAGGCCACAGAGTTTAGAATACATGTTAACCCTAGCACCACTGGAAGTACACCTTCATATGGTGGTTTATTAGAAATGCTCAGCAAATGATCATTTAGAATATGTGGAACATCGCGACCTTTGCCATTTCTTATGTTATACATAGGAAAAATCTATAAGTGCAGTAGACTATTAATCACGCAGCTGCTATGGGTCCAATAACACAGAGAAACCCAAATACCCAGGGAAAAATATACCCTTAAAAAAAATAAATAAAACCTGCTTTATTGAAGAATTACTCTTTAAGACATTATTCGTATAAAGAAAATGATTATAAAGAAAATAAAGAATAAGTATGATTGACAAAAAAGAACTGGGCATTTTGGGATGAAAGAAAATTAAATGTGTGTGTAGCCGTGGCTCCGACCAATAGAGGCTTAATAGTGACCTCCAGAGTCAGGGAGAGCTTACTTCCATCTTCACAGTGTGGTTTACTAAGCATAGTGGGTGTGGCTTGAGTACGTTGGGTGCCAGACACTTTGAGAATGCAAAAAGAGATGTATTGCAGCAAAACTGTATCTGTAGACTGCTGTCGCCTATAGCAACCGATCTGGTAACTTCAACTTCAATAAAGATCACAACTCACAGTAACCCATTGAAGGTCCTTTCACTGGGCTCCCAGTCTCTCACTAGACTCTTCAGATCCCAGCCACCACTGGATTCCTTGAGCTCCTTCACAACTATCCCACTGTGGCTTCCAAGTGTCACCCACACTGTCCTGCTAGGTCCCTGACTTGGCTCCTCAGCTAACCTGCTGAATCCTCTGCAAGCGTCACCCACACTGTTCCGCTGGGTCCCTAGCTTGACTCTGCTGAAGTTTTCCCAACTTCCTCACCCTCCCCGGCTAGTGAAAAAGGCTGCTCTGGTACTTCTTCAGTCTCCACAGAACCTGGCCTCTGATAACAGGAGAGATTGTCCCTTGCTGGTGACTGTGTCCCCTTTACCTCTGACTCTGGTTCTCGCTTGTCTCTGGCAACAGGGGTGGTCGTCTGTGACGGCAACTGCTTTCCTTCACCTGTGGCAACTACTTGGTTCTCCAGCCAGCAGAACCCCCTGCAACTCGGTTGGGCTCCAAGCCTGAAGCCCCAACCTCATGCTGCTTGCTTCCAACCTGGAAAGGCCTCAGACCACCTAGCAGCCAGGTACTCCCGGATAGGCCTCAGGCTTCTGGTCTAGCAGCCAGGAGCTTTTCAACACACGTCCACCCAGACAGCCGTCCAGGTGGCACTGAACCCTGATCACCTGACCCCTCCTGAATAAATAGGCTCTCCCAGCAGGCCAAGGGCATAGAAACCCCTGCCAATTGGCTGAGACAACCCATCCACTCCTAGTCCGGATTTACTAAGCCCTTGTCAATCTAATGCCGCAGGTAACAATTCCACCTAGTGACAAAAGAGAGAGGTACATCAAACCCAGATTTTGGAAAAGGTCAGTGGATCTCCCTAACAATCAGCCAGGTTGGTTACCGCCGAGCAAACTAAATTTGTTAGTAACCCTGCCTAACACCAGGCTGCTACATGTGCAATTTGTGTGATTATTTTTTTCTCCAAAATTCCAATAATTATTATAGGATTTCTGCACAACAGATATGTGTGACTAGCAGGCCAATGCAATATATTACCCTCCTATGCACAGTAGTAGGTATGGTACTGTAGCCATGTGGTGGTGGGTTGCCCAGTTTGATCTTCCTATTTGACTACCACTGTTTAAGTCCAAGGCAATGATGGTCAAATTTTCTAATATCGGGGGCCTCATGTGCCACCTCTGTAACCGTTATGCCACGTACACACGATCGGAATTTCCGACAACAAATGTTCGATGTGAGCTTGTTGTCGGAAATTTCGACCGTGTGTAGGCTCCATCGGACATTTGCTGTCGGAATTTCCAACAACAAATGTTTGAGAGCTGGATCTCAAAATTTCCACCAACAAAATCCGTTGTCGTAAATTCTGAGCGTGTGTAGACAATTCCGATGCACAAAATTCCACGCATGCTCAGAATCAAGCAGAAGAGCCGCACTGGCTATTGAACTTTATTTTTCTCAGCTCTCGGTACGCGTTGTATGTCACCACGTTCTTGACGTTCGGAATTTCCGACAACATTGTGTGACCGTGTGTATGCAAGACAAGTTTGAGCCAACATCCGTCGGAAGAAAATCCGCGTTTTTTGTTGTCGGAAAATCCGATCGTCTGTACGCGGCATTAGGGATTGCAGGCAGAAGTTGTTGGAGACTGGGGACTTACTTCAGAAGATAGTCATAGACTGCATACAAGAGACTGCTAGAGATCACTGCCCTTTACAGATCAATGCTTCCACATTTGTGTCCTCTACGTTCCTCCTAAAACTACTTGTGACACAGAGAGATCTATTAATAACCCGAGGAAAAAAAACATAGAATGTGAAAAAGGATGGACAGTATAGAAAAAAAAAGAGTAAAATAAAAAAATAAATACAAAAATCAGCAACTAGTTAGGCAGAAAACAGACTATTGTCTGCAGGGGCTCTAAGGACCACATGCTAAGAACCAAATGGCAATAGATTGGGCATCAGGGGTTTAAGGACTCTGTGCGGCAGATGATCAAGATTTTTTTGTGTCTACATGATTTGTGTCATTTTGCTACCACATATGTGTTTGTTATAATTAGGGCCAATTAATATTTTAATCCCCCTAGGCCTGCAGTAAATTAGCTCGCTTTTGCATATCACTAACATTAAGTGACATTGAGGTTTTTAATTCTCCCTAAAAAAATGACAAACAAAAGTAAGGGTACTATGGACTTACAATTGTTTTTAAGTATTATAGAAGATCCTTTTAACTACCCTGGACCTGTCAAAAACATTAGCCTTCTGCCACCCATCAGCCTTTTTTTTACAGAAAGTAAAAACTGGCAGAAAAAAAAGGAAAATACATTTCAAGCAACAATAATAATAAACACAAAAATAGAAAAAAAAAAACACTTATGTAGAGAACACTAAAAGAAATAGGCGAAACTAACCTAAAAATACCCATTAAAACACATCCTCCAAATGAATTAAAAAAAAAAAAAAAAAAGATGATTTTTTCAAAAACATTTTTGCCTAAGCAGCTCAATGAGTAAAAATGAAAATTTTTGCTTTCGCTAAATTTACCAAACGTGAAATCACTAATTTTACAGCAAAATAATTTTTTTTCGTGAGCTCTACTCGCATCATCAGGGGCTGATGTGTACATCTGGTGTTGATTAGACGATTGGCTTCAGAGTCTGATCCCAAGCGAGGGTCAGCGGAGAACATCCATAGATCGATAGACCAGTCATAGATGTGTTCTCCCAGCAAGGAGGGGGGTTGGGGGAAGTAGTCCCTGGCTGGAGAACACAGTAGTTAA
Source organism: Lithobates septentrionalis (assembly GCA_037952835.1). Lineage (NCBI taxonomy): Eukaryota > Metazoa > Chordata > Amphibia > Anura > Ranidae > Lithobates > Lithobates septentrionalis. Next base: position 1,037,547 of record JBBDGP010000346.1, on the reverse strand, counting down.
TAGCTAGTGGCTATAGCAGCTGCAACAATAATCACATGGAAAATCTGACAGGCTGGTTGTACCCAAGTTGATTGATCAACTTGGGTAGATTCAGCCTGCCCATACATGGTTCGAATCTCAGCCGGATCCTGCAGAACCGAACAAGATTCAAACTGTCTATGGCTAGCTTAAGTATACTGTACACTAATCCTCCAGCAAAAATGTACAAGCAGTCTAGAAACAGCAACACTACAGTGAGGATTACACTTACTGACAGTTTTGCAATTCTGTAAATCATGGGAATGGGTTGCTGACAATCTGAAGCCTAATGTGTGGGTGGCTGTGTGTAACCTTTGAAGTCTTGCTGCCCTAGGCCATGGACTGTGTTCACTTTGCAGAAATAAGGGCCTAATAAGGGAAATAAAGTGATGGGCAGTCCAATTCCTCCATCCATGATGGGAAATTAATTGATTTTCTCTTCTTCAGCCCGTGGGTGAAACTGGAGAAAATTAGGCTGTGTATGGTGGTCCGCTAAAGACCTTCTACTTTCAACACTTAAAGAATTGCTGAATGCTGGAGCCCCCTGCTGCACTCTGTGGTGTCTTGTACCTGCACCTAGTACTAAAAATGCCATCCCAGACTACAAAAGTAAAAATTCAATGTAGCACCATCTAGTGTGCTAGAATAGGATTTTTCTGTAGTGTAGGACAATTGTTCAGGCTTGGCTGGTAGCCAAGCCTGTGCTTGTTATCTTGGTCAGGTGAGTGATCAGGGAGGGCTGGAAGACTCACAGGCAGCATCTCTGAGACCTTTCCTACTTCTGGAACTTGCTGGAAACTTCCAGAAGAATGGGAATGGTGGTGAAGAGGAACTGTCTGTATTCTGTATTCTGAGAACCCTGACCAATACCCAACAGATGGTTTGGCGGGGGGTAGGTCCCCTCAAATCCTCTGGGTCAGCCCAGGTGGGGCAGTGGAGTTCGGGTGGAAGCTGAAGATAGTGTGAGGCTGTCAGTTGCCCTCGGGTGACCTCGGGCCTGGGCTCGGAAGAGACCCTCTTCATGACACACAGAGGTGTCCTGATCGGAGGCACAGGAGCAGGAGAAGGACAGCAGGAGAACGCTGCAGGGCAAAGAAGACAGCCAGGTAGGCTGGTGATTGTTACAGTCAGGGAGAACTGAGAGGCATGCTTGAGAGGACTGGAAAAGAGCTGTCTGGGATGGATGCAGTCAGTCTGGGAGGACTGTGGAAGAGCAGCCAGGAGGGCTAGTGGATGGGGCAGCTGCAGCCAGGTGGGCTGACAGTGCCTGAAAAGATGGTGATGGGATCAGTAGCCACAGGAGGACAGCTGTTTGCTACACAAACAAGGGGGCCACGGTACCTGCTTGTAAAGGGCTTTTGCTACTTATCTGACTGAGCCTTTTGTCAGATCATTCCAGCAGTGTGCCAGCTGGTCCTGGGAGTTGTAGTTCTGCAATCAAGTTGTGTGCAAGAGGCAGAGGAGAAGTGTGTATACGGGCTGTATATAGTTGCGTCCCTAAAGAGTTCTTTTGCTAAAAGTCATGTGGGCATCCCATAATATCCCTATCCAAGTTTATTCCCCTCCATTAAGCATAAAAACAAAGCACTGGACTGTTCTTCTGACTCAAGTGTGCTGTAAATATGTGGTGTGCCTGCAGGGGCGTCGGGAGGGGGTGGCTAGACGTGGCTGAAGCCCCGAATGTGCCCCCGAAAAGCCCCGAGCCTCAGGCATGGAGCTCTTCATTATAAGCCCCGAGCGGCGAGCGCCAGGACCGATCTGATCCCGAGCGCCGCCGATGTTGGCCGAGTTTGGCCGAGTGCCTCTAGCAGGTCCCGCCTTCTGGAGCCTGCAACGCCTATGATGGACGTCCCTCTGGTCCAATGCTGGGACCGCGGGACGTGTGACGTCCATCATAGGCGCTGCAGGCTCCAGAAGGCGGGAATTACAATGCAGCCGCCGCGCCACTGTGAGATCCCCGCTCAGCGCTCGGGCGGCCCGCTCTCCTCTCCTCCTCGGCTCCTCCTCTGACTGACTGCCTGGCTGCTGTGACACCGCACACCACGGCTGAGCTGAGGTAGGTCAGACAGTGTATGTGTGTCAGGCAGGTCAGTGTAGGTAAATGTCAGTGTAGGTAAATGTCAGTGTAGGTAAATGTCAGTGTAGGTAAATGTCAGTGTATGTAGGTCAGTGTAGGTAAATGTCAATGTAGGTAAATGTCAGTGTAGGTAGGTCACTACGGTCAGTGCAGGTAGGTCAGTGAATGTAAATGTCAGTGTAGGTAGGTCAGTGTATGTAAATATCAGTGTATGTAGGTCAGTGTAGGTAAATGTCAGTGTAGGTAAATGTCAGTGTAGGTAGGTCACTACGGTCAGTGCAGGTAGGTCAGTGAATGTAAATGTCAGTGTATGTAGGTCAGTGTAGGTATGTCAGTGTAGGTAGGTCAGTGTAGGTAGGTCACTACGGTCAGTGTAGGTAGGTCAGTGTAGGTAGGTCACTATGGTCAGTGTAGGTAGGTCAGTGTAGGTAGGTCACTATGGTCAGTGTAGGTAGGTCAGTGAATGTAAATGTCAGTGTAGGTAGTTCACTACCGTCAGTGTATGTAGGTCAGGTAGGTCCCGGCCCAGCCAAAAAAAAAAAGGCCTGCATCACGTGTACACACGCGCCCCCCCCCCAAACCCCCCCCGTTTCCGGCCTTGGACTTCGGGCTGAAGCCCCTGGTCTTTTTTCCACCTAGCAACGGCCCTGTGTGCCTGGCTGTGCAGGATGGGGGATCCCTTTAAACTTGCAGCTCCTTAGTGGGTGCGCTACTTCATTTAGAGGCTTCCCTGCCTAAATAGTACTGGTACAGAGGGAAGACTGGCTAAAGCAACACAACCAGCACTGCGCTTTTTATTCAGAAGCAGCCCCTGTAGTTCCAGGTGAATCTACCACCTATTTCACATGAGCAAACACATAGGGGCTTCTAAGGGGCTTGTTCTTTCTGTAATCTGTCCCTTGACCATTTGGGATTGATGGTGACCAGAGCCCTTTCTGTTAATGAATGTACCCTGGCCTTCCAGGCTTACTTTAAGGGCAGATGTGACAATGCCCGAATAATTCTCATGCCAACGTTACTATGAAGAGTCAGTGGCATGGGCATCGGTGTCTCCTCCTTAGCTACTGCTTTAGTTACATCATATTGGAGGCCTTGGTGTTCCATGTAGAATCCCATTTATACCATCGTTACTTGAGTTGTTATTTTATTTGTTCATTTTTTCCTACAAATGTAAAAAAAAAAATAGTCTTAATTGTTTGTGCCACATTTCAACGTATAAATTAAACGTTTTTGAAAAGCAGGAATTTTAAGGCACCACAGTCACGACGGTTTCCTTAAAACATACAATTTATTATATGATTTGCACAAAAAAACAGTAAATATAAAAATCCAGAGATCAGTGACCCTCAAAATAGATTATGCTTTATCACTTGCTTAAATAAATCCTTCCGTGATGCATAGAGGGTGTCTTAAATAAGACAGTCACTTCATTTTTCTAGCGGTTGTGATAAGCTGTATGTTGCTGAATGCTTTCCCAGACTCAAAACGTTCTGCTTCTTCAGAAGCGGATAGTGACCTGACCCTCTTAACTCCTGAAGAAGCAGAACGTTTTGGGGACACCCACTATGCATCATTGAATGATTTATTTAAACAGGTGATAAAGCATAATCTTTTTTAATGGTCACTGCTCTCTGGATTTTTTTTTAAATTATTTTATGGACTTTATATTATTTTATGGACTTTATATATATATATATTATATATGTATATTGTTTTTTGTGCAAATCATGTAATAAAATGCATACTAAGAAAACAGTTGTGACTATGTGCTGCTTCAAAAGTCCTGGTAACTTTTATTTTTACTTTCTCCTAAAAATGTTCAATTCACAAACATAAATAATGTTGGGATTTTTTTGTTAAGCTTTGTTTACAATGTAGCAGGGGTGGTAAAAATAGGTGGTTGAGCCAGGGCTTTGCTGTCCCCTAACCACCCAGCTTAAGCCAAGATGGAGGCCAGGGGGTTGGAACACATGGTACGACCACGGCAGAAATCATACCACACATAGTACTGTCACAAAACGCGATTCACTTGAGTAAATTGGGTTGTGCTGTTGTCTTCATGGGGTTAAAATAGGTTTCCAGAAGGCGACCTGTTGCCTAACAGCCAGGGGTGGACTGACAACACTCAGGGCCTCCGGACCAAAAAAAGCAAGGGCCCCCTGTCAGGCCCCACCTATGACCCGCTCCCTGGCCTCGGTCCATGACCCGCCCCTGGCGCTGCCCCCACATTTTGCACAAAGTACAACAAAGAGTCTGTTAGAAAGCATCTCCTCCAAGCCCCATTAGAGACTACAAAGGAGTATAATGGGACCTGGAGGGGGCCTCTTTCTAACAGAGTGTACAGTGAACACCTTCATTAACTCTGGTCTTCATGAGAACCCCTCCTTGTGCCATGACTCTCACCCCTGTATATTACACTCTCCTGACCCCTGCACCCTGTAAATGACATACTTCTGAACCTGAACCCTGTCTATTACAAACTCCTGAACCCTGAAACCCTATACATTACATACTCCTGACCCCTGCACCCTGTACATTATATACTCCTGACCCCTGCACCCTATACAATACATACTCCTCACCCCTGCACCCTGTACATTATCCACTCCTGACCCCTACACCCTTTACATTACACACTCCTGACCCCTGAACCCTGTATATTACATACTCCTGACCCCCGAACCCTGTACATTATATACTCCTCATCTCTACACCCTGTACATTACATACTCCTGACCCCTGCATCCTGCACATTACATACTCCTGACCCCGGAACCCTGTATATTATTATCTCCTTAAGCCTGCACCCTGTACATTACATACCCCTGACCCCTGCACGCTGTACATTACATACTCCTGACCCCTGCACCATGTACATAAAATATTCCGGACCCCTGAACCCTGTACATTATATACACCTCGCCCCTGCACATTACATACTCCTGACCACTGCATCCTGTCCATTGCATACTCCTGACCCCTGAACATTATATACTCCTTACCCCTGAACCCTGTACATTACACACTCCTGACCCCTGTGCATTACACACTCCTGAACCCTGAACATTACATACCCCTGAACCCTTTACATTAAATACTCCTCAACCCTGCACCCTGTACATTACCCACTCCTGGCCCCTGAACCCTGTACATTATATACTCCTGGCCCCTGCACAATGTACATTACATACTCCTGACCCCTGAACCCTGTACATTATATACCCCTTACCCCTGCACCCTGTACATTACATACTACTGACCCCTGCATACTGTACATTACATGCTCTTGACCCCTGCATCCTGTTTATTGCTGTCAGGGCTGGGCTCAGCCCTTCCTTCTCTGAGCTGGCCACTCAGCTGTCAGCTAATTGCCAGCTCCCATCTCTCTCCACAGTTACTCAGCTGTTGATGATATCCTGCTCGTCAGTCCTGCCTACTTAAGCCGTCCAGTTCAGGAGATCTCTGCCTTCACCTTGGTGAACATCACAGAGACGATCTCTTACGGTCCTGTTTGAACACTAGCTTTGCTGACATCCCTTCTGGCTCCAGATTCTGCTTAATGTTTTACTATGTTGATCCCTGACTTCTGGCTTGGCTGACTATCTGTTCCGGTTACTGAATTTTGGCTATGTTTTGACTACATTTGTTCTTTTTACTTTTATTATTAAACAAGTGTGATTTAACTGTACTTCTGTCTTGGTCTGATTTCATGGTTTCTGACAATTGCATACTCCTGACCCCTGAACATTATATACTCCTTACCCCTAAACCCTGTACATTATGCACTCCTGACCCCTGACCATTACACACTCCTGACCCCTGAACCCTGTACATGACACACTCCTGACCCCTGACCATTATACACTCCTGACCCCTACACCCTGTGCATTACATACCCCCTTACATCAAAGTCCGCAGAGCCTCCCTTACATTAGAGTTCGCACAAAGCCCCCCTTCATTAGAATCCACACAGAGCCCCCCTAACATCAAATTCTGCACAGAGCCCCCTTACATCAGAGTACGCACAGAGCCCCCCTTACATCAGAGTCCGCACAGAGCCCCCTAACATCAGATTCCACACAAAGCCCCCCTTACATCAGAGCCTGCACAGAGCCCCCCTAACATCAGAGTCCACACAGAGTCCCCCTTACATCAGAGTCCGCACAGAGCCCCCCTAAAATCAAAGTCCACACAGAGCCCCCCTAACATCAGAGTCCACAGAGAACCCCCTAACATTAGAGTCCGTGCAGAGCCTCCTGACATCAGAGTCCGCACAGAGCCCCCCTAAAATTAGAGTCTGCACAGAGCCCCCCTAATATAAGATTCCGCACAGTGCCCCCCTAACATCAGATTCTGCACAGAGCCCCCCTTACATCAGAGTCTGCACAGAGCCCCCCTAACATCAGAGCCAGCACAGAGCTCCCCTAACATCAGAGCCAGCACAGAGCCCCCCTTAGAGTCTGCAGAATTTCCAAACACTGTAAGGGGGAGCTCTGTGGAAACTCTGATGTGAGGGGGTCTCTGCTCACCAAAGCCCCCTCTTTGCATCAAAGTCCATAGAGCACCCCTTACATTAGTTTTATATAGTGGAAGGCAGGAGGGAGGGTGAGCTTACTAACCCCAGGATGGAGGTTTATGCACAGGCTGTCTGCAGCTTTTCTCTTCTGGGTTCAAACTTCCCACCCACACATCCCCGGGGAGTGTGGGGGGGGGGGGCAGACCCAGGAGGAGAGGGGCGGGAGGAAGAGAAGCACACGTCTGTGTGGAGAGAGGTGGGGGTATCAGCGCCGGCTCTGAGGCTGTGTGTGAGAGAGACACAGCTCAGCCCTGCAGCCATCAACCTCGCAGGAGACACAGGCATGGCCGCACAGTGGTAGGTGAGTGGCGGCCACGACCTATGTTAACTCTGTCCAGGCAGTAGTCACTGATTACCTCCCGCTGTGCGGTCTGGTCATCAATAAGCCTGGTCACTGGGATCCGGCCGGGCCCAAAAAAGATGATCGCCACGGGCCCGCAGCCGCAAATTTTTGTTGTTCCTGGGCTGGACTCATAGTTCCAGCAGGCGGTGTCGGTGGGTCCCCTTCTGTGGCCAGGCCCTTGAACCATGGCCGAACCGACCGAACGGTCAGTCCGCCCCTGCTCACAGCCACTTGTCAAGGGCTATAAAGACATGGATGAGCAAGTTTGGGGCGGAGGAACTGGACTGGCCTCAACCCGATAGAACACCTTTGGGATGAATTAAAGCAGAGACTGCGAGCCAGACCTTCTCGTCCAACATCAGTGCCTGACCTCACAAATGCTCTTCTAGAAGAATGGTCAAATATTTCCATAGACACACTTCTAAACCTTGTGGACAGCCTTCCCAGAGTTGAAGCTGCTATAGCTGCAAAGGGTGGGCCAACTCAATATTGAACCCTACGAACTAAGACTGAGATGCCACTAAAGTGGAGTTCCACCCAAAAGTGGAACTTCCGCTCATTTGTCTCCTCCCCTCCCCACATTTTGCACCTTTCGGGGGGGGGGGGGCGGATACCTGTCTTTGATGTCAGCAGCAGCGAATTACGTCAGCAGCTCGATTCCCTCCTCCCTCCTCATTCAACCTCCGCTGGGCCAGTAGGAGGGCACAGTGGTGCCGTGCGCATGCGCAGTAGGGACCCGGCATGCAGCCGTAATGCTTCACTACCGGAAACATCAGCTGCGGTGCCGACAGCGCTGGACTCCAGGACAGGTAAGTTTCCTATTATTAACAGTCAGCAGCAGCAGTATGTGTAGCTCCTGGCTTTTAATTTTTGAAGGGGTGGGCGGACCTTCCCTTTAAAGTTCATGATCATGTAAAGGCAGGCGTCCCAATACTTTTGGCAATATAGCGTATGTTCCACAATGTGCAGGCTAGATTATGTAGAAATCTTCAATGCAGGACTGCCCTGTCCTCTTCCTGCTGCTGAACTTCTAGTGCAGTGAGGTTAACAGCTTTGGTTATACATGTTCTGCAGCACTAAAGATGGTCTGACAGAGACACAACCCCTCATTTACCATGATCTGTGAATGAAGAAAAGAATCCTGTGGCTGATTAGACTCTCTCCCATTCACAGATTATGTTACAGGCAGTGCAATCAGTGAAAAACCTTTACTCAATGGAGGGAAGGGAAGGAGAAGGCATGTCCATGTCGGATCCGATCATCTTAGTGCAGTTGAACAAGGAGATCTGAAGCTGTTAACCCCTACAGTGCTGGATGTTCAGCAGCAGGAAGAGGACAGGGCAGCCCTGCAAAGAAGATTTCTACAGCCTGCATTCTGGACAAGTAATGCAACTAAAGCTGCAGAGAAAAACATGCTTTTTAGCTAATCTTCAGCCTGTACATTACACACTCCTGACCCCTGAACATTACATACCCCTGAACCATTTACATTAAATACTCCTCACCCCTGCACCCTGTACATTACCCACTACTCACCGTTAGACCCTTTACATTACACACTCCTGACCCTTGAAGCCTGTACATTACATACTCCTGGCCCCTGTACCCTTTACATTTTATAAATTTTTGTACATTTTATACTCCTCAACCCTGCACCCTGTACAACTTCTGTGCTGTTATTAACTACATAAAATGGCAGGGAGTATGTTTTCATTTTAACAAATGTCTAAAAGCTGCACTAAGCAGATGGCTGCTGTAGCTACAAATATTTTTGAATATTGCATTAAGATTTCAGAATAAAATTAAATATAGTTGAGTTTATCAACCAATACACAGGGTGGAATATATATTGCATAGGTTCTGTTTTTGGATGTTAATGAAGCATATAAGGGACATAAACCCTTTTCCTCAGCCCTAGACCAGGGTTTCTCAACCGGGGTTCCTCCAAAGGTTGCAAGGGGTTTCTTGAGTATTGAAGAGTTTCTACCTCCCGATAACCCCTGATATTAATCTTTTTTAGCTGTGTGTAGGTAGGGGCAATTTTCCCACTGGTCAACAATGGAAGAAAGTCCTTCTACCACTGACCAGTAATATAAAGAGTCCTTCTTCTATTGGCCACCAATGTTATAGACCACTACACCAACTGCCAATATAAGAAGGCACTTTTCCACTGACCCCCAATTTAAGGAGCACTACAATTTACACCCTTGGTATTTATTTTGTGGCCATATTTATTTTGTTTTATTTTAGGATTGTAATTACTTTCTTATAAAGGAGGGAAGTGTTAAAAAACTGCTATAAGTGTCAAATATGCTAGATAAACTACATTCTTTATTCTTTTATGTATTATTATATGCACAATTTACTGATAACACAAACATGCCCTGAGCTAGAAATGTAATAATTTAGCAGAGGTTCCCCAATGCATTAAAGTTAGTTCAAAACATTAAGAAAGGCTGCCCTAGATGGACTGTAGATGGCAGCGGATTTCCCTCAATCTAAGTTAGAGATGATGCATGTGCTTGGCGAAGCATAGGAAATGCAAAGATGAGTTGTCATTTGTGTGTAGAATTTAAAATAAAATGTATAATGTATGCATATAATGTAATGTGTCGTAATAATACTAATAATAATAATAACAAGTCCATTTAATAAACAAAACTGACACAAGCCAAAAACTGGCATAATGTAGCTTGGGCTATATGGGGTTTATATTGGTTAACATATAAAATTTAAAAAGTTTTAATCAGCATAACAATACTGACCTGACTTAAAGTGTTTCTAAAGTTAAAACGTTTTTTTACCTTAACCACTTGTCTACTGGGCACTTTCACCCTCTTCCTGCCCAGGCCAATTTTCACCTTTCAGTGCTGTTGCACTTTGAATGCCAAATGCGTGGTCATGCAACACTGTACCCAAATGACATTTTATCATTTTTTTACACAAATAGAGCTTTCTTTTGGTGGTATTTAATCACCAACGATAAAAGACCAAATATTTTTAAAAAATAAATTATTTCATGGTTTGTTAGAAAATTTAGCAAACAGGTAATTTTTCTCCTTCACTGATGAGGCTGCACTGATGGGCACTTATTAGGTGGCACTGATGGGCACTGATAGGTGGCACTGATGGGTGCTGATGAGGCGACACTCGTAGGCACTGATGAGGAGGCACTGATGAGGCTGCACTGATCAGTGGCACCGATGGGCACTGATAGGTGGCACTGATGGGCACTGATAGGTGGCACTAATGGGCACTGGTAGGCGGCACTGATGGTCACTGATAGGCAGCACTGATAGGTGACACTGATGAGGAGGCACTGATGGGCACTGATTGGCAGCACTGGTGGGCACTGATTGGCGGAACAGGTGGGACAGTACTAATAATCATGACACTGATTGTGAAGGAAGAAAAACGCTGACTATGACCCAGGGGCGGATCCAGAGTCTAGGCTTAGGAGGAGGGGCACTGCCAGAAAATATGTTTTTTTGTGGGCAATTTATCGGGGTAATGGCTGGTGTTGGCGCTTTCATCATCACAGCACCATGGTTGTTATGGTGTCAGGATGATTGAAGCGCATTATTTCTATTATTACATTTAACGTAAAATGAAATGGTTCAACTCACCATAATGCAGAATCAGTGGGAGCCCCGAGTGTGTCACTTTTTACGTCGACCTGCCTTCAGATGCAGCTTATCACTTGCCACGTCCCTGCCACAAGCTGCGGATTGTCACTTGCCTGCCGCCAGATGCTGATTGTCACTTGCCACGTCACCTGCCACATGTTGTTGTTTGTCACTTGCACATGGGGCACATTCAGGGCACATCAGGCACATGGGGTACATCAGGGCACATCAGGCACATGGGGTACATCAGGGCACATTCAGGGCACATCAGGGCACATTCAGGGCACATCAGGGCACATGGGGTACATCAGGGTACATTAGGGCACATCAGGGCACATTCAGGGCACATGGGGTACATCAGGGCACATTCAGGGCACATCAGGCACATGGGGTACATCAGGGTACATCAGGGCACACGGGGTACAATCAGGGCACATGGGATAAATTCAGGGCACATCAGGGCACATTCAGGGCACATCAGGCACATGGGGTACATCAGTACATCAGTACATCAGGGCACATTCAGGGCACATTCAGGGCACATCAGGCACATGGGGTACATCAGGGTACATCAGGGCACATTCAGGGCACATTCAGGGCACATGGGGTACAATCAGGGCACATGGGATAAATTCAGGGCACATTCAGGGCTCATAGGGTACAATAAGGGCACAGCGTTTACTTGTTTTCTTCATATGCAGAGTAGCGCAGGCAGCCTCTGTAGTAAGTTCTCTCTCATGTCACGCTGCTGCTGCTCCCCCCGGCGGCCCCTCCTCCTCCTCTCTTCTTGTCCATCCCAGATGATGTCACAAGCAACATCTCTGGACTGGCCAGTTTCTCCGCTCACCTGCGGACCGGACCGCCCCCTCTCTCGATGTCTGTCCTGCTGCTCCTGAACGCTAGCAGACTCACCTGTCAACCCCCCCTCACTCATCCGCCGACCTGCCGCTCAGGCTCTCTCTCACCTGCCGACCCCACTGACTGGCCCGCCCGCTCGTTAACCCGCACACTCGTCCTCCGGCTCCCGCCCGCTCACTCATTCACTGACTGGCCTGCCAATCATGAATTTCTCGGAGGGGGCAACTGCCCTGTTGCCCCCCCCCTGGATCCGCCCCTGCTATGACCTCAAGAACACCATCCCTACAGTCAAGCACGGAGGTGGAAACATTATGCTTGGGGGCTGATTCTCTGCTAAAGGTACAGATTGACTTTGCCGCATTAAGGATCCCTTAGATGGGTCCATGTGTTGTAAAATATTGGATGAGAACCTTCTTCCCTCAGCCAGAACACTGAAAATGGGTCATGGATGGGTCTGTCAGCATGACAAATAACCCAAAACATACTGCCAAGGTAACAAAGGAGTGACTCAAGAAAAAGCACATTAAGGTCATGGAGTGGCCTAGCCAGTCTCCAGACCTTAATCCTATAGAAAATTTATGGAGGAAGCTGAAAATTCGAGTTGCCAAGTGACAGCTAAGAAACCCTAAGGATTTGGGGAAGATCTGTTAAGACGAGTGGACCAAAATCCCTCCTGAGATGAGTGTAAATCTGGTAACTAACTATAAAAAACGTCTTACCTCTGTGCTTACCAACAAGGGTTTCTCCCCCAAGCACTAAGTCATGTTTTGCTTGGAGATCAAATACTTATTTTACTCACTGAACTGCAACTCAATTTATAACATTTGTATCATAGTTTTTTTCTGGATTTTTGGTTGATATTCTGTCTCTATCATTTAAAATACACCTACGATAAAAAGTATTCTTTTGTTAGTTGGCAAACTTACAAAATCTGCAGGGGATCAAAAAAATATTTTTCCCCACTGTATGACAGCTTCCTTCTTCCACTATCAAGGTTGTTAAAAAAGCGGTAGGTGCTTCCTTAGCATCATCCTTAGCATCCAGTGACATCATCTGGCATCATTCATTCACTTCCTGGGAATTCCCAGCCATAAAAAACATAATGGTTGGGATAGTTTGAAAAAAACCAAGAGTATGCAGTCCCTTCCAAATTCCATACCAGACCCAAAGAGTCTGGTATAGACTTTAAGGGGAATGCCATGCAAAAATCAATAGCATGGGATACCCCCAAAAATCCACATCAGACCCTTATATATAAATACGGTATAAATGAAGGGAATCCTTAAACCTTTTTTTTTTTTTTTTTAACAGAAGTAAGCTGCTGAAGCTGTCATTTACCAGCAATTTAAACTTTGTATTTTCTTTGTAAATGTCAGTTTTGTGGTAGCAGGTTGTATACACCTAAAGTGTGCAGTTAGGGCACTTCACAGGTAGAGTTATTTTATTCTGCATTTTTAATGTTTCACTTAAATCATTATTAAAATAACGGTTCCCTGCTAAATGGAAAAGAAAAGATTTCATTTTTTTTTGCTGAAGAACGTGTTCTACAGGGAAGTGCCTAGCCACATATACCATTTGTTTGACAATGATTTGCCTATTAGACAAGAAAATTACCATTAATACTTTTCACCATTTTGCTCCCATTGACTACAATCATGTTCTGCACACCCTTTTTGAACTGAACCCAGGTATGTTTGGCTCATCCCTAATCTTGACATATGCTTTAAAAAGGTGGGGACAAACAAGTACATATACTTTTTGTGAAAGCATACTTATGCCCCGTACACACGGTCGGATTTTCCGACGGAAAATGTGTGATAGGACCTTGTTGTCAGAAATTCCGACCGTGTGTAGGCTCCATCACACATTTTTCATCGGATTTTCCGACACACAAAGTTTGAGAGCAGGCTACAAAATTTTCCGACAACAAAATTCGTTGTCGGAAATTCCGATCGTGTGTACACCAATCCGACGCACAAAGTGCCACGCATGCTCAGGATAAATAAAGAAATGAAAGCTATTGGCCACTGCCCCGTTTATAGTCCCGACGTACGTGTTTTATGTCACTGCGTTCAGAACGATCGGATTTTCCGACAACTTTGTGTGACCGTGTGTATGCAAGACAAGTTTGAGCCAACATCCGTCGGAAAAAATCCTAGGATTTTGTTGTCGGAATGTCCGAACAAAGTCCGACCGTGTATACGGGGCATAACCCTTAATGTTCATAAAGAAGCAGAAACTGTTTATATTAATTTTATATACTCATTATACAAGTTGTCTACCATCTCAGGACATTTCCTTTTTAACCATCACAAACCTGGCCAATTTAACATGGGCATATTATAAAATAAATGCATAAAAGGGGTTACCCTCATTGGAAACTGCATGGCGAAATCATCAGCAGATACAGAAATATAGGCAGATGATTTGCAAATGCCAACTTATCCTTTAATAGTCAAACTTGGGTTCTTACTGCTTCCTAAGCTTTCATAATGAGTAATAGTTATGGGAAAGTCCTTTGTGTCATAAGCCAGTACTGTTGATCATCATATCAATGGACCGGTAGAGGTGAAGGAGGTGGGAAGGAATGGGGCCAAGTTCAACGTTTATGGAAAAAAGATTAGATTTGCCTGCATATCTGGATCTACTGACTGCTTTGATATGTCGTTTTTACAAAAGGCAACCTCAGATTATGCATTGCTTTCATTATGAGATAGTTTACTTTTCTGAAACAACACCAAAACTGCAGGACCTCATAGAGGTCTATGGGAAAGCTCAGCTAACCTGTACGAAAACTCTGAGTCAGCTGTGCTTTAGCAAAAGCACAGCGGGGCAGTGTGAATCTGCTTTAAATGTGCAGCTTTGTTTAAACTTGGGTTGTTTACAGTCCTATTGCAGCACACCCACCACCCCCCAAAAAACACCCCATTAAAATCTAGGTTTCTGTTGTAATATCATGAATAAGGCACAAATGCACCATTCTCTCTGGAACATTCAAGACAAATGAAACAATGGAAAACTATATAGAGGCAAAACAATCCCTACATTGTTTACTCTAATCAATTAAGAAAAATGCAGAAAACATAAAACTGCTCAATTGGGGCAAATTAAGAATTTTGCTTAATAGCCGACTCCACTAATGCTGGTATTTACTTGTTCCACAATACCTGCCACTCTTTTTCCCCTATAGTGCCCTAAGAATAAGCCCTGTGTAAGTTCCAGGTGGACCTGGAATGGCATATACGAAAGTACCCATGCAATATTATTATATTCGGGCCTGGCTATTCATTTCTCAGGTTTCACGTGATCCATCATGACAGGAAAGTAAGAAAGTCACGTGGTTCTCTAGACCCAAAAGTAACATGTACAGTATTTTTAGGCTTTGCAAACGATGATGGGCAAAATACAGGTTCTCTTTAAAGTATAACTGAATGCAACATTTTTTGTAGTTTTAGACAGGGTGGAGACTGGAGAGAGCTTGGAACAGGATTCATTGCTATCTGTGTCCCCATTAGGGAGATTCATCCTCTCTATTTGTTATGTTTACTGTTATCATTGAGAGTGACAGTGGAAGAAAATCCCACATTTTTGGTTGTTTCCAGAACAGTATTAGCGGGGAAACCTTCTAATGGGGACAACCAAAGGTTCTCTCACTTTGTAAGGGATATCCTCTCACTTCCTGTTTTGAAGGAAGTGAAGGGAAATCTCTCCAATGGGACACAGATGGAAAAAAAACTGGCAGAGGTTATAACCCTCCCTTACTCTAAAATGATAGCTCTACTTTAATTGCTATAATTGCAATATTGCCATTTCCTGGAGTAAATATGCAGGTTATTATATGCAGGTGGTCCATCACCACGCACTATTTATGCGAAATACAAAACCATGAACTCAAACTAGAACAGATCAAATATTGTACAGCATAACTCAGATGGCAAGAGGCTGCAGAGCCACCTTGAAGCAAAGTTAGAAGTCTTCTAAATAACACTACTGCAACTGAAAAACTCAGATGGAGGTGAAATGACTGAATTTTTTTTAAAGTTTGGGTACAGTGTTTTTTGCATAGCATTGACAGTTCAAATGTTGACTTTACTGGAAAATACTAAATTTTTATTGTTTTATAAAATAATTATAAATGTAAAGTGAATATACTCAGTGACATAAAACAGACCCAAAAAGCCCAAAAGTACACCCAAAAAAACTTCACTGCTTAAGGCTGGGTTCACATAGTAGTATGCAGCGCCTCACAGCAGGGGTCCGGTGCATGCTCATTCACTGTTTCAGGACCGATTTCAGCCCAATTTTTTTTTGGCTGAATTCAGTCCTGAAACAGACCAAAAGATGCACAGGACTCCTGCAAATCGCACCCGAGCCGCTGCGGAGATTTGTGAACCGGCTCCATGGAGAGCCAGTCACAATCTCCTGCTATGCGAATTGGATACGGGGGAAACCCACATCCAATTCGCACTAGTTTGAACCCAGCCTAAAGCTGAATTACAGGAAAACATCTAAATAGACAGATGGAATACGCATATAGGAGTTGTTTTACTTGTCAAATGATTTGTATTTCTGTCCATCTAGTCCTGAGATTCTTTCCAGCCAGCCTGGTGACCCAACATTTCTCAGCAGTCGTTTAAGCAGAACTTCGCTCAAAAAGTCCCACTGGTTCACTTCCTCCCCCCAGCCGGTATCTGAGTTACAGTTCTTTGGGGGAAGGGAAGCGAGTACCATTTTTTCATCAGTTGCTGATCTCACTTGTCCCTTGCCCCGCCCCCTCCTCTCCTGCAGCCTCCTGGGACAAGTCACATGTCCTAGAAGGCTGCAGGACCATTTACAAAGCGCAAGCTTGGGCAGGTGCACTGGGGAGGTGACTAGTTCCTTAGGAACCCACAGTGGTAAGAAGAACTGTCTGTGACAAGACAGGGCTGGACCCCAGGCACTGGTAAGTACTACATTTTTAAAAGCCAGCAGCTACAGTATTTGTAATATTTGTAGTTGTTTACTTTAAAAAAGGAAAAACAAACTGCAGCTCTTCTTTAAAAAACACAGCTAGGTAACCTCTCTTTCCCTAGCCTGTAATTTGACAGCGATGGACCAGCAACAGGATAATAAGGCCATCTCTCTGCTCTCTCCTCATTTCAGAATTTCCTCATGTGAATGTAGGACAACTGACTGGTCTCAAATACTGCCACTTCCTCCCTCAGTCTGGATGCTGCTGCATTTGTTGGTGTTTTTTATGGCTACTTTCACACGGGCGGGCGTCGGCGGTAAAGCGGTGCTATTTTTAGCGCCGCTCTACTGTAGTTTTAGCTGCTCTATTCAGCCAATAGCAGGGGCGTTTTTCAGCCACTAGTGGCTGAAAAAGGGTTAAAACCGCCCGTAAAGTGACGTAAAGTGCTGCTGCAGCAGCGGTTTGCCAGCGGTCAGGTGGCGCTGCCCCATTGATTTCAATGAGCAGGGGCGCTTTAGGAGCGGTGTATACACCGCTCCTACAGTGCTGCAAAGATGCGGCTTGCAGGACTTTTTTACCATCCTGCAAGCGTACTGCTCCAGTGTGAAAGCCCTCGGGCTTTCACACAGGGGAGACAGGAGAGACTCTTTACAGGCGCTATGTAGGCGCTATTTTTAGCGCTGTAGCGCCTGTAAAGCGCCTCAGTGTGAAAGTAGCCTTAATGTCTGCCTGGAGTTCAGTTTTAATGGGTAACTCTATTTTATTGGGGAAAAAAAATGTTGCAAAAAATAAATAAATAAATAATATACAATTGTGACAAAAAACATTTTATAACAAGATCCTATTAAAAAAAAAAAAGGATCTGCAAATACTTTTATATATTGAAAAATTAGACATATCAAACCACTCTCTCAATTCAACAAACCGCTTCTTTAAAAGATGACAAACTTTCATGGAAAGATCTTTGCCTATTTCTGAGATAACACAGATAATAATCATGATAACATTCAAATATTCTGAATGGTGCAACAAAGCTTTTCTCACTAACTCACTGGACAGGTTGGAACTGAGATAAAATTATTCTAACACACCTTTAGTTCTTAGCAAATCCTCTCGGAAATTATTCCAATACTCCACATAGCTTTTAGATTGAAAAGATTTTCACATATATGTACATATGTTTTTGTCATCACTTTTCTCTTTTATATTACTTTTTTCATTTTTTTTTTTTAAATTTAATTTAATTTAATTTAATTTATTTTACATTGCTCAGTTAGTCAGGATTTTGGTGAGAAATCTCAAACTGTTAAACTGTTCAGCTGTTCATCCATGCTTAACAATTATTATTATGTTGAGAGTACAATTTAATACTAGATGAACCTTATATACTGTATTTACCTTATACCCAGTATATGTGTTGTTTGATACACTCTTTTTGGTAACCTTATGCTTGTAAAACTTATTCAGAAAATATTAAAAATTATGGGAATTTTTTTTTTTATAATTACCATTCCTTTTCAATTTGCAGCTGCTATAATTTTCTTTAAAATGCAATGCAATATGGCAACCTGGAGGCGTTCTGTACACAGATGGTATACGGAACACCGTCTACAAATGTCATTTCCTGCAACTCATGTAATTAGCTTACTGATTTTCCCAGAAGTCTGCACTAAAATACAAATTAGATTTTGCGTCTTCGCATACTCTCCAACAAACATTTCAGTTTTTGTGAAATATTCCTAAAGGTTTAAAGTGGAGTTCCACCCAAAAATGGAACTTCCACTTTTTGGATTTCTCCCCCCCTCCGGTGTCAGATTTGGCACCTTTCAGGGGGGAGGAGGGAGCAGATACTTGACTTCCTGGCATAGATCACCGCGGTGATTGCGGTGACCTACGCTACTTCTGCCGCCTACCCCGTCCTCCCCCGCTGTATTCTGTGAGACACAGAACACAGCAGGGACCTGAGAGGACGCGCAGCGCGACTTGCGCATGCACAGTAGGGAACCAGTAAGTGAAGCCTTCACATCCTTATTCCCTTACCGAGGATGGCGGCGGCAGCAGCCAAAAGCCGAAGGACGGATCGGCTTCGGCTGCCAACACCGCGGGCTCCCTGGACAGGTAAGTGTCCATATATTAAAAGCTGCTGGCTTTTAATATTTTTTTTTCAGCGGACCTCCGCTTTAAGCACATCTAAAGGGATTCGGTCCCTGCCACTTTCCTCATTAGAACACTGCAAGTGCAGCAGCTGTTCAATAATGAAGAAGTCACTCCCATTCACATTCACATAGACACAGACAAAAAAAAAACAGCTATTTCTTCAAAATAACAAAAGGTAGGAATCAGCAACAAAGTTTGTTTAAATCCTTGCAAAGTACATAGATCACACAGAGGGGAATATATTTTTCTCCAAAAAGTGGAGATACTCTTTAAGGCCCCGTTCACAACTGAGTGTTTTTTAGCACGAAGCATGAAATTCCAAAATGCTCAGGGAGAAAAAATCAATGCATCTCTATGGTGATGGTTCACATCTCCACTCCAAAACATATGAAGCCAAATACCTGAAGCTCCAAAAAGTTTGGACCCCGAGCGGGAAGATTGCTGTGTTTTTGAAACATTTTTTCCCATGGAATTGATTTGAAGTGTCCAAATTGTGCATTTATGAGCGTGTTTGCGCATTTTGTTGTGCGGTTAGCCACATTGCTCTTACATACAGTTACCGCTTCATTAGGAAATGACCAAATATTGCCATGAAATCAACAAAAATCCATATCAAGTAAGATGGAGGAAATAGCATCTCTTTTCAATCAAGAGACCTTTATCCGGATGGTAAGGGAGCACTCCTGTCTCTACGATCCTCAGGACTTCCCCTACAAGTCCCAAGGGAGCAAAAGGAGGGCATGGGAGGAGATTGACAGGTACATTTTTTCCAATTGGGAAGGTTTTACTGGCATGGTGAAGGATGATAAAGGTAAGCTCAATCTTTTGCATCTGTTTAGCGATGGCACCTCACTGGTTGCAACCTGTGTATTAGTTCGATTTACAATCAGGGCTGCTTTTGAAATCACAGGGCCCCATACAGCCTAACTGACAGCCTCTTCCCCTCCAACTTAAATTTTCTTTTTTTTTTTTTTTCTTTTTTTTAAATAACAAAGTGATGTATTATCATTTAAAATATTGCCAAATTATTACCATTATTTACTAATTATTACTATTGTTGGAACAAAATGATAAAAATTCTGTTTGGGTACAGTGTAGCATATCTGCGCAATTGTCATTTAAACAGCGACAGCGCTGAAAGCTGAAAATTGGCTTGGGCAGGAAGGGGGTGTAAGTGCCCTGTATTGAAGTAGTTAAAGAAATATTACGTATTTGTCTTCATGTGAACGTAGGTTGTTGTACATGACCCAGAACTCGCCCCTCTGTGCTCGATCAGCAATGACAGGATGGACTCAGTGTCTTCATGTCCTCTTTTTTCTCTCATATTCTTCCATTAGAAAATGTGACGTTATCGCGGCTGCCGCCATGACACACGCCATTTCATCCGTCATTGTTTGGAGAGCAGAAAGCACCACAGAACCCAGTGAAAACCAGGAAGGAGATGAAAATAACCCAGGAAGCAGAAACACATAGCAAAAAAAGTATGTCATAGATGATGTTTTTACTATTGGGTAAATAAAAACGCCAGAGCTCCAAAACGCTTGAAAACGCATTACAAAAACACGCATACAAACGCGCAAAAAAAACCCCCACAAAAACACGACTCTTAGGGGTGAACGCAGGCTAACTGTCTGAACAGAATGATCAGAGACTGATACAATGTGAATAAAAACTGAATTTTTTGTAGCATTAAGCAGATGAGTTCTATTTTAAAAGAATATTTTAATCTGCAGTTCGTTTTGGCCAGAACAGGACAAAAGACACCTTGTCTTCCAGAGAGCCTATCTCTGAGGTGGGCTGCTGTGTGCATAAGGAGGTTATAGTCAGCCTGCACCTGGGTCCGGCACACTGGAATGTTAAGGATCTGGGTTTGTGATCGACAGGAGAGGCATGCAAGACAGAGCAGATGAAGCCTCTGTATACTTGTCATTAAAACATTGTTTCTGCAAACACTATCTTATCCGGAATGAATTGCAACATTATGTTTAATAAACTGCGATAAAACTTTACTTATGTTTTATTAAACATTTTTGTGTTCCTGTTTAAATAGCCCAATTCCAGCTCTTTTTTTTTATCTTTTTTTTTTTTTTTAAATGAAGCCAGCCATTGTGAAAATGAAAACTGCAGCTTGCTCTGCAATAGTAATCCTATCTTGAATGCTGTACTCTGTAGAACCATTGCTCTTGCATCCAGTGCTGGTCCTCTTCCTGATTGAAAGACACCTCGTATCATTCAACTTACTTCTTGTGAGTCCAAGATGTCAAGGGCCCACCCCTGGGGGTATGTTATCAAGCCACCCTAATGGATGCCCAGTAGAATGCTGCAGGGAACATCACCATGTCATTATGTGGCACTGATCTCTGCAGCAGTAAGGACACACTTATTTCCAAAGTGCTGTTTAGAATCAGAGAACACGTGACATCTAACAGCCAAAACCCTTGGAAAAACATTTGTGTACAGATATTTAAAAATATATTTGCTGTGGGGATCAGTAGAGAAGGGGGACTGAGGTGTGGGGTCAGGGCTGCTGATAAGGCAGTACAGCAGGCCCCCATCAGTTTAAAAGGTGGGTCTGGGCACCTGCTGAGCAGAAGGGTCAACTGTACTGTTTTATTGCAGACACCAATCCTCTTCTGCTTCCCCCTGCAGCTCTGCCAGCTTCTCATCCTCTTTCTTCCTCCAGCTGCACTGCAGGGGGGATTGGTTATAGCACATGTGCCCATTCCATCTGCTGTCCAGGCCACCCATGTGCCCCTTTTCCCCGCAGCGCAGCACTGCTGGCTTCCCTCCTCTCCTCTGGAAGCTGCTACGGGCACACAGTGGGATGTTTCAGTATGGAGAGCAGGGGAAAGGGCTGTTAAATATGTCATTTACTGTCCCCTTCCTTTCCTGAATGAATACAGTGAGCAATTGGTACCAATCACACCTGTGTCCATTCATCATTGAAGCATAGTAAACAGTGTTTGTTATGCTTCCATCTGTGAATGAGCAGGAAGCCTCAGAGCGCTTCCTATTCATTCATCTGTGCAGCTGAGGCTGCAGAGAAAGGGATTGATAAATCTACGTGCCCAGCCTTTTTTGCCTGGGGGGAGCCTGTCAGGTCGGCTGTATGGGGCCCTGTGATTTCTAACAGCAGCCTTGTGTGGGAAATACTGAGATTAAATAGATCCTTAAGGGATTTTTAGATACAACTACAATATGTACCAATATGTGTCTGCACTTGATATTAACCTCCTTGCATCCACTGCACCAGCATTTAGCACAGTGAGCAGAGCCCCGTGATGATGTCCTGTTGTATGATGAAACGCGTAGGGAGGTAAGTGGCAGTGTTTGCTGTGGTGGAGGCATTTCTCATGTTTCACGTTTTCTTGGGGTGCCTTGATTTATGTCACCAGGGAAGAGTTATCATTTTGCATGGAATATATTCATAATTTGATTCTATTTTTGATATATTTTTGATTTCATATGGTCACTATTATTATGTATGGACTCTGTTATTCAGTAATAATCAGCTGTTTATTTTTTTGGTTTAGTCCAGCACTTTTTTATTGTCACCAATAATTTAGGTGTCAATTTTATTTCTTTTATATATTCACTATACTTTTTAGATATTGTTTTTTTCACTGAAGATTCTTCCATTGGTACATTGGTGCTTAGATACTGTGGCAGTGTACCCATACCAAAATAATTTTATACCTTTTCATTAATTACAATTTCACTTGTTGTTGTAAACTATCTGTAATATTGTAAGTGTATGGATTATTGCCTCATAGATCAATCGATTTAGCGCAGCTCCCTCTTTTTTATTTCTGTATAACATTTTGAGTTGTGGCTTAGCTACTTAGGGTAATAGCGCAGTTTTCTCTTTTTACTATCAGTGTGTTGCTGCTTCTCCATAGCACCCATTTGTAGGCGAGTGGAGATGAGGAGGTGATACCACTGTATTCCAAACTCTAATGCCCCGTACACACGGTCGGACTTTGTTCGGACATTCCGACAACAAAATCCTAGGATTTTTTCCGACGGATGTTGGCTCAAACTTGTCTTGCATACACACGGTCACACAAAGTTGTCGGAAAATCCGATCATTCTGAACGCGGTGATGTAAAACACGTACGTCGGGACTATAAACGGGGCAGTGGCCAATAGCTTTCATCTCTTTATTTATTCTGAGCATGTGTGGCACTTTGTCCGTCGGATTTGTGTACACACGATCGGAATTTCCGACAATGGATTTTGTTGTCGGAAAATTTTATATCCTGCTCTCAAACTTTGTGTGTCGGAAAATTCGATGAAAAAGTCCGATGGAGCCCACACACGGTCGGAATTTCCGACAACACGCTCCGATCTGACATTTTCCATCGGAAAATCTGACCGTGTGTACGGGGCATAACAGGAATGTGTTTTCAACATCCTGGCTTTACTGTCTAGTAGAGGTGTATGAGTCCCACAAGTTGCTGGACAAAATTGTAAATCCTTTGCTGACAAGACAGTAAACACGAGTATTTCAAATATGTAATTAGCTATGTAGCTGGAGTTCAGTTTGAATAACACATTGATATGATTTTAGGTAAACATATTAAGACTAAAATCCTTAACCTGGCCATAGAAATGAGAGTATGGTTAGACATCCAAGCCCATATAAGGACATACATGTTGTCCTTTGGCACAGCTATGGGGATGCTTGGGAGGAAGGAGGTGAGACTGACATGCTTCAACCAATAGTGGCACCTGCTTATCAAAGGGAATATTTTGATTTAATAATGTTTTCTAAACTGTCCAGTCATTTTTTTTCTCCTGAGATCTGTCATCCAGGACTGTCACCAGCTGTTCATCTACCTAAGATTGTCTTCAGATATGTCCAAAGCTGTCCAAATCTAGAAGGCAATCTCATGTTTTAGGCTACATTTATTCTAGACATATTTGCCATTAGTTAAAGTGTAAAGGGCTATCGCTGAGGCTCTGATGAAGAGGTTACTCCCTCGTAACGCGTAAGCCGCTTGCAATGCTATCTGGTTCCTCCTAACATCCAGTCCAGGTTGCAGGTGTCTAGAAGACACGGTTCCGAAATTCTTGGAGCATTGTTAAGCCTTTTTTTAACATTTGTTTGTGAGTATGACTTTTGTTTTTACTATTTAAATACATTTTACCTTTGGTAATGCACAAGGTCAGTGTGCCCTCCCTGTTTTTCTACTAGTTAAAGTTACCCTGTCACCAACCTTAAATAAATTCAGGTTAAAGCACAGAAAAATCTGTTATTTTTAATGCTCATTTGCAGTGTGTGTTTCCTTTTCCTAAAAAAAAACATTGTATTGACTTGCAATGACAATAAACTACAAAATTTGACTGCTGGATGAGGGTCAATTCCCTAGCACAGCCTCCCTCCTTGCACTTCATAGCCCTCTCCTCTTCTGGGAGTGTCTAATTACTTTCAATGCTGACCCAGCATCTCTGCCCCTCCCCTCACCTCCTTATATAACCTTTTATGGAGCTGTCAGGGGAGGAGTGAGAGAAAATACTGTGACAGTTCTGAGTCTGCAGGAGCTGCTGACATCACATCCAAGATGGCACACCCAACAACAATCTCAGGGCTTATGGATACCTACAGGTAAGTCATATAAATAAAATACTTGAAATGCTCAAATAATCTTATGGGAAGATTGTTGTTAAAATTAACATGTGCCGTGAAGGACTCAATTGACTTTTTAGGAAAAAGCACATCAATGCATCAAAAATACAGCAGGCTGGATTTTGTTCAAGGGCACCTTAGTGCAGAGTGTTGGTATGAACATGACTAGCTTTCAAACAATGGGTTGCATTTTACCAGGGCTGGGTCTTCCCTGGGGATGGCTACTTCTTGCCTAAAACCATATGTGGAAAAAGAGCTAAGAGGATACCAAGCAGGATTTAGGACTGGAAGGTCAATGACAGATCAGATTTTCTCTTTGATTTAAGTGCATTAAAGACCTTTAGAATACAAACACATCACCTGTTTGTTGGGAAGTGGGCATGCCATAAAAACTAAATAGTCAGAAAAATGCAACTTACCAGACCACATATTACAGCACAGATATGCATCCAGATATTCTTGGCACTGCATATTGTTAATGTACTGGAGCAGAAACATCAAATTTGTCTTCAGAAATTTGACCACATACAACATCATTCCTCCTATCCTTATTGGCTGGAATTATTTTATTTTTATATCTCACTGTACTGTGCAATGGCAGTGGACTGTCCGCCAAAAGAAAAGTAAATTCCAATCAGTTGGGAAAGGAGGGATAATTTCATTGTAATAATAACCAGGCAACTACATCTGGCTTCCTAACTCCTTAACACCGCCTTCCAGTGATCCTTTAGGTGGGCTTTAAAGCCCCAGAGTTGGCTTGGCTTCTGTATCATATGACTGTTGTTATTGGCTCTCACAGCAGTCACATGATCGGGTTACTGGCTCCCAATCAAAAGCCATGATAAGTAGAGAGAATTATTTAATTTCCTCTCTTGTCCTTTTTTTTGTTTTTTTGTTTTACACTATGGGGGGATACACAACTCACCTATAGGGAACATGTGTATTTAAACAGCACCTGGGGGTAGTAATTAGGAGAAGGGGCGGGAACAGAAGGGAAGGAAGGAATATATATGAACAACACACACAATGGGAATTGAAGAAAATATGACACTATAACACTAATCCCTCACTGGGAAGGACACTCAACAGTAATGAAATAACTACGATACACAAGTAATAAACAATAAGATCTATGCATCTCACAATAATTAGAGAATAGGGATGAGCCGAACACCCCCCGGTTCGGTTCGCACCAGAACCCGCGAACGGACCGCAAGTTCGCACGAACGTTAGAACCCCATTGACGTCTATGGGACTCGAACGTTCGAAATCAAAAGTGCTCATTTTAAAGGCTAATTTGCATGGTATTGTCCTAAAAAGGGTTTGGGGACCCGGGTCCTACCCCAGGGGACATGTATCAATGCAAAAAAAACTTTTAAAAACGGCCGTTTTTTCGGGAGCAGTGATTTTAATGATGCTTAAAGTAAAAAAAAAAAAGTGAAATATTCCTTTAAATATCGTACCTGGGGGGTGTCTATAGTATGCCTGTAAAGTGACGCGTGTTTCCCATGTTTAGAACAGTCCCTGCACCAAATGTCATTTTTAAAGGAAAAAATCTCATTTAAAACTGCTTGCGGGTTTAATGTCATGTCGGGTCCTGGCAATATGGATGAAAATCAGTGAGACAAACGACATGGGTACCCCCCAGTCCATTACCAGGCCCTTTGGGTCTTGTATGGATATTAAGGGGAACCCCGCACCCAAATTAAAATAAGGAAAGGTCCCTATATACTCTGAACAGCAGTATACAGGCGGTGCAAACAAGACAGGGACTGTAGGTTTGTTGTTAAGTAGAATCTCTTTGTAATTTTGAACATTTTTAATGTGTTTAGCTCCAGCCAAAAAATCTTTTCTAAGCTTTTTGGAAAACATAGGGAAGGGTTATCACCCCTGTGACATTTGTTTTGCGTCTTTCCTCCTCTTCAGAAGATTTCACCTCACTTTTTTGTCCCAATGAAAAATGTTTTTTGAAAATTTGGGTTTTTTTGTGGAACAAGGATTGGAAAGCATCAGTGGAAAGGAGAAATTGTTTTCCCATATTAACTCTTACATGAGAGAATTTCCCTTCCTATGGGTAGATTTCATCTCACTTCCTGTTGTCTCCTTCCGTTTGCAAGTAGGAGTCGTTTGTAAGTTAGATGTTTGAAAGTAGGGTCCTGCCCTATATACTCAGCAGAAATTTGGGCCTTAGGTGTTGCTGTGGCCAAAACACTGTAAGCCCTCACAGGGCCCTGCTGTGAAATATTAGATCAAGAATTGTAATTACATGCCCCTGTTGAACAGGAGCTGAAAAATTAGGCCTTAGGCACTGGTGCTGGTGCCACAACACTGCAACCCCTCACAGACACTCTAGTTGGAACGCAGGAACGAGCACTGCTGCAAAGTATTGCATCAAAAATTGTAATTACACGCCCCTGTTAGACAGGGGCAGAAAAATTGGGCCTTAGGCACTGGTGCTGGTGCCACAACACTGCAACCCCTCACAGACACTCTAGTTGGAACGCAGGAACGAGCACTGCTGCAAAGTATTGCATCAAAAATTGTAATTACACGCCCCTGTTAGACAGGGGCAGAAAAATTGGGCCTTAGGCACTGGTGCTGGTGCCACAACACTGCAACCCCTCACAGACACTCTAGTTGGAACGCAGGAACGAGCACTGCTGCAAAGTATTGCATCAAAAATTGTAATTACACGCCCCTGTTAGACAGGGGCAGAAAAATTGGGCCTTAGGCACTGGTGCTGGTGCCACAACACTGCAACCCCTCACAGACACTCTAGTTGGAATGCAGGAACGAGCCGTGCTGCAAAGTATTACATCAAAAATTGTAATTACACGCCCCTGTTATACAGGGGCTGAAAAATTGTGCCTTAGGCACTGGTGGTGGCGCCCAGAACCAAAAATGTTCTTACAAGCTATCAGCGTGATGATTGAGGAGGAAGAGGATAATTACTCAGGGATAATCACTCAGCATCAGCATAGGCAGTCTTTGAAGGGATCTGAAAAAAATTATTCAGTTACATCAGCATCAGGTGCTTGGTAGCTGGTGGTGATCCAAGACTGATTCATTTTTATGAAGGTCAGCCGATCGACCGAGTCAGTGGACAGACGCACCCTGTGATCGGTTACCACGCCTCCAGCAGCACTGAATGTACGTTCCGAAAGAACGCTGGATGCAGGACAGGCCAGTAGCTCAATTGCATACTGTGCAAGCTCTGGCCAGTGATCCATCCTCAAGACCCAGTAACCCAGAGGATTTTCGGTGGGAAAGGTGTCCAAGTCTGATCTTGCCCCTAGGTATTCCTGCACCATGTAAAACAGACGCTGGCGATGGTTGCTGGAACCGATCATACCTTGGGGCTGCGGACCAAAAAATTGTCTGAACGCATCGGTCAGACGGCCACCTTCTCCACCGCTCCTTCTTTGACTGACCGAAGCCTCAGCAACACGTTGTCCAGAAACAGGAGTTTGTAACCTCCCAGTCTCTGGGAACGCGTTGCACAGACCTTTCTGCAAGGCCTCCCGAAGATGTTTCATCCTCTGCTCCCTCTGCGATGGCAAGATAAGGTCCGCAACCTTACCCTTGTAACGTGGATCAAGGAGGGTTGCCAGCCAGTATTGGTCCTTCTCCTTGATACCACGAATACGAGGATCCTTACGCAGGCTTTGCAGGATCAGGGAGGCCATGCAGCGTAGGTTTGCTGAGGCATTCGGTCCGGAGTCCTCTGGGTCACTAAGGACAACAACGTCCGCAGCCACCTCCTCCCAGCCACGTACAAGTCCATGTGTTCCTTGGGACTGATCCCTTAAAGACTGCTGATGCTGAGTGCCAGGCTCCACCTCCATACTGACACAATCTTCCTCCTCCTCCTCCTCCTCCTCCTCGTCCTCTTCCTGTGTGATCGGCGGGCACGCAGGAACACTGTCTGGATAAAGGGGGCCTTGAGAGCTAAGGAAGTCCTCCTCTTCCTGCCTCTGTTCTGCCTCAAGTGCCCTGTCCATTATTCCACGCAGTGTGTGCTCCAACAGGTGGACAAGGGGGACAGTGTCACTGATGCATGCACTGTCAGTGCTCACCATCCTCGTGGCCTCCTCGAATGGTGACAGGACAGTGCATGCATCCCTGATCATGGCCCACTGGCGTGGGGAAAAAAAACCAAGGTCCCCTGACCCTGTCCTGGTGCCATAGTCGCACAGGTACTCATTGATGGCCCTCTGCTGCGTGTGCAGCCGCTGCAGCATGGCCAACGTCGAGTTCCACCTGGTGGGCATGTCACAGATTAGGCGGTTCTTGGGCAGGTTAAACTCCTTTTGGAGGTCCGTCAGCCGAGCACTGGCATTATATGACCGGCGGAAATGCACACAGACTTTCCTGGCCTGCCTCAGGACATCCTGTAAGCCCGGGTACCTGCCCAAGAACCGCTGCACCACCAAGTTAAGGACGTGAGCCAAACAGGGCACATGGGTCAGTTGTCCCTGTCGGAGGGCAGAGAGGAGGTTGGTGCCATTGTCGCAAACCACCATTCCTGCCTTAAGTTGGCGTGGCGTCAACCACCTCTGAACCTGCCCCTGCAGAGCTGACAGAACCTCTGCCCCAGTGTGGCTCCTGTCCCCCAAGCACACCAGCTCAAGCACCGCATGGCATCTTTTGGCCTGCGTACTTGCGTAGCCCCTTGAACGCCTACGGAGCACCGCTGGTTCCGAGGAAGAGGCCATGGAGGAAGAAGAAGAGGAGGGGGTGGAGGAGAGAGGTGTGTCACAATCAGCATTTTGGAGGCGTGGTGGCGGAACAACCTCCAACACTACTGCACCTTGTCCTGCATCCTTCCCAGCTGCCAGCAGAGTCACCCAATGCGCCGTGAAACTTAAGTAACGTCCCTGTCCATGCCTGCTGGACCATGAGTCAGCGGTAATATGCACCTTACCGCTGACCGCCCTGTCCAGCGAGGCATGGACATTGCCTTCCACATGCCGGTAGAGAGCCGGAATCGCCTTCCGTGAGAAAAAGTGGCGTTTGGGTACCTGCCACTGAGGAACCGCACATTCCACAAACTCACGGAAGGGGGCAGAGTCTACCAACTGAAAAGGCAGCAGTTGAAGTGCTAGCAATTTTGCCAAGCTAGCATTCAACCGCTGGGCATGTGGATGGCTGGGAGCAAACTTCTTTCGGCGGTGCAGCAGCTGGGGCAGGGAAATTTGCCTGGTACAATCTGACGTCGGTGTACCAAAAGCAGATTGCCCACAAGTACTTGGCTGTGACACACCTAATTCTACACCTTCATTCCTCTCACTGCAGGTCTCAGAGAGGACTGAAGGTCTAGTGGGGTTGGAAATCTCAGCTGATGAGGAGCAAGGAGAGATCCTCTTTGTTCTTTGGTGTGGGTCTTTCAGATACGCTTGCCAACGAACTGCATGGCAGGTCAACATATGTCTGGTCAAGCATGTGGTACCCAAGCGGGAGATGTTTTGGCCACGCGAGATACGCTTGAGACATATGTTGCAAATAGCAGCGGTGCGATCTGATGCACTCGTCTCAAAAAAGGCCCACACCAAAGAACTTTTTGAATAACGCGCAGAGACTGCAGCGCCCTGCACATGTGGAGCTTTGGGGTGTGATGCAGTCAATGTGCTGCCCTTAGGCTGGCCCCTGGAGGGCATCCTGCCTCGTTGGTGATGTGCCGCCTCCTCCTCCTCCTCCTCCTCCTCTCTCCTATCAGGCACCCACGTTGAGTCAGTGACCTCATCATCCCCTCCCTCCTCATCACTGGAGCAAACCTGGCAGTATGCTGCAGCAGGGGGAGCATGACTGCCAGATTGCTGTCCTTCTTGGGCACCCCCTCTGTCCGTGCTCATGTTACTGCCTTCATCGAGCTCAGTATCATCATCAGAGCCTTCCAAACGCTGGGCATCCTCCTGGAGCATGTACCCAACACTGTGGTCAAACAGTTCGAGGGAATCCTCATGAGGACATGGTGGAGCTAGGGAAGGAGTCACTGATGACATTGAGCTGAGGGAAGAGGCCGCTGCTTTGCCAGACAAAGCACCCTGGGCATGGGTGAGAGAGGATGAGGAGGATGAGGACGGCTTGGTCATCCACTCGACCAAGTCTTCCGCATGTTGCGGCTCAACACGGCCAGCTGCCGAAAAAAAGGCCAAGCGTGTCCCATGGCCACGTGCTGATGAGGATGCACCGTCTCCACGACCAGCACTAGACACAGAGCCTGCTTGCCCTCTCTTATTGGCTTGTGACTGTCTGCCTCTCCTTCTTGGCCTTCCAGACATACTAATGGCCTGTAGCTGCACTAAGCTGGGATAGAACACCTGTAATTTTCTTCAGGTAGCTTTATATACTGTAACCAGACAAGCCTGCCTGTCAGTAGGAAGATAACAGGAACGGATCTAGCTGAACACTGTGAGCAGGACACACTGTACTAAATGTAAATAGTCTAGCTGCCTGACCGTGGTACTAATAGGATCAAAAAGAACACCTGTAATTTTCTTCAGGTAGCTTTATATACTGTAACCAGACAAGCCTGCCTGTCAGTAGGAAGATAACAGGAACGGATCTAGCTGAACACTGTGAGCAGGACGCACTGCACTGAATGTAAATAGCAGGAACGGATCTAGCTGAACACTGTGAGCAGGACGCACTGCACTGAATGTAAATAGCAGGAACGGATCTAGCTGAACACTGTGAGCAGGACGCACTGCACTGAATGTAAATAGCAGGAACGGATCTAGCTGAACACTGTGAGCAGGACGCACTGCACTGAATGTAAATAGCAGGAACGGATCTAGCTGAACACTGTGAGCAGGACGCACTGCACTGAATGTAAATAGCAGGAACGGATCTAGCTGAACACTGTGAGCAGGACGCACTGCACTGAATGTAAATAGCAGGAACGGATCTAGCTGAACACTGTGAGCAGGACGCACTGCACTGAATGTAAATAGCAGGAACGGATCTAGCTGAACACTGTGAGCAGGACGCACTGCACTGAATGTAAATAGCAGGAACGGATCTAGCTGAACACTGTGAGCAGGACGCACTGCACTGAATGTAAATAGCAGGAACGGATCTAGCTGAACACTGTGAGCAGGACGCACTGCACTGAATGTAAATAGCAGGAACGGATCTAGCTGAACACTGTGAGCAGGACGCACTGCACTGAATGTAAATAGCAGGAACGGATCTAGCTGAACACTGTGAGCAGGACGCACTGCACTGAATGTAAATAGCAGGAACGGATCTAGCTGAACACTGTGAGCAGGACGCACTGCACTGAATGTAAATAGCAGGAACGGATCTAGCTGAACACTGTGAGCAGGACGCACTGCACTGAATGTAAATAGCAGGAACGGATCTAGCTGAACACTGTGAGCAGGACGCACTGCACTGAATGTAAATAGCAGGAACGGATCTAGCTGAACACTGTGAGCAGGACGCACTGCACTGAATGTAAATAGCAGGAACGGATCTAGCTGAACACTGTGAGCAGGACGCACTGCACTGAATGTAAATAGCAGGAACGGATCTAGCTGAACACTGTGAGCAGGACGCACTGCACTGAATGTAAATAGCAGGAACGGATCTAGCTGAACACTGTGAGCAGGACGCACTGCACTGAATGTAAATAGCAGGAACGGATCTAGCTGAACACTGTGAGCAGGACGCACTGCACTGAATGTAAATAGCAGGAACGGTTCTAGCTGAACACTGTGAGCAGGACGCACTGCACTGAATGTAAATAGCAGGAACGGATCTAGCTGAACACTGTGAGCAGGACGCACTGCACTGAATGTAAATAGCAGGAACGGATCTAGCTGAACACTGTGAGCAGGACGCACTGCACTGAATGTAAATAGCAGGAACGGATCTAGCTGAACACTATGAGCAGGACACACTGCACTAAATAGTCTAGATAGAAGATAACAGGAACGGATCTAGCTAAACTGAATACAGTGTATATATATATATGCAACACCTGGGATGCATATATATACACAATACACTGTAAGTGCAGCTAACTGACTGACTGTTCTGCCTAATCTATCTAACTCAAATCAAATGACACTGTCTCTCTCTCTCTCTATCTCTCAGCACACCGGAACACACACTACACAGGGCCGCCGTGCAGGCGGCCTTATATAGTGTGGGGTGTGTACTAAATCCCCTGAGCCATAATTGGCCAAAGCCACCCTGGCTTTGGCCAATTACAGCTCTCTCTACTGACGGCGCTGTGATTGGCCAAGCATGCGGGTCATAGTGCATGCTTGGCCAATCATCAGCCAGCAATGCACTGCGATGCCGCAGTGAATTATGGGCCGTGACGCGCCACACGAATTTGGCGCGAACGGCCCATATCGTTCGCAATTCGACGGACGGTCGAACAGCCGATGTTCGAGTCGAACATGGGTTCGACTCGAACACGAAGCTCATCCCTATTAGAGAATAGGGAGGGTAGAAGAAGGGGGGAGGGTGGGAAGAAGAATATAGTAGACACTAGGCATAATGCCTACAAGGAGAATAAACCACCACAGTACAGCTACTACCCCCCCCCCCCCCCGTGGCACTAGACTTAGGGGGATTTAAAGGAAAGAGGGTTTTGAGGGCAAATTGACACAAGGAACTGGGTTATGAACTGGATGGTAGGAGATATGTCTGTATTTTGAGTGGAGACACTGTGTTTACTTTCTATTGTTATTATTATTTTTATTATTACTTTTTTTTCTTCCTTATCTTTTCTTGTCTTTTCTCCTTTTTCTCTCTTTTTTCTTACCACTCCCCCTCCCTACCTAGTCAATATATATATACCCCGATTGGGGAAGGCCATTAGTATTTGGCATTTAAAGAATTAAAGTATTTATAATAATAATATAATAACACACTTGTAAATGCCAAATCAAAGTAGCAAGGAACAATTCCATCCCGTTAACGGATGGTCCTCCCCTTCCCGCCCCTGCCTCTCTCTCTGTCTTTCTCGCCCCCCTCTCTGATAAAAAATACAGTATGTTTTGAGCATCCTGGATATGTGGGGCAAGGAGGCTATGGTAGACCAGAGTAAACAATAATAATCTGAAAAGGGCGTGAATCAAGCATGTGTTATGCTATTTTGATGCATCTGGGAGCCATCAGGGACCAACGGGAGTGCTCCTCGGCTTGACCGTTCTTGGGCTACTTCTCCTCATTAGGTTATTGGGTTATTAGGTAAATTACAATAGATTTTTTTTTTCACAAAGTTGTCACTAAATGATATATTGCTCAAACATGCCATATGCATATGTGAAATTATACCCCACATATACCCATGGAATATTTGAGCAATATATCATTTAGTGACAACTTTGTGAATAAAAAAAAAAATATATAGTTTTTTTCCTGAAACTTGTGACAAAATATACAATATTCCATGGACTCAACATGCCTCTCAGCAAATAGCTTGGGGTGTTTACTTTCCAAAATGGGGTCATTTGAGGGGGGGGGGGGGGGGGTTGTGCTATCTTGGCATTTCATGGTCTCCGAAACTGTGTAAGGTAGTGAAGAGTGAAGTCAAAAACTTACTCCCTTAGAAAGCCTGAAGGGGGTGATTGGTTTTCAGGGTCCTGTTCGCAGCTAGGCTCCCAAAAAGTCCCACACATGTGGTATGCCTGTACTCAGAAAAAGCAGCAGAATGTATTTTGGGGTGTCATTTCACATATGCCCACGGCATGTTAGAACAATATATAATTTTAGTGACAACTTTGTGTACATTTTTTTATTTTTTTTGTCATTTTTCAATCACTTATAACAAAAAAATAAAATATTCAATGTGTTCAACATGCCTCTCAGCAAATTCCTTGGGGTGTCTACTTTTCAAAATGGGGTCATTTGGGGGTGGTTTGTACTGCCCTGCCATTTTAGCACCTCAAGAAATGAGATAGGCGGTCATAAACTAAAAGCTGTGTAAATTCCAGAAAATGTACCCTAGTTTCTAGACGCTATAATTTTTGCGCAAACCAATAAATATTATTGATTATTGATTTTTTTTTTTTACCCAAAGCATGTGGCTGAATACATTTTGGCCTAAATGTATGACTAAAATTGAGTTGATTGTATTTTTTTATAACAAAAAGTAGAAAATATCTTTTTTTTTCAAAAATTTCAGTCTTTTTTCGTTTATATCGCAAAAATTAAAAACCTCAGAGGTGATCAAATACCACCAAAAGAAAGTTCTTTTTGTGGGGAAAAAAGGATGCAAATTTTGTTTGGGTACAGCATTGCATGACCGCTCAATTACAAGTTAAAGTGACACAGTGCCAAATTGTAAAAAGTGCTCTGGTCAGGAAGGGGTAAAACCTTCCGGGGTTGAAGTGGTTAAGGAAAAGCCATGAGTGAGATCTGTTGGTGAGCTGAATGGGTTTTTAAATAACAAATATAATGTCTTTCTGGTTCACATTGAGTGCACCTAGAAAAAAAAGTGGCACCTGCTACTAACATAGGGTTGTTGATTAGCCATGGTAATGGGCTAAACTGCAATGAACAGGGCATTAATGCTCTTCAAAGGTCCAGAATTGGTTGAAATTGGCCCTTAATGCGAATTCAAAATTCTGGCTGTTCTGTGGTATTTATTTAGGGGATATAAAACTTGATTTTTGACAATATGGCATTTTTACTTAAAATCTGTCATTTAAAGTGGTTGTAGAGGTAAAAGGTTTTTTTTCACCTTACTGCATCCTATGCAACTTTGTGTAAATTATTTTCATTTTTTTTTTGTCATTTTTTCAATCACTTATGACAAAAAAACATCCTATGCAGTAAGGTAAGAAAACTTTTAAGTGCTTACCTGAGCCTGATCTCGGCACTCTGCAGCAGCTCTTATCCCCTCTCCCAGCTCTCATAGGCTTGGCTGAGAGAAGTGGGAGCCATTGGCTCCTGCTGCTGTCAGTCAAAACCTATGAGCAGAGAGTGGGGGGGGCGGGGCCGAACTGGGCTGTATGTCTTCCCATGGGGCACTCGGCGGGGGGGGGGGGGGGGGGAGCCAGAAGCACCACCCGGGGGACCCAAAAAGAAGTTTGAGGCTGCTCTGTGCAAAACCATTGGACACAGCAGGTAAGTATGCCATGTTTTTTATTTAAATTTTATAAATGTGACCTTTAATATCACTTTAAATACCTCAGCATGTCATACATGTACTTTACCTATCTATGCACTCCTTCACTGCCACCTACAAGTCTACCTCTTCCTTTTTCTGTAGGAGCCTCACAAGGCTCTGTCCTCTGACCCATTGTGTTCTCTATGTACACCTTTCCCCTTCAGTTGATAGCCTTGCATGGATTTCAATACCATCTCTATGCTGACAAAACCCACATTTATTGCTCTAATCCTAAACTCCCTGCTTCAGTTTTATTTGGACATCTCTAATCTACTAACTGACATATCAGTATGGATGCCAAACTTCTTCAAATTCAATCTTTTAAAAATAATATCCCCCCCCCCAATTCTCATGCCTCCCCAGACTTTTCCTTCAAGATTAATAGCACAACAATGCTTCCCTTCCCTCATATCCTCCTATCAGAGTGCTAGGTGTAATCCAGGACTTTGACCTCCCCTTTCAACTCAACGTTCAATCACTGTCCTTCACCCATTTTTAACCAATGACGTCACCAAGCTACCAACTCACTCTATTTTTATCTCATGGCTCAACTACTGCCACTCCCTGCTTGTTGGCCTAACTCTACACATTTCGCTTTCGCCCCTTCAATCTAACACAAATGCTGCTGTCAGACTCATCCACCTTACCAACCACTCAGTGTCTGCCAATCCCTCAACCGGCTTCCAATCGACCAAGGAATACAACTTAAAATATTAACAACTTAAAAAGCCATTCACAACTCTGCCCCCAGCTACATCACCAACCTCATCTCAAAGTATCAACCAACTCATCCACTTCCCTCCTATCAATACTTCCTGCTCTCTAGCTTCCTTGTGACCTCCTTTCATGCTCACATCCAGGACTTCTCCAGAGCCTCTCCCATCCTCTGGAACTCCATATTCAAACTTGTATGTCTATCTTCTACTCTGTCTTCCTTTAGGTGATCCCTGAAAACTTTTTTCTTTAGAGAAGCCTATGCCACCTTCTGTTAGCAGTAGTGTAATTGGCTCAGCAATTTTTCCAGAAGTCTGCCTAAGATTTCAGGCATCCCCTGCAATAAAAATGTCATTTTTAGTGAGATACTCCAAATAGGAGCACGTCTAAAGGGATGCAGGCCCTGCATATTTCCTCATTAATGCTCTGCAGCTGCACAGCTAATAGCTAATTATGAAACCACTCCTATTAGACCCACTCATCACTGAGGCGCAGAGGAACAAACAGGGATTTCTTCAGAATAACAAAAGGTAGGAATCTGCAATGTACAGAGATCACCCAGAGGGAAATGTTTTTTTTCTCAACAAAAGTGGAGTTACGCTTTAAAGACATCAAGGTAGGTGGGAACTGAGCCATGAACTATGGCAGGGAGATCTCACCGTTGGAGTCCAAGAGAAATTAAGGCCAGTAAATGATACAGCCCACCAGACTCCTACAATTGAAATGCTACTTTAACTATCTGTAATCACAAAATGCAGCTATCATTCATGAATCACTTTGTCCAAATGTTATATCTGAGAGTGAAATCAAAGCCGTGCTTATCATGTAGATATCTGATGTACCAATTAGTTAAATTTAGGGGCTATGGGATGTATTTTGACAGAACATACGTAACCATATAGTAACACTTATAACCGTACATTAGAACTCAAAATTGAGTGCATTTTATGTTGCTTGAAATACAGAAAGCTTAATGTTTTCAGTTTTTATATAGATCACTATTGCTTATCCTCCTAGCTGCTATGTACAACATTCTGTTTATCTAAACCTTGGAGAGGAATTAACTTAATCTTACCTCTCTAGAATCTCTTTGATGCTGGCATTCAATGGAATTTTTTGAGCAGTTAACCCTACAGCAATAGAACTGAACATGCAAAATAATCATATTTTTAAGGAGAAAAACCAAGACAAATGTTTTGGATTTGTCTGAAAGTGGAATAAGGGAACAATGTTCAAACTCCCCCTTGCTTGTTCAATGTTTTTGCCAAGGTTCACATTTATGCCAAGGCACATTTGCGGGGGGCACAGCAGCCCTTTCATTTGAATGCCCTCCTGTACCTGGGGGAAATGCAGGTAAAGGTCCCTTGTCCCTTTTCTAAAACTGCAGCCGTACCATAGCCACATTGTGCTTTGAAGAAAACGTGCTGTGTTTTCCAATGCTTGGGGGTGCCATTGAGAATGAAAGCAGAAGGGGTTATTACTCACCTTTCCAATGGTCCCTTGCCGGCACTGGCATCTTTACTTGTATGCTGATCTTTAGCCTTCTTCATTGGCTGGATGGACATAAGAGACAGTTCAAAAATTCAATATATCCTTTTGCAACTAAAACCATCTTGTAATTTCTCTGTTATGGCAGAGAAAATACTTTTAAAGACGCAAGCATGTTAAAGAACAGAACTTGCTATTTCACATTGTAAGGGGAGAGCTGCAGGTTATTTGCCCTTGGTATATATAGCAAGCACCCACCTGTAACTATATAATTCATTTTGAGCTAAGAATGACAGAGCAGCCAATAGGAACAATTATATTTTTCTTTACTGTACTGATGTCAACATTTACCTCTGCTACTAATGAACTGGAATGGGCAGTTGGACTTGGCGGCACAATCACATTGGCAAATCATCCTACTTTAAATGTGCACAATTTTTAGAAGAGGTAAGGAGAATATCCCTACTTCAGTAAAGGATCCCCCCCCCCCCCCAATCATACTTACCTAGGAGGATGCTGCACCTGTCCCCAACACCTCTGCACTGAGAACTGAGCGATCACACAGCCGATCGCTCAGTTCTCACAGCTCCGTGAGCAGAGTGCTGTAGACTGCCAGTCATAGATCTCTGCTCTTCTCCCTCCTCACTCATTGGAGCGCCAAGCTGGGGAGAACGACCATCTCAGGCTCTCAGCGGCTCGCTTAGAGGGGTGTCAGTCCAGGCACCTGGCGGATCCAGACTGCGTGGTCGGGATGACGGGACTGAAATCGGTGACGTGACCAGAGAGTAGACTTCAGCTGGCTCTCTGCTGAAAACGGGTCACAGGAGGGCAAAGCGAATTACACTCCTGTGATCCATAGGAGAAGTACAGCCAAACGAGCCCAGGCTGGACTTCTTTAGGAGAGATGGAATGGAAATCTAACCAGCATAATCAATTCTTAACCTTCTTCTTGGCACACAGGTGTGTCCTGAAGTTATCAAAGGCTCATAGATGTATGATAAAGCTAATCCCCATCCTGTCCTGCCTACCAAGCCTCCTTATCCATCTTTTATGTTGTGGCAGCCCTAGCAACTGGTGGCGAGACACAGGGGTTGATTTACTAAAGGCAAATATGCTGTTCACTTTGCTAAGGAATTTTCTCCAGAGCTTAGTGAATGTGACAAAACTCCACTCTGCAAAGAATACCCAATCATGCAAGGAAGATTAAAAAGAAAAACAAAAAAAACAAACAGGATTTTTGCTTGCATATAATTGGGTGACGGAAGTCAGCAGAGCATCACCTCATTAACTAAGCTCTGGGGAAAATCCCCTTGCAAATTCAACAGCCCATTTGCCTTTAGTAAATAAAACTCAAAGAATTCCATATGATTTCAGCTATCCATATCTTTGGATCTATTGACCATTTTAGCACGCAGTTTTTAGTGAAGGTGATGTCCACTTATGCATTTTTGCAGCATATGGCCACATTGAATTTGTGACAGGTTTACTATAAGATGTCATTTTGTTGATGTACATCCTGATAAAATATAATCACTGTTCAGCTGATAATTTTCCACCAGACTCAGTTGATTTTTAAATCAACTTTTGTCGAGCCAGGTGGTGCTTGCTGGGCCACCCATGGCTCAAAGTTTTGTAAGAATTGCCCAAAACTCAAGCTGCCTATGGCAAGATAAAAGCTGATGATCGGAGGTTATGATAACAGAAAAAGACACATCTACATATAGATAGACATATCTTGTTTGATGTTATAGCTATAGCTAGCATTAGATTAAATAAAATGGTGAAAATTACATATATTTATTTCCTTGTTGCCAGTACTATTACTACTTAAAAACTTTTGTTAAAATGCATAGCATAATATGTTTATCACAAAAATATATAGGAAATGTATCTTATTTTGCCACCACTGTTGCAATGTTTGCATTTGATAATTTTAAGAATTCCCAAAGCTGGACTTCTGCTAAATATAATTTTTCTACAGCCTTTGGCCCTTTTCCGCAGACAAAACCTCTGACTTTTGTCTGAAGGCATGTGCTTAGATTTTGTCTTG
The DNA here is from genome assembly GCA_037952835.1 of Lithobates septentrionalis. Classification (NCBI taxonomy): domain Eukaryota; kingdom Metazoa; phylum Chordata; class Amphibia; order Anura; family Ranidae; genus Lithobates; species Lithobates septentrionalis. The sequence continues at coordinate 997,929 of JBBDGP010000346.1, read as the reverse complement.
CATACAAACGGAAAGGAATTGTCGGCCAACAAACACGAATGTACTGACGTACTACGTGGTTTTTCAGCTCTTTAGCGCCACCCTTTGGGCTCCTTCTGCTAATTTCTTGTTAGTTTGGTGAGAGTTGATTCACGCTTTTCATTTCGGGCTTTTCATTTAGCATTTTTAGCACTTTAGCACTTTTCAGTTCGCTCTTTTCATTTCATGCTTTTCAGTTTGTTTCTGAACGGCTGTTCGTCAACCAGACATGTTGTGGAATCGGAAGAGATAACGTGTTATTTATTATTGGCCTTGGAGTTATTGCTTTGACCCAAGTCCAGTCCAGGAACAGGAGGAGGAGGAGTTCTTGGACCAAAAATTGGTTGCTTTATTATTCGTGACCAATTATGTCATATGCGTTTGCTGCGGGAGCTCCAGAAGAATAATCCAGAGGTTTTTCGGAATTATCTGGATGACGAACCCCTGCTTTCACCAACTCTTGGCATTATTGACCCCCTATATCAGCAAGCAGGACACATGCAGGAGGCTTTTATTTTATTTTTTTGGTTGAATAATAATGATTTGATTTGTTATATTTTCTATATTGTTGGATGCATAGAATGCACTTTTTGGTTAAGTTCTATTGGCAGATAGCATGTATAATGTTACTTGTTTTCTATTTTAATTTACAATAACAAAATTGTGGAGAATAATACTTAGCAATGTGTTTTACTTCAAATGACAGTTTGGGAGTAGGCAGTTACATTTAAAAAAAATACAAAGTAAAATAACAAGGGACACCAAAATAATTGTATCTTTGATCTTAAAAACTACGGGATAATGGTGTTGTGGTAACTTGCCCAAAAAAAAAAGAACAATAATATTATTCTTGATATCATTAGAAAAAAAAGGCTTTGAAAATTAGTTTGCAATAACTACATCAGTATCACCAGCAAAGCAGCTTCATTATTATCACATTAAAGAAGAAGAGAATTATGTGCTGCATTTCTTTTACTTTAAAAGGTTTTTATTGATTTTATCAAAATGATACAGAGATAGGGTAAGCACATAAGAAGAATGTAAACTAATATAGGTAACAAATTTAGTTAGGAAGCACAGAGCCAGAGTGACCGTATTCAGAATTACAGTAATATACATTTACAGGTACTTATTCATGCTGATATTTGCTAGTCCATAACACCCAACATTTGTCGAATTTATTACAAGAAAGTGAGTTAATTGCTAAGAGACGTTCAAATGTATAGTTTTGGTGCACTCTTCTGATCACTTCGTTTATATTGAGTGTAATGCCGCGTACACATGGTCGGACTTTTCGTCTACAAAAGTCAGACAGCCTGTCCGACAGACTTCCGGCAGACTTTCGGCGGACTTGCGGCGGACTTGCGGCATACTTTCTAACGAACGGACTTGCCTACACACGACCACACAAAAGTCCGACGGATTCGTACGTGATGACGTACACCGGACTAAAATAAGGAAGTTCATAGCCAGTAGCCAATAGGTGCCCTAGCGTGGCTTTTTGTCCGTCGGACTAGCACACAGACGAGCGGATTTCGGGGTCCGTCGTAGTTACGAAGTAAAGATTTGAAGCATGTTTCAAATCTAAAGTACGTCGGATTTGAGGCTAAAAAAGTACGTTGAAAGTCCGGAGAAGCCCACACACGATCGGATTACCAGCCAGCTTTAGTCCGTCAGCGTCCGTTGGACTTTTGTAGACGAAAAGTACGACCGTGTGTACGCGGCATTAGGGTATTCTTCCAGTTTTGGAGTACTAGGGATCTAGCTACTAGTAGTATATGGGTGACTATGTGTCTCATGTTTTGCGGAAATGTTTCTAGCCCTATTAAAAGAATAGCCAATGCGGGATTTGGGGGCGTGAGTATTCCTGTAATGGACGATAAGAGTTTAAAAATTTGATTCCAGAAGCTAATTACGTTGGGACATTCCCAGAACATGTGGAGAAGATGACCTTTATGTCCACAGTTCCTCCAGCATAGGGGTGACGAGTTGGGGGACATGTGTGCAATTCTACTTGGGGTGTATTGCCATCGGTTCATCACCTTTATTGAGGATTCCCAATGATTGATACAGTGTGAGGCACGGTGTATAGTTTGAAACATGAATTTCCATTGTTCTTCAGTAAGCGTTTTGCCTATGTCCATGTCCCATTTCATATGTACTGCTTTTTTTTTGAACACTCTTTTGTTTTGTAGTGTGTTGTAGTAAAGTGATATACCTTTATTGTTTTTAGCCCCTTGAGTGAGGTGTCTCCAAATGGAGAGCGGGAGTTTGAAGGTACCTATTGGGTTTTTTTTCATGAAGTGTGATACTCGCATGCATGTAAAGAGCATATGTTGGGGTAAATTATGTGTTCTCATAATGTGTTCTGCTGATTGTGGGGTGTCATGTGTGAGTAGGTCCTGTACTTTTGTTATTCCATAGGTGGGGAGCGCTTTCAAGGAGATCATTGGAATATTAGCTTCAATCATGCTTAGAGGTATAGTAAACTCTATTGTCTTGCTGTTGTAAAGTGTGCGTGTTAGGAGGAATCTCCAAGCTTGCAATGATATGGCGATAGTTGGGGGTAGGTGTTTGAGGTTCCAAGGTATCCAAGTGTCCCCCAAAAGAACCGTTTGTAGGTCTGGTAGAGGAGCTAAATATCTTTCTATGTCTACCCATAGTGGATTATCCGTGGTCAGAAACCAATATTTGAGTTGGTCAAGTCTAGTTGCCCACATGTAGTCATATATGTCTGTCAGACCTGCGCCCCCTGCCGATTTATGGGGTATTAGATTGAGTGGAGAGCATCTTGCTTTTTTGAATCCCCATAAGAGTTTCCATTGGAGGTTAGAAAGGGATTTAAGATAATGGTCGGGAACAGCAAGTGGGAGCACTCGGAACATGTATAAAATTTGAGGGAGAATCATCATTTTAAAGGCTGCTAGCCTACCCAACCAAGATAGTTCTCGTTTTGCTATATTGCAAGTTTGAATTTCTAGGTCGTGAATGAGTGTTTTCATATTTATGTCTATCAGTGAAGTAGTATCATTAGTTAGGGTGATGCCCAGGTATTTTATGCCTTTAGAGCTCCATTCGTATGGGAGGGAATGTTGTAATTTAAGACAATCTGGTTGTGGTACCCCCAAATTGAGTATGAGGGATTTTGAGAAGTTTACTTTATAATATGAGATATCGCCAAAGGATTGCAATATTTCGTGTGCTGCTGGGAGGGATTTTAGTGGGTTTGATAGCATAAGGATCACATCATCCGCGAATAAGTTGATGACATGGTGGGAGGTGTTACATTGGAATCCATGTATATCCTTGTGGGTTCTAATGGCCTCAGCCAGGGGTTCAATCATGAGATTAAAGATCGTTGGGGATAAGGGGCATCCCTGGCGAGTACCATTGGTTATCTGAAATGGTATGGAAAGCATGCTGGATGTGTATACCTGCGCAGACGGGCAGGAATACAGGGCCAGCACTGCATTTAGTATGTGACCACAAAAACCAAACTTGGACAAAGTCATTGACATATATTTCCAGTGGACCCTGTCAAACGCCTTCTCTGCGTCTATAGATAGCAGCAGAGAAGGCGTTTGTTTTTTAACAGCATAGTGGATTATATTGACCATTCTCCGTGTAGCATCAGAGGTTTGTCTCCCCTTCATGAAGCCCATCTGATCGCGTTGTATAAGGGATGGTACACAGTCCGCTAGTCTTTGCGATAAGAGTTTTGCGTATATCTTTATGTCTGTGTTAAGTAGGGAGATCGGACGAAAATTAGGTGGTGTATTAGGGTCTTTACCTGGTTTGGGTAAGGTGGCTATGTATGCCTTTAGCATTTCTGGGGGGAAGGATGATGTGGCTGCTGCTTTTGTAAAGACTTGTAGAAGAGAGGGTATAAGGTGTGCTTTGTATATTTTAAAATATTCATTGGAAAACCCATCAGGTCCTGGCGATTTGCCATTAGGTAGGGAGGCTAATGCATTTTCAATTTCAGTTATGGTAAATGGGGAATTAAGTAAGCTGATTTGGGATTCCGATAGGGAAGGTAACTTTAGGTTATGAAGGAAGTTCTGTATACTTGGTAGAGTTGGTTGGTGTGTGTTGGAGTCATCTTTAATATTATACAGATTGCTATAGTAGTTAGCGAATTGGTTGGCAATGTCCTGTGGATTAGTGATTTTGTGTTTGAGGGTGGGGTGAATCAGGTGTGCGATTCTTGATTTGGATTGTATTGCCTTTATTCGATTAGCTAAGTATTTGCCTGCTCTATTAGCATTGGCGTATGAGTGCAGTTTCAGTCTGCGTAGGTGGTAGTCATATTGTTGGGTCAATAGGTCTCTTAGATTGTTTCTCAGTGAGGAAAGTTGTTGGGAAAGATTCAGATCAGGCTTTTGTTTGTTTCGTGATTCTAAAGAGTGTATGTCCGACAGAATGGAATCAATATGGGCTTTGTGTCGCTTTTTTTCTCTAGCACTTAACTGAATTAGTATTCCCCTCATGTACGCCTTATGGGCGTTCCATAGAGTAAAGGGGTTTTCTACCGAATCTGTGTTTTCATGAAAAAAATTACTAAGGTGTTGAGATATGATTTTGGACGTGCAGGGATCTTGTAGTATTCTGATGTTATTGCGCCAGATGGGTGTAGAAGAGGAGACAACCTGGTCAGTGATAGTAATAGTAACAGCTGCATGGTCAGACCACGTGATATCGTGGATCTGTGCAGAGGAGACTTTCTGTAATAGCCATTTATCAGTAAAGAATAAGTCAATTCGTGAATAAGAGCAATGCCTATGGGAAAAAAAAGTGTAATCTTTAGTATTCGCATTTAAGCAACGCCAGGTATCAAAGAGTTCTGCATTATGGATGGTTTTGTTCAAGAATGTTTTACCATTCATTTTGGTATTTGTCGTATCAAGTTTCGGGTCCATAATGAGGTTAAAGTCACCGCAGAGTATGAGGTTGCCATACAAGTGGGACTCCCTCTTCTTAAGAAGCCTGTTGAGGAATCGGGTTTGATGTGTATTAGGAGCGTATAGAGTCACTACTGTATATGGAGTTGAGTTAATGTCACCTTTGAGGATGATATATCTGCCGTTAGCATCTAGAATGGTTTCCTTATGTTGAAAGGTTAGCGTATTTCTCAGGGCAATTAGAACTCCTCTCTTTTTATGACCTGGTGTGCAGGCCAGAAACACATGGGGGTATTCTTTGTTGGTGCATGTCGGTGTTTTGGATTCCTGGAAGTGGGTCTCCTGTACACATAGTATGTCTGCCTTGTGTTTAAGGGCCTCGGCCCACATGGAACGCCGCTTAGCAGGATGGTTCAAACCCCTGGCATTTATAGATAAGCAATTAATTGGCATGCAGATAATTTCGGGGATTGTGCGGTATCGTTGTGCAGGTTATGTACTCACTGTGGCCAATCGTGTCTTCTGGCACGGCAGAGTTGTTTCTGTGCAATTCCGGTAAGTAATTGGCGTCCACTACTGGTCGGCGTGCTTCCATCATAAAAGAGGTAAAAGAAAACAAACAATATAGAAGAAATAAAGTTAATTTTGCAAAGTTAACGAACTTATTAAGAAAGGGATCATTGAACCGATCCATTTGCAGACGTAACTGCTATTTAGGTGGTGGCAGGGAGAAGACAGGGATCAAACTTGGACACCCTGTATCCGGAGAGAAGGGATGACAGTAGTCGTGGTGTACTCATGCGTTTTCACCGGCAGATTTTTTAGAAGGACGTCTGCGTGAGACCACTTGCCAGTCGTCTTGTATTGGAGAAGGTGTAGAAGCTTGAGCAAGTGGCGGAGTATGGGCTGGTAGTATGCCCCATTGTCGCAATGCTGCAATGCCTTCATCCAATGTGGAAATCAGGACCGACGTACCATTATGAGTAATGGACAGCTTGGCGGGTATTTCCACTTATGGGTAATGTTGTGGTTTCTTAGAGCCTTAGTGATTGTCGCAAGGTTGCGACGTTGTTGGAGAGTGTGCCTGGATAGGTCAGGTAACAGCTGCAGCTCAGCGTATTGTGGGTGCCTGCTGTCAGGTTTGCGAGACACTATCAGGAGTTGTTCCTTGATATGATAGTAATGCACCCTGAGTAATACATCCCTGGGAGTATTTTCTGGGAGGAAGGATGGTTTGGGGATGCGGTGGATGCGATCTACAATGAGGTCTTGTGGAGACAGGGATCGGATTAGGGTGGAAAAGAGCGCTTGGGTGTATGCCAGTAATTGTGTAGCAGGAATCGATTCAGGTATCCCCCTAATCTTTAGATTGTTCCTTCGGGAACGGTCTTCCAAATCTGCTACTTTTGATTTCAGCCATGCGATTTCTTCCGTGTGATTGCTGTGTGCATCCACCATTGTATTGAAGGATGAGGTAAAATCACTCATACTGTGTTCAATATGGTCTACTCTGTTACCCAGGGCCTGCACTTCCCTCTGGCAGTGGTTGATTCCTGCTGTCATATCAGCATGTAATGAGGCTTTTAATGACAGTAACATGTCCTTTAGGACTGTCTCAGACACCGGTTTGTCAGAGGTGGGGAAAGCTGCTATAGGGTCTGTTGTGTGGGATGCAGCTGGCGCTTCAGTGATGTGAGGCCTGCTTACCTCCATGTCAGGGTCCATCAGCGGTCTTACAGGGGAAACAGTTCTTTGTTTTTGTTTCGCCGGACTCCTGGTGGATGGGCTAGAGGTCCCAGAAGAAGACCCGCTTTCCGTTCGGGTGTTTCGCTGCTTGTTTTGAGGTCCGGAGCGGCCGTTTGGTGTGGATGCTGCCCGCTGTGCTTTCTGGCTCAGCCTCGCGCCGGCGCCATTTTGGTGGTGATCGCGCGCCTGGAAAAAATCTTGCATTTTCTGCAGATTTTGTGGGTTTTTCCTGTGCCTGGGCATATCGGCTGGCTCAGTGGGTTCCAGAGATCCCGTGGATGAATTCTGGGGTCTGGATGGTGCCGGTGAGCGTGGATGGATTCGGATTCTCTCCGGCGGCCGAGTGGAGCTCCTACATTAAGCGTCCATGTTGGAGCTCGGTCACCACGCCCCTAATTATGTGCTGCATTTCTAGATTTCATAATTTGCCACATCACGAATGTTAATTCTCCATTACGAACGCTAATTTACAAGTCCGACCGCTTCTGGCTTGTCCTTGCTTCCGAGCATGAGTGTTTGTACTTTGGACTTTTGTCCGACGGACTTGTGTAGACACGCTCGGAAAATCCGACAACAGACATTTGTCCGCGGAAAGTTTATAAACCTGCCATCCAACATTTGTCCACGGAAAGCTGGCCAACAATTGTCTGATGGAGCGTACAAACGGTCGGATTTTCCGCCAACAGGCTGTCATCACACATTTCCCGTGGGAAAATCTGATCGCGTGTACGAGGCTCAAGAATGGCAGCATCCCTAACAACAGCATACTGGGTGGATTTACTAAAACTGGAGAGTGCACAATCGGGTGCACCTGTGCATAGAAACCAAAGGGCTTCCAAGTTGTATTGTCAATGCTTAATTGAACAAGCTGAAGTTAGAAGCTGATTGGGTGCGATGCACAGCTGCACTAGATTTTGCACTCTAGTGATGTTTATTGACAAAATTACTGCCATAAAAAACTGCTTTGTGACCTTTCCTTAGGGACAAGGCCGCACACATAACAATATACTGTATGTCACTATTTTCTTAAAGTGCATCTCTATCAAAAAGTTTTGTTTTATGTATAAGTTAAACACTTTTTCTGGTTGGAGAGTTTTATCCTCTTTTTTTGGCCTGGTAACCATTGTCACTGACACAGAAGGCAATAGGAAATTCAACATTAAACACTTGTCACCAGAATAGGAAGTGAGGGGAATTCTTCCAACAAGGGCAACATTAAGGGTGACAACTGTCTAAAATAGAATTTCCGTGCCATCTTGAGAAATTTCCCCTGACTGCATGTTGCGTACGCTATACAGGAAGTGAAGGTACATCTCCCCAATATACCATAGACAGCAAAAAAAAATGACAAAAGTTTTAGCAATTGCTTGCTGCATCCAAAAAAAAATATTTCATTATTTTGGCTAGACATATACTTTGAGGGATACATAAAATAGATCTGATATTAGACACATATATAATATACAAATATAGGATAAGAGAAATATGAAGGCCGTCTTTGTTGACCTATTGTGATAGTCTAGTTGCCTGGCTGTCATAATAATCTAATATATTCAGTACTGACCTGACATAAGCATGCATCTCAGGAGTTCTGACTTTCTTTGACCTCAACTGCTGCATGATTGCTCTAATTCATTAACTCATAAATCATGGAAATCATGGATCAGTAAGGCTTTAAGATAACTAACATTTCTAGAAGACAGTTAAGAAAGGCTTCTCCTACCCAAATACCTCTCTTTCTATTACCTTAAAATGAAGGCAAGTGATCTGATATGAGGTTTGTTGGTGCTGCACTGAAAATAGATGTCATGATCTTCAGTGAAGAAGACAGCAGTGTCTAACATAGCATCATCCTTACAACCATACTTAATCCCACATAACAGATAGTGGATCTTTTCACTACACACATACATTTGTTGAAATAATGGTATGGTATTTTAGGTACATAGTGATTGTTTTGAACACAAAATCTAATGATCTACCCATGTGTGGTCTACTTATGTTTGATGCATAAGAACTATGTCATACGTCCACCAGTTCCAGACCATCCTAATTCCAAAGAGCCATCTGATGCCCAATGGACAGCAGTTCGCTGATAGCAAATACTGAGGTCTGAATGATATTAATCAGTCTGCAGTGTAGAGAAGCCCCTGCAGGGCTCAGCAGGCATGCTCCATCTAGGGTTTCAATAACAAAACCTTTTTAATGCGTCTGACTAGTCATCCCCAGCTTGAACTCGGCTCTGCCGGCCAGTGTCGAGTAACTGGATCTCAGGAGGTGCACAATGCGAATACTATTTTGGGCGAGATGTTATCACATTAGGGTTGGCCTGCTGCACGTGGTCACATAGTGTTTAATCCAAGGTGGCCTAAGAGACTGTCTTTATTCTTATTACAGTATGCAAGAAGCTATGGTTAAATAAAGTACAAATAGATAGATAGAATAGAGAAATAGATAGATAGATAGACAGATATAAAAAAAAAAATGTAGGCTCATTCATCATTGCTACAGGGATGCCTTATTCTGATTTGCTAATGACAAATAAGATCTGCACACCATGTGCATGAAATGCAAGCTTATACCATACTCAGAGCCATGTACTAACATACTGTACAATGGAAGTAGCGGCATATTTCAAACATTTACATCCTCCAATGTCACAGAAGCATTTGAGCATTAATTTTTTTTAGACGCAAATAAAATATTCAAATTCATTTTTAATGTTCTATTATTTTCCTTAGTTAGTTTAGCTTAGAAATGTGCCATTAAAATAGAAACAAAATAAATATCAATATCCTAAATAATGGTACTATCTTCCGTATAAAATAAATAATTACCTTTTTTGCATAACTTTGTCATACTCTGATATGTGTGCTATCATGCCAACCTGAAAGCTGCCAATTATATTACTTCACCTACACCTTTGTGACTAGGTAAAACACAAAATATTTATGATCTGATCTATGCAATTTTTTTTCCCTAAAAATAAAAATAATAAATAATAAATGAAGCCACCAATAATATTTATCATGCTACACTGCTTGCATGCATACAAAAAAGTATCTGCACAGCAAGGATGGTAGTTAGCTAACTGAACATTTTCTAATTTCCTATATCATAATCAATAGGGATGATTTACTAAAGAAATAGAGACCATTCACTTATCAAATGAATGTTCACTGAGCTTTGTAAACAAGATAAAGCCCTGGTCACTTCACTCAACCAATCACAAGCTAAAAAAAAACAATTTTTTAAAATTGTATTTATTAACTCTAGGTCTGTGGTGTACCAGTTAATTTGAGTACTAGTGGTAATTAAACAGACCCAGGTTGGATTGACAAGCTGTCCTCTTATTCAACATTCAGTAAACTTTGTGACTCACTCCACTGAAGTCTATGGGAAACAAGGCTTGTTTTTCATTTTGGGACATTTGAATTGCTATTAAGCAACCTATTGTCAAACAAAAGGCATGAAAAGGACACACTGCTGTGGGGGAACAATGCCAACATTAAAAAAAAAAAGATACTGCAGAGACATATATTTTTAGTGCCCTGGGGTTTAGTCAAGGAGCTCCTCACAATTTACTTGCCAGGCCCAGGAGTAGTTACCCTGGTCAATTGCTAGAGATCCATTGATTTATCCCTAAGTTTGGCCTTGTTGCACTTCTCTCTACTACCGCTAGGTGGACGGGAACTTAGTGGTACTAGAAATGAGAAGGGCAACTCAAGGGCAGGGGTTTTCTTGAATCCCTTGGCCTGCTGGGAGAACCTATATAGTTGGGTGAGGTCAGGTGATCTATGTTCTGTGCCACCTGGACAGCTGTCTGGGTGGACGTGTGTTGTACACCCCAGGCTGCTAGGCCAGAGATTGGGCCTATCCCAGGGGCATCTGGCTGCCAGGCTGTGTGAGGGCCTATCCAGAAGTAAGAGGGCAGCACAGGGTTTGCGGCTTGCAGTCCAACCATAAGCAACGGTTCTGCCGACCGGAGAATCTGTCAGTGGTCGAAAGTAGAAGGGAAGCTGTCGCCACAAAGGGATCAATCACCATTACCAGGGACCACAGTGAGTAACTGAAGCAAGTACCGGAGCAAGGTTCTCACCGAACAGGCATGGTGGGGAATCGAGAAACTTCAGGCGGTGATCAAGTCAGGGACCCAACCAGTGGAGGAGACGCTTGCAGAGCAGCCTTGTGAGTCAAGCCAGGGACTGAACTGGCTGGCAGTGGGTGCAGCTTGAGAAGTATCTGGAGTGCCAAGATAGGGACCCAGCAGGGAAGCGTGGGTGACACTTGAGAGAGATACCACTGCAAAGCTTTGAGGAGCTGCAGGGATTCAGAGTCAGTGAATCAGAGGGTCCAGTGAGAGACCAGGAGCTCAAAGGGCTGAAGAACTACAAGTAGAAGTTGTAGTGAAGTAAAAAGGACTGTAACAATTTGTGTTGGGAACTGTTAAAGACTGTTGCCATAGGAGACAGCAATCCTGCACGCGCAGATGTGGCGCCTTTCTGGGGGCATTTCCCTGTACGGCTGTCCTCCTATTGAAGTCTCTGCCAATTGAAATTGCAACTGCTTAAGGGTGTCCTGGCCCTAACCCTCTTTCCCCTCAAAATGTAAAAAGGACTGTCAAGAGAAATAAAATCTCTTTTACATCCAAAAAGTGTCTGGCGCCCAATAACTTTATACACATTGCACCCACTATGCCTCACAACCCACCACATACAGAAGGATATCAGCAATCTTTGGCCATGAAATGTTCACATTAGACTGGAGGAGGCTAGAGACTTTGCTACATGTTTTTATATATATATATATATATATATATATATATATATATATATATATATATTTATATTTACTGGCCACTTTATTAGATACACCTTGCTAGTACTGGGTTGGATCCCCTTTTGCTTTCAGAATTGCCTTAATTCTTCATGGCATGGATTCAACAAGGTGTTGAAAACATTCCTCAGAGATTTTGGTCCATGCTTACATGATAGCATCACGCAGTTGCTGAAGATTTGCCGGCTGCACATCCATGATGCAAATCTCTCGTTCCACCACATCCCAAAGGTGCTCTACTGGATTGAGATCTGGTAACTGTGGAGGTCATTGGAGTACAGTGACCTCATTGTCAGGTTCAAGAAACCAGTGGTGAGATGATTTGAGCTTTGTGACATGGTGCTTTATCCTGCTCCAAGAAGCCATCAGAAGATGGGTACAATGTAGTCATAAAGGGATGGAAATTGCCAGCAACAATATTCAGGTAGGCTGTGGCATTAAATTCAAAGTGTGCCAAGAAAATATACCCCACAACATTACACCACCAGCCTGAACTGTTTATATGAGGCAGGATGTATCAATGCTTTCATGTTTGTTACCAAGCAATTGAACAGGTGTATCTAAAAAAGTGGCCGGTGAGTGTATATATATATATATATATATAGTATATATATATATCACACCACTGCAAGCTATAGTACAGGACAGTATAACACAATATAGCACAGTATAAAACAGTGGTGAAGATTTACTAAAACCGGTGCAGCTCTGCATAGTAACCAATCAGCTTCTAGGTTTTATTGTCAAAGCCTAATTAAACAAGCTGTTGATTAGTTACTATGCACAACTGCATCAGATTTTGTGTGCATCAGTTTTAGTAATTCTACCCCAGTATCTTTTCCTAACAGAACTGTCAGCTCTCCCTTCCACATCCAAAAAACACTCACAATATCGTTGCCACGACCCCCTCAATTTCATAGTGAAGGGGTGGGTTATCTATTCCTTCAATGGCTGTTGTGAGCAGTAACAAAAGCTAGGAGGTGCATAATGGGTTGTTCATAATTTTTGTGCAAACCGCAAACTTATCAGCCTATAGTTTGGAGTATGGCCCAGCTGAGAATCCTGGTGAATCTGCCACCAACCCAAACAAAGGTGAACTTGAATCTCATCCCTAATGAAGACATATACCACTACTAGTAGTGTACATGACACTTTATGGAAAACAAATAGAAACATACCGTTTTGTCAAAAGGCCTTGATGTCATTGCCAGACCTTGGTGCAGTTACATCTTTATAGTAAAACCTAAATTACCTTTCTTCACTCTTATGCCCTGTACACACGGTCGGACATTGATCGGACATTCCGGCAACGGAATGTTGGCTCAAACTTGTCTTGCATACACACGGCCGCACAAAGTTGTCGGAATTTACGAACGCCTAGAACGTGGTGACTAGGGATAAGCCGAACACCCCCCCTGTTCAGTTCGCACCAGAACTTGCAAACAGGCAAAAAATTTGTTCGAACACGCGAACACCGTTAAAGTCTATGGGACACGAACATGAAGTGCTAATTTTAAAGGCTTATATGCAAGTTATTGTCATAAAAAGTGTTTGGGGACCTGGGTCCTGCCCCAGGGGACATGGATCAATACAAAAAAAAGTTTTTTCAGGAGCAGTGATTTTAATAATGCTTAAAGTGAAACAATAAAAGTGTAATTTTCCTTTAAATTTCGTACCTGGGGGGTGTCTATAGTATGCCTGTAAAGGGGCGCATGTTTCCCGTGTTTAGAATAGTCTGACAGCAAAATGACATTTCAAAGGAAAAAAAGTCATTTAAAACTACTTGCGGCTATTAATGAATTGCCGGTCCCACAATACACATAAAAGTTCATTGATAAAAACGGCATGGGAATTCCCCACAGGGGAACCCCGAACCAAAATGTAAAAAAAAATGACGTGGGGGGTCCCCCTAAATTCCATACCCGGCCCTTTAGGTCTGGTATGGATATTAAGGGGAACCCCGGCCAAATTTTTTTTTTAAAATGGCGTGGGTTCCCCCTCAAAATCTATACCAGACCCTTCAGGTCTGGTATGGATTTTAAGGGGAACCCCGCGCCAAAATTAAAAAAAAATTGCTGTGGGGTCCCCCCAAAAATCCATACCAGACCCTTATCCGAGCACGCAACCTGGCAGGCTGCAGGAAAAGAGGGGGGGACGAGAGAGCCCCCCCCTGAACAATACCAGGCCACATGCCCTCAACATTGGGAGGGTGCTTTGGGGTAGCCCCCCCAAAACACCTTGTCCCCATGTTGATGGGAACAAGAGCCTCATCCCCACAACCCTTGCCCGGTGGTTGTGGGGGTCTGCGGGAGGGGGGCTTATTGGAATCTGGAAGCCCCCTTTAACAAGGGGACCCCCAGATCACGGCCCTCCCCCCTGTGTGAAATGGTAAGGGGGTACAAAAGTACCCCTACCATTTAAAAAAAAACTGTCAAAAATGTTAAAAATGACAAGAGACAGTTTTTGACAATTCCTTTATTTATTTAAATGCTTCTTTCTTCTATCTTCTATTTTCTTTCTTCTATCTTCTATCTTCTATCTTCCTTCGGTTTCTTCCTCCATCTTCTTCTTTTGGTTCTTTTGGTTCTTCTGGTTCTTCCTCCGGTGTTCTCGTCCGGCATCTCCTCCGCGGCGTCTTCTTCCCTTCTTCTCTTCGGGCTGCTCCGCATCCATGATGGCATGGTGGGAGGCTCCCGCTGTGTGATGGCTTCTCCTCTTCTGACGGTTCTTAACCACTTCCCGCCCGCCCTATAGCGGATTGACTTCCGGGAAGTGGTTCAGTTATCCTGACTGGGCGTCATATGACGTCCAGCAGGATAACATGCCGCCGCGTGCCCCCGGGGGCGCGCATCGCGGCGATCGGTGGAGCGGTGTGTCAGCCTGACAAACCGCTACACCGATCTTGGTAAAGAGCCTCCAGCGGAGGCTCTTTACCACGTGATCAGCCGTGTCCAATCACGGCTGATCACGCTGTCAATGGGAAGAGCCGTTGATCGGCTTTTCCTCAATCGCGTCTGACAGACGCGAGTAGAGGAGAGCCGATCGGCGGTTCTCCTGGCAGGGGGGGTCTGCGCTGATTGTTTATCAGCGCAGCTTCCCCTCAGATCCCCACACTGGACCACCAGGGATCGCCACTAGGACCACCAGGGAAGGGGCAACATGTGGATGGCCAGGTATGTACCTCATGGCCATCCACATGTGCCCAATCTGTGCCAATCAGTGCCCACAAATGGGCACGGATTTGCACCATTATGTAAAAGATCTGCCCAGCAATGCCCCCAATGTTTTATCAGTGCCACCTGTCATTGCCCATTGGTGCCACCTATCATTGCCCATCAGTGCCACCTGTCAATGCCCATCTGTGCCCATCAGTGCCCATCAGTGCCACACATCAGTGCCACCCATAAGTACCCATCAGTGCCACCCATATGTAGCAATCAATGCCACCTACGAGTGCCCATCAGTGCCGCCTATGAGTGCCCATCAGTGCCGCCTATGAGTGCCCATCAGTGCCGCATACCAGTGCCACCTATCAGTGCCCATCAGTGCCACCTATCAGTGCCCATCAGTGCCACCTATCAGTGCCCATCATCAGTGCCCGTCAGTGCCACCTCATCAGTGCCACCTCATTGGTGCCACCTCATCGGTGCCCATCAGTGCCGCCGTATCAGTGCCCGTCAGTGCAGCCATATCACTGCCCATCATTGAAGGAGAAAACGTACTTATTTACAAAATATTTTAACAGAAACAAAGAAAAACTTGTTTTTTTTTTCGAAATTTTCAGTCTTTTTTCATTTGTTGCGCAAAAAATAAAAACCGCAGAGGTGATCAAATACCACCAAAAGAAAGCTCTATTTGTGGGAACAAAATGATAAAAATTTAATTTGGGTACAGTGTAGCATGACCGCGCAATTGTCATTCAAATTGTGACAGCGCTGAAAGCTGAAAATTGGCCTGGGCGGGAAGGTGTCTAAGTGCCTGGTATTGAAGTGGTTAAATAACGGAGGACGGGGGCACCCGGTGACCCCGCCCCCCTCTGACGTCAGGGGGAATGCCACAGGGAAGGAGATGCCAGATGAGAACACCAGAGGAAGATCCAGAAGAACTAGAAGAACCAGAAGAAGAAGAAGATGGAGGAAGAAACTGAAGGAAGATAGAAGATAGAAGAAGAAGAAAGAAGATAGACGATAGAAGAAAGAAGAAGCATTTAAATAAAGGAATTGTCAAAAACTGTCTCTTGTCATTTTTAACATTTTTGATAGTTTTCTTTTTAAATGGTAGGGGTACTTTTGTACCCCCCCTTACCATTTCACACAGGGGGGAGGGCCGGGATCTGGGGGTCCCCTTGTTAAAGGGGGCTTCACTTTTATTGTTTCACTTTAAGCATTATTAAAATCACTGCTCCCGAAAAAACGGCCGTTTTTAAAACTTTTTTTGCATTGATCCATGTCCCCCGGGGCAGGACCTAGGTCCCCAAACACTTTTTATGACAATACCATGCATATAAGCTTTTAAAATTAGCACTTTTGATTTCTCCCATAGACTTTTAAAGGGTGTTCCGCGGCTTTCGAATTTGCCGCGAACACCCCAAATTGTTTGCTGTTCAGTGAACTGGCGAACAGCCGATGTTCGAGTTGAACATGAGTTTGACTCGAACTCGAAGCTCGAAGTGACGTACACCACGTACGACGAGACTATAAAAGGGCAGTTCAGTACCAAGCGTGGCACCCTTTGGGCTCCTTTTGCTAATCTTGTGTTAGTAAAAGTTTGGTGAGAGACGATTCACGCTTTTTTAGACTTTTCAGATCGTATTCCTTCTGTTCAGTTTGTGCTTGTGGGTTTGTATCTGGTCTACAGTGCGTGCGGTGAGTTACCATTGACTTGTCATTGTGTTGTTGTCCGTTCGTTACTGATTTTCAGGTCGCTCTTCACAGGCCTTGCTATTCTTCAGTGCTTTCTGTTACTTCGTTCTGACCAGCCGACCATTTTCTAGCCATGTTGCCTGTACGTAATCATCGTAGAGTTCATGCTGTGCGGGGGCTTGGTATTGGGATCCTTATTTTGACACAAGCCCAGTCCATGAACATGGTGAGGAGGAGTTCATGGACTAAGAATTGGTTGCTCCAGCGTGACCAATTCTGTCACATGCCTTTGCTCCGTGAGATCCGTGAGAATAATCCTGACGATTTCAGGAACTTTCTCCGGATGACGGACCCCGTATTTCACCATTTGCTGGCTTTGCTGACCCCTTATATCAGCAGGCAGGATACCTGCATGAGGCAAGCCATCACTCCAGAGCAGAGGTTAGTCGTCACGTTGCGGTACTTGGCAACGGGGAGAAACCTGCAGGACCTCAAATTCTCGACAGGCATCTCCCCCCGGTTCTGGGATCATTATCCCGGAGACCTGTTCTGCCATCATCCAGGTCCTGCAGAAGGAGTATATTAAGGTAAGATTTATCCTTTTACACCACATTTTATTGTATTTAATGTTTGCTAATGTATTGTATTTCTTTCCGTATTCCCTATATACCATGATTGTAATATGCTGTGAATGTCCCCTTTGTCCTCATGCATGCTGGATTTTTAAAAAAAAATGTTGTCCTACATACATATTTGCCTTCCCTAACCTTCCCAGCATGTTCTCCTGAGCCTATATCCACCTCGTCTACTCAATTAACAATGTATTTTGTCAGCTCCATAGTAGTGCTTTACCCTAAATACCCCCTAAAATGTGTAAAATTGTGATGTGTGCTTTTAAATTCTGGCAGAGTGCCAGAGGTTTCTTTTGGGGTCCCAAAATCATTTGGAACCCTCCCTCCCACCAACTGCTAACTCAGCTGATACCAATCCTCTATCTGCTGACTTTGCCAAACCCATACACACTATACCCACCTCTTTTGTGGTCAGATTTATGGATGAATTCCCCAAAGCATGTAGTGCAAGGGCCTGCCTGAATACTTTCAAACGGTAATGTTAAAAGTTTTTGTATCCTATTATTATCTTGATTGGTAATAGCAGAATGTAAAAATGTGCTAAAATGTGTACAGTGTGTATTTATCTCTTTGTATTATGACACTTCTTACCTGTCCAGTGGGCTGCCAATTGTGTAAGTAAGGAGGGGCTGGCCAAAGTAATACACATTATTATGGCATTCATCTCTCAATGAAGTGGAGAGGGTTACCTGTCCAAAACACCCCCCCCCCTAAAATTTTTAAAATGGCCCATTAGAGGGGGGAGGAATCTGATAGGTGGACCTTATACCTTTGTCTTTAAATACTCCCTAAAATAAATGTTATACTGATGTTGGCCAAGAATGTTTGTGTCTAATCTGCTTTCCATATTTATGTGCAAAATGATTAATTTATTTTTCTTGTTTGACTCCACAGTTTCCTTCCAACCCAACCCACAGGAATGGCAGACTGTGGCCTCCCACTTTGCCCAGCGGTGGGACTTTCCTAACTGCGTCGGGGCAATTGATGGGAAACACGTCCACATCGTCCCACCACACAACTCGGGGTCATACTATTACAACTACAAGTGGTTCAATAGTATTGTGATGTTGGCGGTGGTGTTGGCTACTTATGAGTTCCTGTATGTGGACGTGGGGAAGAATGGCTAGATGTCAGATGGTGGAGTCATCGCCCACACGGAGTTCTACAGGTGTCTCCAGAATATCAGCTTGGGCTTGCCACCTCCAGAAGACAATGCGGAAGGACTCCCATTCGTCTTCGTTGCGGATGAAGCGTTTGCGCTGGGGGACCATCTTATGCGGCCATTCCCTATGAGGACGCTCACCCCGGACCAGAGGGTTTTAAATTACCGGCTGGCCAGAGCCAGAAGAGTGGTGGAGAACACATTTAGAATAATGGCCAGCCGGTTCCGCCTATTTCTTACACCGATACACATGGCGGAATATAAACTCAATCACATCATCCTGGCTTGCTGTGTTCTCCACAACTTTTTAAGGAGAAATTCTTGGAACTATGCTGGCTCAGTTGGGCCTGAAGCCGGAATTAATATGAATGAACCAAACCTGGTGGCGCTTGAAGCTGGCCGTCCTGGCTTGCCCCCCCAGAGTGCCCACGAGGTCCGTCTAAGATACATGGAATACTTTGCGGGTAGGTTGGCCATTGATATGCCAGACAATGTCTGAGACATTTTTTAAATAAAAATATATTTTAAACTGAACAAATATTTGCTTAGATTTACTGCTTGGCTTTATTTTAGCTGACCATGACTGAAATTTGGGGAGTCCTGAAAATGGCTTGATTGTGTAAAATTATAAAGCACTGTTGGGTGTTATTTACTAAAGGAAAATACACTTTGCACTACAAGTGCACTTGAGACTGCACTGAAACTGCACTTGTAGTGCAAAGTGGATTTGCCTTTAGTAAATAACCCCCATTGTCACTGAAAACACCAACTTTACAAAAAAAAAATGCTTTTGAGCATTGAAAGAAGAAGCCACGTATTGCTGATTCTCAATCTTTTTAATCAAAGCACAATCATATGTGCATTTATAAAAGGTTTTTAAAACAAACCAACATGTTTGTTGTATAACAATTTTTTAGGTCACATTAAAAAGTAGAAATTGCCTTTTAACCTCCCTGGCGGTATGATTATTTCGGACTTTAGGTGCTGAAAGCGGTACAATTATTTTGCATGGAAATTTGGCGTTTTATATTGTAGGCCTGTAATTCTTAACAATAACACACTTAAATCTGTCCACCAAGAGTTTAGTAGATATCCCGGGTATGATGAAGTTTGAAACACAAAAACATAAATTATAATATAATAAATAAATATAAATATTTTAAAAAAATAATAATATAGTAATAATAAAATAAATTTCCCCACGATTCACTATCGCTCAATTCTGCTGTGTTCTAATTTACTATCGCTGTTTTCTAGCTGATCTAAAGCCACTTTTGACATAAAGGAACACTTTTTGGTTGCTATGGACAATCTCAAGTTTCCAGGCAGAAAGAACAGTATATATAATATAAAACTGCATGCAGGGCACTGGACAAAGCACTGGGGACAAAAGGGATGTGAAATAATTTCATACAGTACTGTAATCTGTACAGGGAGCTGCCCTGTCTGTGGCAGGTGAAACACCCACAATATAATCATAAACAGGAGCACTTATCTTAGGAAACGCAAGAAGGTCCAGGATTCCCAGAGATCAGGAGCTGCAGCAGATGAGGCTTATGTTCCCAGGCTCTGGTACTATGAGAGACTGCGATTTCTGTCAGACCAGACTGAAGTCGGGGAATCCCTCTCAACCCTTCCTTCCACTCTTCCTTCCACCCTATCTTCCTCCCCAGCTGAGGCTTCCGATGTCCAACCTGGGACTTCCAGCCAGGAAGAAGTGGAGGAACCCAGCTTGAGCCAGGTATAGCATTGTTCTACAGATTTCTGGTCAACAAATAAATGATGTTTACTAGATGTTATTATTGATCACTAATTGCTGATTTAATAAAATGTTTTAAATATCACTATGTTGGGCTCAGAATGATAGTCTATTATATTTGTTAACATTCAATTTGCAACAGTCATGAGATGAAAATTGTGTGTGATTGATGAAGAAAAAACTAAAACTATGTCCCTTTTTCATACACAGGAAGACCTCAGCCAGGAGGAGGCTGTGGAATGTGGCACACAGGAGGAGGCTGTGGAATGTGGCACACAGGAGGAGGCGGGGGTTAGTGGAAGCCAGGAGGTGGCCGGGGTAAGTGGCAGCCAGGAGGTGGCAGGGCCCAGTAGAAGCCTCACAGAATCACAGGTTCCTCCCCTCCGCCTTCCAAACAAAAGACCCAGGAAGTGGAGTAACGTGGAGGATTCAACACTCATGCTGATTCAGGAGGCTTCTGCGTCCCTCAGAGCAACCGCCACTCGTGAAGAGGCCTTTGCCTGCATGGCTGCCACCAAACTGCAGGAGGGCCAACGCCTCATGTGTGAGGACATCCTTTATAAAACATTAACTAAGGGGGTGAGGGGCAAAATCACACCCAATACCCACCTGTGTGAGTTGCATCATCCTCCTCCTCCTCCTGCCACAACTCCACAGACACAGCATGGAAGAAAGAGTGGAAGGAAGACAAGAAAGTGATGGCCTGGGTTCAGTCTGGTCTGACAAAAGATGCAGGCTCTTGTATGACCACAACCTGGGGACATGTATGTCATCTGCTGCTGGTCATGATCTCTTGGACTTCTGGACCAGATTGTACTCCCTTATATATGGACTCCTCAGGCCACCAATTTCTGCTGTTTCTCCAGCGTTAACTCCCTCTTTCTTTGGTTAAATTTTTGGTTTGTTTTATTATACTTTATTTGAATGTGTGTTTTACTTCAAAAAGGACAGTTTGTTTGTGAGGAGGCAGGTACATTTCAAAGATACAATGTTAAATTAACAAGAGACACCAACACCAAGCAATCTACTTGAGATTAAATAATACAAGATAATAATGGTGTTGTGGTAACTTGACACACAAAACACACCCAAAACTATTCTGGAGTTAAAAAAAATAAAATAAAATAACAAGATCAGGATTTAAAAAAATCAAAAAAAAAAAAATTAATCCAAAAACATCAAAAAAATATTTTTTTCGGTAGATGTGACAAATCAAAATATTATATTGATGAAATCACGATAAATAATAAAGAAAGAAGTTTGTGAGAAGTCTGTGTGAATATGAGCAGCAAAACAAACATTCTTCTAGTACTATAAAGAAGAAGAGAGTGCGCTGCATTAAACAATTTAAAGCATTGCAGCGTGACGAAAGTGCTATATCCATTACGAATGCTAATTTTACCAGACCGAGCAGTTCCGTCTTGGAATTTATTATGAGCATGCGTGGCACTTTGTGCGTGGGAATTGTCTACACACGGTCTGAATTGACGCAAACAGATTTTGCTGTCGGAAAATTTTATAGCCTGCTCTCAAACTTTGTGTGTCGGAAATTCAAATGGAAAAAGTCAGATGGAGCCCACACACGATCGGAATTTCCCACAACAAGCTCTGATCGCACATTTTCCGTCGGAAAATCAGACCGTGTGTACAGGGCATTACACACGGTCCGACAGGAAATGTTTGATGTGAGCCTGTTGTCGGAAAGTCCAACCGTGTGTATGCTCCATCGAACATTTGCTGTCGGAATTTCTGCCAACAAATGTTTGAGAGCAGGTTCTCAAATTTTCAGCCAACAAAACTTGTTGTCGGAAAGTCCGATCATGTGTACACAATTCCGTCACACAAAAGTTCACGCATGCTCTGCATCGAGCAGAAGGAGCCGCACTGGCTATTAAACTTCCTTTTTCTTGGCTCGTTGTTCTCACGTTCGGAATTTTTGCCCAACATTTGTGTGACCGTGTGTATGCAAGACAAGTTTGGGCCAACATCCTTTGGAAAAAAATCCACGGTTTTGTTGGCAGAAAGTCTGATCGTGTGTATGCAGCATTAGGATTTCATAGGGAGCCATGCCAACATAAGTGCAACCCCTTCTGCCCCTGCTTGTCAATCAGGAGAGCACTGGAAAAAAGATTGAATAATGCCAGTCTTTACCACTGTTCAATACCTACACTACAATGCCAGAGGGACATTGGTTAATGAATTTTATTAAAACCAACATAATAAAAACAAATAAAGGAGCATAAAAAGCAGAGCTCACATGCGCATAAGAACTTTAGTAGATGCAACCTACATGTTTTATCCCATCCAACCTGATCTGTGTTGGATGTAATAAAACTCATTCCATGAAGACCCATTACTGTTTTTTCCCTTGATTTCCTGGATGGGAAACCTCATACAATTGGGAGCATTTGTTCCTCTTGGAGAATGGTCATACATATTACTTAAAGCGGAGTTGCACCCACATTTTACACTTGCGTCCATGCAGCACTCTGTTTGTATTCTGTTTCTATTTACCTTATTTAGAAAGAAATATCTGTTCTCTTCCTCCTTATGTTCCTTATTCCTCCTTACCGCGGCGAGGTAAGTCATTTCCGGATTTGCATTGGCTCCTGGGAGATGAGTGTCATCAATCCCAGGAGTCAATGGGCATCGGGACAGTGGGACTAGCTTGCAACGCACTGCGCATGCGCAAGATCAGGAGGTGCATGCTGGGTAGCCAGCATGCACAAAATCCCAGAAGAGGGACACGGCTTTACATGCCCACACTGCAGATGGCCGCGCTGTACAGGACAAGAAAAAAGTAAGTTAAACAAGCTGCACAAACACACAACAGAGGACAGTGTAGATGATACCTTAATGTAAATGCACAAGTCTGACTATACCAGGGGTATTTTTAGCAAAATAATAAATTGGCCAGAACTCTGCTTTAACTGATGCTGTATTGGTTTTGAGCTTGAGATTCTGCTCTCAGGGAAATTTTTATAGGTTTATTTATTTATACTACCAGTGTGTTGGGTACTTCATTCTGGTGGGTGTGTTTTGGGTACTACAGAGAAGTTATTGGCATTGGTTTACTAATCATATTATTGGAAAAAAAATTGCTTGATAGTTAAGAGACCACCCAACCTATTGTTTAACAGGTAGCCCCCACATCATTCAACATAATGCTATACACCCAACTCAATAGAAAGACCTGGCACAAACTCAGCACCTTAAACCTTCTATTTTCTACAACTCCTGCTCCCATCTGCTGGCTAGGTTCCACCTGCTGAGCCAACTGCTATATGAATTGGATTTCTATGCATAGGAAAAGTAATCAGTCATGTAGACATTCAAAAATACTTTTTTTAACTGTATGTTTAATTATACAGTGCAATGCTATTGCTTTATGAAATTTTGCAAAGAAATTAAACTATTCAATAAAAGGTCAAGCTAGAGCTAGAAGTCCTCAATCTTCTCCTTGAATATCACCACCTCGTAACACTTTTTTCGAGGCAAAGCATTATTTGACAGTTTGAGCTTTTGGTTAGTGGATTTTGACCTGCAAAAGACATACACTACACAAGGTATGCATTGTAGTTTTGTACTTATTTATATACTGTATGTATTAATTGTTTTACAAAAATGTTACATTTTTATGTCAGGTACATTTGAAATATTGCATATTATTAATTTATATTATCCTTTTGAACCAAAAAGGGGAGCTTTTCAAATTCTCCAGGCTCTCCCTTTGCTTCTGATGTAAATTTCCTAAACTTAATAGAAATTTACACACAAGTAAATGCAGCATCTACTGTCCTTTTCCTGAGACCATAATCTGAATCCATTGTTATGTATGTAATGTTTATTTAGATAAAAAAGTATAGCGCTGGTAGATTTATGATCTACCATCTAATAGGTAAATTTAGTAAATTGCTCGTTGAAAGAAGTTAGATTTGCCTCTATTCCAGCTTGGCTGACGTTGCGTGTGTTTCCATACTGAGCCGGTGGGTGTCGTTGTTACCATTGGCTAGTGTTGGAAAGGCAACGTGTCGAAGCGTATGGGTGCTCTTCTGTCCCGCAGACAACTCGGTGGAGGTGGTCCTCTGAGTTGCATTCTGGGGGAGGGTATTTATGGGGCAGACGCCATGTTCTAGGGTCGTTTTACAGCCACCTGCTGGCCCTCCTGACCGACAGGTATGCGGTCCTCCGTCCCGGAGGCCCACACCGCTCCGGTGCGTGGGTGGGCCCAGAAGCTTGTCTGGGGCCTACCACCGCAACCGAGGAATGGTCCTGAGCCGTCTATCCAGAGGGAAGAAGCTGTACAACCGAGGAGATCCCAGGGGAGTACCCGTCATGGAAGGATCACGCAGAGTGCTGGTCTGGAGAGGGGCCTGGTGACTCGGTTGAAGGACGTATCCCAAAGTTACTTTACAGCATAGTATTGCCGGTTGGCTTAAAGGTTCAAGTACTGTGTCTGAAGTTCACTGAAACACTCATACATCCTGTGGCAGAGGATTGTACGGGTTCATCTTAAGCAAGTCTGTGGCAGAGACTTTTGTTCGTGCTACGTACTGGCTGCTAGGCAAGTGAGAGAGGCCTATCCAGGCGAGCAAAGATTGTGTCCCACAAGGAGATCGCATCCGATTACAAAGTTAAATTCTAAAGAAAGAATCCAACAGAAGGTATTTGAGCTTCCCTGCAGTTTCTTTTCCGCCTCTTCCCTGCTACTTCCTTCGTTAATTGTTCAATAAAGCATTGAAAACGTACTCAAATGTTGGTGCTTATATCGTCCGGAGGTAAATTCAACGGAACCCTAGACCCGGTGCCGGTGAAACAGAAGAATGGAGAGTGAAGGTAACAAGCCCGCTTAAATCAGCAGCTCCGCCGAGAGTTATTGCTACAAAAGTTTGCATATTTAATTTAAAAAAAGATTAAAAACAAAAGTTTAAAAGGTTATACACATTCAGGATGAACCACGCATATAAAACTGACCCAAAGCCATTATGGTTTTCTTTAACAGTCTGTAACATCTTTTCTGACAATATCCTTTGCGTTTTTGGTTATTGTTCCTTCAGGGCTGGTTCACACTAATGCGACTTCTGATGCGAGACTGGAGCCTCACAGAAGTGCATGACAAGTGAAATCCCACTGTTTTCAATGGTGCCCATTCTAATCAATGTGACTGATTTTGGAAAAGGATCCTGCACTACTTTGCCCCATATAATATGCAAAGTCGCATCAAGGTTGCCCCACATAATCACACTGTAAATCGCATCAAAGTAGCATCGCAAACCTAACCTTAGTGTATTCTATTTAAAACTGACTAAAAGTACCCTGGAGTGAACATGTTGCCCATATTCAGTTGGTTTCCATGGGCTATTAAATTTTGTATATGACCTTATGACCTTTGTTTAATAAATAAGCAATTTTGCCTGTGGTTTTTATTTTAGAATATTAATATATATATATATATATATATATATATATATATATATATATATATATATATATATATATATATATATATATATTATGTGTAAATGTGGCAATAATTCTAAATGCTATTGTGTTATAATACAAAAACACATGTTTTTGCATATTTTATTTTCTACATATTGTATAATTGTTAAGCTAGGTTCATCTTTCAGAATGTTGCTGTGGGATTCATAAGCAGAAATAGCTAGAACATACTTTAAGCATAAACGTAATGCACGGCTGAACACTCCTTGCTTAGCAGCTCCTATGGAATGAATGACCCCTTGTTTTCAGGAATACTTTTCAAACAGAAAGAAACAAGATCTATTCCATAGATCCCAATGAAACTTCTTGAAAATGTATTTTCTCCTCAGTTGGACCGCACAGTGGTATTTGATCGCTTGCATTGTTGTGACGCAGCTTTTGTGCTCTCACCACAGCCTGGGGTGAACGGTACTTCAGCTTGTCAATCTCACCTGAGAGAGGAAAAACATTGAGGCCTCAGCCCAGCAGACAGAATCCCTCATTGATATCATTTAGTTTATTGGGGAAGAAAGGACTTATTCTAGCTTAGATTATAATATTCTTCAACTGTGTTTTGTAAATGTTTCAAAGGATTTACAGGAAAGCTACATTATCAGGGTTATTATCAGTTATATTATCACAAAATATTATTTGTGAGTGAAACAAGCAAACTTTTCACTGTTATGCCGCGTACACACGAGCGGACTTTACGGCGGACTTTGCCCGGCGGACTGGATTTCGTCGGACAATTCGATGTGTGTGGGCTCCAGCGGACTTTGTTTTCTCAAAAGTTTGACGGAATTAGATTTGAAACTTGCTTAAAATTTATCCGACGGACTCTTCTTTCTAGCGGACAAACCGATCGTCTGTGTGCTAGTCCGACGAACTCAAACTGACGCATGCTCTGAAGCAATTACAAGACGGAAGCGCTCGGTCTGGTAAAACTAGTCTTCGTCTTGAAGCTAGCACATTCCTCTTCTGTCGTCTTTTAATACAGCCTTTTTTTAGGATTGATAATGCGAGAGGAATGAAGTTGTTTTTCTGCTTTATATTCTCACAAACTTCTTTCTTCATGATTTATCCTCCTGCCATGACTAATATAATATTTTGTAACAGCCAGATCTCCATAACTTTTAAATTTTAAAATAGATATTTTATTTTTTTTTTTTTATTTCCGCACTTTAGCTATTTTACAATGTGTGTTAAATGCTAACCACATTTTTGGTGTGTATTTTCAAGTTACCACAATTAACATTCATATTTTGTGTTGTTTTAAAGAACCTTAATGAGGTTGTTGTCCCTTGTTCATTAGACATAGGGGGGTGTATTTAACAAAGGCAAAATCATTTTTCACTCCAATTGGTAATTATACATATAATTCCACATAAAGAGCATTTTGAAGTGTGTTCGCTGTGGATCCGAGGGGCACATGCAAGGAAGCCCAAACCAAAACAATTAATTTTTATTTGACATGATTTTCGGAAAAAATCAGCAGAGCTTCCCCCGAGCTTGTTTTTGACAAAAGGCTTAAATCATTTAAGAATATCAAGTGAAACGTTCACTTGAGAAATTGCACACCAAGTGCACTTGTTGGAAGTGCAGTCGCTGAAAAACTGAGGGGAAGAGCTTAAATTCGGGGAAGCTCTGCTGATTTATTCCTAAAATCATGTAAAATCAAAATAAATTGTTTTTATTTGACAAAAACACACATAGGGGTTGATTTCCTAAAGGTAAAAAGCCTGTGCATTTTGGAAATTGCATTTGCCCTCTGCAAGAGCAGTTGCTCCCAAGCTTTATTAAATGTGAAGCAGCTCTGCTGACTTCCATCATCCAATCATGTGCAAGCAAAAATGTTTTTTTTTTTCTTTTACTTGCACAGGATTGGGTACTCTTTGCAAAGTCAAGCTTTTAAATAATTTCTGATGCTCTGGAGCAATTGCACAGACTATTTGCTTTTCTCAAATCAACCCCATAGTCTTTTCGACCTGTACCTGCCGACTCCCAAACAAAATGGCGTTTTTTAATCAAAAGACATAGGCAAGAATGTAAGGTAAACCAAAAAGTATTTATTTTATAAACAAAAAAATTAGGAAGGCAACACTGGACACACTTTTAGAATCTGGGAAGCCTTTCGTCCCCCAGGACACACATCAAGTTTGAGGACAAGAAAATAGGTATCTTGCGACTATAGGGAGCACAGGGAGCACAGTCAGAACAGACAGAAACCAGGCAATCACTTTCGACTCTTCCGTGTAGCCTTCCCTCCACGCTTCTCTGCAGCCTTCCCTCCACGCTTCTCTGCAGCCTTCCTCGGAGGTTGTGCCTCTGGTGGTGTACTTGGGGCAGGAGGAGGAGGAGGAGGAGGAGGAGGAGTAGGAGTGCCTTCATCTGCTATATATGTGTTAGCAGTAAGCTCCCCTCTCAAGCCCTTCTGGTAAGCCTGGAAAAATAGACCCTCACAGAGGAGGCGTTGGCCCTTTTCCAACTCCTGTAATCTGCAGGCTATATAGGTGCCATACGCCTCCTCTGCATTGGGAGGTTTACTCAGGATCAGGCTTGCTTCCCGTATGAGCTCTAGGGATTCCTGCTCTGTTGCAGTCATCCTCCTGGGCCTTTTCTGTAGAATGCGGAGGGGAGGCACCTGGCACTCCGTGCGGCTTCTACTTGGCCCAGCCACAGCCTCCTCCTCTCTCCCACTGGGCAAGGCCTCCTCCTCTCTCTCACTGGGCAAGGCCTCCTCCTGGCTGAGGTCATCCTGGGTAAAAAAAAGGGACATAGTTGTAATTTTCTGTTATGCAATCACACACAATTTTCAGCTCCTAACTTTCAAAGATAATTACACAAAATAGTAAAGGCTATCTATTTGACCACACCATTATTTCAGATGATCAACAAGATCTGAAGTTACGTATATATTTGGCCACTACTGTCTAGTGATATGTCTACATATTACTCTTTGTGCAGAAGTGATTTTTGATGAAGCACTTTCAAAATGAACACCTTAACATCATTAATAGCATTTACACAATCCCAAAATCTTCAAAAAAAGTATACCTGGCTGAAGCTGGGCGCATCCACTTCATCTATGGTGAAAAGGCCCAGTTCATCCTGGGACTCCTCAGCTGGGGTGGAGGTGGATGGAAGGCTGGAGGGAAGGCTGGAGGGAAGGCTGGAGGGAAGGGTGGGGGGAAGGGTGGGGGGAAGGGTGGAAAGGGATTGCCTGGCTTCGGTCTGCTCATCCAGGAATCGCAGTTTGTGGTAATACCACAACTTGGGTACATAAACTTGGTCAGCTGCTGCCCCGGATCTGAGCGACTCCTGGATTTTTCTGTGTTCCCGCTTATACATATTACGCAAGATACCTATTTTCCTGTCCACAAACTTGAGGTCTGCCTGGGGGACTCGAGTCTTCACAAACTCTAAAAGTGTGCCCAGTGTTGCCTTCCTAACATCACGATTATAATATTGGGGGTGTTTGACCTCCCAGAGGTTTTTCTTCTGCTCATATAGATCAATGAAATGGATCAAAAACTCTTCCTCTTTAAAGGGATTCATTATTTCTGCAAGACAAGACACAAGATCAAAACTTAAATGTCAGTCCCAAATCTCAGGATTAGTTTGTGTTGTAATCTAGGGGACACACACGGGGACACACACAAACACACACACACACACACACACACTCTTTAATCTTACCTTCGTTTGTGCCGCTCGCTACTTCCGCACGGACATACGTTGGCCATCGTACTAGCTTTATATACACTGCGCATGTGTCATGCTCCGCCTGCGTCGCCCGCCCCTGACGTTCGTGAGTACGATTTGGCCCCGCCCCTTCACTCTTCGTTGCGCAGTGGGAGTAGATAGCAAAAGATGGCGGAGCGATTAAGTGGAAGTAGCGCGGAGGAAAGCCCGGAGCCCCAAACATCCACATCCCGGAGGAGATATAAGGCCACCAACATGGCTTTTGAAGAGATGGTGGAGATGGTGTCCATATTAAGAAGGGAGGACTACGATGGCAAAAAAGGACCGTACACACGACCCAATATGAGGAAGGACAAAATAATGTCCTCAGTTGTCACCGCTCTGGAAGATAAATTTGGTACAAAACGTTCGAAAGAACAATTGCGGAAGCGGTGGTCTGACATCAAAAGTCGGGATCCAGAACAATATTGGCGAATAAAGAAGCTGCTGAAAAAAAGTAAGTACTTGTGTTTTACTATTGAGATACAGAACTTGCATGCTGATCCTTATTTTTGGCGGTTTTTCTGCATCGTTCGTAAATACCGTTCTTTGGAATAGATCGGATACTTTATAAAGTGACGTTATTTTTTCGCCAAATACGATGGGACAGGGTTGGACATACATTTATGGCTTGATAATTTGGCGAATTCCCACAATGAGTTGATGTGGTGTAGATGTGTTTGAAAATATAATGCTTCATCAAAAATGATTCAGTGTAATGTAGGGACAGGACACAGCAGCTGTTTCCACATCTGGACTCACGAGCACTATAGTTAGTGGGAATGATTTAGCAGTCCCACTATTGTTCTTCGATTTTATTTTTTGAAATATTTAATTGGAATATTATTCCGTACGTTTTTTGGCTCTGCGTAACTTCTGCATACTTTCAGCTATTAAAACCATTCAACTATTAAAATGTTCGTCTCTTTGAGCTGATGTGTGGTCATTTTCAACTTTTTTACTACCATGTATACTTTATTAAATAATCAGTTTTTTTTTCTCTTTTTTAAACATTGAATTCAATGGGAGCATGCTTGAAATCCTCAAATTCTTCTTCCGCTCCCAAAAGTTTCAGCTCCTTCATACTTTCACCTAGAGACACCAAACAAACTTTACAATGTTCACTAAATATTCATCTATCTGGCTATATCTTTTCAGTTTGATATTTTTATAATTTTTGGAGAAAAAGCTTTTTGTTTAGAGGTCATTTCGTGTAATTTTAGACATTAATCAGAGTGTACTGTGTTTGTTTTGTTGCCATGGTTACCAAAGCTTCTGTTATACACAGGGGGGGAGGTGGCCGGAGCATCTCAGCTCTGATTACAGAGCCCGGGGGAGGGGACAGACACACCATGTACTGATTTATAATAGAGGAATATGATGGGGCAGTTTTGATGGCGGCCATTTTAGCCATTTAGCTATTCAGCATTCCCCCGCATTTTGCTAAGGAAATGCATTTTCTAGTGTACTATGTGACCATAACTAAATTTTTGAGGGGTAATACACATAGGAGATCATTGAGGTGTCAGCATCTGTGAAACTTGCCCAAAAATATGCATTCTTTCTAATTGTTGTTCAGAGGTAATGTTCATCCTGTCTTCAACATTTATTATGATGCAAAATTGGCAAAAAAATCATAACCAACATTTTACTTTCTTTATTAAAAAATAAAAGATCAGTGTGTTTTAACTTTACCTTTTTTTATAATCTCATAGGGGAGAAAAGACTCAGACAACAGTCCAAGGATCTCAGGACCCCCCCAAGTCACCAGCCTGAGGCCCAAGATACCCCAAGCCCCAGCCCAAGACCACGCCCACCCGACGACCTTGAGGAAGGAGAGGTGGAGGAAGTGTGCGAGGTTTCAAGCTCACCAAGTGAGTGACTGACACCCCAGCTTGAGTTACTGTATTTTGGCGTGCATATTGTAAACCTTGTTTTTATTCACTCGTTTTAGGTGAGTTTCTGGTTGTGGAAGGCCAAGCGGCAGAGCACTTCACCACAGACAGTGCGCAAAGACTAATAGGCCAGATAATGCTGTGGAATGGCCACATAGATCAAATGCGTGAACAAATTCACAGCATGAAACTTCGCCTGGACTCCATGCAACAGGAAATGAAGAACATGATTGATGTTTTGGGCAGAATATAATCACGTTTGGCCTAAAAACATCAATCATGTTCTTCATTTCCTTGGGAAGTTATTTTGTTTTTTTAAAAAATTTTGCAAGTTTTGGGGTATACCCAAATTTACATTGTGTGATGCACACGGTGTGTCATCATGTGCTATCTTCCATCATGGGTTAGCAATGTACTTGTTTTGTGTTTGCAAACCCTTCATCCTGAAAAATCTTGGGTGGTGAGAGCAACCAAAAATGGGATTGCACACACAAAACATGTACATTGCTCTCCCATGATAGGAGATAGCACATGTTGACTTGACCCTTTAGTGAAGCTCAATTTTGATCATCTTATAAATGAGCAATTTCTGCAAGGGTGACATTACATGCACCGTTCTTGAAATATTGAACTTTGTAAGTTTTAATGTATTGTAAGTTTTGTTTATAAAAACACTGTTGTGTATGTAAATGTTTTGAGATAAAGGTCTATATATTTTAGAAAAAATGGCTTGAATAATTTAGTAAAAGATAATTTTTTTACACAACGTAAAATATTTTTTGACAAAATAAAAAGAACAAAAAATTTAAAAAAATATGATACAAAATGCACCTTTCAATGTGCACCAAGTAAATTTTTTTTCCCTATACAATGTGTGTGGCTGTTTCTTGAAGTCAACATTTGGGGTTTGTTTTTGTGGGCCTGATTAACTAAAGCTAAATGCACTTGACACT
This sequence comes from Lithobates septentrionalis, assembly GCA_037952835.1. Lineage (NCBI taxonomy): Eukaryota > Metazoa > Chordata > Amphibia > Anura > Ranidae > Lithobates > Lithobates septentrionalis. Next base: position 965,943 of record JBBDGP010000346.1, on the reverse strand, counting down.
ACTACAAGTGCACTAGGAGACAGACATAACTTAAAGGTAAACAACAATAAAAACAAGATATTTAGATAAACAAATTTTATTTTTTATTTTTGAAAAAAAATTATAGCTGTTGCTGAATAGCAATGGCCCCCCGACCATTAAAATAATTCACATAACGGTCACGCACTTGACGTGCGGTTCGGGGGGCCAAGCCAATACGGCCAATTTCTAGGCCTGTGAAATTGCTACTAGCCTCTTCCAGTCTGGGCTCAGGCCCAACAGAGGATAGATATGTAGCTGAATGTCTCCTTAAAAAGTTATGCAATATGCAGCAAGCACGGATGATGTGGTTGATTTTATAGTCCGCCAAATTAATAGCCGTAAGAAAGATACGGAACCGGCTGGCCAGAATACCAAAGGCATTCTCCACAACCCTTCTTGCTCTGGCCAGCCGATAATTAAATACCCTCCTCTCAGGGGTGAGTGTCCTTTGGGGGAACGGCCTCATCAAGTTCTCACAGAGAGCAAATGCTTCATCAGCAATAAAAACTGAGGGGAGTCCATCCACATTATCGTCATCAGGTGGCAATTCCAGGCCACCGGTCTGGAGACGATAGCACAGCTCGGTCTGTGCAAAGACTCCTCCATCAGACATCCGGCCGTTCTTCCCCACATCCACAAACATAAACTCCAAATGTGCCGAGACCACCGCCATCAAAACTACACTATGGAACCCCTTGTAGTTAAAGAAATATGACCCCGAATGCGGTGGTGGCACAATCCGGACGTGCTTCCCGTCAATCGCCCCTACACAGTTGGGAAAGTCCCAACGGTCAGCGAACTGGGAGGCCACAGTCTGCCATTCCTGTGGACTTGTAGGATACTGTGGAGTGCAAAAAAAATAAGATAAGGACTTTAATAAAAAAATTGTATATCAGATTACACCAAAACATTAGTAAACAACAGCAGTCAAATATTATGAATATGTGTGTTTGTAATTGAAATGTTGAAAAACATAAGGCACACTTATAAGATTACTCACCCCCTATGATGGCCCATTGATACATTTGAATGTGGGGGGAGGGGTTCTAATTAGGTTAACAAACACACCTGACTGGCTCAAACATTTGTGGGGTGGGGGAGGGGTTCTAATTAGGTTAACAAACACACATGACTGGCTGAAACATTTGTGGGGTGGGGGAGGGGTTCTAATTAGGTTAACAAACACACCTGACTGGCTGAAACATTTGTGGGGTGGGGGAGGGGTTCTAATTAGGTTAACAAACACACATGACTGGCTGAAACATTTGTGGGGTGGGGGAGGGGTTCTAATTAGGTTAACAAACACACCTGACTGGCTCAAACATTTGTGGGGTGGGGGAGGGGTTCTAATTAGGTTAACAAACACACCTGACTGGCTGAAACATTTGTGGGGTGGGGGAGGGGTTCTAATTAGGTTAACAAACACACCTGACTGGCTGAAACATTTGTGGGGTGGGGGAGGGGTTCTAATTAGGTTAACAAACACACATGACTGGCTGAAACATTTGTGGGGTGGGGGAGGGGTTCTAATTAGGTTAACAAACACACATGACTGGCTGAAACATTTGTGGGGTGGGGGAGGGGTTCTAATTAGGTTAACAAACACACCTGACTGGCTCAAACATTTGTGGGGTGGGGGAGGGACAAACAAGACAATGGAGCAGACAATATACATTGTTCAATGGACTATAGGCTAGAGATAAAAATGGACCCAGCATTGCATGGTGGGGAGGTTAATGAAAGAAATTATGCATGTATAGGGCAATAACTGATTAAAATAGGCATGCACAAAGATAAAGGGGACATTCACAGCAGATTGAAAGCATGGCAATTAGGTAAAGAGGACAGTTCTACAATACATCAAAAAACAGTTAATACATATCATGTAATGTTAAAGGATAAAACTTACCTTCATATATTCCTTCTGCAGGACCTGAATAATAGCAGAACAGGTCTCTGGGATTATGATCCCCAGAGCCTGGGGGGAGATGCCTGTCGAGAACTTTAAGTCCTGAAGACTTCTCCCTGTCGCCAAGTAACGTAACGTGGCAACTAGCCTCTGCTCCGCACTGATGGCTTGCCTCATGCAGGTATCCTGCCTGCTGATATAGGGGGTCAGCATAGCCAAAAGACGCTCAAAGATGGGGTCCGTCATCCTGAGAAAATTCCTGAAATCATCAGGATTATTCTCACGGAGCTCACGGAGCAAAGGCATATGACAGAACTGGTCACGCTGGCGCAACCAATTCTTGGTCCATGAACTCCTCCTCACCCTGTTCATGGACTGGACTCGGGTCAAAGTATTAACCCCAACACCAAGTCCCCACACAGCACGAACTCGAGAACGAGTACGTCCACTCGACATGGCTTCAAAACGGTCGGCTGCTCAAACTAACAAACTTATAACAAACGCACTGAAGAACAGCAAGGCCTATGAAGAACGACCTGAAAATCAGGAACGAGCGGAGCAGAACGGCCTGCAAGGCAGGTTACGAACTGACCAACACGCACTGAAAAGCAGATACAAACCTCACAAGCACAAACTGAACCGCAGAAAACGAACGAAATAAGCTGAAGTGTGAAAAGCGCGAATCGTCTCTAACCAAACTTCTACTAACACGAGATAAACATGAGATTAGCAGAAGGAGCCCAAAGGGTGCCGGAGTGGGGCTTGGACTTCCTTTTTATAGTCCCGTCGTACGTGCTATACGTCACCGCGTTCAAACCAGCGGACTTTTGCAGTGACCGTGTGTGGCCAAGTCCGTCCGTTTTTAAGTCCGGCGCAAGGAGCAAACAAAGTCCGACGAAAAGTCCGCCGGGCAAAGTCCGCCGTAAAGTCCGCTCGTGTGTACGCGGCATTAGATGACACAGGAAAGGCTCCAAAAGCTAAACTGGCCTTGTCCTCTACTGCAGTATTGGGTGCCAACCAGGGAGTTTGTCTCAACTCCTAGCACTGTGTGGCCACAGATGTGGCATTGGACACGCTTATTTCAAGCACTTTGAATGCCAATCAAAGTAGCTGTCTCTAAATAAAATAGTAAGCTTACAGTCCTGTTTACATGGTGCTTTTGTTTTGCTTTGTGTTGCTTCAAAAATTATACCCTATGTCGCTTTCCTAGTGCTTCAAAGCATCTTCAAAACGCCTCCAAAGAAGTCTATGACAAAGCTCACTGACGGCACCTGCAGCTTTTGAGAGGCTTTTATTCAGCTTTAGCTTTGCTTTATTTTGGTGATATTGCAGGTATGAGATATCCCAGGATGCACTGGGAAACCAACAAGCGAACCAGAAAGCAGTCACTCAGTTCATGTGTATATATTCTGGAAGTGTCTGGTGCAGATGTCACATCTGGTATGCAGTAAGGAGCAGCAGGAAGGTGAGTGGGGTCCAGACTGGAGCAATTAGCAGACGGCACACATGGTATGCAACATGGGAACGCTATAGCGGAAGGTGATCAGGGATCACTGAGTGGAAGAGAAACAGCAGAGCGGGGGGACCAGAGCAGGAGCTTAGCTGCGTGGGAGGAATATAGCAGAAAATGAGCGGGGACTAGAGAGAGAAAAGGATCAGCAAACCAGAGGATCAGCAGAGCTGGGGGTTACTATTGACTGGGGGATCAGCAGAGCTGGAGGTCACTACTGAGCAGGGGATCAGCAAAGCTGGGGGTTACTACTGAGTGAGGGATCAGCAGAGCTGGGGGTATACTAAATGGGGCACCAGCAGAGCTGAGGCCACTACTGAGCAGAGGATCTGCTGAGTGAGGGTACTAATACGCTGGAGATCTGCTGAACAGGGGTACTAATGAGCTGGGTATCTGCTGAATGGGGGTACTACTGAGCTGGGGTTCTACTAGGCCCCTTTAAAACAAATCAAAAATCAACAAACACACAGAGCATTTGCCAAGCTTCATTAAAGCTTCAAAAAAGCATCATCGAAGCATCACAGAAGCATGAAAAACACATCAAAATAGCATGTTAAAGCAATTGGCTTCTATTAAAGTCTGTAAAAGTCGAAGCAAGTGTAAATGAGCCCTAACTGTGATGAATTTGAGGGCCCCGAGGTGGGCGAGAACAGATTTTCACACTGATACAGAGTTAGGACTGCACTTCAACATAAAAGGAGGCTCTTTGTAATCTGTGGCCAACTTCTGTAACACTTCACAACGTTCACTACAGACACAGTTCCTCTTTACTCTTTAAAATACCTCTCTCACTTAAGACTTCACCAGCCCAATATCCTGTTACTTCACTCCCGGTGACATTGATTTGTATGTTTCACTTGGAAACTAGAAAGCTCACTTGTACAAATTCTGTGCTTATTCCTCTTCTGAGACCTCACTATATCTAGCTCTGTGACTCCAAAGCTAGGTCCCTACGGTGTCCCATGCCACGAGGTTGGTCCCAGTATGCGGGGAAGCAGTCGGGAGGAAAGGAGCCTAAGCACCAAGCGCCTTCACTACCATCACCCTTTCCATGTCACCCACTTTCAGACTGGCTCAATTTAGTGACTTCAGACCAGGCAATTTAACCACTTGCCGCCCGCCATATAGCAAAATGACAGCGGCAAAGTGGTTTCAATATCCTGACCGGATGTCATATGACGTGATCAGGATATTAAGCCGCTGCACACCCCCCGGGGCACGCATCGCGGCGATCATTGTTGCGGTGTGTCAGTCTGACACACCGCAACTCTGATCTAGGTAAAGAGTCTCTGACGGAGACTCTTTACCACATGATCAGCCGTGTCCAATCACGGCTGATCACGATGTAAATAGGAAGAGCCGGTGATCGGCTTTTCCACACTCGCGTCTGACAGACACGAGTACAGGAGAGCCGATCGGCTGCGTTCCTGACAGGGGGGGTCTGTGCTGATTGTTTATCAGCACACCCCCCCTCGGATCCCACCCAGAACCACCAGGGAAGCCGCCCAGGACCACCAGGATGGCCATCCACACTGGACCACCAGGTATGCCCCCTAGACCCCCAGGGAAATACTAGTCTGTGGCCAGGCAGCTGCCAATCAATGCCCAGGCAGCTGCCAAGCAGTGCCCACTCACAATGCCTACCACTGCCAGTGCCACCAGGGATGCCTATCAGTGCCACATATCAGTGCCCATCAGTGCCACGTATCAGTGCCACCTATCTGTGCCCATCAGTGCCCAGCAGTGCTGCCTATCAGTGCCCATCAGTGCCGCCTATCAGTGTCACCCATAAGAACCCATCTTTGCAGCCTTTCAGTGCTTATCAGTGTCGCCTATCAGTGCGACCAGAGCCACCCAGTGCCACCCATGAGTGCACATCAGTGCCACCTATCAATGCCCATCAGTGCTGCATATCAGTGCCACCCATCAGTGCTGCCTACCAGTGCCCATCAGTGCCGCATATCAGTGCCCATCGTCAGTGCCTGCTCATTGGTGCCACCTTATCGGTGCCGCCTTATCAGTGCCTGTCAGTGCCGCCTTATCAGTGCCCATCAGTGAAAGAGAAAACTTACTTATTTACAAAAAATTTTAACAAAAACAAAAGCAAAACTTTAATTTTTTTCAAAATTTTCGGTCTTTTTTTATTTGTTTAGCAAAAAATAAAAACCGCAGAGGTGATCAAATACCACCAAAAGAAAGCTCTATTTGTGGGAACAAAATGATAAAAATGTAGTTTTGGTACAGTGTTGGATGACCGCGCAATTGTCATTCAAACTGCGACAGTGCTGAAAGCTGAAAATTGGTCTGGGCAGGAAGGTGTATAAGTGCCTGTATTGAAGTGGTTAAGTAACAGCAAAGTTCTTTTACTGAAATAGTTAAACATAACAGATGAACAGTTCTCAAATACATCTTCCATACACATTCCTGTACAAAGAGCTCTAAGTGCCCTTTTAATTGTGCCATGGTGCTCCCTATTGTACCCCATGAGCTAATCATATCTTAATTAGGTAAGAAATTATTTTCATCCATTACTTAAGCATAAGCTTAGCAGCATAAGTCCATATCCCTTGGAACCCTGACTGGACTCTCACAAGCAATGGTAAAGTGACAAAAACATCCTTAGGAGCACTTTCTTTGTCTTCCCCTGTAGAGAGCTCAAGGAAACCCCTCACCTAGATGCAGTTTCCCTTTTTATATGTTTTGTCCAGCAGAGGGTGGTACTTCTCAGAAAGCCCGGGAAAAACCTTGCCAGCAGTGTTAACACTTACCTCTCAGGTAGCACCACTTCTCCTGGACAACCTTAACTAAATAGTGCTTTAACACAGCAGAAAAACACTTAACAAAGAAAGATAATTAACACAACACAATACCTTTTAAACACCTGCTTTCAATTGGTAATATTCAATGATGTCATTCATCACAGTTAAAGCAAAATGTTTAATTAGATATAAACTTGATGGATGGTTACTTTGGTTTGTTATTTCAGGTTCAAGCATTCTGAGGGCATACATACTACATTTACACCTGATTAGCCACTGCAAGTCTAATCCTTCTATCCCTTATGGATTTTTGTTGTTTTATAATGGCTTGTAGTAATTTCACATTCAGTTTACACTTAATGCAGAAGTCTGAAAATTGCTTGAGCATTGCTATGTCTGTGGAGCTCCCTCAGCAGGTCAACATCTCCTTTCCAGCATCTTCCAAGTTCCATGTGAGTTTATTTGTTCCAACACCAAGGTGTGCCGAAAACATACACTGAGCAGCGCATGCAGTCACTGGAGTATGAATAGTTTTCAGACCTTAGGCAATTCTTGGAAGTCTGACCCAGAAGGTGTGACTGAGAAAAAAACCTTTAGGAGTATCTGATCAGAGCTCTCTTCATCTGGGGCTACTCCCCTGAGAGGGCCATGTGTGTGTGTTCCAAAGAGTTACTGCTACTAGACCTTAGCATGTGCTATGGGCTGAGGGCATAAAGAAGGTTTGCCTGAAGGTAGCTTGTCTGTGGAAGCTGGGCTGGAAGGTGGGTGCTTTTTGCCTGAAACTCCAGATGTAAAAGTACTTCTTAAGTATGAGATGCCAGAAGTTACTGCAAGGACAGTGTCATAGGGTCATATATTTACTGGCTGTCCCCTTTTTCTTCAGCATCATTTTGTGGGTACTACTATAGGGCCTAATACTCCTGGCAAAAGATCATTTAGGAAGCTGTCCGCCAATATTTTTGTAAGTATCCACCTCCTTGCCTTTTCCCTCAAGATCTGCAATAAAAAGTAAACTAAGCCTGAATTTGTCATTGTGCTTCTGGTGCTGAAAATCAGGTGGGCAGCCTCTGGACAAGTAAGGTGGTGCACAATTTTTTCCAGCAGCCCTTCTGGGGGTTAGCACTACATTTAGATAAAGTGAGAAAGAATTAAAACCATTGGCAACAGAAAAGAAAGTGATAGGAAATTCAAAATGTTTTTGTTTTTTCCCAAAACAGGAGGTACGTTATTCCTCCAACAGGGACACCAATTTAGTAACAGTTGTCCAATTCAGTAATAGTTTCCAATGGGGCGGGGGTGTCCCCAATTTTTTTTGTTGTATCTCTAGGACAATAAATTATGGAAAATCTACCCTATGGGGCACAGGCAGCAATACAAAATAAACTGACAATAAATCATTCCCTATACTATACAGAATTATTTAAAAAAAAAAATGTTTTGGCTTTAGATATACTTTACATTTCAAAAAATGTTTAATGATTGTGTAAGCAATATGGCCCTTACCCTCTGCCTTTTTTGCATATGACTATTATCATAATACAGAAATGCACACATTGAGTTGATATGTGTTACATAACCTACAGTTATAAAACATGACATGAAATTTGTAAGACCTAGTATCTTTATCTAAAATTTTGCTAACTTAATTAAATGAAATATGCCTGTAATTTTCAATGGTTAGCCGAGTGAGGGGGTCATGACCTATAACCAAATAATTTTTTAACATCAATTTATTGTGCACACACGTTATTCAGATTTTTACTTTATACTCACTTGTCCTGCTGCCTGTTCCTGGAATGTTTGCTGAGTTTGAGTGCTATCACCACTGGGAGAACCAATTGACACACATCTGTGTATGATGGATATCCATGTGTGTTGGGTGTCTGCCCCCCCCCCCCCCCCCATCTTGTGCATGCTGTGGTTCAATCCCCTGGCCTCTACACTACTACTGTGTCCTGAAGTGGTATAGATGGCTTGTGATTGCAGCTACTACATGCAGCTGTGAGCCATACAACAACCACAACCAGGGGTTATAGCTTTTAATGAAAGGATCCAGAAATGTATAATGGGCAGACGGATGAGTAACTTGAACAAACGTAGATGAAGGAAACTCTTTATTTATTTTTTTAAAAGGCAAAAGAGCCACCTTGCTCTGAGATTCTTGCTAACCACTAGCATATTGTTTTACATACTATGAATTACTGTAAATTGCATTATTTTGAGGCTCTAAAAGAATGCCTGCCTATATTTTAACTCCAGCCCATTTATTAAATTTTTGACTCAAGATATTCATCCTTGCTCTTGTCTGTTGACAACAGTATTAGGAGGACCCAAGTGGGCAGTTTGACCCTTGTTAATGTCTAATATTTGGCTGCATAGACAACAGACTTTTGTAACCTTACAATGCTGTTTAGAAAACATAAGGAGGGTTATCAAGATAGCTTTGCAACATGTGAGCCAAATTCATCAGCTTAATAATATGAATGTAGATTACATACAACACAATGGTTCTATGTCATGACTGCCAAAACTTTTACAGCTTTTTATGAGTCTCTTTCTTAGACCTTACATTATTTTGAAAGTCATCCAAACAAAACCAATTTTGGTAATTTTGGAAAATGTCAGTATTTTTCTCTCTTGTTTTTATCTCAGACCTATGAAGAGAGAAGCTAAACATAATTTGCTTTATCCTGAGAGACAAGAAAATGGTGGTGGGCAAAGTTGAATGTACAAATCTTTATAAAATATTCAGAAGATTTAAAGAGAAAGCTGACCCTTTACTATCTCACAGAAATTACATTTGTGTATTGACAGGTATGTCACAAAGTGGACCCATGCTTTCAAAATACTTAAAGTAGACGTCCTCCCAACCTAAAAATCCATGGTGCAATGAGCTTTGCTGAGCTATAAACACCCAAAAGGATCTCAGAGGAAATTTTTTTTTTCTCAACAGATGAGAGAGTTATGCCCCGTACACACAACTGGACTTTCCGTCAGAATAGACTCCGATGGTCTTTCCGACGGAGTTCCGCTGAAACGGACTTGCCTACACACGATCACACCAAAGTCCGATCGTTTACAAGGTGATGACGTACGATGGGACTAGAAAAGGGAAGTTCAATAGCCAGTAGCCAATAGCTGCCCTTGCGTAGTTTTTGGTCCGTCAGAATAGCATATAGACGAGTGGTTTACCCGATAGGAACTGATTCCGTTGGAAAGATTTGAAACATGTTCTATTTCTAGGTCCGTCAGAATTTTAGAAAGAAAAAGTCTGATGAAGCCCACACACGATCGGAATGTCCGACGGAATCATTCCGTCTGACCTTTTCTGCCGGAAAGTCTGGTCATGTGTATGTGGCATTAGGAAGAAGATAGCCGCTGCTGATATTTTATTTTGCATGACGGTGTAGGTTTCCAACCCACAGAAGGGACAGTTTTTTGAGACAAGAAAGAGGAAAATAACTTATAATAACTTTATTTTTTAAACCAATGCTGCATTAGTGTAATCAAGTTTGTTGAGAGGGGAGATCTGATGTAATATCTTTATCATGGTCTTTAAAGCATTGCAACACCTAAAGCTAAATTGTTAATTTTTTAATAAATTAACTAGCTGAAGCTGATTTGCATTCAAGGAAGACGCTAATAAAGTATATAGTAAACCAAACCCTTTTTTTATTTGGATAGAGTAGGGGAGGGTTAAAGCCATTGCCAGTTTTTTTATGCCATCTGTGTCTAATTAGGGAGATTCCCTCTCTCTTCCTGTAAACCAAAAAAAAGCATGTGAACACACACAAAAAGTGAACCTAGGGTGTGTCTCTGGTCCCAAAGAAGTAGGACCCTTCCCTGACCACCTGGGGTGCAAGACTCCTGTTGGGGGTAAGGCACATTCAGCTCCACCTAGCCAAAAGGCCCAGAATACCCCTCTCCTCATGGTCAGCTGAAGCCAACCAATGAGTACTAGGTGAGGTGCTCTCCCAAAGAGTCACAAATCCTCCCCTTAGTCCTCTGGATAGGCCCACACCCTCCATTCAGAGTGAAAAGGCAACACATAAATACGTGCAGGGTGACACACATGTGGAGAGAAAAAATATATATAAATAAATATGCAAAACAAAAAGTTGCCAGTGCAAGTGCATTAACTAGGCCATGCAGCCCGGTAACAAAAGTTGCCCCAGTCTCCGCCAAAAGGTATAGTCTATGAGTCATGGTGCAGATAAAAGCATTTGGCGTTGTTGCCTAGTGCAGTTTTACACAGTGGGATCTCAAACCCATAGTGCTACTCCGGCATCCCCAGGGTGCCACTCCTGGGGAAGCTTGACACTGTGGGCTCTCTGATTTCCCAGAGCACAGCCAGAAAAAGCACCATGGCTGAAAGCAGGGAGCACCGGGCCCCTCAGAACCCTCCACGTCAGGGAAGTACCCTTACGTGGTGCATGTTATATTTGGTTTCCGTACCCATTGAGAAAATTCCTCAGGAGCCCCATCAAACCAACAGGGATACTATACCGCCATCCATCCTAGCTGTAAGGCCAGAATACCGGTGAAGCATCCCTACTGGACATTAATAAGAACAGATACTACACTTGATCTTAGTCAAAGGGCCAAGAAGCCCTTTTTGTAGAGATGTCACTCGAACGATCCTATTGGAAGATTTCCCTTGTATTTCTTTCCAGGTGGCAACTCAAAACATTGGATTTATCCATCACTATAATTCTTGGTGACATTGAGGATTTAGACAATCAGAGAGCATGAATCTCCTTAACGGGGACACAGACAGTCTTCTGTGTCCAACCACACCTGTAGCATGTAGACAGTCTTTGACCATTTCCTTTAGTAGTTTGCAGTTTAAGGCTGGGTTCACACCTCCGACAGATGCAACTCACAGCAGGGGTCCGGTTCGTCCCTATTCTCAGTTTCAGGTAAGAATCAGGGTAGAATTTTTGCCTGAATTTAGCCCTTAAACAGAGCCAAAGATGCACAGCGTTCCTGTGCAAGCCGCTCCGCAGCCGCAACAGGGATATGTGAACCGGCTCCATAGAGAGCTGGTCACAGTCTCCTGTCATGCAAATTGGATGCGGGGAAACCCACATCCAATTTGCATAGGTGTGAACCCAGCCTTACACAGGGTTACGTACATTATACTGAGTATAATGTATCTGTAGGTTGGTAAGCTAGTTGTAGACCTCAAGGCCCCATATGATTTACATCTTTTCATAGACAGTGAGCCAAAATCCTACACTAGTCCCACCAATTACAAAGCACAGACACATTTCAAGTTGTACTTCACAGGTCATTGACCTACATAGGAGTACTGTAGTTGGTTGTCACTGCTATGTGTCATGTGTCAACTTGCATCCTTTTTAGAATTTTAGAATTCGGAACAGATAGGGTTAAAAGCCATTGGCCTGGGCTTGTTAATACTTGCTGACAACACATCAAAACGCATATTACATGGGTTTTGATGCGATTCCCTTGACTTCTATGGGCCTAAAGCACAGAAAAAAAAAACACGTCATATTTTTTAAAACCGAAGTGAGATGGTAACTGAAAATATGTTTATAATGGGGAGGTGGGAAAAATGCATTTTAGCATGTTTCTATGCATGTATTAGAACACAGCAGAGTAAATGGTCCATAAATGAAAAAAACACTAAAAACAAAAAAAAAGAAACCCAAAACTACCTTAACTACTTAAAAAACAAACCTTCTAAATAGAGAAAAAAATTATTTAGCTTCAAACTATTTTTGCCCAAAAAGCTTAGTGAGTGGAAGTGAAATTTTCTATTTTAATATAAATTCACCGACAGCGAAATAAATAATTTTGCAGCAAAATCAATGTGCCAATATCATTTTGCTCATCCTTATGTTAATACTTACCAATCTCTACCATTACAAGCTCTTGTAAAGTTCCTGTTTATATTTTACAATTCTTCCTTAAGGCTTTATAGTTCATTGCTCATTGAATCACATAAGTGAAGAACCATTTTACGATCCTACAAAAAATATTTAATATAAAAAAATAAAGCTGAATACCCGATGTTGTAACATGAACGGTTTATATTGCACGATGTACAGTGGAATCTGATACTGAATCTTCTTTCTGTTCCACACATTTTTACCTCTTCCACCATGTGCTGAGAAGATAAGCTGTGTGCAGGTCAGTTCTCTAGTTAAGTCTGTCATCAGGTGCTAATTTATGCGCTGGCTGATCTACTACCCCCCTTTATCTGAACATTTGGACCAGGTGTCACCTGGAATCCAGCCACCTCCTCAGGAATAAAATAATATGTCCTCCATTCATAGAGCTACAGAGCTTGGCCAGTTCAGGTCGCCAAACTGTGTTTTAACCCTTTCTTTGATCTGCACTGTTTCAGCAAAATACAACCTTGGAACAAACTGCGGACATGAATTGCCCTGAAGGGAACGATTATTACAGTTTTTCTAGTTAATGTTCACAAACCTATTTTCAAAAAGTGTGTATGTACTCAGGTTTTGCAAAAACGGCCATATAGGACAAGATCACGTTACCTGACCTAGCTTGAACCAATTTGACGTTCAGTCAAAAAACGAATGTTTAATTGCTACAAAAAGCCCAGAGGATTGCTGATTAAATGATCACTGCTGGAGAGCTGCACGGACAGTCCTTAGAAATCATAAAGGCTTAGTTTAACACTTGCGGGTGGAGGTGCAGTAAAAATAGATGGCATTTCTAACACCATCATCCCATAGATTTCAAATGCACCTGGATAGGGATGTGCTTACACTGTACCCATAATGCTTTGCTTTCCTTGCGCTGCAAAAACTACACCCCCCCCCCCCCATTGCTTTCGTCAGGCAGTACATATGATATATACACAAGCAAATAGGTTAAATCTTGAGCCAAATGCTTTGCTCGCGGTTGTGGTGTGGGATTTCCAATTTACTGGCAATTTCACTGTCAAGAAAAAGAGCAACAGAGCCGCTCAGGAGACAGAAGTATCACCTCCTGAATGCCTGTCAGCTGCGCCTGCAACATTCTTTGAAAAGCATTCCACTACAGAGAGTATTGCATGTGTAAACAAGCTTAAAGTGTGACACACATCAAAAATCTGTTCCCTGTCCATGCAACAACTGGTACAACTTTTGAGAGAGTCTGTTGATTATCAGGAAGGCATTTATGAATCAGTTGCATACTCACCTTAGGCAGACATTTGTCTCCTATTTATATCCAATTTTGTTATCACTAATATGGTAGCATTTTTTTCTTTTTTTGTTTTATTGCACAGCTTTTGTATATTGGGGCGAGATTTTTTAAAAAGGAAGTTCAGGAATTCAAAATAACGAACATACATACTTATCTAGGTGGATGTAGCATCAGTCCATTGCTGCATCTGTCCCCTGCTGCCTCTAAGACCATAACTGCTGATCACTCAGTGAGCAGAGAGTCGGCTCTGTGTTCTGCCACTCCGGTGCTCACTGGGACACATAGCTGTGGAGGGGGTGCGGGAGCGGCTGGCTCAGCCTTTCAGAAGCACGGTGAGAGGCTGAGCCAGTTTTCAGTCAGACATCTGGATGGATCCCGACATTAAAGTTGGGATTTCTCCAAAGCCTGTATTGGCTCTGTGATGTTAGCCGACAGCAGACTTTAGCCCGCTGTTGGCTGAATACGGGTCACATTAGTGCAAATCTAAGTGCACTCCTAAAGAGCTTTGGCCCTACTTCTCTTTTAATATGGCCATAATGCCAGATAAATCATCTCAAGTAATTTTTCAACAACTTGAATAATGAATCCACAAACCCTGTGGGGTCTATGTCCCCTTTCACACACGCGTTCTGTTTATCTGTTTTTCATCCATCCATTTTTGGTTGGAAATCAGACAGTAATTAATTCATATTGTCTTGCAGATGTAAATTGATGATTATCTGTTTACATCCACCTACATCTGTGTCTGTTCAATGCAGTTTTTATTAAATGTAGTAGGGTTGTGTCATTTTCCCTTTAGATGGATCTGAACGGATGTAAATGGATGAATTAGAAGGGGAGGCACTCCTGATGCCACATCTGCAAATTCAGAGAAATAGGAAAGGGTACTAATTAAGTAACTAAAATTGGACTTTTAAGGCATGGAAACAATGGGGAGGCAAACAAAAAAAATAATAATCATAATATTTATTGAAAAAAGTTCATAATATATCACAATGTTCAAAAAAGTTAAAAACATGCAAAAATGATTTTGTACAGTGAGCCCATGTGCGTCTACGCGTTTCGCCGCAATGCTTCTTCAGGACACGATTAAGGTTCAAAGGATAAAGGTTCAAAGGAGTAACATATACAAGAAAATCTCACTCTCATCTGAAATGAGATATATTCCAATTAAAATCAAAAGGATTACATACACACAATGGATCATATTAAATTAAAAAGCATATGCTAGACTATCCACGAGAGACCAGAAAAAGGGACACCAAAAAAGAAGATACCTTAAAGGGACTAGGCCTCCTGTACAAGTTTTTAGTAGCCAGAAGGTTTCCAAAAACCATAGGATATTTATAGTAAACTGTGAGAAGATGAATAATATGCAGTTGATTCTAGAGAACAGTGTATAAAATACTGAATAATTTAAATAATAAATAAATGGATGTCATCCGTTTATGTCCATTCCATTTATGTCTGTTTTTAGGCAAGAAACATATTTTTTGTTTATAATTTTTTCACCTATGATGAGTTTCTTCAACAACTAAAAAGATTAGTTTGTGCTGTAAATTGCCTCCAGCATTGCTGATGTTTCTTCTTGCTGGAGGCTGCCATTTTGTTGAAGCTCCAAGCAATCTCTTCCTTATTGGAAACTCTACCCGTGTCTTTGATCTCAAAAACTATATGCCATTTTCTGTAGTTAAAATGTGTGCATTTCCAGCCTTGATTGTATGTCTTGACTCAGCTAGAGAGGAAGGCTTTCAGAAGCTTTACAGTGCTGAAGTTCATAATGCTGCTGCTGCCAAGGGAGAAAAGAGATAATATCAGAGAGATAAGAAATTATACTTGTAAGTTTAACTTTTTTGTGTCTCCATGGCAACAGAGTTTGTCCTGTCACCTCTCTTGCTTTTCTTTCATCTCTACTTAATCTGTATTTCCTCAGCACAGTCTGTATTATTCCTAATGCTTCTTCCCCCCTATTCAGTAGTGAATCTTGAGGCTGTCAGCTGATCAGCCTCTAGCAACTCACCAATTGTAGGCATAGTGCCAAGAATACAAGACAGGGTGAGACAGTGTATTACTGGATTTTAAACAGTATAGACACCTATTTGTAATGCTTTACATAGCTATACCTGCAAAAGAGGCCAGCCTAAAGTAATTTATCAGAACTTCATTTTTTTCCACTTTAATTGATCACACCCATGTGAAAGTAGCATGTTCACACAATTTTTATCCAAGATCAACTCAATTTTATTATTTGATTGAGTTGAGAAAATGTGTGAATCCTGAGTTAAAGTTGTGTGAATCTTTTGTGAAAACATTTTTATAAATAGATCCCTATAACTATATCCCTATAACTTTTGGGTAAACCAATAAAAAGAACATTGACATAAAGCCTATTCATTTATATACACTGTATTTTTTTATATTATATTTATAAAAAATGAATCCAAAATTCATCATCAAAATTTAGAGGCTTCCCCCTAAGGCCAACAGTAACAAGGATAGAGCAACTGCTTTTACCAACCTTCCGGATAGCAGAGGTTGTGACTAGGGATGAGCCGAACACCCCCCGGTTCGGTTCGCACCAGAACCTGCGAACGGACCGAAAGTTCGCACGAACGTTAGAACCCCATTGACGTCTATGGGACTCGAACGTTCGAAATCAAAAGTGCTCATTTTAAAGGCTAATTTGCATGGTATTGTCCTAAAAAGGGTTTGGGGACCCGGGTCCTACCCCAGGCGACATGTATCAATGCAAAAAAAACTTTTAAAAACGGCCGTTTTTTCGGGAGCAGTGATTTTAATGATGCTTAAAGTAAAAAAAAAAAAAAGTGAAATATTCCTTTAAATATCGTACCGGGGGGTGTCTATAGTATGCCTGTAAAGTGACGCGTGTTTCCCGTGTTTAGAACAGTCCCTGCACCAAATGTCATTTTCAAAGGAAAAAATCTCATTTAAAACTGCTTGCGGGTTTAATGTAATGTCGGGTCATGGCAATATGGATGAAAATCAGTGAGACAAACGGCATGGGTACCCCCCAGTCCATTACCAGGCCCTTTGGGTCTTGTATGGATATTAAGGGGAACCCCGCACCCAAATTAAAATAAGGAAAGGTGTGGGGCCACCAGGCCCTATATACTCTGAACAGCAGTATACAGGCGGTGCAAACAAGACAGGGACTGTAGGTTTGTTGTTAAGTAGAATCTCTTTGTAATTTTGAACGGGTACATTTTTAACGTGTTTAGCTCCAGCCAAAAAATCTTTTTTAAGCTTTTTGGAAAACATAGGGAAGGGTTATCACCCCTGTGACATTTGTTTTGCTGTCTTTCCTCCTCTTCAGAAGATTTCACCTCACTTTTTGTCCCAATGAAAAATGTTTTTTGAAAATTTGGATTTTTTTGTGGAACAAGGATTGAAAAGCATCAGTGGAAAGGAGAATTTTTTTTCCCATATTAACTCTTACAGGAGAGAATTTCCCTTCCTAGGGGTAGATTTCATCTCACTTCCTGTTGTCTCCTTCCGTTTGCAAGTAGGAGTTGTTTGTAAGTTAGATGTTTGAAAGTAGGGTCCTGCCCTATATACTCAGCAGAAATTTGGGCCTTAGGTGTTGCTGTGGCCAAAACACTGTAAGCCCTCACAGGGCCCTGCTGTGAAATATTAGATCAAGAATTGTAATTACATGCCCCTGTTGAACAGGAGCTGAAAAATTAGGCCTTAGGCACTGGTGCTGGTGCCACAACACTGCAACCCCTTACAGACACTCTAGTTGGAACGCAGGAACGAGCCCTGCTGCAAAGTATTGCATCAAAAATTGTAATTACACGCCCCTGTTAAACAAGGGCTGAAAAATTGGGCCTTAAGCACTGGTGCTGGTGCCACAACACTGCAACCCCTCACAGACACTCTAGGTGGAACGCAGGAGCGAGCCCTGCTGCAAAGTATTGCATCAAAAATTGTAATTACACGCCCCTGTTAGACAGAGGCAGAAAAATTGGGCCTTAGGCACTGGTGCTGGTGCCACAACACTGCAACCCCTCACAGACACTCTAGTTGGAATGCAGGAACGAGCCCTGCTGCAAAGTATTACATCAAAAATTGTAATTACATGCCCCTGTTAAACAGGGGCTGAAAAATTGTGCCTTAGGCACTGGTGGTGGCGCCCAGAACCAAAAATGTTCTTACAAGCTATCAGCGTGATGATTGAGGAGGAAGAGGATAATTACTCAGGGATAGTCACTCAGCATCAGCATAGGCAGTCTTTGAAGGGATCTGAGATTTCAAAAAAAATTATTCGGTTACATCAGCATCAGGTGCTTGGTAGCTGGTGGTGATCCAAGACTGATTCATTTTTATGAAGGTCAGTCGATCGACCGAGTCGGTGGACAGACGCACCCTGTGATCGGTTACCACGCCTCCAGCAGCACTGAATGTGCGTTCCGAAAGAACGCTGGATGCAGGACAGGCCAGTAGCTCAATTGCATACTGTGCAAGCTCTGGCCAGTGATCCATCCTCAAGACTCAGTAATCCAGAGGATTTTCGGGGGGAAAGGTGTCCAAGTCTGATCTTGCCCCTAGGTATTCCTGCACCATGTAAAACAGACGCTGGCAATGGTTGCTGGAACCGATCATACCTTGGTGCTACGGACCAAAAAATTGTCTGAACGCATCGGTCAGACGGCCACCTTCTCCACTGCTCCTTCTTTGACTGACCGAAGCCTCAGCAACACGTTGTCCAGAAACAGGAGTTTGTAACCTCCCAGTCTCTGGGAACGCGTTGCACAGACCTTTCTGCAAGGCCTCCCGAAGATGTTTCATCCTCTGCTCCCTCTGCGATGGCAAGATAAGGTCCGCAAACTTACCCTTGTAACGTGGATCAAGGAGGGTTGCCAGCCAGTATTGGTCCTTCTCCTTGATACCACGAATACGAGGATCCTTACGCAGGCTTTGCAGGATCAGGGAGGCCATGCAGCGTAGGTTTGCTGAGGCATTCGGTCCGGAGTCCTCTGGGTCACTAAGGACGACAACGTCCGCAGCCACCTCCTCCCAGCCACGTACAAGTCCATGTGTTTCTTGGGACTGATCCCTTAAAGACTGCTGCTGATGCTGAGTGCCAGGCTCCACCTCCATACTGACACAATCTTCCTCCTCCTCCTCCTCGTCCTCTTCCTGTGTGATCGGGGGGCACGCAGGAACACTGTCTGGATAAAGGGGGCCTTGAGAGCTAAGGAAGTCCTCCTCTTCCTGCCTCTGTTCTGCCTCAAGTGCCCTGTCCATTATTCCATGCAGCGTGTGCTCCAACAGGTGGACAAGGGGGACAGTGTCACTGATGCATGCACTGTCACTGCTCACCATCCTCGTGGCCTCCTCGAATGGTGACAGGACAGTGCATGCATCCCTGATCATGGCCCACTGGCGTGGGGAAAAAAAACCAAGCTCCCCTGACCCTGTCCTGGTGCCATAGTCGCACAGGTACTCATTGATGGCCCTCTGCTGCGTGTGCAGCCGCTGCAGCATGGCCAACGTTGAGTTCCACCTGGTGGGCATGTCACAGATTAGGCAGTTCTTGGGCAGGTTAAACTCCTTTTGGAGGTCCGTCAGCCAAGCACTGGCATTATATGACCGGCGGAAATGCACACAGACTTTCCTGGCCTGCCTCAGGACATCCTGTAAGCCTGGGTACCTGCCCAAGAACCGCTGCACCACCACGTTAAGGATGTGAGCCAAACAGGGCACATGGGTCATTTGTCCCTGTCGGAGGGCAGAGAGGAGGTTGGTGCCATTGTCGCAAACCACCATTCCTGCCTTAAGTTTGCGTGGCGTCAACCACCTCTGAACCTGCCCCTGCAGAGCTGACAGAACCTCTGCCCCAGTGTGGCTCCTGTCCCCCAAGTAGGCATGTGCAAAATGAAAAAATTCGTTTCGTTTCGTTTTAATTCGTTATTTAATTAATTTAGTTTAGTTAGATTCGTTAAATTCATTAAATTCGTTTTTCAAATCAGTTTCGTTTTCGACCGAATTCGAAAATCGGTCGAATTCGAAAATATTTCAACCGGATTCGATATTATTTCAACCGCATTCGAAAATATTTCAACAGCATTCGAAATTATTTCAACTGTATTAGAAATTATTTCAATCGTATTCGATAATATTTCAATCGCATTCGAAAATATTTCTACCAAATTTGATAATATTTCAACCGCATTCGAAATTATTTCAACTTTATTCAAAATTATTTCAATCGGATTCGATAATATTTCAACCGCATTCGAAAATATTTCAACAGCATTCGAAATTATTTCAACTGTATTAGAAATTATTTCAAACGCATTCGAAAATATTTCTATTTTCGAATTTGATAATATTCAGATAATATTCAGATAATATTCCTCTTCAGCAAACCAGAAGAACGCTGCATGGTTTCGCGTCACCATGGCAGTAAAAGCTGTGAGAGGGATTGAGCGCACCCCAGACTGCATCCGTCATTGGTAAATAAAAATGATTACATTCTCTTTCTCTCTCTCTCTGTGTCTCCCAGAGGCATATCTAGTGAAAATGGCACCTATGGCAAGCACTGAAACTGCGCCCCTGTCAAAAAAAAAAAAACAGCTAATAAAACTACAAGTCTTTAACCACTTCAGCCCCGGAAGAATTTACCCCCTTCCTGACCAGAGCACTTTTTGCGATTCGGCACTGCATCGCTTTAACTGAAAATTGCGCGGTTGTTCGACCTGGCTCCCAAACAAAATTGAAGTCCTTTTTTTCCCATAAATAGAGCTTTCTTTTGGTGGTATTTGATCAACCCTGCGGTTTTTATTTTTTGCGCTATAAACAAAATAAGAGCGACAATTTTGAAAAAAACGCATTATTTTTTAGATTTTGCTATAATAAATATCCCCTAAAAATATATAAAAAAACATTTTTTTTCCTCAGTTTAGGCCGATACGTATTCTTCTACATATTTTTGTTAAAAAAAAATCGCAATAAGCGTTTATTGATTGCTTTGCGCAAAAGTTATAGCGTTTACAAAAAAAAATAAATAAATATATATATATATATATATATATATATATATTATTTTTTATTCTATTCTGTTCTATTGTTACTCTATTCTATTCTATTCTATTTTTTTCTATTCAAATTTGAATAGTAAAGAATAGTAAAGAATAGAATAGAATAACAATAGAACAGAATAGAATAATATATATATATATATATATATATATATATATATATATATATATATATATATATATATATATATATATATAATATTTTATTCTATTCTGTACTATTTTTTTCTAATATATATATATATATATATATATTTTCTGATCTGATCTATTGTTTTTCTAAGATATTATTTTCTATTCTATTTCAATTCAATTTCATTCTATATGAAATTCGAATTTCGGAAATTTATATATATATATATATATATATATATATATATATATATATATATATCATAGAAAAACAATAGAACAGATCAGGGAAAAAAAATTATATACATCATTTGAAATTCGAAATTCATATAAAATGAATTCAAATTTGAGTAGAAAAGATTAGAATAGAAAAACAATAGAACAGAAAATAATCTAATATATATATATTATATTTTATTCTATTCTATTGTTTTTCTAGTCTATTTTCTTTTCTATTCGAATTCGAATTCATTCTATATGAAATTCGAATTTCGGAAAATGGTTTTATATATATATATATATATATATATATATATATATATATATATATATATATATATATATATATATAACCATTTTCCGAAATTCGAATTTCATATAGAATGAATTCGAATTCGAATTGAAAAGATTAGACTAGAAATAGAAAATAGACTAGAAAAACAATAGAACGCAATTGAGTAAAATATTGTTTTTCTAGTCTATTTTCTTTTCTATTCGAATTCATTCTATATGAAATTCGAATTTCGGAAAATGGTTATATATATATATATATATATATATATATATATATATATATATATATATATATATATAACCATTTTCCGAAATTCGAATTTCATATAGAATGAATTCGAATTCGAATAGAAAAGAAAATAGACTAGAAAAACAATAGAACAGAATAGAATAAAATATAATATATATATGTTAGATTATTTTCTGTTCTATTGTATTCCTATTCTAATCTTTTCTATTCGAATTTGAATTCATTCTATATGAATTTCGAATTTCAAAAGATGGTTTTATATATATAAATACTTTTTCTGCAGCAAAAAATTTCATTTTCCGAACCGATTTTGGGGCCCCGTATCTCAGGGCCACTTGGTGCTAGGAACCCCAAATTTGGTGTGCTAACCCAGTGGAACTGGTACCATAACATATCCAAGGCTGGGGTCCCTAGCACTAAGTGGCCCCGAGATATGGGGCCCCAAACTGGTTCGGAAAATGTCATTCTCTGCTGCAGAAAAGTGCTTGACATTTTCTGAACTGATTTTTGGGGCCCTGTATCTCGGGGCCACTTGGTGCTAGAAACCTCAGCTTTGGAAATTTTATGGTGCTAGTTCCACTGGGTTTGCACACCAAATTTGGGGTTCTTAGCACTAAGTTGCCCCAAGATATGGGGCCCCAAATTCGGTCAACTGTGTCCATCTGCAGCAATGTCATTTTGGGACCCTTTGGGTTCAGAGACCCCAAATTTTGGCTGCAGCTTCTATTCTAATCTTTTCTATTCAAATTTGAATTCATTCTATATGAATTTCAAACCATCCAATAGACGGTTATATATCAATAAATAACTAATATATATATATATATATATGTATATATATATATATATATATATATATATATATATATATATATATATACCGTATATACTCGAGTATAAGTCGTTCTGAGTATAAGTCGAGGCCCTAATTTACCACAAAAAAAATGGGAAAAACTTATTGACCCGAGTATAAGACGAGGGTGAGAAATGCACAGCTACTGTAGGTGGAAAAGAGGGTCAACAATGCCCATTTGCATGCCTCACTGTGCCCATTTGCAGCCATAGGTCCCCTGAACTTCAAACTCGTTAGTTAAGGGTTCCTAGATGCCCCCTAGCTGCAGCCAAAATTTGGGGTCTCTGAACCCAAAGGGTCCCAAAATGACATTGCTGCAGATGGACACAGTTGACCAAATTTGGGGCCCCGTATCTTGGGGCCACTTAGTCCTAAGAACCCCAAATTTGGTGTGCAAACCCAGTGGAACTAGCACCATAAAAGTTCCAAAGCTGAGGTTTCTAGCACCAAGTGGCCCCGAGATACGGGGCCCCAAAATCGGTTCAGAAAATGTCATTCTCTGCTGCAGTAAAGTGCTTGACATTTTCTGAACCGAGTTTGGGGCCCCATAGCTCAGGGCTACTTGGAGCTAAGAACCTCAAATTTGGTGTGCTAACCCAGTGGAACTGGTACCATAACATATCCAAGGCTGGGGTTCCTAGCACTAAGTGGCCCCGAGATATGGGGCCCCAAACTGGTTCGGAAAATGTCATTCTCTGCTGCAGAAAAGTGCTTGACATTTTCTGAACTGATTTTTGGGGCCCTGTATCTCGGGGCCACTTGGTGCTAGAAACCTCAGCTTTGGAAATTTTATGGTGCTAGTTCCACTGGGTTTGCACACCAAATTTGGGGTTCTTAGCACTAAGTTGCCCCAAGATATGGGGCCCCAAATTCGGTCAACTGTGTCCATCTGCAGCAATGTCATTTTGGGACCCTTTGGGTTCAGAGACCCCAAATTTTGGCTGCAGCTTCTATTCTAATCTTTTCTATTCAAATTTGAATTCATTCTATATGAATTTCAAACCATCCAATAGATGGTTATATATCAATAAATAACTAATATATATATATATATGTATATATATATATATATATATATATATATATACATACCGTATATACTCGAGTATAAGTCGTTCTGAGTATAAGTCGAGGCCCTAATTTACCACAAAAAAATGGGAAAAACTTATTGACCCGAGTATAAGACGAGGGTGAGAAATGCACAGCTACTGTAGGTGGAAAAGAGGGTCAACAATGCCTATTTGCATGCCTCACTGTGCCCATTTGCAGCCATAGGTCCCCTGAACTTCAAACTCGTTAGTTAAGGGTTCCTAGATGCCCCCTAGCTGCAGCCAAAATTTGGGGTCTCTGAACCCAAAGGGTCCCAAAATTACATTGCTGCAGATGGACACAGTTGACCAAATTTGGGGCCCCGTATCTTGGGGCCACTTAGTGCTAAGAACCCCAAATTTGGTGTGCAAACCCAGTGGAACTAGCACCATAAAAGTTCCAAAGCTGAGGTTTCTAGCACCAAGTGGCCCCGAGATACAGGGCCCCAAAAATCAGTTCAGAAAATGTCAAGCACTTTTCTGCAGCAGAGAATGACATTTTCCGAACCGGATTTGGGGCCCCGTATCTCGGGGCCACTTAGAGCTAGGAACCTCAGCCTTGGATATGTTATGCTACCAGTACCACTGGGTTAGCACACCAAATTTGGGGTTCCTAGCACCAAGTGGCCCTGAGATACGGGGCCCCAAATTCGGTTCGGAAAATGAAATTTTTTGCTGCAGAAAAAGTATTTATATATATATAACCATCTTTTGAAATTCGAAATTCATATAGAATGAATTCAAATTCGAATAGAAAAGATTAGAATAGGAATACAATAGAACAGAAAATAATCTAATATATATATATTATATTTTATTCTATTCTGTTCTATTGTTTTTCTAGTCTATTTTCTTTTCTATTCGAATTCGAATTCATTCTATACGAAATTTGAATTTCGGAAAATGGTTATATATATATATATATATATATATATATATATATAAAACCATTTTCCGTAATTCGAATTTCGTATAGAATGAATTCGAATTCGAATAGAAAAGAAAATAGACTAGAAAAACAATATTTTACTCAATTGTGTTCTATTGTTTTTCTAGTCTATTTCCTATTTCTAGTCTAATCTTTTCAATTCGAATTCAAATTCATTCTATATGAAATTCGAATTTCGGAAAATGGTTATATATATATATATATATATATATATATATATATATATATATATATATATATATATAACCATTTTCCGAAATTCGAATTTCATATAGAATGAATTCGAATTCGAATAGAAAAGAAAATAGACTAGAAAAACAATAGAACAGAATAGAATAAAATATAATATATATATGTTAGATTATTTTCTGTTCTATTGTATTCCTATTCTAATCTTTTCTATTCGAATTTGAATTCATTCTATATGAATTTCGAATTTCAAAAGATGGTTATATATATAAATACTTTTTCTGCAGCAAAAAATTTCATTTTCCGAACCGATTTTGGGGCCCCGTATCTCAGGGCCACTTGGTGCTAGGAACCCCAAATTTGGTGTGCAAACCCGGTGGAACTGGTACCATAACATATCCAAGGCTGGGGTTCCTAGCACTAAGTGGCCCCGAGATATGGGGCCCCAAACTGGTTCGGAAAATGTCATTCTCTGCTGCAGAAAAGTGCTTGACATTTTCTGAACTGATTTTTGGGGCCCTGTATCTCGTGGGGCCACTTGGTGCTAGAAACCTCAGCTTTGGAAATTTTATGGTGCTAGTTCCACTGGGTTTGCACACCAAATTTGGGGTTCTTAGCACTAAGTTGCCCCAAGATATGGGGCCCCAAATTCGGTCAACTGTGTCCATCTGCAGCAATGTCATTTTGGGACCCTTTGGGTTCAGAGACCCCAAATTTTGGCTGCAGCTTCTATTCTAATCTTTTCTATTCAAATTTGAATTCATTCTATATGAATTTCAAACCATCCAATAGATGGTTATATATCAATAAATAACTAATATATATATATATATATGTATATATATATATATATATATATATATATATATATATATATATATATATATATATACATACCGTATATACTCGAGTATAAGTCGTTCTGAGTATAAGTCGAGGCCCTAATTTACCACAAAAAAATGGGAAAAACTTATTGACCCGAGTATAAGACGAGGGTGAGAAATGCACAGCTACTGTAGGTGGAAAAGAGGGTCAACAATGCCTATTTGCATGCCTCACTGTGCCCATTTGCAGCCATAGGTCCCCTGAACTTCAAACTCGTTAGTTAAGGGTTCCTAGATGCCCCCTAGCTGCAGCCAAAATTTGGGGTCTCTGAACCCAAAGGGTCCCAAAATGACATTGCTGCAGATGGACACAGTTGACCAAATTTGGGGCCCCGTATCTTGGGGCCACTTAGTGCTAAGAACCCCAAATTTGGTGTGCAAACCCAGTGGAACTAGCACCATAAAAGTTCCAAAGCTGAGGTTTCTAGCACCAAGTGGCCCCGAGATACAGGGCCCCAAAAATCAGTTCAGAAAATGTCAAGCACTTTTCTGCAGCAGAGAATGACATTTTCCGAACCGGTTTTGGGGCCCCGTATCTCGGGGCCACTTAGTGCTAGGAACCCCAGCCTTGGATATGTTATGCTACCAGTACCACTGGGTTAGCACACCAAATTTGGGGTTCCTAGCACCAAGTGGCCCTGAGATACGGGGCCCCAAAGTCGGTTCGGAAAATGTCAAGCACTTCTGCAGCAGAGAATGACATTTTCTGAACCGATTTTGGGCCCTGTATCTCGGGGCCACTTAGTGCTAGGAACCCCAGCTTTGGATATGTTATGGTACCAGTTCCACTGGGTTTGCACACCAAATTTGGGGTTCCTAGCACCAAGTGGCCCTGAGATACGGGGCCCCAAATTCGGTTCGGAAAATGAAATTTTTTGCTGCAGAAAAAGTATTTATATATATATAACCATCTTTTGAAATTCGAAATTCATATAGAATGAATTCAAATTCGAATAGAAAAGATTAGAATAGGAATACAATAGAACAGAAAATAATCTAATATATATATATTATATTTTATTCTATTCTGTTCTATTGTTTTTCTAGTCTATTTTCTTTTCTATTCGAATTCGAATTCATTCTATACGAAATTTGAATTTCGGAAAATGGTTATATATATATATATATATATATATATATATATATAAAACCATTTTCCGTAATTCGAATTTCGTATAGAATGAATTCGAATTCGAATAGAAAAGAAAATAGACTAGAAAAACAATATTTTACTCAATTGTGTTCTATTGTTTTTCTAGTCTATTTCCTATTTCTAGTCTAATCTTTTCAATTCGAATTCAAATTCATTCTATATGAAATTCGAATTTCGGAAAATGGTTATATATATATATATATATATATATATATATATATATATATATATATATATATATATATAACCATTTTCCGAAATTCGAATTTCATATAGAATGAATTCGAATTCGAATAGAAAAGAAAATAGACTAGAAAAACAATAGAACAGAATAGAATAAAATATAATATATATATGTTAGATTATTTTCTGTTCTATTGTATTCCTATTCTAATCTTTTCTATTCGAATTTGAATTCATTCTATATGAATTTCGAATTTCAAAAGATGGTTATATATATAAATACTTTTTCTGCAGCAAAAAATTTCATTTTCCGAACCGATTTTGGGGCCCCGTATCTCAGGGCCACTTGGTGCTAGGAACCCCAAATTTGGTGTGCAAACCCGGTGGAACTGGTACCATAACATATCCAAGGCTGGGGTTCCTAGCACTAAGTGGCCCCGAGATATGGGGCCCCAAACTGGTTCGGAAAATGTCATTCTCTGCTGCAGAAAAGTGCTTGACATTTTCTGAACTGATTTTTGGGGCCCTGTATCTCGTGGGGCCACTTGGTGCTAGAAACCTCAGCTTTGGAAATTTTATGGTGCTAGTTCCACTGGGTTTGCACACCAAATTTGGGGTTCTTAGCACTAAGTTGCCCCAAGATATGGGGCCCCAAATTCGGTCAACTGTGTCCATCTGCAGCAATGTCATTTTGGGACCCTTTGGGTTCAGAGACCCCAAATTTTGGCTGCAGCTTCTATTCTAATCTTTTCTATTCAAATTTGAATTCATTCTATATGAATTTCAAACCATCCAATAGATGGTTATATATCAATAAATAACTAATATATATATATATATATGTATATATATATATATATATATATATATATATATATATATATATATATATATATATACATACCGTATATACTCGAGTATAAGTCGTTCTGAGTATAAGTCGAGGCCCTAATTTACCACAAAAAAATGGGAAAAACTTATTGACCCGAGTATAAGACGAGGGTGAGAAATGCACAGCTACTGTAGGTGGAAAAGAGGGTCAACAATGCCTATTTGCATGCCTCACTGTGCCCATTTGCAGCCATAGGTCCCCTGAACTTCAAACTCGTTAGTTAAGGGTTCCTAGATGCCCCCTAGCTGCAGCCAAAATTTGGGGTCTCTGAACCCAAAGGGTCCCAAAATGACATTGCTGCAGATGGACACAGTTGACCAAATTTGGGGCCCCGTATCTTGGGGCCACTTAGTGCTAAGAACCCCAAATTTGGTGTGCAAACCCAGTGGAACTAGCACCATAAAAGTTCCAAAGCTGAGGTTTCTAGCACCAAGTGGCCCCGAGATACAGGGCCCCAAAAATCAGTTCAGAAAATGTCAAGCACTTTTCTGCAGCAGAGAATGACATTTTCCGAACCGGTTTTGGGGCCCCGTATCTCGGGGCCACTTAGTGCTAGGAACCCCAGCCTTGGATATGTTATGCTACCAGTACCACTGGGTTAGCACACCAAATTTGGGGTTCCTAGCACCAAGTGGCCCTGAGATACGGGGCCCCAAAGTCGGTTCGGAAAATGTCAAGCACTTCTGCAGCAGAGAATGACATTTTCTGAACCGATTTTGGGCCCTGTATCTCGGGGCCACTTAGTGCTAGGAACCCCAGCTTTGGATATGTTATGGTACCAGTTCCACTGGGTTTGCACACCAAATTTGGGGTTCCTAGCACCAAGTGGCCCTGAGATACGGGGCCCCAAATTCGGTTCGGAAAATGAAATTTTTTGCTGCAGAAAAAGTATTTATATATATATAACCATCTTTTGAAATTCGAAATTCATATAGAATGAATTCAAATTCGAATAGAAAAGATTAGAATAGGAATACAATAGAACAGAAAATAATCTAATATATATATATTATATTTTATTCTATTCTGTTCTATTGTTTTTCTAGTCTATTTTCTTTTCTATTCGAATTCGAATTCATTCTATACGAAATTTGAATTTCGGAAAATGGTTATATATATATATATATATATATATATATATATATATATATATATATATATATATATATAAAACCATTTTCCGAAATTCGAATTTCGTATAGAATGAATTCGAATTCGAATAGAAAAGAAAATAGACTAGAAAAACAATATTTTACTCAATTGTGTTGTATTGTTTTTCTAGTCTATTTCCTATTTCTAGTCTAATCTTTTCAATTCGAATTCAAATTCATTCTATATGAAATTCGAATTTCGGAAAATGGTTATATATATATATATATATATATATATATATATATATATATATATATATATATATATATATATATATATATATATAACCATTTTCCGAAATTCGAATTTCATATAGAATGAATTCGAATTCGAATAGAAAAGAAAATAGACTAGAAAAACAATAGAACAGAATAGAATAAAATATAATATATATATGTTAGATTATTTTCTGTTCTATTGTATTCCTATTCTAATCTTTTCTATTCGAATTTGAATTCATTCTATATGAATTTCGAATTTCAAAAGATGGTTATATATATAAATACTTTTTCTGCAGCAAAAAATTTCATTTTCCGAACCGATTTTGGGGCCCCGTATCTCAGGGCCACTTGGTGCTAGGAACCCCAAATTTGGTGTGCAAACCCAGTGGAACTGGTTCCACAACATATCCAAAGCTGAAGTTCCTAGCACTAAGTGGCCCCGAGATACGGGGCCCCAAAATCGGTTCAGAAAATGTCATTCTCTGCTGCAGAAAAGTGCTTGACATTTTCTGAACCGAGTTTGGGGCCCCATAGCTCAGGGCTACTTGGAGCTAAGAACCTCAAATTTGGTGTGCTAACCCAGTGGAACTGGTACCATAACATATCCAAGGCTGGGGTTCCTAGCACTAAGTGGCCCCGAGATATGGGGCCCCAAACTGGTTCGGAAAATGTCATTCTCTGCTGCAGAAAAGTGCTTGACATTTTCTGAACTGATTTTTGGGGCCCTGTATCTCGGGGCCACTTGGTGCTAGAAACCTCAGCTTTGGAACTTTTATGGTGCTAGTTCCACTGGGTTTGCACACCAAATTTGGGATTCTTAGCACTAAGTTGCCCCAAGATATGGGGCCCCAAATTCGGTCAACTGTGTCCATCTGCAGCAATGTCATTTTGGGACCCTTTGGGTTCAGAGACCCCAAATTTTGGCTGCAGCTTCTATTCTAATCTTTTCTATTCAAATTTGAATTCATTCTATATGAATTTCAAACCATCCAATAGATGGTTATATATCAATAAATAACTAATATATATATATATATATATATATATATATATATATATGTATGTATGTATATATATATATATATATATATATATATATATATATATATATATATATATATATATATACCGTATATACTCGAGTATAAGTTGTTCTGAGTATAAGTCGAGGCCCTAATTTACCACAAAAAAATGGGAAAAACTTATTGACCCGAGTATAAGACGAGGGTGAGAAATGCACAGCTACTGTAGGTGGAAAAGAGGGTCAACAATGCCCATTTGCATGCCTCACTGTGCCCATTTGCAGCCATAGGTCCCCTGAACTTCAAACTCATTAGTTAAGGTTTCCTAGATGCCCCCTAGCTGAAGCCAAAATTTGGGGTCTCTGAACCCAAAGGGTCCCAAAATGACATTGCTGCAGATGGACACAGTTGACCAAATTTGGGGCCCCGTATCTTGGGGCCACTTAGTGCTAAGAACCCCAAATTTGGTGTGCAAACCCAGTGGAACTAGCACCATAAAAGTTCCAAAGCTGAGGTTTAGTGCTAGGAACTTCAGCTTTGGATATGTTGTGGTACCAGTTCCACTGGGTTTGCACACCAAATTTGGGGTTCCTAGCACCAAGTGGCCCTGAGATACGGGGCCCCAAATTCGGTTCGGAAAATGAAATTTTTTGCTGCAGAAAAAGTATTTATATATATATAACCATCTTTTGAAATTCGAAATTCATATAGAATGAATTCAAATTCGAATAGAAAAGATTAGAATAGGAATACAATAGAACAGAAAATAATCTAATATATATATTATATTTTATTCTATTCTGTTCTATTGTTTTTCTAGTCTATTTTCTTTTCAATTCGAATTCGAATTCATTCTATACGAAATTCGAATTACGGAAAATGGTTATATATATATATATATATATATATATATATATATATATATAAAACCATTTTCCGAAATTCGAATTTAATATAGAATGAATTCGAATTCGAATAGAAAAGAAAATAGACTAGAAAAACAATATTTTACTCAATTGTGTTCTATTGTTTTTCTAGTCTATTGCCTATTTCTAGTCTAATCTTTTCAATTCGAATTCGAATTCATTCTATATGAAATTCGAATTTCGGAAAATGGTTATATATATATATATATATATATATAAAACCATTTTCCGAAATTCGAATTTCATATAGAATTAATTCCAATTCGAATAGAAAAGAAAATAGACTAGAAAAACAATAGAACAGAATAGAATAAAATATAATATATATATATTAGATTATTTTCTGTTCTATTGTATTCCTATTCTAATCTTTTCTATTAGAATTTGAATTCATTCTACATGAATTTCGAATTTCAAAAGATGGTTATATATATAAATACTTTTTCTGCAGCAAAAAATTTCATTTTCCGAACCGATTTTGGGGCCCCGTATCTCAGGGCCACTTGGTGCTAGGAACCCCAAATTTGGTGTGCTAACCCAGTGGAACTGGTACCACAACATATCCAAAGCTGAAGTTCCTAGCACTAAGTGGCCCCGAGATACGGGGCCCCAAAATCGGTTCAGAAAATGTC
Organism: Lithobates septentrionalis; assembly: GCA_037952835.1. Taxonomy (NCBI): domain Eukaryota; kingdom Metazoa; phylum Chordata; class Amphibia; order Anura; family Ranidae; genus Lithobates; species Lithobates septentrionalis. The sequence goes on along the minus strand of JBBDGP010000346.1, from coordinate 934,459 downwards.
ATTCTCTGCTGCAGAAAAGTGCTTGACATTTTCTGAACCGAGTTTGGGGCCCCATAGCTCAGGGCTACTTGGAGCTAAGAACCTCAAATTTGGTGAGCGAACCCAGTGGAACTGGTACCATAACATATCCAAAGCTGGGGTTCCTAGCACTAAGTGGCCCCGAGATACAGGGCCCAAAATCGGTTCAGAAAATGTCATTCTCTGCTGCAGAAGTGCTTGACATTTTCCGAACCGACTTTGGGGCCCCGTATCTCAGGGCCACTTGGTGCTAGGAACCCCAAATTTGGTGTGCTAATCCAGTGGAACTGGTTCCATAATATATCCAAGGCTGGGGTTCCTAGCACTAAGTGGCCCCGAGATACGGGGCCCCAAATCCGGTTCGGAAAATGTCATTCTCTGCTGCAGAAAAGTGCTTGACATTTTCTGAACTGATTTTTGGGGCCCTGAATCTCGGGGCCACTTGGTGCTAGAAACCTCAGCTTTGGAACTTTTATGGTGCTAGTTCCACTGGGTTTGCACATTAAATTTGGGGTTCTTAGCACTAAGTGGCCCCAAGATATGGGGCCCCAAATTCGGTCAACTGTGTCCATCTGCAGCAATGTCATTTTGGGACCCTTTGGGTTCAGAGACCCCAAATTTTGGCTGCAGCTTCTATTCTAATCTTTTCTATTCAAATTTGAATTCATTCTATATGAATTTCAAACCATCCAATAGAAGGTTATATATCAATAAATAACTAATATATATATATATACCGTATATACTCGAGTATAAGTCGTTCTGAGTATAAGTCGAGGCCCTAATTTACCACAAAAAATGGGAAAAACTTATTGACCCGAGTATAAGACGAGGGTGAGAAATGCACAGCTACTGTAGGTGGAAAAGAGGGTCAACAATGCCCATTTGCAGCATCACTGTGCCCATTTGCAGCCATAGGTCCCCTGAACTTCAAACTCGTTAGTTAAGGGTTCCTAGATCCCCCCTAGCTGCAGCCAAAATTTGGGGTCTCTGAACCCAAAGGGTCCCAAAATGACATTGCTGCAGATGGACACAGTTGACCGAATTTGGGGCCCCATATCTTGGGGCCACTTAGTGCTAAGAACCCCAAATTTGGTGTGCAAACCCAGTGGAACTAGCACCATAAAAGTTCCAAAGCTGAGGTTTCTAGCACCAAGTGGCCCCGAGATACAGGGCCCCAAAAATCAGTTCAGAAAATGTCAAGCACTTTTCTGCAGCAGAGAATGACATTTTCCGAACCGGTTTTGGGGCCCCGTATCTCGGGGCCACTTAGTGCTAGAAACCCCAGCCTTGGATATGTTATGGTACCAGTTCCACTGGGTTAGCACACCAAATTTGGGGTTCCTAGCACCAAGTGGCCCTGAGATACGGGGCCCCAAAGTCGGTTCGGAAAATGTCAAGCACTTTTCTGCAGCAGAGAATGACATTTTCTGAACCGATTTTGGGCCCTGTATCTCGGGGCCACTTAGTGCTAGGAACCCCAGCTTTGGATTTGTTATGGTACCAGTTCCACTGGGTTAGCACACCTAATTTGAGGTTCTTAGCTCCAAGTAGCCCTGAGCTATGGGGCCCCAAACTCGGTTCAGAAAATGTCAAGCACTTTTCTGCAGCAGAGAATGACATTTTCTGAACCGATTTTGGGGCCCCGTATCTCGGGGCCACTTAGAGCTAGGAACCCCAGCTTCGGATAAGTTGTGGTATCAGTTCCACTGGGTTTGCACACCAAATTTGGGGTTCCTAACACCAAGTGGCCCTGAGATACGGGGCCCCAAAATCGGTTCGGAAAATGAAATTTTTTGCTGCAGAAAAAGTATTTATATATATATAACCATCTTTTGAAATTCGAAATTCATATAGAATGAATTCAAATTCGAATAGAAAAGATTAGAATAGGAATACAATAGAACAGAAAATAATCTAATATATATATTATATTTTATTCTATTCTGTTCTATTGTTTTTCTAGTCTATTTTCTTTTCTATTCGAATTCGAATTCATTCTATATGAAATTCGAATTTCGGAAAATGGTTTTATATATATATATATATATATATATATATATATATATATATATATATATATATATATAAAACCATTTTCCGAAATTCGAATTTCATATAGAATGAATTCGAATTTGAATAGAAAAGAAAATAGACTAGAAAAACAATATTTTACTCAATTGTGTTCTATTGTTTTTCTAGTCTATTTCCTATTTCTAGTCTAATCTTTTCAATTCGAATTCGAATTCATATATATATAAAATATTTATATATATAACCATCTTTTGAAATTAGAAATTCATATAGAATGAATTCAAATTCGAATAGAAAAGAAAATAGACTAGAAAAACAATAGAACAGAATAGAATAAAATATAATATATATTAGATTATTTTCTGTTCTATTGTTTTTCTATTCTAATCTTTTCTATTCAAATTTGAATTCATTTTATATGAATTTCGAATTTCAAAAGATGTATATAATTTTTTTTTCCTGATCTGTTCTATTGTTTTTCTATGATATTCTTTTCTATTATTTTCTAATCTATTCTAATCTTGTATATTCAAATTCGATTTCATTCTATATGAAATTCGAATTTCAGAAAATGGTTATTATATATATATATATATATATATATATATATTTTTTTTTTTTTTTTTTTTTTTCTGATCTGATTTATTGTTTTTTTATGATATTATTTTCTATTCTATTTAAATTCAATTTCATTCTATATGAAATTCGAATTTTGGAAAATGGTTTTATATATATATATATATATATATATATATATATATATATATATATATTAGATATTTATTTATATATAACGATCTATTGAAATTCAAAATTCATTTAGAATGAATTCAAATTCGAATAGAAAAGATTAGAATAGAAAAAAAATAGAACAGAATAGAATAAAATATAATATATATACACATTATATTTTACTCAATTCTGTTCTATTGTTTTTCTAGTCTATTTCCTATTTCTAGTCTAATCTTTTCTATTCGAATTCAAATTCATTCTATATGAAATTCGAATTTCGGAAAATGGTTTTATATATATATATATATATATAAATATATATTTATATTTATATATAAATATATATTTATATATATAACCATTTTCCGAAATTCGAATTTCATATAGAATGAATTCGAATATATATATATATATATATATATATATATAAATTATTATTTTCCAATCTATTTTCGAATTCGAATTTATACTATTCGAAATTCGAATTTCAGAAGATGGTCATATTCTGTTGTATTTTATTAAATTCTATTAAATTCTGTTCTATTCTTTACGATTCTTTTATGTTTATTCTATTGTTTTATTATTTTATATTCTATTTTATTGTATTTTTTTTTAGAAATCAATTTATATTTTTTCTAATTCGATTCGAATTTGTTTTCGAATTCGAGTCGAATAGATTTCGAATTTGTTTTCGAATCGAATATATTTCGAATTTGGTTTCGAATTCGATTCGAATTCGATTCGAATTTCGGCTGTGGGTTTTCGATTCGAAACATTTCGGATTCGTTTAAATTCGTTAGTATTGTAATTCGGTATTTCGGCTGCATCCGAATGTCCGAATAATGAAAATTTCGTCCGAATTTCGATTCGGAACTAAACGAAATGCACATGTCTATCCCCAAGCACACCAGCTCAAGCACCGCATGGCATCTTTTGGCCTGCGTACTTGCGTAGCCCCTTGAACGACTACGGAGCACCGCTGGTTCCGAGGAAGAGGCCATCGAGGAAGAAGAAGAGGAGGGGGTGGAGGAGAGAGGTGTGTCACAATCATTAGCATTTTGGAGACGTGGTGGCGGAGCAACCTCCTACACTACTGCACCTTGTCCTGCATCCTTTCCAGCTGCCAGCAGAGTCACCCAATGCGCCGTGAAACTTAGGTAACGTCCCTGTCCATGCCTGCTGGACCATGAGTCAGCGGTAATATGCACCTTACCGCTGACCGCCCTGTCCAGCGAGGAATGGACATTGCCTTCCACATGCCGGTAGAGAGCCGGAATCGCCTTCCGTGAGAAAAAGTGGCGTTTGGGTACCTGCCACTGAGGAACCGCACATTCCACAAACTCACGGAAGGGGGCAGAGTCTACCAACTGAAAAGGCAGCAGTTGAAGTGCTAGCAATTTTGCCAAGCTAGCATTCAACCGCTGGGCATGTGGATGGCTGGGAGCAAACTTCTTTCGGCGGTGCAGCAGCTGGGGCAGGGAAATTTGCCTGGTACAATCTGACGTCGGTGTACCAAAAGCAGATTGCCCACAAGTACTTGGCTGTGACACACCTAATTCTACACCTTCATTCCTCTCACTGCAGGTCTCAGAGAGGACTGGAGGTCTAGTGGGGTTGGAAATCTCAGCTGATGAGGAGCAAGGAGAGATCCTCTTTGTTCTTTGGTGTGGGTCTTTTAGATACGCTTGCCAACGAACTGCATGGCAGGTCAACATATGTCTGGTCAAGCATGTGGTACCCAAGCGGGAGATGTTTTGGCCACGTGAGATACGCTTGAGACATATGTTGCAAATAGCAGCGGTGCGATCTGATGCACTCGTCTCAAAAAAGGCCCACACCAAAGAACTTTTTGAATAACGCGCAGAGACTGCAGCGCCCTGCACATGTGGAGCTTTGGGGTGTGATGCAGTCAATGTGCTGCCCTTAGGCTGGCCCCTGGAGGGCATCCTGCCTCGTTGGTGATGTGCCGCCTCCTCCTCCTCCTCCTCCTCCTCTCTCCTATCAGGCACCCACGTTGAGTCAGTGACCTCATCATCCCCTCCCTCCTCATCACTGGAGCAAACCTGGCAGTATGCTGCAGCAGGGGGAGCATGACTGCCAGATTGCTGTCCTTCTTGGGCACCCCCTCTGTCCGTGCTCATGTTACTGCCTTCATCGAGCTTAGTATCATCATCAGAGCCCTCCAAACGCTGGGCATCCTCCTGGAGCATGTACCCAACACTGTGGTCAAACAGTTCGAGGGACTCCTCAGGAGGACATGGTGGAGCTAGGGAAGGAGTCACTGATGACATTGAGCCGAGGGAAGAGGCCGCTGCTTTGCCAGACAAAGCACCCTGGGCATGGGTGAGAGAGGATGAGGAGGATGAGGATGGCTTGGTCATCCACTCGACCAAGTCTTCCGCATGTTGCGGCTCAACACGGCCAGCTGCCGAAAAAAAGGCCAAGCGTGTCCCATGGCCACGTGCTGATGAGGATGCACCGTCTCCACGACCAGCACTAGACACAGAGCCTGCTTGCCCTCTCTTATTGGCTTATGACTGTCTGCCTCTCCTTCTTGGCCTTCCAGACATACTAATGGCCTGTAGCTGCACTAAGCTGGGATATATATATATATATATATATATATATATATATATATATATATATATATATGTACTGATACTGCAGCTAGCAAAATCAACTGCTTGCCTGTAGTATGAGAACACCACCAACCTTCTACAGGTAGCTTTAGCTGAACACTGTGAGGTGGACGCACCCCACTAACTTGTAGGTTTAGCTGAACACTGTGAGCAGGACGCACTGCACTAACTGTAAATAGTCTAGCTGCCTGACCGTGGTACTAATAGGATCAAAAGAACACCAGTAATTTTCTTCAGGTAGCTTTATATACTGTAACAAGACAAGCCTGCCTGTCAGTAGGAAGATAACAGGAACGGATCTAGCTGAACACTGTGAGCAGGACGCACTGTACTAAATGTAAATAGTCTAGCTGCCTGACCGTGGTACTAATAGGATCAAAAGAACACCAGTAATTTTCTTTAGGTAGCTGTTAATACTGTAACAAGACAAGCCTGCCTGTCAGTAGGAAGATAACAGGAACGGATCTAGCTGAACACTGTGAGCAGGACGCACTGTACTAAATGTAAATAGTCTAGCTGCCTGACCGTGGTACTAATAGGATCAAAAGAACACCAGTAATTTTCTTTAGGTAGCTGTTAATACTGTAACAAGACAAGCCTGCCTGTCAGTAGGAAGATAACAGGAACGGATCTAGCTGAACACTGTGAGCAGGACGCACTGCACTAAATGTAAATAGTCTAGAAGATAACAGGAACGGATCTAGCTGAACACTGTGAGCAGGACGCACTGTACTAAATGTAAATAGTCTAGCTGCCTGACCGTGGTACTAATAGGATCAAAAGAACACCAGTAATTTTCTTTAGGTAGCTGTTAATACTGTAACAAGACAAGCCTGCCTGTCAGTAGGAAGATAACAGGAACGGATCTAGCTGAACACTGTGAGCAGGACGCACTGCACTAAATGTAAATAGTCTAGAAGATAACAGGAACGGATCTAGCTGAACACTGTGAGCAGGACGCACTGTACTAAATGTAAATAGTCTAGCTGCCTGACCGTGGTACTAATAGGATCAAAAGAACACCAGTAATTTTCTTTAGGTAGCTGTTAATACTGTAACAAGACAAGCCTGCCTGTCAGTAGGAAGATAACAGGAACGGATCTAGCTGAACACTGTGAGCAGGACACACTGCACTAAATGTAAATAGTCTAGAAGATAACAGGAACGGATCTAGCTAAACTGAATACAGTGTATATATATATATGCAACACCTGGGATGCATATATATACACAATACACTTTAAGTGCAGCTAACTGACTGACTGTCCTGCCTAATCTAGCTAACTCAAATGAAATGACACTGTCTCTCTCTCTCTCTAAGCACACCGGAACACACTGCAGGCGGCCTTATATAGTGTGGGGCGTGTACTAAATCCCCTGAGCCATAATTGGCCAAAGCCTCCTTGGCTTTGGCCAATTACAGCTCTCTGTTCAGGCGGCGCTGTGATTGGCCAAGCATGCGGGTCATAGTGCATGCTTGGCCAATCATCAGCAAGCAATGCACTGCGATGCCGCAGTGAATTATGGGCCGTGACGCGCCACACGAATTTGGCGCGAACGGCCCATATTGTTCGCAATTCGGCGAACGACCGAACAGCCGATGTTCGAGTCGAACATGGGTTCGACTCGAACACGAAGCTCATCCCTAGTTGTGACCCGTTAAGATTTTTACAAAGTGAAATTGTAATGTAAGAACAGGAATTGTTTTTTTCCATATACAGTATATGTATAGTAAATGGCTCAAAGGAATCATTTCTTTTGCAAATGTTTACAAATCTGATAACTGAAATAAAGCAATAAATAAAACTGTTACTAAAATCAAATATTTAGCTTGTTAACCCCTTCCCACCCAGCCCCGGCATCCCTTTAAGTGGGTCTTTACGCTTATGGGGCAGGACAGAATGTCCAATCATGTGACCACTGTGATTGGCTGTCACAATGGTCAGGTGATCAGGAGCACATCCTCCCAGTTCCCAAACATTACTAGAAACTAGTAGCTGTCTACAGCTGTTCGGTCACTGTGCTGGGAGCGTGCAGTGAATCCTCTCTTAACACAGAAACCTTGGCCACCCATGGCTTTAAATCCCACCGCCTGTTCCGCTGCATATGTGCTATGTGGGCAGCAAGAGGTTATCAAATCACTGGTGCACAATTAGTAAAGATAACCTATGCTGTAGTCTGCCTGAGATTCAATGATTACTCCACTGTGAGCTGCCATCTTGCTTTTCACACAAATGGCCTACCTGTTGACTAAAGCCTAGTACACATGATAAGATTATCAGATGAATGATCGTCTACTATTTTTTGCATGCTAGTCTCCATATCAAATACGAATAGGTTACTAAAGTACAAAAATTCTCGTACTACAGAATAAAAATTCAGAAATGATGTAATGTTTTTGTATTGTGTTTTTTGTGTTTGTCCCTTCCGAAAATTTCAGACGAAAGCTATGTACAAACATTTAGATTATCATGTGATCGGCTTGAAAGCGGTATTTTTTTTACGATATTCTGATTGTGTGTACGGGGCTTAAAAGTACGAAGTCTACATTTGCATTATTCAATTTGTGAATAATTAGGTATGTGAATGTACAATTTGCTGTTTTATTGTTACCATAGTATGTGACTGATATTTCATTCTTTAATTTTTTTATGTAGTTTTTAGACCACTAGTGGTTATCAAATGCCCTGAAGATGCCCCAAAAGGCAAAACATGTTAGGAGTATATACTGTCATACTGCTGTACAAATGAATACAACAACAACCATGTAACATTTATGTTTAAAATTAATAAATGATGAAGTTTTAACCTTTCGCGTATCATTGTTTATACTCAAACACCCTTTAAAAGTCCCATAAATTTTTCTGTTCATATGCTTTCATGACACTTTAGATGTGCAAATAAAGTCCTTTTATGGTTTTATTTTTATTCAGTCTGCTTAAAAAATCTGCTGATGTGAAGCATATTTAGACCAATTAGTTGCATTAGGACTGAAATAATGATATACTAAAGCTGATAAACCCAAACCTAGTCCTATCTTGCTATAATATATAATTTTCTGAACATACTAAATCTGGATTGTGTTTGAAGCTCAAAATTACAAAACATTTGTATATATAGAGCAGTCAAAACATTATAGTTTTTGTACTTATAAAGATATCAAATAAATACACAAAGCCTAAATTCTAGAGTTATCCAAGATTTTTTGAGACATTTAATCATGTGTAGAAGTATAATAAATAGCTTCTGGGTCCTACGCTAATGTCTTATAAAATAAATTTAGCTGTTTTTGGCCCTTAGGTTCTTCATTTTTCAATGTATTGAGTGTTCTTTTGTAGTAGATCTAGCACTTCAACCACCCCACCCAGCTCAACTCCTCCTAGCACAAACCCTCTACCCCTCAAATTTCCGCTCTGAGCACAAATCCCTCCCCTTTCAAATCTCCCCCTCCCAGCACAGATTACATCCCCAATCCCCCATCCTAATACAATTGCCCCCCTCAAATTTCTCCTCCTAGCACAGATACCCCCCAATCATCCCTGCTAGCACAAATCCCCTTCCCCCTCTACCATCTCACCTTTTCTAGCACACACACACACAAATCCCCCCTCCTAGCACAAATCCTCTTCTCAAATTTCCCCTCCTAGAACTATTCTTAGCCCATGATGCCCCTCACATTCCCCCTCCCAACACAAATCCCCCCCATCATCCTTATGTTGCCCTCCTACCTCACATGAAACCAGCCACCCTCCTGCCCACCCCTTGTCCTGGCCCTGGGTGTTACTATAATTTTAAAAGATTTAAGGCACCCTGGGACACATTGGGAAAATTTGTTCTGTTGCTGCCTTCACAGTGGGAGTGGCTTAAAGGCAGATTATTAAAGGAGATGTATAGTCACAGCATACACTTTTATTTTATAAAATCAGCATTGTAATAGTAATACAAACAATATTTATTTTTGACAATCCAATATAAGCTTACTTGATGTCTGCTGCCCATCTCTTTCAACAACTTCTTGGATTCCCTGCATGCTTTGCACCTTCTCCACTGCTAACTCCTTTAGGTTTACTTTTGATTTCTGGAGACATATACTTTGCTATACTGGTGCATGACCCTTGACAATTCTCCTCTCAGCAGCTCTCTATTTTAGAAGGCAGGCTCTGTGAAATATGTGACACTGCAGTGCAAATTCCCAAAGCATTGTAAAAAAGGGGTGTATTTATGAAAAGAATTACCATATAAATTCACTCAGTGAATGCGCATGTACATAAGTTCAATGCAAATAGGGCAAAAAAGAATGTTATTAAGCTATTTATTAAGCTATTTCCAATGTTTTCCACTGATGTAAAATGTAGTCACTAGATGGTGCTATGTATCATAGGGATTCCCATCGCCCTCTAGTGGTCCTCCATTAAAATCTATACCAGACTCTTATCTAAGATAAGGATCTGGTATAGATGAAAGGAATCCCAATTCGTTTGTTTACAAACAAAAGTAAAGTCGCTAAAGCTGTTATTTTGCCGGCCATTTAAACTGCATTTTTTTCTTTGTAAATGTCAGTTTTGCTGTAGTAGGTTATATACATTGTACAGATGCACCACTTCTCTGGCAGGTACAGGGTATCCCCCAGTCATGTTGATTAAACAAATTTTGCATTTTTAACCTCTTGGTGCCGACAACACACAAATTTGCAGCCTCTCAGTGGGTGGGCCTTGGCGCAGAGTGGCCGCATATTTGCGTGCGACACTACAAAATCAGCTGTGCCAAGTGTGTGCTCCTTGCGTGCTCCTGTCATGGTTACCAGCTGCTAACCGAAAGCTAGTGATCGTGAGTTTTCCAAACATGTGACCATCGTGATTGGCACATGATCATAAACCCTGCTCCACTACCCAGCATCTGTAACCCCTTAAAGGGCCAGGAGGCACCGATGCCAAGCAGTTAATGTTGACCTTAAAGCTTTTTTTAAAACCAGTGACCCTTGCCAAATGTAATTTTTAAAACTTTTATTTGCTTTGGTGCATGTCTCTCACTGTTCCAGTGTCTATTGGTGCCCACATAAGTGGAGTTCCTTTTGAGCTCTTCCACCAACACCTCACATCACCCCCAGCTCCCCAATTGTGTAACTTCCTGTCCACAGGTGTGTCAGAACCTTGGCTCTCTCCATCTCCCCTGGTGTCACCCGGCCTTCTAAACTACCATTTATTGAGTCCAAGAGTGTACTGACCATCTGTCTGGATCTGTGAGTTGTGGGATCTCCATAATCTTTATCTTCATAGTTGAACCTTGCTGATCTGGGTTCCATTTTTTTTACATGTGAGCTGCTTTTAACCTATATTTTTTAATAAATGGTGACATTGTAACTTTGTTTGGCCAGCCTCGGTTCAGCAACCGAGACTATAGTGTGCACTATAGCATATACAGTTTGGTAGTCAGAACGCCGGAGTTAAGACTATGTAATGAATGGACAAATGGCACAGCTTGCAGAGTGCTGAGGTCAGGCGTAAGCAAAACCAGAAGCATGTCCAATAGTGGTGTGAGACTCATGGGCAGCGAGACAGGTAAGTATTCCATGTTTTCCAGGTTGGATGCTATTTAGTACTCATCATCTTTATTGGTGGACAGAGGTTCGGCTTACCTTATCATCTCACAATAAAAATAAAAACTGCACCCAGCAGTCAATACCATGCAATGGTATTCAATCTAGATGGGAGACCTGGGGCACATGCCCCCAAAGACAAAGTCTAGTGACACAGCAGGGTAAGGGTGATTTAATTTGATATTTAGGCAATCATTTGAATATGGTGGTTTCATTCAAACATTCCAATCGTAAAAGAAACTATTCAGCCCAATATACGTAATAAGTATTTACATTGAATAGCAGGCACTTCTAAGTGCTGCATGTCAGCTTTACTTTCTTCTAGGGTACCCAAAACAGGAACCAAGCTACTATGGCCATCAGTTCTGGTCTCTCCCTTTAGCCTCCTATGCTCCTCTATTGGTCAGTAATGCTGCTCATCACACTGATAATTGTAAGGTATTAAAAGTGATGGGAGTTCGGACCAGAGCCCAAGACTACAGACTACAGCTGAATGCTATTTGTTTAACAGAGTACACTTATGCCCTGTACACACGGTCGGACATTGATCGGACATTCCGACAACAAAATCCATGGATTTTTTCCGACGGATGTTGGCTCAAAGTTGTCTTGCATACACATGGTCACACAAAGTTGTGGGAAAATCTGATAGTTCTGAACGCGGTGAAGTAAAACACGTACGTCGGGACTATAAACGGGGCAGTAGCCAATAGCTTTCCTTTCTTAATTTATTCTGAGCATGCGTGGCACTTTGTGCGTGGGATTTGTGTACACACAATCGGAATTTCCGACAACGGATTTTGTTGTCGGACAATTTTATAGCAAGCTCTTAAACTGTGTGTGTCGGAAATTCCTATGGAAAATGTGTGATGGAGCCTACACACGGTCGGAATTTACGACAACAAGGTCCTATCACACATTTTCCATCGGAAAATCCTATCGTGGGTACAGGGCATAAGAGTACACCAAGCTTCAGGGCTAACAGGGTGCTCTAGACCATGGAAAATGGCTGTGAAGTAAATTCTGTTATTAAAAATTTCTCACACAATGTGGAAGTTAGTAGACCTTTAAATTAGCTCTATATAAAAGCATGTGTGAATTAAGGTGATCCTTGACTTCAGGAACAATTGTATTACAAGCCAACTGCATAACCGGGACAATGGAAAGGCAGTGTTCTGAGTTATAATATGATTATTGGATAATTTCCATGCCTGCTGTGTGGATTAAGACACTGTGATTATCTGTGGTTTATAAATTCTTCAGCTCATGTCATGGAAAAGAGCTTGTTCTGTGTACTCTGCATAGTATAAATTCTTTGCTGGTGTGACTGTGCAGCATGGAACCTTTTATTTGATTTGTATCTTGTACTATGTGTTATTGCTGTTAAGGTCTTAGTACGTATCTAACCAATCAGATTATATTTTAGTATCAGTGGGCAGTTCATTAGAAAGAAATAGATTCTGATTGGTCTATATGGATTATTGGCCAATGCACACTTCCCTTTACTTTAAAGTGTAAAGCGTAAAGTGTAAAGTGTAAAACTCAAATAATAAACTACTTTTGTCTGCCTTGTTAAATATACCATTGAGAGAGTTTTGTTATATATCTCCACAATAAAAGCAAATGAATAACTTGATCCTTCCAGAAGTTGAATGCTATGCTGTGCTCTCTGCAACATTATCTTAAACCATGTTATCAGAAAGTGTAATAGGACTACAGAACACCTCCTCTTCTGTTATGGTCCTAACACACTCCCTGCCTTAGGGTGACAATGTTGCTCCTCCATTGATACAGTCCAGTGTTTGTTGTCACCTTTACTGGCAGGATCACCAGGTCCAAAAAAAAAAATAAAAATCTTGAAAAAGGGAGACGATTGTGGCCACAACATATATTGAACAGATATAACAATATGCTCTTAATGGTATATTTCCCAGACCAAAAGAAGACAAAGAAAAGATGTTTATTGTTTGAGGTTTTATACATATCTTAACCACTTGCTTACCGGGCACTTAAACCCCCCTCCTATCCAGACCAATTTTCAGCTTTCAGCGCTGACACATTTTGAATGACAATTGCGCGGTCATACAACACTGTACCCAAATGAAATTTTTATCATTTTTTCCCCACAAATAGAGCTTTCTTTTGGTGGTATTTGATCACCTCTGCGATTTTTATTTTTTGTTAAAAAAATTTAAAATACAGAATTTTAAAAAAAAAAAATTTTTTTTTTTTAATATTTTGTTATAAAATTTTTTAAAAGGGTAATTTTTCTCCTTCATTGATGTACGCTGATGAGGCGGCACCAATGGGCACTGATAGGTGGCAGTGATGGGCACTGATGGGTGGCAGTGATGGGCACTGATTGGTGGCAATAATGGGCACTGATCTTGTACACTGCTAGGTGGCACTGATTGGCACCACTTGTGGGCATTGTTAGGTGGCAATGGTGGGCATTGATAGGTGGCACCTGTAGGCATTGATAGGTGGCACTTATGGGCATTGATACGTGGCACTGGTGGGCACTGTGGGCACTGTGATGTGGCAATGTAAGGTGGCACTGGCAGGGGGTACTGGTGGCACAATTGAGGCACAATTGAGGCATTATTGCCTCCTCCTCTTCGGGACCGATGTCCCTTGCTGCTGAGCCGGTGATCGGCTTTTTTTTCTCCTCGCACTGTCAGCGCGAGGAGAAAAAAAACCCGATTACCGAGCTTTTGTTTTGATCATGTGATCAGCTGTCATTGGCTGACAGCTGATCACATGGTAAGGGGCCGGGACCGGCCCCTTACTTGGATCGGTGATCACCCGAGTCTCAGTGACTCGGTGATCACAGCGTGCGCCACGCGCGGCCTGCAGGGCGCGCGCAGGGCACGTGCACAGGGGAGGCCGTCATATGACGGCCTCCCGGGAATGCAGGTCCGCGCTGTAGCCGTCATTCGGCTATAGCGCGGATAGCAAGCGGTTAAACTAAAGCAAACTGTACACTTACTAGTAATCCATATAGACCAATCCGAATTGTTTGCTAACCAACTGCACCCTGGTCCTAAAATATAAGCATTGGTAAGATGCACCATTATAAATGTTTGTTCCTGAGTTTAGATTCACTTTAAGTATGAAGCCAGGAAAGTAGAAAGTTCAGAAATAGAGATCAGTATACCAGCTTACAAATGTATTTTATGACATGTTTTCCTTTACCAACGCAGTAAATTACAGTGATAATAAAGGCTCAGATTTAATTAATAAAAAAATAACAAACATGTTATACTTACCAAAACCATTGCACACAGCAGCCCCAACCCTCCTCTTTGTGGGTCCCCCACCGGTGCTTCTGGCTCCTCCCTACTGCCAAGTGGCCCGATAGCAAGTTGCTTGCTATGAGGGCACTTGCGAGTGCTCGCTCCTGAGCCCTGTTCTGTGTGTCCATAAGCCACCCCACCCCCACTTCCTCCCCACTAGCTGTGATTAACAGCAGGAGAAGCCAATAGCCCCCACTGCTGTATCTGAGCCAATGAGGAGGGAGAGAGCCGGGAGAGCAGCTGCTCTCGTTTACATTGCTGGATCGAGATGGGGCTCAGGTAAGTATTGGGGGGCTGGGGGGAGATAGTATAGTGGAGATTTTTTACCTTCCTGCAAAGAATGCATAAAGGTAAAAAACCTTCAGCCTTTACAACCACTTTACACCCAAACTGAACATTCATTTTAAATTAGCTGAATGTATTCCAGATGCAAAAAAAAAGTCTTACCATTAATTTTTTTAAGAACACAGCATCAGTATGCGTAGAAAAGCCTGCCCCCTGCCAACATGCTGTAGAGAAGGACCCCTGCTCCCTTTGTGTAAGCAGTGGTCTCTCTGCAGAACTCTTACATGCCCATTGCTGAATTAGACCTATAACTCTCCAATAAGTAAAGCTCATACTTTCTGCTGATTGGAGAGCTCTAGCTCTGACATTAAAAATACATGTTACATAGTTACATAGTTAGAAAAAAGGCATAAGTCCATCTAGTTCAACAAATTAAAAAAAAAAAAAAACAGCAAAGCATGATCCAATTTGCTACAGCAGGGGAAAAAATCCTTTCTTATCCCCCGAGAGGCAATTGGATATACCCCGGATCAACTTTACCTATAAATCTTAGTACCCAGTAATATTATGTACACCTAGGAAAGAATCCAGACCTTTTTTAAAGCAATCTACTGAGCTGGCCAAAACCACCTCTGGCGGGAGTCTATTCCACATTTTCACAGCTCTTATGCCCCGTACACACGGTCGGACATTGATCGGACATTCCGACAACAAAATCCTAGGATTTTTTCCGACGGATGTTGGCTCAAATGTGTCTTGCATACACACAGTCACACAAAGTTGTCGGAAAATCCGATCATTCTGAACGCGAAACACGTACGTCTGGACTATAAACGGGGCAGTAGCCAATAGCTTTCATCTCTTTATTTATTCTGAGCATGCGTGGCACTTTGTGCATCGGATTTGTGTCGGAAAATCCAATGGAAAATGTGTGATGGAGCCCACACACGGTCGGAATTTCCGGCAACAAGGTCCTATCACACATTTTCCGTCGGAAAATCCAACCGTGTGTACGGGGCATAACTGTGAAGAAACCTTTCCGTATTTGGAGATTAAAGAACAAGAAGGTTGGGACTTTGGATGAGGTGGGCAAATGAGGCCAAAGGGACAATCACAATTACATAAAACATTTATTGATACATAATGACTATTGACACAGTTGAGTTACAGTAAAGATAATAATATCCAATCGTATAACAATCCCATCCTGCCTGGTATATGGGAAACATAGTGAGCAGCCCCCAAATAGTACAGGGCAAAACAACTGGGAAAAAGTATTCATAGCAGTAGCATAAGGTCGCAAGATAAACATTAAAAGCTTATGGGTATATGGACCTAATAAAAGTCTATGATTGTCTGGTGCTTCTCATAGGACCGACGCGTTTCGTGTATCAAACACTCTTCAGGGGCAATATAGCACCAGGGTCTAAAAAAGGAAAAAAGACAGTGTGATAAGGGAATAAATAAAGTGCAAAAAATGCACTGTAAACAGGATAAGAAAAAATGAACATATAGAGGAGACAGGCAGCCACTGATCCCCCATGGGCACTCACATGTTAAAGGATTGTGAACTCCAAGAGGTCCGCAAAATGTAGGCCACCAAATAGCTCAGGTCCGGGAGCTGAGGGAGGAGTTTAAAGAGAGGAGCCAGGAGAGAAAACGGCCACATACAGAGGTCCCCATTGGATGGAAGATCCACACTGGTGATCAGTAAAGGTGAGGGCTCTAAGGTAATAAAAGTAGTATGTGTAAGGTATTGCCCCAAATGAAGCTAGAGCCCCTAATCACGGAGAAGTACAAAATTGTCTATGGGATGTCCCCCTTACCTATGGATGGTACAAAATAGCCAGCCATGTATGACCCAGTGATGGACGTACTGTATGAGAGCAGGCTAAACATGAGTGAGGGTCCTATATGCAGCCAGTCCCCGCCCCAATCAGAAAACTCCCCCCAGCATCACGTGGTGCAGACACAAAAGCGGACGGAGAACTCCTACCAGCGCAGCGGCCGCCGCCGCCCACAGCTGCTGGAGAAGTCGCCCTCCATGTGTCTGCACAAGAAGGAAAACACAACGTCAGCGCCGGGACACTCACGCAGAGGTCACGCGCATGACGAGATGGCATGATGCCGACGCACAATGAAAAACCCGCCCCAAACACCCGCACCCGCCGTAGCGGACGAGGGGAGAAAGGGGAGGGATCCCAGCCGTGCCTCGCAGCTCCCGGAACTGAATGAAAAGGAAGCCAAACAGAAGCAGGCTCTATGGAGACACACCCCACATGGCCACTCCGAAGTGGAGGGAGGGAAGTGGAAAAAAGGGAAAAAGTATGAAAAGAAGTACCAAAAGAAGAAAACAAAAAGAATAAATGAACACACATGGGACCAAATATATTATATAATGTAATGATATTGAACAAACCCCCTAAAAAAGGGGGAAACCTAATGGTTCAGGGCAAATGCCCTGTGGGGTGAATACCGTCGTAATAAGGCTTCCAGATTGCCTCAAGCCCGGCCTCCATCGCTATATCGAGTAAATAGATGAAGTGGGGACTTTAACCGCTTGATATCCGCGCTATAGCCGAATGACGGCTACAGAGCGGACCTGCATTCCTGGGAGGCCGTCATATGACGGCCTCCCCTGTGCACGTGCGCGTGCGCTGCGCTGTGATCACTGAGTCACTGAGACTCGGGTGATCACCGATCCAAGTCGGCCCCTTACCATGTGATCAGCTGTCAGCCAATGACAGCTGATCACATGATCAAAACAAAAGCTCTCCTCCAGTGCGAGGAGAAAAAAATGCCGATCACCGGCTCACCAGCAAGGGACATCGGTCCCGAAGAGGAGGAGGCAATAATGCCTCATACGTGCCTCAATTGTGCCACCAGTACCCCCTGCCAGTGCCACCTGACATTGCCACATCACAGTGCCTACAGTGCCCACCATTGCCACGTATCAATGCCCATAAGTGCCACCTATCAATGCCTACAAGTGCCACCTATCAATGCCCACCATTGCCACCTAACAATGCCCACCAGTGGTGCCAATCAGTGCCACCTAGCAGTGTACAAGATCAGTGCCCATTATTGCCACCAATCAGTGCCCATCACTGCCACCCATCAGTGCCCATCACTGCCACCTATCAGTGCCCATTGGTGCCGCCTCATCAGCGTACATCAATGAAGGAGAAAAATTACCCTTTTAAAAATTTTTATAACAAAATATAAAAAAAAAAATTCGGTCTTTTTAAATTTTTTTAACAAAAAATAAAAACCGCAGAGGTGATCAAATACCAAAAGAAAGCTCTATTTGTGGGGAAAAAATGATAAAAATTTCATTTGGGTACAGTGTTGTATGACCACGCAATTGTCATTCAAAGTGCGTCAGCGCTGAAAGCTGAAAATTGGTCTGGATAGGAGGGGGGTTTAAGTGCCCGGTAAGCAAGTGGTTAAATGAGACACTAGGTCTCCATCCCTATACATACATCAAACAGGGAAATAGGGACTTTAAATGAGGGGGCAAATGAGGCCAAAGGAACAATCTAAATACATGAACCATTGGATAAGAATAAATATAAAAATAACACAATGAGTTGCTGGGGGGAGTTTTCTGATTGGGGCGGGGACTGGCTGCATATAGGACCCTCACTCATGTTTAGCCTGCTCTCATACAGTACGTCCATCACTGGGTCATACATGGCTGGCTATTTTGTACCATCCATAGGTAAGGGGGACATCCCATAGACAATTTTGTACTTCTCCGTGATTAGGGGCTCTAGCTTCATTTGGGGCAATACCTTACACATACTACTTTTATTACCTTAGAACCCTCACCTTTACTGATCACCAGTGTGGATCTTCCATCCAATGGGGACCTCTGTATGTGGCCGTTTTCTCTCCCGGCTCCTCTCTTTAAGCTCCTCCCTCAGCTCCCGGACCTGAGCTATTTGGTGGCCTACATTTTGCGGACCTCTTGGAGTTCACAATCCTTTAACATGTGAGTACCCATAGGGGATCAGTGGCTGCCTGTCTCCTCTATATGTTCATTTTTTCTTATCCTGTTTACAGTGCATTTTTTGCACTTTATTTATTCCCTTATCACACTGTCTTTTTTCCTTTTTTAGACCCTGGTGCTATATTGCCCCTGAAGAGTGTTTGATACACGAAACGCGTCGGGCCTACGACAAGCACCAGACAATCATAGACTTTTATTAGGTCCATATACCCATAAGCTTTTAATGTTTATCTTGCGACCTTATGCTACTGCTATGAATAATTTTTCCCAGTTGTTTTGCCCTGTACTATTTGGGGGCTGCTCACTATGTTTCCCATATACCAGGCAGGATGGGATTGTTATACGATTGGATATTATTATCTTTACTGTAACTCAACTGTGTCAATTAGTCATTATGTATCAATAAATGTTTTATGTAATTGTGATTGTCCCTTTGGCCTCATTTGCCCACCTCATTCAAAGTCCCAACCTTCTTGTTCTTTATACGCACAGGGATGGAGACCTAGTGTCTCATTTAAAGTCCCACCTTTTATTATTTTTATTTTATTATTTACCTGATACAGGGATGGAGGTGTGCTCTGAGGCCCTTGGGTAGTCATATAATCGTATATGTGTTGCCAGTATAATCTCTATGGGACCATTATTGCATTATTATGTCATTGTGTTATTTTGATATTTATTCTTATCCAATGGTTCATGTATTTAGATTGTTCCTTTGGCCTCATTTGCCCCCCTCATTTAAAGTCCCTATTTCCCTGTTTGATGTATGTATAGGGATGGAGACCTAGTGTCTCATTCAAAGTCCCCACTTCATCTATTTACTCGATATAGCGATGGATGCCGGGCTTGAGGCCATCTGAAAGCCTTATTACGACGGTATTCACCGCACAGGGCATTTGCCCTGAACCATTAGGTTTCCCCCTTTTTTAGGGGGTTTGTTCAATATCATTACATTATATAATATATTTGGTCCCATGTGTGTTCATTTATTCTTTTTGTTTTCTTCTTTTGGTACTTCTTTTTATACTTTTTCCCTTTTTTCCACTTCCCTCCCTCCACTTTGGAGCGGTCATGTGGTGTGTGTCTCCATAGAGCCTGCTTCTGTTTGGCTGCCTTTTCATTCAGTGTCCGGGAGCTGCGAGGCACGGCTGGGATCCCTCCCCTTTCTCCCCTCGTCCGCTACGGCGGGTGCGGGTGTTTGGGGTGGGTTTCCCATTGTGCGTCGGCATCACGCCCCCTCGTCATGCGCGTGACCTCTGCGTGAGTGTCCCGGCGCTGACGATGTGTTTTCCCTCTTGTGCGGACACGTGGAGGGCGACTTCTCCAGCAGCTGTGGGCGGCGGTGGCCGCTGCGCTGGTAGGAGTTCTCCGTCTGCTTTTGTGTCTGCACCACGTGATGCTGGGGGGAGTTTTCTGATTGGGGCGGGGACTGGCTGCATATAGGACCCTCACTCATGTTTAGCCTGCTCTCATACAGTACGTCCATCACTGGGTCATACATGGCTGTCTATTTTGTACCATCCATAGGTAAGGGGGACATCCCATAGACAATTTTGTACTTCTCCGTGATTAGGGGCTCTATCTTCATTTGGGGCAATACCTTACACATACTACTTTTATTACCTTAGAACCCTCACCTTTACTGATCACCAGTGTGGATCTTCCATCCAAGGGGGACCTCTGTATGTGGCCGTTTTCTCTCCCGGCTCCTCTCTTTCAGCTCCTCCCTCAGCTCCCGGACCTGAGCTATTTGGTGGCCTACATTTTGCGGACCTCTTGGAGTTCACAATCCTTTAACATGTGAGTACCCATGGGGGATCAGTGGCTGCCTGTCTCCTCTATATGTTCATTTTTTCTTATTCTGTTTACAGTGCATTTTTTGCACTTTATTTATTCCCTTATCACACTGTCTTTTTTCCTTTTTTAGACCCTGGTGTTATATTACCCCTGAAGAGTGTTTGATACACGAAACGCATCGGGCCTATGACAAGCACCAGACAATCATAGACTTTTATTAGGTCCATATACCCATAAGCTTTTAATGTTTATCTTGCGACCTTATGCTACTGCTATGAATAATTTTTCCCAGTTGTTTTGCCCTGTACTATTTGGGGGCTGCTCACTATGTTTCCCATATACCATACAGGATGGGATTGTTATACGATTGGATATTATTATCTTTACTGTAACTCAACTGTGTCAATTAGTCATTATGTATCAATAAATGTTTTATGTAATTGTGATTGTCCCTTTGGCCTCATTTGCCCACCTCATTCAAAGTCCCAACCTTCTTGTTCTTTATACGCACAGGGATGGAGACCTAGTGTCTCATTTAAAGTCCCACCTTTTATTATTTTTATTTTATTATTTACCTGATACAGGGATGGAGGTGTGCTCTGAGGCCCTTGGGTAGTCATATAATCGTATATGTGTTGCCAGTATAATCTCTATGGGACCATTATTGCATTATTATGTCATTGTGTTATTTTTATATTTATTCTTATCCAATGGTTCATGTATTTAGATTGTTCCTTTAGCCTCATTTGCCCCCCTCATTTAAAGTCCCTATTTCCCTGTTTGATGTATGTATAGGGATGGAGACCTAGTGTCTCATATTCACCCCACAGGGCATTTGCCCTGAACCATTAGGTTTCCCCCTTTTTTAGGGGGTTTGTTCAATATCATTACATTATATAATATATTTGGTCCCATGTGTGTTCATATATTCTTTTTGTTTTCTTCTTTTGGTACTTCTTTTCATACTTTTTCTCTTTTTTCCACTTCCCTCCCTCCACTTCGGAGCGGCCATGTGGTGTGTGTCTCCATAGAGCCTGCTTCTGTTTGGCTGCCTTTTCATTCAGTGTCCGGGAGCTGCGAGGCACGGCTGGGATCCCTCCCCTTTCTCCCCTCGTCCGCTACGGCGGGTGCGGGTGTTTGGGGCGGGTTTCCCATTGTGCGTCGGCATCACGCCCCCTCGTCATGCGCGTGACCTCTGCGTGAGTGTCCCGGCGCTGACGGTGTGTTTTCCTTTTCTTGTGCGGACACGTGGAGGGCGACTTCTCCAGCAGCTGTGGGCGGCGGTGGCAGCTGTGGGCGGCGGCGGCGGCCACTGCGCTGGTAGGAGTTCTCCGTCCGCTTTTGTGTCTGCACCACGTGATGCTGGGGGGAGTTTTCTTTATACGCACAGGGATCGAGACCTAGTGTCTCATTTAAAGTCCCACCTTTTATTATTTTTATTTTAGTATTTGGAGATTAAATCCAGTGCCACCTTGTCCTTTGTGATGACCTTAAAGTGAATAGACATGTGCACAGCCAAAAAATTTGTTCATTTTCGTTTTCGTTTCATTAGTTTATTATTTTTTTCGTTTTTCGGGTCATTCATTATGATCGTGATTCGTAAATTCGTTCATTCGTAAATTCGTAAATGCGTACATTCGTAAATTCGAACATTCGCTCATTCGTACATTCGTTTATTCGTAAATTCGTACATTTTTACATTTGTACATTCGTAAATTCGTACATTCGTAAATTCGTAAAATCGTACATTTGTAAATTAGAAAATTCGGAAATTTGTAAATTCAAAGTTTGAAATTCCAAAAACCCGAAAATTCAAAAATCTGAAATAGTAACTAACTATTAAATTATAGGTATTGAAATTTCCTTTCAAATTTGACTGTCAGTGAACATAACAAATACGAATTTATCCAAAGTTACGAATTATCCAAAACGAATGCTGCATCTAAACAAATGGAACGGAACAAATTAACAATAAATAATAATAATAAATAGTTATTATTATTATTGTTATTTATTATTATTAATTCATTATGTTCCATTCCGTTTTTTCGGATCATTCATAACTTTGGATAAATTTGTATGTGTTACGTTCACTAACAGCCAAATTTGAAAGGAAATTACAATACCTATAATTGAAAAGTTACTAGTAATTACTAATAGTTAAATTATTATTAGTTAACTATTATTTCAGATTTCCGAATTTTCGAATTTACAAATTTACGAATTCACTAATTTACTAATGTACGAATGTACAAATGTACATTTGTAAATTGCGAATGTATGAATGTACGAATGTCCGAATTTACGAATGTCCAATTTTATCGAATTTACGAATATTCGGGAAAAATTTGTTAAACTGGTTTTCGTTAATTCGGATATTCCCGAATTAACGAGTTTGTCGAAATTCGTTAAAAAACGAATTCGGAACGAAACGAATTGCACATGCCTAGTGAATAACTCAACACCAAGTTCACTATATGGACCACTTATGTATTTGTACATGTTGATCGTATCCCTCTTTATGCTCCTCTTCTCCGGGGAGAATAAATTCAGTTCCTCTTACCTTTCCTCATAGCTTAGCTCCTCCATACCTCGTATCAGTTTGGTTGCTCTTCTCTGATATTTCTCCAGTTCCCTGATATCCTTTTTGAGAACTGGTGCCCAAAACTGAACTGCATATTACATATGAGGTCTTAGTAATGATTTGTACAGGGGCAAAATGATATCTCTCTCTCTAAACTTCACACCTCTCTTAATACAAGAAAGGATTTTGCTTGCTTTGGAAACTGCAGCTTGGCAGCATGCTATTATTAAGCTTATTCACTATGGATTCCCCCAGTTGTACTCCCCCTAGTATGTATGACGCATGCATATTCTTAGCCCCCAAGTGCATAACTTTACACTTATCAACATTTAACCTCATTTGCCACACAGTTGCCCAATTAAACAGTGCATTGAGGTTGGCTTGTAAGTTGGAGACATGCTGTAAGGACGTTATTCCACTCCATAGCTTGGTGTCATGACAGAAACAACTCCAAATGACAGAGGTTGAAGGCCGTTTTAATTACCTACCATTTTTGTATCCAGTGGGTCTCCATGCTTCTCAATGCACGCAGATCATGGTTGGTAGGATAGGGTGCTGTACATAGTTTTCTGAAAATATCACATCACCCTGCCTTATTACTCCTCTCCAGAGCCCTCAGTACTGACACAAGCATTGGGCTTACTGTTAATGGAGAGAGTGTTCCTAGAAAGGCTGTATTTGCATACAAACTACCGTGGGTAATGCCCACATGAGATGCTGAGCCTCCTTGAATGAAATGCAATATCAGTAGAGGAAAGGAGCCTGTACAGCTGTGAAAGACTGAGGTCAAGACTGGAGTTCAGTTTTAATGTTCAATTTTATCTGGTATGGACCATTAAGAAAAACACTGGTGTGATGTATATTTTTTCATCTATTTCAATAATAACATTAAACCAGGAACAATCAATGGGCAAAAGATGCTTAACATAACCTTCCCCATCCTAACAAGACAGAAAAAAGAAATAAGCTATGTTTTACATAAATAAATGCACCGGTGTGCAACATTAAATACTCCCAATTGGATTGGGTTGTATGCTCAGTGTCAGGTAATGCAGCTAATACACTGAATTCATCAGTCTACATCCTTCCAGTGCATGACTGGTGGTTCAAGAACTTACAACTAATTGGATTTTCTAGTTAAAGTCTCATATCTTGCCTTCATATATGCCTGTTGGCCAAGGAGTCATGTGTCCATGTCTTTTTGGAGTCATCTGCTTTACTGCATTTTCCATGGTAAAACAAGTCATTTTACAGTATTTCATGAAGCCCCTTTATATACACTGAACACAGTTAATATCGATAACTAGACCACTGGATTTTATCAAACTCTGCACTTTCTTAGCAGACGGTTGCTTTTCCTGAATTAATCCCACAAGTCACTGCTCAAGATCTAGGCTCAGGGTGTATAGCTTAGGTCTTAGCTCAGCAGGGGTTTTGAAGTATATCCTCATGGTGTCCAGTGATGTCTTTGTTGTCTACAAAAGTGATAGTACTGTTCCAGTATCAGATGGTTTCATTTTCCTGAATGGATATTTGCAATGTGTATTGTATTTCAGGATGTAAAATAGGAGTTTTGCATGGAGTACAGACGATCGATGGGATTTCCCACTCTGGATTGCAGAGAACCTACTTCTGGTGCTGTTAGAAGACATTCACCCAAGCTGAGAGATGCATCATCACTATCCATATCATGGAACAGGGTCTCTCCACCTGAAAAGATGTAAAACCACAAAATGTAACTGCTACTTAGAAAGGTCCAACAGAACAATGCTCTTTAATACAGTGATGTTAACACTATGGAAGATAAGCATGAGGAATCGTTTACACCGGGTATGTCAATTCTGATTAGCAGAGGATCTGTGAACAGATTGGAATTGGAGCTAAGTGGCACAGATGTCACTTTTATGACATCTATGTCTGCACAGTTTTGTCCTTCCTAAGCTTAATAGACCCATGTTAGGTCTATGAGCATGTGGATGTAAGCAGACCTGCATGTGTTTTTAACATCCAACTGCCTCAAATCCATTGTCCTTATGTTTGAATAAAAACAGAAAAAGACGTAGACCTTTTCCCTTTTTTTTGAGGCCTAGATGGACTTAGAGGTAATCACATGTAAATGGACGCACATCTGCCTGCTCATAGCCAAACATGGGGCTTCCGTTCAGACCTGCCTGAAAGGTGGATCTGATCAGAACGCCCATGTAAAACAACATTGTCCTTGATGCTTTACTATCAAGATGTTAGATCTCAAAGGAGAATTGTGCCCCATTTTGTTGGGTCAGGGATAGTTTTCAGCTTCCATGGGTGGAGAGAAGAAAAACCCTCAATGGTTTATGCAGCAAAGGCGCCCTTCGTAGTGTGGCATAGTGGTCATGGAAGAGTTAAAGTCATCAGAAGTATTATACTGATAACACCAAAAATGCATTTCTTA
The DNA here is from genome assembly GCA_037952835.1 of Lithobates septentrionalis. Taxonomy (NCBI): domain Eukaryota; kingdom Metazoa; phylum Chordata; class Amphibia; order Anura; family Ranidae; genus Lithobates; species Lithobates septentrionalis. The sequence goes on along the minus strand of JBBDGP010000346.1, from coordinate 909,035 downwards.
GCTAATCTGCCTTTTTTTCAGTTCATGCAGCTGTTTCACAGAGGTTCAGTGCCTCCTTGTTGCTTAGCAATCCTCGCATTGTGTTTGAGTGAACACAGACATGCGCCTAATGCCGCGTACACACGGTCGGACAGTGTGCCGGACAATCCGCCCGTGTGTGGGCGCCGGCGGACTTTTCCGGCGGACTTCTTCCGAAAAGCCCGCCGGACCTAGATTTGAAGCAAGTTTTAAATCTTTCCGTCGGACTCAGTTTCGGGCGGAAAGTCCGCTCGTGTGTGTGCTGGTCCGACGGACCAGATGCGACGCGAGGGCAGGGTATTGCATCTCGCGCTCGCTGCAATAGGAAAAACAAATTTTCCTATTGCGGCGAGCGCGGGGCATACCAGGCCCTTAGGTCTGGTATGGATTATAAAGTGAACCCCGCTACGCCGAAAAAACGGCGTGGGGTCCCCCCTAAAATCCATACCAGACCCCGATCCGAGCACGCAGCCTGGCCGGTCAGGAAAGGGGGTGGGGACGGGCGAGCGCCCCCCCCCTCCTGAACCGTACCAGGCCGCATGCCCTCAACATGGGGGGGTGGGTGCTTTGGGGGAGGGGGGCGCCTTACGGTGCCCCCCCACCACAAAGCACCTTGTCCCCATGTTGATGAGGACAAGGGCCTCTTCCCGACAACCCTGGCCGTTGGTTGTCGCCCCCTAAAACGTCACAGTCCCAGCATGCCCAGGGACTGTGACATCATATGGGGGCGGGGTCTCCGCCTATATAAGTCACAACACAGCCCTCAGAGACCAGTCCAGCCGGAGAGAGCGTCGTGTCAACATCTGGGGGAAGAGAAGAGAAGAGAAGAGAAGAAGCGAAGCCCAGCAGCTCAGAAGTCCGGACCTCTGCTGGCAAGAGAGCTACCTGAACACAGCAGAGGAGCCGGCCGAAGAACTGGAACACGCGGAGAAGAACCAACCGGACGCCGGGAGAAGATGAAGCGGAGGGACCCCCGAAGCCGGAAGAAGACCCCCGAAGCCGGAGGAAGATCCCCACCCCCGGAGCTGTTTAATAAAATATTTTAAAAACCTGTGTAGTGTGTTTTATTACTTACAATTTTTCCCTAGGTGAAGGGGTAGGGGGATCATGTACCCCATACTCATTCACATAGGGTGGGGGGCCGGGATCTGGGGGCCCCCTTATTAAAGGGGGCTCCCAGATTCCGATAAGCCCCCCGCCCGCAGACCCCGACAACCAACGGCCAGGGTTGTCGGGAAGAGGCCCTTGTCCTCATCAACATGGGGACAAGGTGCTTTGAGGTGGGGGGGGGCCCGCAGGGCCCCCCCCTCCCCCAAAGCACCCACCCCCCCATGTTGAGAGCATGCGGCCTGGTACGGTTCAGGAGGGGGGGGCGCTCGCTCGTCCCCATCCCCTTTCCTGACCGGCCAGGCTGCGTGCTCGGATCGGGGTCTGGTATGGATTTCAGGGGGGACCCCACGCCGTTTTTTCGGCGTAGGGGCTTCCCTTTATAATCCATACCAGACCTAAGGGCCTGGTATGCCCCGCAACGGGGCTCGCAAGGTGTCAATCTCGCCGATAAAAGCGGCAAGATTGACATCCTTTGCTAGTCCCGTCGCACCTGAGTCACGTTCAAAATGAACGGACTTGGCCGTGTGTGGGCAAGTCCGTTCATTCTGAAAGTCCGCCGGAACTCCGGCGAAAGTCCGTCGGAAAGACGGGCGGACTTAGCCCGCCGGAAAGTCCCGGCGTGTGTGGGCAAGTCCGTCCGTTTTAAAGTCCGGCGCACCTGGCGGACAAAGTCCGTCGGAAAGTGTGCCGGACCAAGTATGCCGGAAAGTCCGACCGTGTGTACGCGGCATAAGATTTCTAAGCAACCAGGAGGCACTGAACCTCTGTGAAACACCACATAATCTAATGACTTTGACACTTTCATGACCACCAGTCCACACTTTCAAGGGCACCTCTGCCACATAAACCCTTGAGAACTTTTCCTCTCCACCCTTAACTTTTACCCACCACCCTAACATCTCTCCTGAGGACCTGGGGTTGGTCTGCCCAGAGGCATCAAGTGTAACTCTCCACTTCCAGCATGGGGATAGAGATATTCTTTGCAAACTGGAAGGTTGCATTTACCATAAGTTTTGGCTAGTCGCAATCATATCAAATGTAAGTGCTTTTCATGTCAGATCATCGCACTTCTAAAAATTATTGTACAGTTCCTACATTATAACGGCACTCCTGTCTCCCCTCTTGTTTTCTCTTTTTTCTCCTGTCTTATTGGCCCATCCCATGGAGGATTTCCTCCCTACAAATATCAGGTTTTAGTTCTTCACTGTGCTATAAAGATCTCAGGAGCTTGGCAAGGAAATTTATTTTAACTCCCAATACAGTCAAAACAGACCGCTCAAGACTCTTGGGGCTGATTTAATAAATGAGTTTAGAAGCTTTACACAATAAATTGTATAAATATTAACTTCAATTATCCAGTCATGATCAGATCATATTAGTAAAAAAAATGTGCTTTTCACATGATTGCCTTTAGAAACTCATTCTTTTGGATCTAGAAAAAAAGCAAAGAAACTGCTGCAGGTCTAAATTGCATACTGTACATCTCGAGATGCCTGCCTTACCTGTAGAAGCCTGAAAAAGCCTTCAGACATGGCCAAATGCTAGGTGGTTATGACACTTCTCTATACTGACAACTTGCTGCTTTCTGAACATTCCTACTGGCCAGTTTGGCAGCCCAGTATAGTAATAGGCTAATAGGAATGTGAGGGGGAAGCTTTCTACATTAAAACGGCCCAGCATTCAACTGTATGTGTGCACTTTTTGAAGCTGCTGTAGGTGCTGTACGTGCTGACACTTCTGTAACCAGACTTTATAAAGGAACATTTTTTGTTCTAGAGGTAGAATAGATGCAGAGTGCATTTCTACTTTTTCAGACAAATTGTGATGACACCTACTTTATATTTGTTACATGTTCTCATTCACATAGTATAACTTGTAATAGTATTTAAATATTGTTCCTTACCATTTTACTTTTCACATGCTTCCCCTTTTTATTTAAGAGCTTGGACCAATGTAAGTATGCATATTCCATATCTGATGGTAGAAGCTGGAAATCACTGTAGTTGTAGTTTCTACTACGGTGATCACCATTATCTTCTGGGTCACGTGTGGATGCTCCACTGCATGCTGGCCACACAAAGTCACTGGGCTGCCATTTACAGAACACCTTAAATTTCTTTCAATGAATACAAAATGTTCTCTGACTGGAATAGGTGCAGAGGAGAGGCAGGAACATCACAATCTCCACCTCATCAGAGAAAGCCTTGTGTTCATTGAAGATAGCTGGAAGATACCAGCAATTACTGTAGTAGCCAACTACTCCAGTGATTTTCAGCTTCCACAGTGGTCCCTCAGATATAGAATTTGTATACTTACATTGTGCAAGCTGTACCAATGTAACTATGCAATTAAGATCATACCTGGAGTTCAGCTTTAAGGAGTGGACTGGGATTAATGTTTGTAATAATTAACCCTGTCTGTACTGTGCTGGCGGATTTTCATTTTCAGTTGTAAATTAGATGTACAGGACTGTTAGGACGTTGTTAAGATTGTCCTAACAAAGGGTTACAGATCTCAAGGCTTGGTTGGTGCATTGTTTGCTAATGCAAAAAAAAAAGTTCCTCACTTTGTCCCTTATCTTTATATTCACATTGCCATATATTCTAAGCAATAGACACTGCTTAAACAGTAGCGTCCTAGATTTTTTTTAACAGTTTAACCACCTTGCGCCTGCGATATAGCTAAAAGACGGCTACAGCGCGGGCCTTAATTGCCAAAAGGGCATCCATAAACGTCCTCCCGGAAACACGCACCCCGCACGCCCCCGCGGGCACGCATGGGAAAAAATCTGTGATGGCGGTGTCCCTTGGACACAGCCAATCACAGATCGTGGTAAATGGCCAATCACAGCGGCCATTTACTATGTGATCGGCATGTCCACTGAGGGATGTTTTCGAATGTAAACATATGAGATCATCTCTCATTGATGGCTCTACCTCCTCACACAGAGTTCGCGGGTGAGGGGGAAGAGTGACCCGTGCTGCAGTGAGTGATTTTCCAGCTTGTTACCTGCCAAAACAGTGCCCATCAGTGTCACTATGCCCATCAACATCAGAGTGCCATCAGTGCCCATAGTGCCATCAGCGCCATCTGTGTCAACAGGGCCCATCAGTGTCACCATGCCCATCAGTGTCACAGTGCCTATCAATGTCACATTGCCCATCAGTGTCAGAGTGCCATCAGTGCCTACATTGCCATCAGTGCCCACAGGGCCATCAGTGCCAACAGTGGCCATAATTGTCACAGTGCCCATCAGTGTCAGAGTGCCCACAGTGCCATCAGTGCCCATCAGTGTCACATTGCCAGTCAGTGTCAGAGTGCCCACAGTGCCATCAGTGCCCATCAGTGTAACATTGCCCATCAATGTCACTGTGCCCATCAGTGTCACAGTGCCTATCAGTGTCACATTGCCCATCAGTGTCAGAGTGCCCACAGTGCCATCAGTGCCCATCAGTGTCACAGTGCCCATCAGTGTCACCGTGCCTATCAGTGTCACAGTGCCCATCAGTGTCAGAGTGCCCACAGTGCCATCAGTGCCCACAGTGCCATAAGTGCCAACAGTGCCCATCAGTGTCACAGTGCCCATGTAATAGGTAGTCAACAAGTTAGATGTGTAATTTATGCTCCTAGAACACGTGACGGTGCTCCCTTCGTATTGGGCCTCTCTATGGGGCTAGGCTGTGAAAAAGTCCCACACAGGTGGTAGCAGAATGTATTTTGGGGTGTAATTTGTGGTATACATATGCCATGTGAGACAAATAACCCGTTAATATGATGATTTTGTGGAAAAAAAAGAATTATGGGAAAAAATTACAACTTCAAAAAATCTCACCCTGCCTCTTACTAAATACCTTGGAATGTCTACTTTACAAAAAAGAGTCATTTGGGGGTTATTTGTACTGTCCTGGCTTGTTAGTGTCTCAAGAAATGAGACAGACCATCAGTACATCAAGTGTGATCAATTTTCAATATTACTAATTTGCTAAATTTTATAACAGAAACTAAAAAAATTGTGTTTTTTTTTTTTTTAATTTTCTGTGTTTTTTCATTTATAGCGCAAGAAATAAAAAAACCCAGTGGTGATTAAATACCACCAAAAGAAAGCTCTATTTGTATGAAAAAGGGGACAAAAATGTCATGCAGGTACAGTGTTGCATGACTGAGTAATTGTCATTCAAAGTGTGAGAGCACTGAAAGCTGAAAATTGGTCTGGGCAGGAGGGGGGTTAAGTGCCCAGTAGACATGTGGTTAAGATATGTTATGTGAACAGGAACACATAACAGAAATACAACTGGGTTTTCTCAAATTTGACTGCAAAAGTGGAAATGCACTTGAACAACTTCAAATGACAACTTAAAGCTGAACCCCAAAATTTCAGCCACTTTGGAAAATGTTCTGAATTACTAATTGTTCAACAAGGTGCATGCCACCTCGTGGACTTATGCCTTTAATTTACAACTGACTTTTTTACTGAGTACCAGAAGCATAGCATTGTCTGAAGGTGCCCATGCTGAATGACCAACCTTCTATATTCACAGGAAATCAGGCTAGCCACTCAGCACAGGACCCAAAAGCGGAGATCACTGAAGTAGCGGTGTCTGCTTTAGTGATTTTCAGCTTCCAGAGGCATGGGCCAGGTACATGGTGATGCTTGCAACTCATTTTTAAGTCAATTTAAGTGCAAAACGCATGAATGTATAAAGGGTATGGCTACAAAAAAGGCTTTAAGAGACCAGCAGCATTGAGACTTAAAAAAGGGTGAAAGAAACGTGAAAACAAGTATTTCATGTTAAAAATATTTTATCCCTATTGTCTATTTATAATCCAAAGCTTTAATAAATAAACTCATTCATTTAGGATTTGCATCTACTTTAAGACTCCACTCTATCCCTGCCTGCATCATGTTGTGTTTGAAGTACCTGCAGAAGCATCCCCACCTGGTACTTATAGCATTTATTCAACATGTGCACTTGGCTGTAATGCTAAGCACAGTCAAAAGCATCTTAAAAAATGGTAGTAAAGTGCGCCCCCCACTCCATAAAAATTATTTATTATAAGCTTACCTATAGGTACAAGTGAGCAAGCGGTGTTTAAAACTGCTTTAACCAACACCCATGCTATTCAGATGTTTTGATGTGTGCTGAGTTTAGACCTGAATTATACATTCCAGAAACTTGATTTCAGGCAGCTACACTTAGCTGCTACAGGCAAAATGTCTATATGTTGCCCAGGATAGTCTGGTCTCTTAAATAACTGTTTACACCAGCCCTAGGCCAAACAACATTCATTTGGCCCACTCTGTATGCTTCATATTTTTGGGGGGACATTCCAGTAAGACTAATGCCCTGTACACACGGTCGGACATTGATCGGACATTCCGACAACAAAATCCATGGATTTTTTCTGACGGGTGTTAGCTCAAACTTGTCTTGCATACACACGGTCACACAAAGTTGTCGGAAAATCCGATCGTTCTGAACGCGGTGACGTAAAACACGTACGACGGGACTATAAACAGGGCAGTACCCAATAGCTTTCATCTCTTAACTTGTTCTGAGCATGAGTGGCACTTTGTGCGTCGGATTTGTGTACACATGATCAGAATTTCCGACAACCGATTTTGTTGTCGGAAAATTTTATAGCAAGCTCTCAAACTTTGTGTGTCGGAAATTCCGATGGAAAATGTGTGATGGAGCCTACACACGGTTGGAATTTCCGACAACAAGGTCCTATCACACATTTTCCGTCGGGGCATAACACTGGTTACATGAATTGGTAATTCCTGCTTAGATCTCCTCTTGCCACCCTTCTACGCAGAAGAAAAAAATAATAGACCAATCTTTAGTATTTTGTCCTTAACTGAGCTTTAAAACCTTTACAGAACTTTATTGTTAACTGGTTCTCTTCGGAATACATGGACTACAGGTATATCTAAAGAAAATAACAGAAACAATCAATGTAGAACAGTTCTATAGAAAAGAAAAAGAAGCACCCTTACCATAAGGATGCATGTGGTCTCCTGGCATCTGTGGTGGTGTGAGGCCTTGCTGGAACGGGTCTGCACTGTACATGTTTTGCTCCACCGAAAGTAGTTGATGTTGAGGAAGAGATGTGAACACATTCATGATCCCTTCAATACTGGAGTTACTTGAACTGTGTGTTTGAGCTGTAAAACATTAAGAAGACATTGTAATTTGAATTCATACATTTACTAAATGTGGACATAATAGAAAAACTTCAAACTCCAGAAGTAAAGCTGCTGCTAGAAAAGGTTCTAACTAATTGTATGTTGATTCCTACATGGGAAAGACATATTCCTTCTAAAAATGTTTCCTGATTGTGTCTGACTTTAAGAACTCAGGACCACAAACCTGAAACAACCTTGCAAATGATGAGAGTAATGAAAATCTCTACACGTGTTCCTGATTAGTGACCCAAAGTACTGAAGCCAAAGCTTAAATTGTATGTAAACCCTAACAATGAACTTCACTTATTTGATGCCTTTTTTTCTGTTAAATATACACACATTATATATATATATATATATATATATATATATATAAATATATATGTGTGGTTTGCTATATACAGTATGGTCAATGTTCTCTTTATAGACTACAGAACACTTTGACCCTGTGTTATGGAGATGAGGAGAGAGGGAGGCTTCTGTCATTTCCTGTTCTAGGGTGATAATGCCGATCCAGCATTGACAGAGGACAGTGGGTGAGTACTGGCACCCACGTACAGGAAGTGTGTTCATGGTTAATTCACTGGGTGAAAAAAGCCTGAAAAAAAGAAAATTAATGCAACCACCATATCTACGGACTGGTAACCTGCAACATACTATATTTTTGTTCTTGAGTTGTTATAGAGCACCGCAAAACTAGCAATTTCAGAAGTAGAGGTTAGTATTGACAGTCTACATTATTCTTCCAAGACTGGTCTTCTTTAGGAAAACACTAAGTTAAGTATTCACACAACATATTTGATATACACCGCAAAACTAGCAATTTCAGAAGTAGAGGTTAGTATTGACAGTCTACATTATTCTTCCAAGACTAAGTTAAGTGTTCACACAACATATTTGATATACAAGATATTAAAATACCAAGCATATTAAGATTACTACCATGTATGGTCTGAATTGTTATATTGCTATAATTGGGATAACTAGTGGGAGTCCTGCTCTGAATCATGCAATAGTTATCAGGATAAGCTTGTCATAATGGAAATGTGATGATATAGCTGCACTCAGAATTAAACGTTCATCAAGCTAGCTAGACCACTCATGATCTTTGAGACTGCAAGCTAAACCTTTATTGACAGTTTGCAGTATTTAAATTATTCAACAATAAAGTACTGTATTTCAGCCTTATATTGAATCTGTATCAATCATTTCATACTGCTGAGATTATTCATATGATATGCCCTATGTTTTATTTTTGCTGTCATAAAAGAGTTTACAGGTATCCAGAATATCCATCCTTGGCTTCCAAAGTAAACCTCTTAAAATTTTGAAGAAAACTTGTAAAATTGTCATCTATGGAAGCAAAGCTTACTGAAGTCTATGTTTTTTGAGTCAGGATTATTAACAGAAAAAATACATATAACATATCATCAAAATAAACTGTACAGTATTTGTAATTTAAAGAATATACAGTTTATGTAACATATGAAAATGTATGTAAACTACATATGTTTTTAAGCCCCTTGTCAAATTCTTATGCTTCCCCTTTGTATCCCTGTTTACTAGATTGAACTGAATTGTATGTTTATTATAGCCTGAAAGACTTGCAATACTTTGTAAAAGGAGACCTCTCTCCCTAATCCTTCCGGTAGGAGTGACGACACATTTTCAGCAGCAGGAAAGTCTTGAGGGGCCAGTCCCTGACTCATTAAAGCATGCATTGCCGGGAAGAATTGTTACCATACCTGCTGGTATCCGTGATGGGTTTTGCTGATCTTGCTGCTGTTGCTGTTGCTGTTGTCTCCTTGCCAACTTCTTCATCTAAGTAAAGCACACAAGTAAGATTCTAGAAAATAAGCATGCTTGCGTACTATTCTAGTAATTCCTTCAGGTAATGTGTATAAATATCTAGTCCGGGAACTGCATTGTGTACTCTTTATACAACTTTAGCAAGATAAATTATTTGTACTTCAAAATAATAAAGACTTTATGCATATTCAGTATGCAGTTTCCACACTTCTTTCAAACAATGATCAAAGTGCTATTACAGTAAGCAGCGATGGGCAAATCTTTTCAGATTCAAATAACCAAGGGTTTGGTAAAAGTTGTTCAAAATTTAGCAAACCTGAGGGTCATTTCATTAGGCTTCAAAGGCAACATTGAAAATGTATAAATCCTTTAAATAACATGCTTGTATATGTAAACCATTTTTTTTCTCTTTTTGGATAGAGAGCAGGCAAATTTGAATTTCTGTCGAGTTTTTAATGCTTTCTGGAGCTCCATTAGAGACATTTACCCTTACTAGCTGTCCTGATGACAACAGTTTCATCAAACAGGATGTGAGGGGAGGGAAAATCTGCAACAGGAACACAAACAGAAATAAAAATCTAGCTATACCCTACTCAAATAAAGAAAAGCATTTTTATTTCTGTGTGTATAAAAGTTGGAGAGTTTGCCTCACTTCCTGTCTGGTAAAACCGCTGTCACCAGGACAGGAAGTCAGGGTAACTCTCTTTAAAGCAGCCTTGAATAGCAGTAAAAACCTCACAGTGGTTCTAACTTTCCCCACTCTAGTCAAAACTAATAAAAAAGTATTGAATGGACATACACTCTAACCCAAAATGGAATATAGTAACTTAGTGTTCATATTTGTGGGCTAAAAAGACTGGGGTCTGCATTTCTTGCCCATCAGGGTCATTTTATTTATGTGGTGTGTGTTGGCTGTCAAAACGGGGGCCTAGGTTTATTGCCCAATAGGGTAATCATGTTTGTATTCTGTACGCTCTTTCTATGTTTGTATGGGTTTCCTCTTACCATCCAAAAGCAGGTCCAGTGTTTACCGCAGTCACTTATCTACGGTAAAGACATTTGACCGATAGTTCCGTGGGGTTAAAGCAGATGTTAACAGTATGATGTTGTCTATAAAGCACTGTCTATAAATGTGTAGCACTGTATAAATTAATACAATAAGTCAAAGTAAATTATGTATATATTAAATACTTTAGACTAATTACTGCAGCCTTCAGGAGATTAAAAGCTTCCATCTTATAAGAATTCTATTCCAAACTGTAATAGTTTCAAACTCACTTGCTATATTAAACACTGTAATATATGACATTGATTATGTAGGTCTGCTGAGTGTCTCACCTTTGCTCGCTGATTTTGGAACCAGACTTGTACCACACGAACACTAAGGCCAGTTTCTGCCGCAAGTGTCTCTCTCACCTTAACCAAAGGAAACATCAAATAATTTTTCAGCATTCAGATTTGGGTGATACACAAGATGGCAGTCAGGCAAGCACATACAACCTTCTCCAAAAATGTTTTTTTTTTTTAATTAGCTTATAAACATGCATACTGTAAATCTGCAATACCAGGGGTACAATGTAGATCAACCATAGCAAATGACAGATACATTTTTTCTGCAATCCATTAGCAAGGGGTGCCTACTGTAATCTGAGGTCACCCACGTACAACACAATGTGGTGTTTTTCCACAAGTATGTCATTTTAACTACAGAGTCAGTGCAAGCAAAATGGATATTGTAGTTATAGTCCTTTATCACAGGCTGTTCTCTTATATCTGCGATGAGGTCCCTATACCTGATGTCCACAAGGCTTTCTACTTGACAAGGCCATTACAAGTCTCCAAAAGACTTGAGACCAGAGGGTGACCCAGTCAACCAGCTTACACCCATAATTAAAACAGCAGTTTTGGTTGGCTGATTGTTTATTTTAATCAGTAATGTGGGTTTCTGTATTTTCTGACTTCATGAATTTTAACTTTAATATGTGTATGACTTTATCAGGAATTAGTAATAGAATAAAAGTTTTGTGATGGCAAATAATGTCACATCTAGGTAAGGTGTATTTTTCTTCTCAAGCCCTGAGCTACTTATTTGTACTGAGCTTTCCATTAAACAGTACTATTCACCAATCACTTCATAGTGAAGATAGAATAAGTATTAGTAATGCATTGCATGCATAGTCAGGGTCCATATAGAATTTTGAACTCCAGATATTCCTAAAGCTGAATTAAAGCGGCGTTTCAGGTAAAAATTGAACTCCTTTGAAAATATATGCACTAACCACCCACTTGTTTTTGGATATATATTTTTTTTCATACCTTTATTGTTTATTTTCTTTGTGACTTTCCTCCCACGGCACTGCAGCGAGGTACATCACTTCCACGATTTGATCCAGACCCTCCTCCTTCCCCCCTGTCACCTTCTGGGACCTGTGTGTGTCCCAAGAGACGACAGGACCATTCAGAAAGCGCCGCGTGACTCACACATGCGCAGTAGGAAACAGGCTGTGGGCCTTGCGGGCTCCCTGGACAGGTAAGTGTTGTTATATTAAAAGTCAGCAGCTACAGTATTTGTAGCTGCTGACTTTAATTTTTTTTTTCACCCAACCTGGAACTCGCTTTAAACTCTGAAAAAAAATGCATAAAAATAAAAAATCACTAGGTAGGGGTTTTTGGCAGAAGAGATAAGCAAAGCCTCTTTTGACCAAAAAAGCTTCCTTTTTTCCCTAGCAATTTTTTATTTTGTGTACACTGTACAGTGCTTACACCTTACAGCGTACACTCTCAGCTCACTCCAGGCATATTACAGATAGCAGGGAATGGAGCAGGTGCTATGGATGAAATAAGTCCTGTATGCATGCCCAGTGGCCAAAGAGAATCACTATGGGACCAAGAAAAATCATGGCTGGGGCTGCAGCTCAGTGTGAACCTAAAAGAGTGTTTGTTGTGATTTTTGAGACTCTTTAAGACTTAATAACTTCACAGCAGTGTGAGAGGTCAGGGTTTGTTTCAAAGCTCTTTTACTGCTTGTTAAGAATATGTTAATAGTCTAATGCAGGGGTCTCCAAACTTTCTAAAACAAAGGGCCTGTTTACCGTCCTTCAGGCTTTAGAGGGGCCAGACTGTGGCCAGTGGGGTTAGAAAATGTTGTGTTGTCGATGAGTGCAAACAGTGTCCTGTAATTGGTTTTAGTTGAAGAAATAGTGTCCTATTGCTGGTATCAATGGAAGGAATGGTGCCCCATTATTGGTATTTAAGGTAACAATGGTGCCCCATCTTTTGTGTCTGTGGGGGGAATGTTACCCCATCATTAGTGTCTGTGGGAGGAATTGTGCCCCATCATTGCTGTCTGTGGGAGGAATGGTGCCCTATCATTGGTGTCAGTGGATGGCATGAGGCCCCAAGGGCCGGTTAAAGGCAAGCAAAGGGCCACATCTGGCCCACAGGCCGCAGTTTGGAGACCACTGGTCTAATGTCTATAGTCTGAGGCACAGGTGTATTTTAAATAAAAAAAGTTCCCCTGTAGTGCAATCTCTTAAAATAAAAAAGTGCTTTCTAGCTGATGGGTCAACTAGTCTGGTAGTATAAAAAATGTAAGCAAAAACTCATTTTCTTTTTGTGTTACTATGGTTATCAAAATAGAAAGCTGCTTGACCCTGTCTATGGTAAACCACAACCAATTTACATCATGCTGTAAAAAGTGCTCAATGTAAAAGGGTTAGTTCACCTTTACAGAAAAGATGTAAAGGTGAACTAACACAATACACCTCCACCCCAGCCCCGCTTCCATAGATTGTTCAGTAGTCCAGGGATTTAAAAATCCCTGCTTTTCCCCATCTTCTATATGCAGTGCTTCTGGGACAGACACGATCGCTGGACTGTATGCAGAAGCCCTGACACCTCAGGATCACTGGAGATAAGTACAGCGGGGATCAAGGGGGTAGGTATAGTGTTCAGTGTACAGTGTTAGCTCACCTTTACAGAAAACATGTAAAGGTAAACTAAGTCTTTATGCCGCGTACACACGGTCGGACTTTTCGTCTACAAAATACGGCTGACAATCCCATCGTGTGTGGGCTTCCCCGGACTTTCAGCGGACTTTTCCAGCCGCAAATCTGACGTACTTTAGAATTGAAACATGCCTTAAATCTTTACGTCGTAACTACGCCGGACCCAGAAATCCGCTCGTCTGTATGCTAGTCCGACGACAAAAACCCATGCTAGGGCAGCTATTGGCTACTGGCTATCAATTTCCTTATTTTAGTCCGGTGTACGTCATCACGTACGAATCCGTCGGACTTTTGTGTGATCGTATGTAGGCAAGTTCGTTCATTAGAAAGTCTGGCGCAAGTCTGCCAAAAGTCCGCCAAAAGTCCGTCGAAAGTCTGTCAGACAGGCTGTCGGACTTTTGTAGTTGAAAAGTCTGACCGTGTGTACGCGGCATTAGGGTGAGTTCTCACACTCAGGGTTCATTCACATCATTGTGCTTTGCTTCCCATAGCAACAGAGCACCCAGGTTTGAATATTTTTTTTGTTTCTTCTGTTTGGCCCAGGCACCACAGGCCAACATTTCAATTAACTTTGAATATATACTTTCACTATGGTCAAAGTAAAACTTGTTCACTGTCTTACAAAGATTAAAAGGGTTACTAACAAGGACAAAGTGTCAGCTCACCTTTCTGCATGGTTTGGAGGAGACTTCAAATGACGCTTTAAAGGCCCTACGCTGCTGTGTTGTCAGAATGGTTCTGGGTCTCTTAGGCCTTTTCTGATCTTTGCCATCTTCTCCTTTGCTGTCTTCAAATTTGCTGCCATCTTCATCATCTTCACTTTTACCTAATGGCAAGTGGAAAGACAATGCAAAGTCAAAAGAACTGTTATGCAAACTCAAAAAGAAACCCGCTGTATGTAAATGTTATCCTTTTGCTGAACCTGTGCCTACAAATGAGCTTTAGCAGCAGAAAGTCTGTGCTGGTATTTTTTGGCACAAGGCTCCCAGCTAATGGAATGATGTCCTACACTATCCTCACACTAACCCTCCTGTTATCCTAACGCTAACACTCAAGCTATTTCTCTATGTAACGGTAACCACTACTTATGCAAAAAAAACTCTTTATTTGCATACTCACCTCTCCTGCATGGGGATCCTCTGTACTGAAGACCAACCTTTCCATACAAAAGACAAAGGTGCCCAATCCTCCTGCTTCCATTTGTGCTATTAACCAGAAATAAACTGCATATCTATGCCAACTTCTTTAAACGAGGCATACATGTCTTTTTTTTGTATTTATTAGAAAACAATGATTTTACAAGGGATGTTGTTTCTTCAAGCATTTTAACGGGTTGATAATATTAATTGATCTTTTATATGACCTGTTTTAATAAAAAAAATTCTCCAGCTGCCAAAACAATAAATCAGACTGGAATTTTCAATCTGCAACTGTAATTTCCACTGCAGGAAATGACTATTTGGTGGCTGTGAAGATATTTAAAACACTTTGTGAAAGGATATGTTAAAATGTATTTGAAACCCAGTTATAGTTTTGGTTAACGTAGGGTAGGGAATATTTAAAACGCCTGTTCTTTCTTTTTTGGTTTAGTTTCTGTATTCTATTAGGGAGATATTCCTTCACTTCTTGCTCTGCAGAACAGGAGGTTAGAGAAAATCTCTCTAGAATGCAAAAAAAAAAAAAAAAATTAGTTAGTTGTTAGTGAAATAGGTCTACCCATTTGAAAATGTTCCCCCTGTTCCTGTTTTGGTGACAAATGTAAAATGTCCATCACCTTCTGTTCTGGTTATAACAGTCACCAGGTCAAAATTGGAGAAAGAGTACAGATAATAATTAAAAGAGTGAATTTCAATACTTTCCATCAGTATGCAAAAGCTAAAAAAAAAAACTATATTATAGATATTTTATTTTAGAATAGAAGGT
Source organism: Lithobates septentrionalis (assembly GCA_037952835.1). Taxonomy (NCBI): domain Eukaryota; kingdom Metazoa; phylum Chordata; class Amphibia; order Anura; family Ranidae; genus Lithobates; species Lithobates septentrionalis. The sequence continues at coordinate 893,981 of JBBDGP010000346.1, read as the reverse complement.
GATGATTTTTATGAGCCTTATTTGTTGTCAGAGTAATAATTTGAATCTTTCACTTGCAACCATGCACTGAAAAAATGACAAGGTGTCTTCCTTCAGACAATTTTAAAAATACATAATTTACATAATAAAAATGTAAAAATACATAATGTTTCTTTCAGACACCTTTATAAATAAGGAAAACATTTTATTACAGCCTTGAATTGTTCTTTCTTTTGCTTTAATATACTTTTTTTAGAGCTTCATGCCTAGTCAATATTCTGTATCTGGCCATATACTCTACTTCTGACTTATTGTAAAGCTATAGAAATACAGCTTATTATGTTTCCTGCTTTTCCAACCACAGAGGCCTCTTCCTTCTACTTTTGATCACCACCGTAAGTACAGAGCAGTATCATAAGACAAGAGGATGCAGTTTTACCCCAAAGTATGAGAATGCGACCCAAACTACCACACAGTATTTGGTTAAGACAAATTTTGTGGATGTAGTGACTTTTTGAACCCCATATGAATGTAGAGCCAACGGTGCGCCAGATGTTTGCTTAGGCCTTAGTTTTCTGCCTATCAATCGGTACTTGTGTGGACCTTTGAGCAGTCTATTGAGGTCTAGCTAGAGCAGGCATGTCCAAAGTCCGGCCCCGCGTGCCAATCGCGGCCTGCGTTCAAGTTTCGGACAGCCCGCATGGTAATTTTGAAATGTATATTTTTTGTGGCCCCCAACGAATCCCCGAGCGCCGGGGGCACAAAAGATATATATGAGGGGAGGGGGAGGGGGCGGGACGAGTGCCATACATACAGGAGAATTTCCTGTTTACATGGCGGCCTCTGTAAAAGGAAGTCCTGTCTCCTGCGCTGCCATTGGATGACTGTTCTGTCCATCATAGGAAGGCGACTTTCTATTAAAGAGGCCCTGAGAAAACAGTTTCTCCTGTATTATTGTTGGTGCTCGTCCCGCCCCCTCCCTATCTCCTCCAAGGCTGCAGATGGACATGAATCAGGCTGCACTGATGACAATGGTGAGTCTGCGTTCATGACAATCGCGGTGCTGCATTCATGGCAATGGGAGTGCTGCATTCATGGCAACGGGGGTGCTGCATTCATGACAATGGGGGTGCTGCATTCATGTCAAAAGGGTTTGCTGCATTCATGGCAACGGACTTTGCTGTATTCCTGGCAACGTGGGTGCTGCATTCATGGCAACGTGGGTGCTGCATTCATGGCAACGGGGTTTGCTGCATTCATGGTAACATGGGTGCTGCATTCATGGGAACGTGGGTGCTGCATTCATGGCAACGAGGGTGCTGCATTCATGGCAACATGGGTGCTGTAAACAATTGTATAAGAGGATATTCCTGCGCTATCAGATATGGAAAGGCTAAACGTGGAGCAGCTGCGTGCACCTGTTAGGTGTCACTTGGCCTAAAGAAATGTTGTATAGATAATATGGTGCCGCGCTAATCCTATTCTATGAACTTCTCCTTGTGAAATGCAATAAGATTGATAAATAAATAAAAAGGCCCGGCCTAGAGGGCCAGTGATAAATATAAACAAGTGATAAAATCCACTGTGCACAATAAATAAATAAATAAAAAAATATATAAAAATAAAAATATATAGTGGATGTGAGCGATAAATAGATAAACAGCCTAAAAGCCTCAAAAATTCCAATCGTGACTGTCCATAGGTGTAAATATTGTGATAATGTGACAAAAACCAAGAAAATTATATTAGCATAAATTAAATACAATAATTATCAATCACAGACCAGCAAAGTGCAAGGTGCCAACACTGTGCAATCTAAATGGCTGAATCATAACGTAAACATAATGTGAACCAACAAGTTTTCCGTAAGGTGCAAGCGTGCAAACAAACTTATATAAAGTGTATAGTCCAGGACAGGATAGGCTGAGTACACTGAAAGAAAGCTACGAGCTCGCCGCTCGTCGGATACAAACACCCTGCTGTTTAATTTTAAATGTGAGTACCTGCTACTTTTATCTAATAAACTTAGTTATCTTGTAAACTGTATTACACTATTGGGTTCCTTTATTCCTGTTTTTAAACACACCTCCCTGGACCATACCTGAGGGAATCTGAGGGAATCTGAGGGAATCCCACCCCAGGACGGTGAGGAATACGCAGGAGCCGCTAGGCGGAAAAAAGATAAGAACCAGTTTGGTCATATGCTGTTGCCCCATTTCTGTGAGGTAAGGGGCCACTGCTCACTGGAGTGTTTACACACGAAGCTGCATGAAACCTTGAGTCACCAGGCACTTTAATTGCTACATGCGCATGCCAGCACTATAAGTCACAAAGATTTTATTGAAGATTAAGGACGCTATTTCTGTATGATTTTTATATTCCATCTGCTGGGACATTCTATTCTGATACCATCCAGTTTGGACTATACACTTTATATAAGTTTGTTTGCACGCTTGCACCTTACGGAAAACTTGTTGGTTCACATTATGTTTACGTTATGATTCAGCCATTTAGATTGCACAGTGTTGGCACCTTGCACTTTGCTGGTCTGTGATTGATAATTATTGTATTTAATTTATGCTAATATAATTTTCTTGGTTTTTGTCACATTATCACAATATTTACACCTATGGACAGTCACGATTGGAATTTTTGAGGCTTTTAGGCTGTTTATCTATTTATCGCTCACATCCACTATATATTTTTATTTTTATATATTTTTTTATTTATTTATTTATTGTGCACAGTGGATTTTATCACTTGTTTATATTTATCACTGGCCCTCTAGGCCGGGCCTTTTTATTTATTTATCAATCTTATTGCATTTCACAAGGAGAAGTTCATAGAATAGGATTAGCGCGGCACCATATTATCTATACAACATGGGTGCTGCATTCATGGCAACGAGGGTGCTGCATTCATGTCAGTGGTGGTGCTGCATTCATGGCAATGTGGGTGCTGCATTCAAGGCAACGGTGAGTCTGCATTCATGTCAATAGGGGTGCTGCATTCATGTCAATGTGGGTGCTGCATTCATGGCAACGGTGAGTCTGCATTCATGGCAATGGTGGGGCTGCATTCATGGCACTTGTGAGGCTGCAGATGGGCACTGATTAGGCTGCATTGATGGGTACTGACCCTTATTTTGCTTCACAGTTCTTTATTTAGACTGCTTTCACACTAAGGCACTTTACAGGTGCTACATCGCTAAAAATAGCGCCTGCATAGCGCCTGTGAAGAGCCTCACCTCTCACTCCAGTGTGAAAGTGCTTTCACACTGGAGCGGTGCGCTTGCAGGACGTTAAAAAAAGTCCTGAAAGCAGCATCTTTGCAGCGCTGTAGGAGCGGTGTACACACCGCTCCTAAAGTGTCCCTGCCAATTTAAATCAATGGGCAGCGCCGCCAAACCGCGGGCAAAGCGCCACCAAACTGCTGCAGTGGCACTTTGCGGGCGGTTGTAACCCTTTTTCGGACTCTAGCAGGGGTTAAAAGCGTCCCACTAGCGGATGAAGAGCGCCGCTAAAACTACAGTAAAGCGCCGCTAAAAATAGTGGCGCTTTACCGCCGACGCCCCCAATGCCCCAGTGTGAAAGCAGCCTTAAAATTTAAGATTTTTTCCTGAAACTTCCCTTTTAAAGTGAAGATGTGTGTTATAGGCCGATAAATACGGTATATACAAATAACACACCCGAGCTCATCTCTTCACCACACACAGCTACAAAGGCAAGAGAATTCTTGTTGGGCAGTGTATTAGTGCTCGGACGAACACACTTAGACCAAATTTTAATGGGTTAAAGAATGTCAGACAAAATGGTCGGCCCTCACGCATGTTCACTTGCTCAAATCTGGCCCTCTTAGAAAAAAGTTTGGACACCCCTGAGCTAGAGCATGCAGAATGCTGCGCCTAGCTGGGTAGGAAGTAGATATGTAGAAAAAGCAAGAGCACCACATAGGCCCGCCACCCAAATAAACTTTTAATCCAAGGTCTACATGTTTCAATACTAAAGTAGTGGCATGGATAAAGGGGAGTTTTGGAGGAAAAAGATATAATGGCAGTTTCACCAGTCCCACTTTAAGCTGACTTTGCAAGCTACAGCAATGGATTTCAGCGCACGAGCTGAATACTTATTTTAAAGCTAGACATTTCCTTATTGTGTTGTTTAAATACTTCTTTCAAACATATTTCTTCAGGGACAGATTTAAAATGTGAGGCTTATCTGCAAAACTAATGAATATTTTAGTTCTTAAACTACCTGTAATGGAACATAAATTATTAATAACACTTTTTCTAGATTTCCATTACAGCCAATTTGGAAAGGAAATGATCATGGAATTAAAAGAGCAAATTCATAAGTTCATTGGACTTGATTTAGAACATAGTACGGTATTGTAAATATCCTCTTAATTAATAACCAAATAGAAGATAATCAGCACAGGGTTTTCCTATTAGGGCCTGGTTTATATTAGTCCTAAAGTGAGTATGGCAGAACAAAATCCTTATATTTTGCAGTTCTAAATAAGCCCATCGCTCTGCAATATTCTACAAAGGAGTGTACTGCTCATGAACCAGCACGGTGACTAGGAATTGGTCTATTGAAACCTCTAGCAGCGGCGTGGCAGACAAAAAGCTTTTTTTTTTTTATTTGATCAAAGGACAGGTTTTAATGTATTATTATTTAATAGGTTAAATAGGTTAAATGTTAATTAATAGATTAACCTGTATCTAACATATCACCAACTACCCCACTTTAAGTTAAATTGTACTAAGCCTTACCCCTCCTGTGCTGCTTACCCTTATTGCAGCCTGCTCAAGTGTGTACATCCTTATTGATGAAATTCACTTCAGCTGCCTAGTATAGCAAAGATATGTAATCTTGACATACAATCCCATTCAAAGTTATGGGGCAGCAGGGAATGAGATTTTTTTTTCCCAAGGATGTAAACACCAAAGCAGGCCCTGGCTATGTAGTAGTAAATAAGAATCTGGAGTGTATGAGTGTGTGGTGGTGGTAGTGGAGGGTGCTTTTGTTTGGCGGTATGGTTTAGCTTAGAGGGGCTGGGCTGGGGGGGTGGGGGTTAAATACTGATTCAAAAATTTTTTTTTTTAATAATGTTCAGTGGAGAGAGGATTGTTTGATGTAATTTAAAGGGCAATGCTAAAAACACACAAATCCTCTAAATAACGTGCTTTGATGCTTTAATCCTGCATGTGAGAATGCAAATGCATTAGGATGTACTCATTTAAAAGTGCCATTTTGTGTTTACAAACACTGGCCAGGGATCTGTCATTAAGCAGCTGTAGCATTACTACCTAAATGTCAGATCCTCCCCAGATTACATATGTACACAAATCAATGGATCTGTCATTTAGTGGTGCTATCACTACCACCTCTAAATGAGAGATCTCCACCAGCTCATTATCATATTTGGTTAATGACATCACCTAGTATCCCATCAGCTTCTGTACATAAAAAAAAAAACTGCCCCGATCCTGGGTTCCTGCCACTTGCAACAGGAGTAGTGGCAGGTTAAGATGGTCATGCGTGGTAGGTCTAAGGGTTAACATCGCTGGGATTCACTCAATGTGATTGATGTGGATTTACATTGTTGCACTTGAAATTGGATTTACACTGGAGGACATTTTTTACAATAAATTACATTTTTCACAGTTTAGGTGTTTTCTATTAACGTTTTTTGTGAATGGGAGTACTATGTATGGCTAGATATAGTCACCTCACAGACCTCCACATCCATTTTTGGGAACAGGATGTAGGGACAGTATAATGGGGATGAGGTGCCTTGCAAGGGGGGGACACTTCCATTCCCTCTTACATAGCACCTTCGCAATATTGAAGACATGTGGCCTGGTATGGTTTATGAAGAGAGGTGCACACTCGTTGCCTGCCACTTTCCTGGTCAGCCAGGCTACATTGCTGGATAAGGGTATTTTATGGACCTTTGTTTTCTCAGAAAGAGATTTATAAAAATCTGCAAGCCAATACTAGAAGAATGGCTTCTGCCTATGTCAGCTGAAGGTTCGATCTGGAGGACTAACTGGCCAAATCTTCCCACTTTGTTGGTCTGTTCAAAGAACTAGGAGCAGCTCAGGTTCGGGTTAGACTCATGGTTGAACCAAAACTCATCCCTTGTAGGGAGGTGAGTGGGGGAGTGTTGGTGCTTGGCCACACAGACAGTCAATAGACACTCCCAGAAGAGGGGAAGGCTATGATATACATGGAATAAAAAATGAATACAGAAAGCATAAGGGCTCATTCATTAAAGGTGAAGAAAAAAGTTTTGCTTAAGGTGACCAATTAGAATTATTGTTTATTCTTCCCAAAGATGAAAAGTGAAAACTGCTATTGGGAATACCTTCAGTTTTGTGCTATCCCTCTCCGGTTTTAATCCATCAGCCTCATAAAGTCTTAAAAAGTTAGTAGTTTAGTAAATCAAGTGATTTGAGATCACAAAGTATTTAAACTGTTACATTTTCTAATATGCTGGTTCATATAAACAGGTTATAAGGGTAAAGTAAAATATTTTTCCTGAGTAAGCTACTTGATATTTTATTCTATATGTGCATTTAGAGCACCATATCAACTTATTGTAGGCCTGTCTATCAAAAGACCAACCAAGAAATAAGACAGGGAAAGAGCAAACAAGAGCCCACTGGGAGCTCTCCACACTACGCCACCCTAATATCGCACAGCTTGTCACCACCTGCCAGAAAAGATGATATTCAAGTTGAATAATAGTAAAGAGCTCTTAAAACCAATGCAAATTCAATAGGGGAGACTTTTTAATTACTGAGAAATCTGCAGTCTTAAATGTCTTATGCACTAGAAGGGATACTTAATTAAGCCTTAACCCTCTTCTCTTAGTCCTGCCTGAGAAGCTGAAACCATATTGTGCTTGGTGACCTTTACAGGAGCTGGTCTTGGATGGCTCTAGACAATTGTAAGGTCCATATAGTACAAAGGATGTTTATTATCAGTATGAGATGAAGACGAAGAATAGGGGGCATCCTGAATAATGAAGCTGCACTTACCAATCTCTTTCTCTCCTTTTAAATCATTGCCTCTGTTGGTTCGGGAGAATTAGAAGAAGAGGCAGAGTTAGGGCACTTAATTGGAAATGGGGATGGTTTTTGAGTTGGTTCTGTTTACATAGGATTGAGTGCTTGAGTTGACAGAGGCTGTAATTGAAGTGTGAGCTTTGGAGATTAGCTGCAGCATATGGGATCTGTGGCTCTGCTCTGCTCCTTTCTACGTTTTCCAATAAAATTGGGTTTAACTTATGCTTCCCCTCTCTTACCCTCTTGTCTACACAGAGCTCTTTCAAAGTTAGACATCAGAAGGATACAGAAAGCGATACAAAGCAAGAAAGACCAATGACAGTGGATAGCCAAATTTGAAACTGAGTCTGCAGAAAACTAGAAAACTGTTGAATTAGCAAATACAATATATATATATATATATATATATATATATATATATGTTCTTCAAAATTTTCCACACTTTTTTAAGTTATATATATAAACGTGTGGAAATTCTTGAAGACCCTATATACTGTATATATATATTTAGATAAAAAATAAAAGTACTGAGAGAGGAATTGTTAAAGTAGCATGTTTATGTATTGCATATGTTGCCAGCTTGTAAAGTGCCATCAAGCAGATCATATAATTTTAACTAGACTTGCATTGAATCTTCCTACTTTTATTTACTTTAACCAGTAGAATAATATTTCATAAAGCTTTAGCAAAATGAATAGAATTTGTGGGAAGAGGCAATGAAAAAAACTATTAAAGAAGCAAACAATTTCTAACACACAAAGTAACAAAGAAAATATGACTAAAGGCTGATTTTTTTTTTATGTCTAATAGGGCGTACACACGGTCGGACTTTGTTCGGACATTCCGACAACAAAATCCTAGGATTTTTTCAGACGGATGTTGGCTCAAACTTGTTTTGCCTACACACGGTCACACAAAGTTGTCGGAAAATCCAATCGTTCTGAACGCAGTGACGTAAAACACGTACGTCGGGACTATAAATGGGGCAGTGGCCAATAGCTTTCATCTCTTTATTTATTCTGAGCATGCGTGGCACTTTGTCCGTCAGATTTGTGTACACACGATCGGAATTTCCGACAACGGATTTTGTTGTCGGAAAATTTTATCTCCTGCTCTCCAACTTTGTGTGTCGGAAAATCCGATGGAAAATGTCCGATGGAGCCCACACACGGACGGAATTTCCGACAACACGCTCCGATCGGACATTTTCCATCGGAAAATCCGACCGTGTGTACGGGGCATAACACAAAATGTACACCCAATCATGTAACAAGAAGCCACAAAGCCCAGGCCACATACAACTAAGGTTCAATGGCCAGTTTTGACTCATTAACCCAAAATAACTAAATACATGCATAAATACTAAGTAAAATGTGCTCTTTCTATTAAGTATGAAGTCAGTATTTTCTCTTGTTATCTGTTGCAATCCTCTAAACAAAAATAAAAATTAAAAAAATGTAAAAAGTGCTCTTTCTGAAAAGTATATATATATATATATATATATATATATATATATATATATATATATATATATATATATAATACACACTTTTTATATGGCCTATAGAGCCTATATAGCCTATAAGAAGCTCACTAAAAGCAGCAGTAACAATATTTAAAAATAAATCAGTTTTCTTCTCTACAAAATGTGATCTGGGTTTATAGCTACTGAATAAGGGTGAGGAGCAGTTACAGTATGCTGTGGCCCACCATTCAACTCCCACAGTAAAGGTAAACTTTGTAGGCTCACAATTACATGTTATTTACTATTAAATACTTTTGTGAAATTATTAGATATAATTAGTTTTACAGTTTTATTGCAGGAATTGACCATGAAATGTTGATAATAAAAAAAAAGTTGTTGCTATTTAAAGAAGATCAAGTTAATTGATATGGCACTCTTTGGGCTGGATTTACCATTAAGTGGGAGCATTATGTGGCACAGGGAAATAGATGGGCTTCCCCATATATATTTGGCAACACTCTTTTGTGTTTTCAGAAAGGAAGTGAAAGGAAAACATAATCGGCAGTGAAACCGGCCAACAGAGTTTTTAACCCCCTACCCACTTTATTCAAAACAAATAATCAAGAAGTCCCTGGAGTGGCACTTTGTTTCACTTTGCACGAGACATACCTGAGTCAGAGGCCGCCGGGCTCACTAGGCTGAGCAGATCCCGTTCTCTTTCATAGTCACTCTTACAGAGAAGCTGTCCATCTTTCAGCACAAACTCATCACCTTTCTGAAGCTGCCTCTCACATACACAGCAGCAGAAGCAGGAGAGATGATAAACACTCTTTTGTGCCCTCATGACAAACTCACTGGGAGTGATGGTGTCGAGGCAGGACCCGCATTTCACTGCAAAGAGTCTATAAGGAAAAAAAGAAAAAGTTCTAATAACATTTACATTAGGCCTGAAAAAATATATTTGTTTGCATTTCCTATTACCTTGCACTTTCTATATCCTTGTTAAAGCCCAGTAACATGATATAATCTTTTAGTTAGATAAAATGACCAGGCCATGAAATGCCTTTTTTGGATGAAGACAACACAAGCTGTTGAGGTCATCATCAGTCTATCAATTTACCAATACGGTTGACAAATTATATAAAACGTAGCAATTTACATGGTAGCCTATCTAGCCATCCATGGCTCATGAAGCAATAGGCATGTGATGTCAATAAAGGGGTTGCTTACACTTAATGTAATTTAAAATTGCAGTGCAATGCATTCCAACATTGTAAAGTAAAAAGGTAAAATCCCAGGACATGGCTCTGTACACACCAATGCATGTGTTAACTAGTTTAATGCATGTAATTTGCTGTGTTTCTGATTATAGTAATGCAGATCATGTATGGGTTAACCAGAACAGCCTAGGATATGATACGGTTACCTAATTTTAAAGACAGTTCAGGAAAAACTTTTAAAGGTGGCCTGAAAGTTTGTTGAGTTGCCCAATACAAAGATATTAAATCACCTGTAAGACTGCTATACATTGAAATATTTAAAAGATTACCAGTTCAGCATGGGCATTTGTAATTCACTACATGTTTACATCTAAATAGCAATGCTGCAATCAGGTTAAAATTTACTACTAGGCACAGTAGGCTTGTGGCTACTGGGAAAAGGGAAAGAGGGGGCTTTTTCCTGGTATAGACGGCAGTTGGCACAAGCCATCCAGGTTCTATTCCACTACTTCTTGAGCATGAGCAATCACATATCTGTCTTTGGTCCACTATCTTGGGCACATTTCTCCTACGCAATAGGCCTTTTCTCTGCATTCTTGGCAAGAGGCCTAATGTTCGAAATAAAGTAAGCCACCCATAAAATGTAAGGCTGTATTATTAGAATTATTCAATTAAAGACTCACATTATTAGAAATGTCCACCTGTGACTGGTTCTTTGATTTAAAATACCAATAGCCCACAGTTCTGTATGGTCAGAGTTTTCACTTGAGTGGTAACCTTACGTTACAAAACAACACACGGGGGGTTATTTACTAAAGGAAAATAATATTTGCACTGCAAGTGGACTTGGAAGTAAAGTCATTGTAGATCTGAGGGGCGACATGCAAGGAAAATAAAAAATAGCATTTTAGCTTGCACATGATTGGATGATAAAATCAGCAGAGCTTCCCCTTAGATTTAGAGCGACTGCACTTCCAAGTGCACTTGCTGTGCAAAGTGGATTTGCCTTTCGTAAATAACCCCCATAGTGTTTATATTCTCTACACATCCATAAATATTAAGTCAAATGTAATAAAAGATAAGCAACAATATGACAACAGCTTTCAAATGAGTCTAAACAAAAATACATTAGCTAATTTTTTAAAAATACATAATTACCTGGCAAATGGAAAGTCCGACACTAATAATGTTTGGTTTATGTAGATGCACAATAATATATTATGACAATAACTCTATCATCAATGTATCATGTTCAGATTGACAGCTACTAACATTTAAATGTTGAGTTGATCTAAAAACGTATAAGGTCATGATATCTTATCTCTTTTTCTTAAAAAGAACAATTTTATTGTTAACATTAAAAACAAGCATATATACTCATCAATTATGACAATACAATTAAAACGAAAGTGGTCAAAAAATAGGGAATGACAGGTAGGATATACACTACAAATTCATAAATAATGGTCATTGCATACTAGCCCGACATGTTTCGCATTTGTCGCTTTATCAAGGGGTATGCAATTAAGTAGCGCGTCATCCAATACTTTTAGTAATTCTACAAAGAAAAATGGGAAGGGGGAGAAAAAAGGGTTTTATATACACAGATTTTTAAAAAATCTGAAACGGTAAGATTGATTACTCGCTACTCTAGCCAACATAAAGAAATCAGAAATATTATAGCAACATTTTGGCCTCTTCTTTCTGCCGACTCAGCAGTCAGCAAACACATTAACTCTTTCCCTGAAATAACCTACAGACGTGTCCCTTCTTTGAAGGACCGTCTGGTTCACAGTCATTTCCAAGATACCCTAAAAAACAAAAATCCCCGTCACACAGGTATTTCCCCGTGTGGTAAGTGTGACATCTGCCCCTATGTAGAAAATACATCACAATTTTTACTTCCCAATGGACAGTGGTATTCAATAAAATTTAAGGCCACATGCCAAACTCCTGGCATAATTTATTTAGCTCAGTGTGTTTGTGGCGGTTTTTATGTGGGCAAAACAAAACGACCATTTTACAAACGAATTAGAGACCACATAAAGCCAATTTTGAAAAAACAAATGGATACAGCCATTGCCAGGCATGTGGGACTGTATCATAACTTCAATCCCAGAACTATAAAGTTCCTTGTTCTGGAGCATGTACCATTGGACGAAAGAGGGGGCAGTGCCGACCGGACACTGCTCCAGCTTGAAGCCCGCTGGATTTATAGTCTCCAAGCTACCCATTTTCCAGGTTTCAATGAAAGCCTTAGTTACAGACCCTTCCTCTGAGTATAGCTGCCTACATCTTACACCATTTTTGCCCATCCCCTCACCTCTCGTTCCCTTTTCTTCCCTTTCTTCCCCCCCCCCCCCCCCCACACCCTTACCCTCCCTCTCCTCAAGCCATTGTATTAAATGATCCGCTTTTATTACATTTAAGTATGTAATGATGTTAGTGAAACTTTATATTTTGCCTTGTAAACCTTGATCAATATTTAATTGATGTTTAATGCTGCTTTATTATGGAATCATGTGTTTAATGTAATTGTAAATTGCCTAATCACATTGTGTGTTGTCCCTCTTTAGCACCGATCGGGATCGGTGGGTCTATGGTCCCCCCCGACTCGACCGGTTACTCCCCTGACCCATCTCGGTCAGGCCGCTCCAGTCCGGTCTTGCCACAACAGCGTTGAGGGGGCTGTCGCATCCACACGGACGCCCGGGGCACATCCTTGTTGATGTGCCCATTCCGCGCCGTGCATCCCATCCAAACCAGCTCACAGCTCACTGCTGGTTACCATCGCAACCTTCCCCGCCTTCTTCGTCCCTTGACGCGGTCGCTGAATGGGAGGAGCGGCCGTGCGCAGCAGTGCGCATGTCGGCCGTCTCCACCGGCGCGGTCACTCATGGGATTTGAAGTCTTGGCGAGGCTCGGTCTCCTGGGCCTGCGCAGTGGCGCCATCACGTCCGCATCGAGCCGGCAACGTCACACGCCGTCTCGATGGGGAGCAGTATTTAAACCGGCTGATCTGACAGCAATGTCTGCCAGTGCCGGAGGATGTAAGCCAAGATTCTAGCCAGGTAATGTGACTGGTGATACTCACCATACCTTGCTCTATACTTTACACTCATGCTCATATGCTTTTTTCCTGCATATACATTGAACTCTTGTTGAGTCTCTATTTTACTTATATACCTTCTGTGTATCAACTTCAAACCCTTACACTCTGAGCATATTCATATCACTTCGCTGATTGAAAAATATCATTCTCAATACCTCTTTACTAAGTATACTCCTAACTTTGACTACTCACCTCCACTCTCTTTGTGAGGAAGCAACATCTCTTATTTTTATTTTTATTTTTATTTTTTGCTCTCTAGTTGTAACGCACACACCATCCATCTATTCCCTGGCAATTACTACTTTACCACCTCCGCTGTTTAACTGCACCTCCCAGGCAGCAGCTTCAATTAACCATAGGCGTAAGTGATACGTATTCGATTTTTATGCTCTCTACAGATCCAATTAACCCTTGGTATAACGATATTTTTGTTTTTTGATACTAAACATTTTCTATATATACAACAGCTTCTCCTTACTGCTCCCTGTGGTTGCAAATTAAGCCCCCTTGCTGTCCCGCTTGGCTGTGTCTGCACATGCTGGTTTTGATGAGATTACCTAGGGTCAACCTTTCTTGGGGGTAAGCTTTTTTAGATGCTTTGGAGTGACAACACACACCTCACTATGTTTTTCTTTTGCTGCATTACCATGGTAACAATGTATATCTGTGTATATAAAACCCTTTTTTCTCCCCCTTCCCATTTTTCTTTGTAGAATTACTAAAAGTATTGGATGACGCGCTACTTAATTGCATACCCCTTGATAAAGCGACAAATGCGAAACATGTCGGGCTAGTATGCAATGACCATTATTTATGAATTTGTAGTGTATATCCTACCTGTCATTCCCTATTTTTTGACCACTTTCGTTTTAATTGTATTGTCATAATTGATGAGTATATATGCTTGTTTTTAATGTTAACAATAAAATTGTTCTTTTTAAGAAAAAGAGATAAGATATCATAATCATTTTCTATATGTAACTAACTTGCACCGTTAAAATCCCTCCTCCCCCTTTACTCATTCAAATTTTTGTTTGGGATGTGGTGCCTACTTTGAGGGTGTTTCCCCATTTTCGGAACCCAAACCTATACAAAAGTATAAGGTCATAGAACTTAGGTCCAATGTTCTGCTGGTTAACCCTGTTTTGTAGAACTAGGGCAAAATTGTTTTACTTTTTGGCAAATTTGGCACCAATTACTAGCTTAGCCATTATTCAACCTGTCCCAGGAAACTTATGAATGGTAGCACATAACTGGTGATATACTGTAAAGGCTTTCTCTTTTTCCTTTTTATTTTAAAACTATTTAAAAATTAAAAATTTGAACTATCATTAAAGCGGTAGTAAACCGCTCAAAAAAGAAAAAAAAATGCAAGACAATGGCATAATGTGCTGGTATGCATCACATACTAGCACATTATGAAATACTTACCTTAAACTAAAGCCCCCGCAGTGGCGACTGGTCACCGCTGAGGGGGCTGACTTGTCACCAGAGCGTTTATTCCGGGTTTGCGGGCTCCAGTGATGTAAGTGGCCGGAGCCGTGATGATGTCACTCCCACGCATGTGTGTGGGAGCCCTCTGTTCTGGCAAGAAGCTTTGAAGTTCCGGCACGATATGCCGGGCCTTCAGAGCGCATGCAACGCTGATGTCAGCAGCTGCATGCAGGAAGAATATCTCCTAAACCATGCAGGCTGAGGAGATATTAACTTTACCTACAGGTAAGCCTTATTGTAAAAATCACCAAGCGGGGTATACAACCGCTTTAAAGAATGCCATTTTTGTAATACTTTTCATTCCTTGAAATTGTAAAGCCTAAAATTGTGAAGGTTAACTCCAGCCTAAACGAAAAACAGAATCTTGAGATGCACACACAGAGAACCGCCTTAGTACTTTTATTTTTTATCTGTTATGCACCAGTCCTCCTCACTCCTTTTTTTCAATAATCTGATAGTCTTGGAATGTACCTGCTTGAAATGCTTAAACCCCCACTTGCTGTTTCCCACGTACAAAATGTATTATGTGAAAATGGCAATACTACAATGTTTCTTACAGCTACCAATGGGGTTGATTTACTAAAACTGGAGAGTGCAAAATCTGGTGCAGCTCTGCATAGAATCCAATCAGTTTCTAGGTTTTTTTTTTTGTTTGTCAAGCATAATTGAACAAGCTGCAGTTAGAAGTTGATTGGCTACCATTAGGGATGAGCCCGATGTTCGACTCGAACATTGAGTGTTCGCCGAATATCGAACAATTTGGGGTGTTCACGGCAAATTCGAAAGCCGCGGAACACCCTTTAAAAGTCTATGGGAGAAATCAAAGAAATCAAAAGTGCTAATTTTAAAGGCTTATGTGCATGGTATTGCCATAAAAAGTGTTTGGGGACCTGGGTCCTGCCCCAAGGGACATGTATCAATGCAAAAAAAAGTTTTTAAAACGTCCGTTTTTTCGGGAGCAGTGATTTTAATAATGCTTAAAGTGAAACAATAAAAGTGTAATATTCCTTTAAATTTTGTACCTGGGGGGTGTCTATAGTATGCCTGTAAAGGGGCGCATGTTTCCCGTGTTTAGAACAGTCTGAGAGCAAAATGACATTTCTAAAGGAAAAAAGTAATTTAAAAGTACTCGCGGCTATAATGAATTATTGGTCCCGGCAATACACATAAAAGTTTATTGATGAAAAAGGCATGGGATTCCCCCACAGAGGAACCCCGAACCAAAATTTAAAAAAAAAAATGCGTGGGGGTCCCTATGGCTTTCCCGTAGCAGCAGAGGGGGGACGGGGTCACTCGGTTACGTAACTGGGTGGCCCCGCCCCCCTCTGACGCTACTGGGAAGCCATAGGGATGTCCCCGTGCGTCAGAGGGGGCGGGGTCACCCGGCAATGTCATTGTGTGGCCCCGCCCTCAGTTATAAAAGAGCTGTCACCTGAGAGGCCAGCCATTATGGCGGGTGCCTCCCATGGAGGCAGATCGTAGGTGGCATGCGGCTTTTTTTTTCTTTTTTCGGTCCGTCGGAGCGAGAGAAGAAGAAGAAGACTTCGTAAGACAGTTTTATTTTTTATTTTTTTAATAAAGGACTTGTCCCAAGGCGTGTATTGTCTTTTTTTTACCATTTTCACACATTTTTTGTGAAATGGCAAGGGTACATTTGTACCCCGTTACCATTTCACACAGGGAGGGCCGGGATCTGGGGGTCTCCTTGTTAAAGGGGGCTTCCAGATTCCGATAAGCCCCCCGCCCGCAGACCCCCACAACCACCGGGCAAGGATTGTGGGGATGAGGCCCCTCTCCCCATCAACACATGGGGACAAGGTGCTTTGGAGGGCTACCCCAAAGCACCCTCACAATGTTGAGGGCATGTGTACGCCTGGTACGGTTCAGGAGGGGGGGGGAGAGAGCCCCCCTCTTTTACTGTGGCCTGCCAGGTTGCCTGCTCAGATAAGGCTCTGGTATGGATTTTTAGGGGCGACCTTCTGCGAACCGAATTGGGGGGTGTTTGGCTCATCCCTAGCTACCATGCACAGCTGCACCAGATTTTGCCATCTCCAGTTTTAGTAAATCAACCCCAATGAATTTCAAACCTGCTTCGTACAATTGAATGTGGTTTGTGATGCAGGAAGAAGAAAGAGAATGCACAGGCTTCAAAAAGTATACTCCTTCTGCTGGAGTGGATTACAAAGAACCAAGATTAGGGTGAATTTACTTGCCTGATGTAAGCACATCTGCAGTGTGCTGGAATGTATTAGTAGCTTGTTATTAGCTTTTAGATTTTGCTTATTTCTCAGATTTGGCATTTATTATGTTTATTTCTGATGTTTTAAACAAGTTTATGTATCCAAGAATATCTAGAATATCTATTTCAATACTTATACACCCTCTGAATGTTGTCGTGCCTGCTATTAAAGGTATTAAATTGTTGATTGCTGCAGAGCAGGATGTTGTTAGCACTGAGTTGCCGCAGTAGGCCATCATATGCAGGGACAGTTTTGAGTTGTTATTGTATTCAGGATTGTAAGCTGTGCAAAAAGTTGAGGAAGAGACGAAGCAATGAGCATTGAAAGTTTTTCCAGCTCTGGATGAATGTTGGGCACAAGGTCACCTTGGCAACTACAATATCCTACACTAGGCCTGGGCACCTAGGTCTTGAGTCATCAACACCACCATTATTGGAGGTATAGTGTTGAATATTTACCAATATGCCTTACAGTGACCAGACATAGTTGAAATCATTATCCACATTTTCCTATAATAGAACTATTTCTCAGATGGGCAACCAATTTGCAATGACCTGGCTTCCTCTACCCTGTGTAAAGCAACATTAATGATTCAAGAAGTTAAGCCTTTGGCGTGGTAAAGCCTTGTTAATTAAGGCTCTCCAGACATTCAGTGGTATTCCAATGAAGAGCTATTTCCCATAAATCAGTAAGGGACAATCTTTCCTTTAGCATCTGAGCTTTATCATATACTAAGCCTACTGAGAGGGCCAAAAGAAAGAAAACTTGTGTTAACTGTCAATTGCTTCACTACTGTTATCAAGTTTCGTGAACAGCATCTGTAGAGTATGTTAACTATGATATTACAGGGGACATTACTGAAACAAATTCTTAAGACTTTGCAAAAAAATCAAAAAAGAAGCATAAGTATTTTTGAGTATGATGGAATATTTCAGGCCTTACCCTGTGACAAGTCTGGAGGAGGGGATACACAATGTGTACCGATTTCATTATTAGAATAGAACAGAGCTAATCTTCTTAAACCCAGCAATAACATGGCTGAAGATAACAGAGCCTCTCAGTTGAGCTGTATAACCACACACATCCCACAACACAAATGACCCTTTACAAATCCTGATCCTGTCCAGCTGTTTAATCAGCAGAAGGACACCAAGTTACACACTGGCTATTTATTCAGATATTGCATCGAAAGGCCAGAAAGTGCACAACGCAAATGCTATACTTCTTTTTGGTCTGCTAGTTTTCACATACTGTACATGGAATGTGTTGACATACAAGGATGTCAAAAGAATTGATTCTGTTCTCAGTCATAAAAGTTTTGAAAACAATGCCCATGGAGAAGGTATATTGTAAGATTGCTAAGAAAAAAAAAAAACAGGCATGTCAATTCACCCCAAACTTCAGGGAGACACCCTGTTTTTTACCCAGCTCTCCCTGCATGATAAATCTCTCTTCTCATTTATTAGAGACCCAACCTAGCCCTCTTCCCTGTATAGATGCCCGGTAACATGTATTTATCATATACCTGATAGGTTCATATATTTAAAATGTCGTTATTGTGTATTTTGCTGTTATGTTTTTTATTTCCAAAAAGCTGACACATATATATCAGAGACTTGCAGTCATGAACATTAAAAAAATAAATAAAGAAAATCAACCTGCGAGGGTCGTAGCTCGGCGAGGTCACAGTTTTTCTTTATGGACCTTGCTTTGTGCACTGGTCCAAATCATTTGGTGGAGGGGGGATTATAGTGTGGGGTTGCTTTTCAGGGGTTGAGCTTGGCCCCTTAGTTCCAGTGAAGGGAAATCTTAAAGCATCATGATCCCAACTTTGTGGGAACAGTTTAGGGATGGCCCCTTCCTGTTCCAAAATGACTGCACACCAATGCACAAAGAAAGGTCCATAAAGACATGGATGAGCGAGTTTGAGATGGAGGAACTTGACTGGCCTGCACAGAGTCCTGACCGCAACCCAACAGAACACCTTTGGGATTAATTAGAGCGGAAACTGTGGACCCAGGTCTTCTCATCCAACATCAGTGCCTGACCTCACAAATGCGCTTCTGGAAGAATAGTCAAACATTCCCATAGACACACTCCTAAACCTTGTGGACAGCCTTCCCAGAAGAGTTGAAGCTGTTATAGGTGCAAAGGGTGTGCCAACTCAATATTGAACCCTACGGACTAAGACTGGGATGCCGTTAAAGTTAATGTGCGTGCAAAGGCAGGCATCCCAATACTTTTGACACTATAGTGTATATGCCAACCCAAGCTTCAACAGAAAAGATTTCTTCAAGAGATCTCAGGGGAAGCATTGATTGCACTTGCTGTGAGTTCCATCTGAAGGACTTTATGGCCATGGCAACTGAGAGTGTATTATTTGTGTCCTTTAAGATTTTGGTTGGGTGTCATTCATAGGTAGTCATGACCGGTGAAGGATGCCTAGCCTTACGAGTCCATGGTATACAGTATCAATTCTTAGTTTGTTTTGGTTATGGATTGTAGGAGGAATGGCTTTTTAAAGTTTGCTAGAGTTTATTATGTCCTTAATGCTGGCATTTTGAAAAATGGCCACCAACGACTAGCATACATGTCAAATGTCTTTAGGAACACTGACAGTGTGAAGTGACTTTTTTTAAATACACAGTAACTCACTGAAGCCTATTTAATTTCAGCTTACTTTGCTCAAATAAATAAAAGTGGCTTCTTTGGGTTCCTGCAAATGTTCCAGCATTCAGCCCCGCTGGCCAACTAGACTTTTTTCTAACATTTAACTTAAAGCAGAGGTCTCTAATGTACTATCACTGATTTGCCCCCATACCACATTTACTTCCCATGCTACTTATAAATTGATGAGCCTTTTGCCCTTTTCTGTCTTTATGCATGGTCACTGTTCCTTACAGTGCTTTATTAAACAAGCAAAAATCATACCCTATAAGCAAGCAAAAAAGTACGTCCTTGTTTGAATTCAGCTCTATGAAACCATGTTATTGTTGTGCATGTCCAGTGGAATGAAGACGTATTCAGCAGAAGTATGCAGCCAAGATTATCTGAAACAAGCGTGTATACAATAATGGTTCCGGAATGAGCTTGATAAAAAGGTACATCCCAGGCCTCCCTACTGACAGAAATAAAACACACTCTGTATATCCAAACTATTCCCAAGGTCAGGAAATACTTTTGTCCTCCTACAATGCTTCACACTATCCTTTCTACAACACATACATACTGTAAATATTGCCATCTACAGTCAAACATCTGTATTCACTCCAGAATACGTACATGTTAAAAAAGAAGCATTTTAGTTCTGAAAAATATTAGGAAGCATTTTCTGAGCTTGAATTGACATTTAATTAACAAACTGAAAATTAGGTTCACCTAATTAGACAGAAACGCTGATGTGCAAAATACAATGAAGCAACCAGATTTCATTTTATTCAGAACAAAACTATTTTTCTTTGAAGATGAACAATATATATGAGTCTTGTAAGTCATCATTATTTTCGGGAATAGAAGAGTACCCAACGTAATGTTTTTTCAGGCAGTGTTCCCGGCTGTGTATACAGTAGTAATGGGCATAGCTCCCAACTGTCCCTGATTTGGAGGGACTGTCCCTGATTTGGAACAATGTCTCTCTGTCCCCCTTTCCTCCTCATTTGTCCCTCATTTTGGTCTGATCTATATAGTTGTATATAAAATGCACTTTTTATCCTTCAAAATGTATTTCCCAATACTAAACCTTTTTTTAAGTTTCTGTGCAGCCTTGCAGGCTGTGAGTGAGCAAGGGGCATTTTCAAGAGGCAAGCTGTGATTGGTAGGGGGGTGTGCCAGAGGCAGGCTGTTATAGGTAGGAGGGCATGGTAGCTTAAAAAACTACCCAATACAGGCGTGCTGTGTGCCTGCACAGTGTACCTCTGAATGGCCAGCCAAAGGATGAAAACTAAAGTGGGGAAGGGGAGAGAGGCGCCAGTCGACCAATAGTGTAAAATTTTTTTTTTTGCTTTGGGTTATATCTTATTTTTCATTCAATTTCAATTTATATATTTATCGTTTTCGATCTCCAAACATGAAAGGAGTCCATACATTGATACATATCCACATATTTCTTCATATATCCTTCATTTTGTTACAAATTTACAATATATTCAGAAGACACACACAGGACCAGTGTTTCTCCCTGCTACGTTATTACTTCAACCCGGCACTCCTGTGAGGGTTGATTGTCAACAACCATAAATATTTCTCTCCGTCCGGTGATCTCCATCGGCTGAGGAAAGAGGCGTAAGTTGCCACTGAAACATGTTCTAATTGGTCAGTTCCACTTTGCTTTTGACAGCTGTCATTCGGCTCCCTGCAGCTCGTGGTTCCAGCGTCCTCCCTCCTGTCTTCACAGAGTCGCCACTAAGGCTAGGACTATTCCACAATCTTGTGAGGGATCCATCACACAGCCCACCTAGGCACAGTCTCTCATTATTACCCTGTGAGTTGAACCTGTTACCGTGTGTTTATATTGACTCCTTAAACCCTTTTATACTATTGGTCACCTGGCCCCTCACTCCCCTTTCCCTTTTTTTCAGTTTCAGTGTGGGTTCCCTAACCCCAGAGCAGGCCTGTTTCTAATGGATACTACAGACATTTCTCATGGATTTTTTGTCTTCCATTCCCATCCAGAGGGAGTATATAAGAGACGGGGGGGATTGATTTACTAAAGGCAAAACCACTTTACACTTGGAAAAGCAGTCGCTGTAAATCTGAGGGGGACATGCAATGAAAATAATAAACAGCATTTTTACTTGTACATGATTGGATGATAAAATCAGCAGAGCTTCCCCTCATTTCAGATCTTCCCCTCAGATCTAAAGCAACTGTACTTCCAAGTGCACTTGCAGTGCGCTTGTAGTGCAAAGTGGATTTGCCTGTAGTAAATCAACCCCTCTATTTCATATGTAGGTGCATAACTTTATTTTCATTTATTTCATTTTCACGGACATTTCATTCACAATCTTTTGGACCTTTTATCAGACAAGCTAGGGCAGCGCTGGGAATTTCTGTTTGTTTTTTGAAGGATGAAAACTGACCACACAAGCAAAGATCAGCTTGTCTGCTTTGTGTAGTCAGTTTGGAACAAGGAAGAAAGTGACTGGCAGGATCAACCATACTTCATATGGAAGAAGTACATGAAAATGATAGAGACTTTGATTTCTAAAATACACATATGTGAACATACACATAGAGGAAAAAATATTTAGGGTAATATACACTTTAAACAATGTCCCTGGATTCATTCTGAAATACAAAGTTCTCTATCCCAGGTACCAGTAGAGGACCCTGTCACAAAGGCTGACAACACTACAAAATCCCTTGCTGCATTTCCACCATTGGCAGACTGCAATAAAAGAAGCATAAGTACATCTCACTACAAGTGTATGGATTAGCTGATGTGATTACAAATCCATTATGACCCATTATGTGCCCCCTAGTTTCGATAAAACCCTACTCCTCCCATAGTTTCACAATCATACATTACCATCCCTAGTCTTGCATCTGCCAACACATTTCTATCCTCCCAGGGGTGATCGCTCACCCGCCCTTACCTCCCTGCCCCCTCCCTCTCCCTGCCCCCTTCCTCTCCTTTCCAGCCCCCCTCTTTTTTTCTCCTCGCTTACCTTTCCCACCCCCTGGCCTTCTTTATTTCTTTGTCCTTTGTTAGTCCCTTACCTCTCTAACAGCTTCCCACCCCTTGCATAGGCCTTGTGCTAGGTCCACCTAAGGCTTGCCCTCACTGCCCACCCCAACCTGCAGTCTCCCAGCACTCTTAGGCTCTTTGATTTGCCCCTATCCTGGAGTGCCAAACAGCCGCCTCACTCTCTTTTTTTTTAACTCTCCCCTCTTTGTTATCATATACCATTTTCTTAGTTTTTACTTATTCTTCTGTACCTGTTTGGAGGATAAGCCTCCCACGCTAATTGCTCTGTATTTTTTTCATGATCTTGCATGGTTGTTTTATGCTCCAGCTTTGCTGAGTTATAATTCGTTCTACTTATGTATTAATTGGACTATTGTATGCACATTTCTATTGAATCCTCTTTTCAATCAAATATTCGAACAAGAAAAAGAATGTACATAATTTTTTGATACATTAAATAACTGAACCCCACATTGTATCCCACATTTAGGGCAACGCCATACTGGCATATTTAATACCACACTGGAAACATTTAATGCTACTGAAAACTAATAAAATAATGTTATAGGTGTTTTTCGTGCCCTTTGTCAAAAGTTGCATTAGTATACATTTTCACTAACAGTACAACAGTTATTCCGAGATAGTAATTGTAGCATTTTCTGAAATGAAAATTCTGGATGAAGCAAACAACATGCTACCAGATCCAATGCATAGAAAGATGCTTAATGTGACATCTCTCTTACTGCTATGAAGACACATAAGAGTTGGATAAACAGTAAGAGCTGAAAAGTTCATTTAATGACTCCAGGCCAGATGGCATCACGTCTTCCCAAACCTTTCTGGAGCTATTTATAGAAAGTGATCTAATTACATGCACAATTCATAGTAATTGTAAGTAATTTAGCAGTGGATGCCACCATGGCTAGACAGCATATTAAGAGAGTAAACCTGTTTGGAAAACATTGCAGAGGGATTTAGGCTCAATAAAGTTACACTGTTTGAAACAACTAAATTTAACACTAATTTGTTACTAAATTTTGCAGCAACAGATTGTCTAATTTCTTCTAATTAGTCATCTCCCTGAAACAATGAATGGTGTGAGTTTAAAATCTTTATAGTTACCTTATAAACAACAGAGCACACATAGAACTATTGTTCATGACAGCCAATCGTGTTTCCTATTTGATTTTCTTTAAAGTTAATGCAAAAATCTGATTGGTCTGTTCAAGCAATAGTGCCACTTTTTATATGTTGTAAATCATCCACAAATGTCCAGGGTTACGGCCAAATAAAGAAGTAATAGGACATATACGTAATTCAGACCACATTTAGTCAATGGCTTTTTCGAAATGTTAAAAAGTATTTACCATAACAAAAGTTTCAAATCTTTCAAAATTTACCTTACTGGGAAAGTAATATTTACTGCTTATTATGCCTGTAAAACTTCTAATACTCATAGACATATCATAGAGATATAATTTTGCCTCTGTGCGAATCATTAGTAAAGCCTGGTTCATACCTATGCATTTTTTAGTGCATTTTCAGTTTTGCAGAAACACACTACATGCATTTAAAATGGTTTTCTACAGATGTAGTTCACATCTGTGCATTTTATAGAGAGGGCCGGGGACTTTTTTTCTGGTTTTTGGTTCCATAGACTTAAATGGAGAAAAAAATGTGTATTGAAAAACACAAAATGCACCTGGAATAGGCAAACTGCAACCTGCATAGATGTGAACCAGGCCTAAGACCTCATCTGGAATTGGTAGTTCAGTTTTGGGCACCAATTCACAAAAAGGATATCAGATAACTGGAGAAAGTGTTGAGAAAGGCAATCAAACTGATAAGTGGCATGGCGGAGTTTAACTATGAGGAAAGATTAGGGGAACTGAATTTATTCTCTCTTGAGAAGATGAGATTAAGCTGGGGATGTGATCAACATGTATAAATACATAAGTGGTTCATATAGTGAACCTATAGTATATATTGGTGTTGACTTATTCACTTTAGGGTCATTACAGAGAGGACAAGGGGGCACTCTTTACGTCTTTAATCTCCAAATACAGAAAGGTTTCTTCACAGTAAGAGCTGCGAAAATGTGGAATAGAATTCATCAAGAGCTGGTTCTGGCCAGCTCAGTAGATTGCTTTAAAAAAGGCCTGGATTCTTTCCTAAATGTACATAATAGAACTGGGTACTAACATTTATAGGTAAAGTTGATTCAGAGAACATCCAGTTGCTTCTCAGGGAATCAGGAAGGGATTTTTTTCATTTGCTGTAGCAAAATTGATTCATGCTTTGCTGTGGTTTTTTGCCTTCCTTTGGAGCACCTGTGGGTATAGGACTGTGTATATAGGATTGTATGTTTTTTTTTTTTATTCCTTTTTATTGGTTGAATTAGATGGGCTTGTGTCTTTTTTCAACCAGACTAACTATGTAACTATATGTGACTATGTAACTTATAACATGCCAGGGATTTTTTTTTTTTTAAGTAGGGACTTTACCCACATACTGTATGTGGCAAAAGCACAGGTTAACTTTAACTGGAATGAAACTGACTCTTTAGGTAACTCACACCATATCAGGATAGTCAAAATTCAGAAACATACAGTATTCCATTTTTCACAGATACAATTGTATTGTCTACTGTCCATATTTGACCTCCATATGATGTTCATCTTAAATATTTATACTATATTTATATTATTATTAGTAATTTTTATAGAAAATAGTAATATAGTTATTGTGTAAAAAAAAAAAAAAAAAAAAATAGTATATACTTTTGTGCCAAAAACAAACTTTAAAATTAATCTGGGCTCTGGACAAAAAACTGTCTGGTAGATCACTTTGGAATGTAATAGAAGGGCATTTACTGAGAAGTGTACCAAGTATTTTTATCAAATAAATTGTTTTTGACAGTCCAGGAAATACAGCATTTTTGATGATCTATACCGGGGGAGAAAGCCAAGAGAAAATGTGACTAGACTGACAAGCCTTCCCATGAAAGGTATGTGTCAAGCAGGATCAATAATGCCACTTGACGCAACTCTTAAAATGCCAAGCACACAAAAAAAAAAACTCAGCAGCACTCAACATGGATAAAAAAAAAGTAAAAGCATTAAAATTTTAAAGAATTTCTTATAAATTTTTAGGTTTCCCTGTACTCATAGGGCTTGATTTACTTCAACTGGAGAGTGCAAAATCGGGTGCACCTGTGCATGGTGGCCAATCAGCTTCTAACTTCAGCTTGTTCAAGCTTTGACAAAAATAAAACCTGGAAGTTGATTGATTTCTGTGTAGAGCTGCACCAGATTTTGCACTCTCCAGTTTAGTAAGTCAACCCCATAGAGTCCTTGGAGGACATGCAGTATTCACAAAATCATAACTATGCAATTTTTTGGCTCCACACCCAACTATTGCCTAAGCACATACACTTAACCTCCCTGGCGGTATGATTATGTCGGATTTTAGGTGCTGAAAGCGGTACAATTTTTTTGCACGGAAATTTGGCATTTTTTATTGTAGGCCTGTAATTCTTAGCAATAACTCACTTATATCTGTCCAAAGAAGAGTCTAGTAGATATCTCGGGTGTGATAAAGTTTGAAACACAAAATCATAAATTATAATATAATAAATAACTATAAATAATTATACCAAATAATAATATAATAATGATAAAACATATTCAATAATTTAATCAAATCAAAAACACTGAAATTTGCTCAGTTGCAGAATTGTCGCTGTCATTACTTTTCAGTGTTTGATGACGGATCTCCCCACAAATCACTATCGCTCAATTCTGCAAGTGATTCTAATTTATTATCGCTGTTTTCTAGCTGGTCTAAAACCACTTTTGATGTAAAGGGACAGTTTTGGTTGCTATGGACAATCTCCAGTTTCCAGGCAGAATGAGCAGTTTTTTTATAATATAAAACTGCATGCAGGGCACTGGAGAAACAACTAGGGACAAAGGGGATGTGAAATAATTACATACAGTAATATAATTTGTAAGATTACAGTGTACTGTATGTATTGTGTGTGTTTCACTTTTTAAATTTGGCGCCATTCTCCGTCCCCGTGCGTCGCTACACTCGCAGGGAACGGAGGCCGGCTCCATGATAGATCGAGCGGAGGACGAGCCGCTCACACTGCGGGGAGACATCGCAGGATCCAGAGAACAAGGTAAGTAACCTCTTGCTGGATGCTGCGATGCGATCCCGAGTCTGGCTTGGGGTTACTGCTCTTGGTACTGAAATTCCACCCCGAGCCAGACCCGGGATTACCGCCAGGGAGGTTAAAGTAGAATTATAGGCTAAACTTTTTTTTTTTTTCATTTTGAAGATGGGAGGGCTATAACTCCTGTCAGATTTTTTATTTTTCGCCATCTGTGTACCATTGCGAAGACTTCCCTTCACTTCCTGTCCCATAGCCAAACAGGAAGTGAGAGGAAATTTTTGCAAATTAAGGGAATTCCATGGGGACCCCCCCGATCAGCAGAACTAGTGTCCCCTTTGGAAGATTTACCCTGTATTATTTTTTTGGGAACAACCCAAAATTTTGGATTTTCTTTTACAGTTTCTCCTCACTTAACAACCAGGTTCCTTTCCAGCGACCAGGTCATTGAACGGATTGGTGGTTAAACAAGGAGCCACAAGTAATCAATATTTTAAGCATTCTTAACTACTGTTCTGTAGTGTATTCTGAAAAAAAGGTCTAAACATAAAACTCCAACTTAATAACATTGTTTTAATTCACATAAGTACAGAACACAGAAATATAAACCACAAACATGCTGTACTGTACTGTACTGTACAATACAATGATGTACAGTGTCCAAAAAGTAAAAGTAAGAGCTGGTCGTAAGTTTGAGTGGTCGGTAAACAGGTAAGTCGTTAAGCAAGGAGAGTCAGTACTTTTGCTTTCAATGATAATGGTAAACAGATCAAATAGAGAGGATGAATCTCCCTAACAGGGGCACAGACCGCAATAAAAACTGACAAGTGTTCTAATCGCTCTCCTATCTATCCAATACAAAAAAAAAGGTTTGCCTTGAGTTATACTTTAAGTATTGTACACACATACTGAAAATCGGCCAGTTCAGCAGGAACCAGATGACTTTAGGCATGTGTGTACTCTTCTCTGCTTACCAGAAGCCGGTCTAATGACCAGCTTCTGTTGAATGGTCATGCTGGAAAACAAGCATTCATTCAGCGCTCACAAAAAATGGTTCCTAGCGCTAATCAGCAAATTCTGATAGTGACGGTGGGTGTAGGGGTTCCTTGTCCATGGTGGGGGGGGTTCCATCGCTTGCGTTGAATCCGGATCTGTCAGGTTTTTTTGTTCAACCTGTTGGTTAAACAGCATGGGGGGGGTGTCAACAGAACCCGCTCAATCCACATGCAATAATACCCCCCCCCCCAAATCCTAGAAGGCCCTTGTACAGCTGCACAGTCTGCCAGGTCAGTCCCTGCATACTATTGCATTGCCATTATTAAAGTGTATATATACCCAAAACCTTTTATAAAGAAGGAGAAAAAAGGTTAGAACCCCTCTCAGGTTTTACTGCTATCCGGTGTTAGAGAAATTTCCCCTCTGAGGACAACATTTTATAAGACAGAAAAAGTGTGAAACTTCACAACAATGAAATCACAGTTAAGGCTGAATGAGTGCTTTCCTAAATGGCTACAAGGTGTTGTTGAACATGTATTCAGCATTCACTGTTGACTGACACTCTTGTAAGTGTTTTTGTTTTATATATATTTACACATATTTACACTTATATAATAAATGTTGACATACATTATTTTTTATGATGTGAAATGATGCCCACATATATGAGCCCTTTGAGTGTGTAAAATATCACCCCCTGAGGTAATGGCCCATTATAAGGCTTTGTCTTCTTCATGACTGGGGCTGTGTATGACATTATGAATACCTACGTGCCAAGGTTAGAAATGTTTTCATTCTGAAGAGTGCCACAAGAGACAAAATTCTCACCCTAGCTTATAGTAGGAACAGCTAAAAAGTTCTAAAGTTTGCGACACTTCATAGGCATCCAAATCTTTTCATATATGACAAACATCATCTTTGTGTACTTTTTACATTGTTGCTGTCCTCTCCCTTTTCTCTGCTCCTCCCGTGTTCTTGTCTGTTTCCATAGCCAAGTCAAATTCCTCAGCTAATACACTAACCCTTTTCTGAAAGACTGTGCTTTAGGCAGTTTACAGCACGCTCATGGCCCCCTATACCCAGCAGGACAGTGGCAAAGTGAGGAAGGAGGTAGGATTGGTATAAGAGGATTTAACACATGGATCTAACTGATTCCTCTATGCTTTTATCCCCCCCTATTGTGAAGTTACCGGTTGACATTCTGTTCCAGTAGACCAACAATAGCCTTACTCACATATTCATTTTTTTATTTTCCTTTAATTAAAGTAAAGGATTAGCCATAATATAAAACAACCACAAGAGATGGCGAACAAATATGTCTGTTTTCAAGACCCTTACACAGAAGGAAGAGCAGCTGCAAGATGGTAAAGCATGGTATGGACTGTACCAGCCTGTCTGGTACTGAGCCAGGAGTCTCAGCTGCTCCTTTGCTTTGCAAGCACATAAAGATGTTCTCCCCAAACTGGCAAATGTTCATCTACTTTTTAGACAAGCCATAAAAATCTATACGACTTAAAATGAATCTCGTTCCAATAGTTGGGGAATAGAAAAGCAGACATAGTCACATGTCAACAACAAATCAACTTTTAATCTAATTTCTAAACCTACCCCAAGAAAATGATAACTAAAATAAGTTTTATGGGCGATGTCTTCACATTCTTACTCACTAGTTATTATACATTAGACCCAAGACGTTTATACGCTGCACTTGGCTGGCTGCAAACATCCTACAATTCTTTTTTTTTGCCATGTTAATTGACAATTATAACCCAAAATACCTAAAATATTCATAAGTCACTAACAATTTTGAAGTTCATAGCTGCATCACTTATAAATGTCTACTCAATAATGCACTGAAATTAGCCAAAAGCCTCAAAGAGTAAATTAAAATTATACAATGCTCTGTGGTTGTGAAACAGAGCATACTGCATACAATATTCTTTATATGAATGCTGAAGGAAGAAGAGTAGTGATGGTGACATAAATGGAAATATTAGAAGTTTTATTCTACTTCACACCTTTTAGAACGCAATTGAAATTACACAGATATATATGCAGTCAGATAGACATTGTACTCAACAACCTGCAATTTGTCTTAACTTTCCTGTAGTTTTGCAGAGTGTATAAATATTAAGGACATTCCATTAGGCACCAACATTATATTTGCTGTACTCAATAATCAGCACTCACACAAAACTTTTTTGACAGGCCCCCTTGCTTATGCTACAATACTAATCTGTGATAAAAACAAAACAAAAGAAATACTCTATGATAAGGGGTTTGGCTGTTACTCAGCTATGCCTGCATAAAGCAGAGGACTGGTCCAGATGATGGACAGGCTGCCACTTTGGTGTTTCCACCTGCACAAGATAAACCCCCTATCTGGCAGCCCTTGCTTCCCTTTAGACTCAATTGGTCCTGTACACGATCCTACGGCCCCCATTTGGGCCCACCCAGGCCAAACCCTTTCCTGTACAGCGCAATGTCCATTTTCCTATTCCTGGTTGCATCCTTATAACAGAGATATATCCAGCTTGGTCCCTCAACACATATCCCCTGAGAAAGCTCCAACGGGCGAAACATGTAGGGCTTATAAGTGCTGAGTGTCCCCTTATTTCCTATGTTGTTATATTATGCACAGCCAGCATAATTTTTTAAACCTTGTCTATGCTCAATAAAATGTCATTAATATTTTTTATTGCTGTGATGTCTGTTTAAAATTACTTACCTGGCGCCTACAAAATCCCACCAAATTTTCTCTCTGTTTGCACACAGAGCAGAGGAGTGTGAGGCTAGGACGGAGCATTTGTAATGAAAAAAAGTGTTTCTTTTTTCAACCAGACTAAATATGTAACTATGTAAAATCTATTTCCCAGCACACTTAAAGTGTTACTAAACCCACAGCAGTAAAACCAGTCTGCAAATGCAATAAAGCATGCTTGTTATACTCACTGTAGAACCTAAAGGGTTAATCCTCTGCATTGTGTAAAAAGGCTGTTTGATCCTGTCTTCTCTGATCCTCCCCTTCTTTCACAGACCCCAATCCATCTCCTGATAGAACAGAGCCTGGGGGCACTCTGCACATGCTCAGTTTGGTGTGTACTATATTATTGGGGATTTTTTTTTTTCTTGAGAGGGTGCATGTGATCAGCACAGGGCCAATATGCACTGTCCAGACAGAGGAGCAGGGCTCCTGCAGCCTCATGGGACGGTCAGAGTAGAATGTACCCTCCACCTACAAGCTTTAACCAGACACTGATAGAAGTCACAATACTCCTCTAACTGCTGATGAGAAAAGGTATTTAGCAGTTTATATTTACTAAAATAATTTCCATGTTCTGTGTACTGTGGGTGACCAGGTATAGTGAGTGTGGGCTCCTGGATTTAGTAACAGTTTAAAGCTGATCTCCAGCTTGTTTGGACCAATGTATAGTTCATACTTCTCTTCTTCTGTGAATACAAATAGTTCATATATTGCTCTATTATTCTTCACCACAAAAATTGCCAAATAATATGCAAAATCATGATTTGTAGATGACCAGTGTTTCTCCACCTTCCAACCGAACCGCTTACCTCAAGATATTGATCTACTGCAATGTAAGGTCAATCTGCTTCTTGCCCTTTAAAAAGGGCCAATACTCAACTTCACCGCAATATTATCTCTTGTCACATGCACCATAAGCGTTCCTCCATTTACCGCTCAAGAAAATAGAAAATACCTAATTGTGCAATATATCATCTCATCATACAAATTTATTAAGCAGCGGGGTTAAAATAACACTCACAAAGAAAGTGGACTTCACACAGTGGACATAAGCACACAAGCACACAAGCGTTTCCCCCTTAATGTATGAACTATTGATATGTACAGAAGAAGAGGAGCATTAACTATACATTGTGCACTTTATTATATATTGTTTATGGTGGAGGACAGCACAGCAATATACGAATTATCGATATTTACAGAAGAAAAGTTTGAACTGAACACTGGAATTATTGGGTCAATTCACTAAGAGTTAAATAAGGACAAAAAAAATGCGGTCACAAATCAGTTGTGAACGTTCAATTCACTAAGAATTTAGCGTTAAATAACAAATACAGTATTTTT
The DNA here is from genome assembly GCA_037952835.1 of Lithobates septentrionalis. Classification (NCBI taxonomy): domain Eukaryota; kingdom Metazoa; phylum Chordata; class Amphibia; order Anura; family Ranidae; genus Lithobates; species Lithobates septentrionalis. The sequence continues at coordinate 862,432 of JBBDGP010000346.1, read as the reverse complement.
CAGATTACTCGGTAATTGGCGCATTTTCTCATGCGGTAATTTATCACATGTGTCGGTGGTTAAAGTGGTTGTAAACGCTTGTGTGTGACATCCACCCTAGAATAAGGCTTACCTATAGGTAGTGGAAATATCTCCTAAACGTGCGCTGTTTAGGAGATATTTCACTAGTAGTGCATCGATGTTGTCATCGGCACATGCGCTGTGAAGAAGCGGACCTCTGCGCCATTTCTTCCCCAGCGTGTGCCATGACTGACGGCTCCCGCGCGCATGCGTGGGAGTAATGTAACGCGGCTCTGGCCAGTCACAGAGCCAGAGTCTGTGGCTCCGGAAAAGGGGAAAAAGGACGGGCGAAGATGGACGTGGCCTACACAGGGGACAGCGCAGGCTTCATTTGCAGGTAAGTGTCACATAATGGGCTAGTATGCAATGTAATGGAGAAATAATAAGTGCCAATTTGTGTGGGTGTCCTTAGTAGGAAGATGTGCCCATTTGTGTGGGTGTGTGGGGGGTTTGATGTGGGGGTGTTATAATGCCCAATTGTATGGGCTTCCCGGGGAAGAATACTGCCCATTTTTTTGGGGTAAAAGAGTGCCCCTTTTTGAACGTGTTATATGTAAATTGTTCATTTCAAGGATCATACACATAACTGCTATGTAAAGACCACTGTGTCCATTTTTGTTTTGTATATTTCTTACATGTCATACTGTTGTAATTGTTAAAATTGCTGAAAACTAATAAAAAAGAAAAAAAATTGACCTTTTTATTGTCTTTGATTCATTTTTAATCAAGTGTTCTTTGCTATTTGTTTAAATGTGTTGTTTTTTACCACTTACCGACCGCTGCACGCCGATATACGTCGGCACAATGGCAGCGGTGGGCAAACCTACACGTACCCTTTAAGAGGCGGGGATAGCAGGTGCGCGTGCGCCGCCACGTACAGCGTGACCATGCCTGTGGGACCGGCGGACTCGATGTCCGCCGGTCTCCCTGCGATCGTGTCACGGAGCTGCAGAACGGGGAAGTGCCAATGTAAACAAAGGCATTTCCCCGTTCTGCCTAGTGTCATGACAGAGATCACTGCTCTCTGTCATCGGGAGCAGTGATCGCTGTCATGTAAGTTGAGTCCCATCCCCCCACAGTTAGAATCACTCCCTAGGACACACTTAACCCCTTCATCGCCCCCTAGTGGTTAACCCCTTCCCTGCCAGTGTGATTAACACAGTAATCAGTGCATTTTTATAGCACCGATCGCTGTATAAATGACAATGGTCCCAAAATAGTGTCAAAAGTGTCCGATGGGTCTCCTTCTCCTCCTCTGGTGCCTTCTGAGCAAGTTAAATTGCAAAAGATTGGATTCAAAAAGCTCCATAGCTGTTATGCTGCTAAGCACTCTTTCTCAACTCTAAATCACTCCAACAGGAAATACCGCCACCAAAAGGGTGGTGTTAAATATATGATGTTTACCGACAATTTATTTTAATTTGTTTCATTATTTACCGCAAAACCGTTATATATTTTTTGAATTGAACTTTATTTACCGCATGCAATAATTTATGCAAATGAGTAACATGATACCCTTATCGCATGAGGTATTGTTTAGTGCATTGACCCCAATATATGTTATATACAGTATATTTCACATATGATTTACATATGCCTTTTAAGTATATATATAAGTACTTGCTTTTAATTTGATGTACTTTATGCACATTTGAGTTTTATGAGAATGGTTGCGCAGTATTTATTATTTATTGATTTTATCTGGTGTGGGAACGCACGACAACAGCTGCTGAAACCATAGTGGAGATTATATATTTATTGCACAGATAATCAGTCCAATCACGGCTGATCACGATGTCAATAGGAAGAGCCGTTGATTGGCTTTTCCTCACTCGCGTCTGACAGAGGCGAGTAGAGGAGAGCCGATCGGCGGTTCTCCTGACGGGGGGGTCTGGGCTGATTGTTTATCAGCGCAGCCCCCCCCCACAGATGACCACACTGGACCACCATGGATCGCCACTAGGACCACCAGGAAAGGGGGCAACATGTGGATGGCCAGGTATGTACCCCATGGCTATCCACATGTACCCAGTCAGTGCCCAATCTGTGCCAATCAGTGCCCACAAATGGGCACTGATTGGCACCATTATATTGCAGTGATGCCCAGCAATGCCACCCTTAGGGGCATCAGTGCCACCAATAAGTGTCATCAGTGCCACTCATCAGTGTCCATCGGTGCCACCTGTCAGTGCCAATCCGTGCCCATCCGTGCCCATCAGTGCCCACCTATCAGTGCCCATCCATGCCACCTATCAGTGCCACCCATAAGTTCCCATCAATGCCACCCACGAGTGTCCATCAGTGCCGCCTATGAGTGCACATCAGTGCCACTTTATCGGTGCCCATCAGTGCCGCCATATCAGTGCCCGTCAGTGCAGCCACATCAGTGCCCGTCATTGAAGAAGCAAAAATTTTTAACAGAAACAAAGAAAAACTTGTTTTTTTTCAGAATTTTCGGTCTTTTTTTATTTGTTGCGCAAAAAATAAAAACCGCAGAGGTGATCAAATACCACCAAAAGAAAGCTCTATTTGTGGGAACAAAATGATAAAAAAAATTGTTTGAGTACAGTGTTGTATGACCGCGCAATTGTCATTCAAATTGCGACAACGCTGAAAGCTGAAAATTGACCTGGGCGGGAAGGTGTCTAAGTGCCTGGTATTGAAGTGGTTAAGTAATGCACAATTTTGAAAATGGTGGCTCAATGTAGTGCAAGGGCCTGCCTGACTGCATACAAACTGAAACCCTTATGCCCTGTACACACGATCAGACTTTCCGACGGAATATGTGCGATCGGAGCTTGTTGTCGGAAATTCCGACCATGTGTGGGCTCCATCTGACTTTTTCCATCAGAATTTCCGACACACAAAGTTTGAGAGCAGGATAGAAAATTTTCCAACAACAAAATCCAATCATTTAAATTCCGATTGCGTGTACACAAATCCGATGCACAAAGTGCCACGCATGCTCAGAATAAATTAAGAGATGAAAGCTATTGGCTACTGCCCCGTTTATAGTCCCGATGTACGTGTTTTACGTCACCGCATTCAGAACGATCGGATTTTCCGACAACTTTGTGCGGCCGTGTGTATGCGAGACAAGTATGAGCCAACATCCGTCTGAAAAAATCAGATGGATTTTGTTGTCGGAATGTCCGATCAATGTCCGATCGTGTGTACAGGGCAATAAGGTTTGACCTCATAATATATGGTTTGGGTAAATCTGAAGACAAAAATCTGCAGAAAATCTAATAGTGTGTATGGGGTCTTAGGCTGACCATACATGGTCGAATTTCGAAAGAATGTTCTTATGAAAATCATAAATTTTGTGCGTTTTGTGATCCGATGACGCCACTATTGATTTAAAAATTCGACCAGCCAAGCCTTTAATTTCACCTCCTGTTGCTACAGAAAAGAATTTCCGTGGCTGGGAATCTTCTTTTCTTTCCGGGAATTTTCTTTTCTTTCGCATGCGCATTTCTTTTTTGATTACATTTCTCACATGATTCTCCTATCATTGATTAAAAAATCGTATGTTTTTCAAAAAATTTTCGACATTCCTGATTACTCAAATTCAGTGGCCACACAAAAATCGGCTGTTGCTGCAGCTCACTGGTGCGAAATTCGAATGAAAATTCTGAGATAAGATTTCTTTTTAAAATTCGACCCATGTATGGCCTTCCTAAATCTTGATATTAATGTTGTTACACAATAACATATCCTGCTTTTATATCAATGTCCCTCAAAAGTCCATGGTTACCATCAGTTCTTTATGTGTATACTACAGCGGTGGCTGCTCCATACAGGGCACAGGGGTTTCACCCCCCCCATCCATGCGTCCGGCCTCCTAATCTACATGCGGGGTGCCGGATGCATGGATTTCAATGGGGTTTTTGTTTTGAAGCACATGATTAGAGCCTGAGGCTCTAATTGGCTTAAAAAAAGGGTGGCCTTGGGGCTTAGAGCACTGCGCCCAAGTCCACCCACTTGTGTGACAATAGCAAATTAATGTTCGCTGTTATCTTCCTGCTTCTCCTCCCAGCCAATCAGGAAGTGGGAGGAGCACGATTGGCCGAGAGGAGAAGTGATTGTATTGGCCGGTATCGGGGGTGGGGAGGATGTATGGAGACCAGGAAGATGGCCACCGTCTTTGGCTCTGCATCTGTCATCTCCGCATTGTCGGCAAGAGTCCGCGTGAGTACCGCCCACCTGGGGGGTCATGTGGTCTGTTTGCCGCCCCCGGGTGGGGGTAGGGTGGTTTGTTTGCTGCCCCCCTGGGTGAAGCACCAGCCACCACTGGTATACTGCCTTATAAGGATGAGGGCATATAGCACACAGGAGTAGATTTACTAAAACTGGAGCACTCTGAAGCTGGTGCATCTGTGCATGGTAGCCAATCAGCTTCTAACATAAACTTGCTCAATTAAGCTTTGGCAATACAACCTGGAAGCTGAATGGTTTCTATTCAGAGTTGCACGCTCCAGCTTTAGTAATTAACCCCTTCAGTGTCTTATGCATTCTGTGTATTTAGCCGCTCAGATCACTTTTACCAGATAGGGAATCGCCTGCTGAAAAGAATGAATATAGCTGCAACCACGATCCTGGTGTAACCACCTATAAAAAGCAGTATATATACTTCCGGCAGTATTGAGGTGGTTAAGCTCCCCATACACTGTTATGCCCTGTACACAAAATAGGATTTTCCGACAACAAAATCCATGTTTTTTTTTCGACGGATGTTGGCTCAAACTTGTCTTGCACACACACAGTCACACAGATCTTGTCGGAAATTCCGAACGTCAAGAACGCGGTGATGTACAACACGTACGGCAATCCGAGAAAAATGAAGGTCAATAGCCAGTGCGGCTCTTCTGCTTGATTCCGAGCATGCGTGGAACATTGTGCGTCGGAATTGTGTAAACACGATCGTAATTTCCGACAACGGATTTTGTTGTTGGAAAATTTGAGATCCAGATCTCAAATTTTATGTGTCGGAAATTCCGATGGAAAATGTCCGATGGAGCCTACACACGGTCGGAATTTCCGACAACAAGCTCCGATCGAACATTTTCCATCGGAAAATCCTATCATGTGTATGGGGCATTCGTTTTTTTTGTTTTTTTTCAGCCAGCAGGGTCGATAAAAAAATAAAAAGAAACATATTTTTCCATCCACACAAACAAAGTGGGAAGAGGAATCCCCCCATTATGGTATTTTAATTTCCTGGTTGGACTTTCCGACAACAAGCTCCCATCGAACATTTTCCATCGAAAATCCTATCATGTGTATGGGGCATTCGTTTTTTTTTTGTTTTTTTTCAGCCAGCAGGGTGGATAAAAAAAATAAAAAGAAACATATTTTTCCATCCACACAAACAAGGTGGGAAGAGGATTCCCCCCCATTATGATATTTTAATTTCCTGGTTGCACTCACTGCTGCACTCAGTTGTGCATACCCACACACAAATCATCAGCTGTAGCATCTGGTCCTAGCTGAAATGGCCGAATTCCAATCAGTGCATGGCCAGCTTTAGAAGTTAGCTGGCGAGAACAAATAAAGCAACAAAAAAAACAAATGCACTGCCTTAAAAAATTACAATGAGGGTATAACTGTCAATATAAGTGTGTCTCATGCTCTTCAAGAAATAATTTCACATGCATGTTTTCTAATATCCTATGCTAAAATATTCTAGGTAACTTTCATTATCATTTAAGACTTCAAAAGTTCGACAGTGCTTAAAAGAAGAGGAAATAATGAAATATATTTCATATAGCAAGCCTGCTTTGATATATTCCTAGTGAAGAAAAAGGGAACTGTTGAAACTTTACACATACCCCCTGGGGCACACTACTGTATGGGTCCCTACCCTGGCCAAAGAGCTGTCTCCATAGCTAAAAGCTGCTTCACGTGACTGTTTGGCCTGCAGTTTGTTTTTCACCTTAGTAGTTAACATGACCCTTTATTCTCTCTCCCTGACCCTCTCCTCCTGTGACAGACAAGTTTTCGTTTAATACCTGGCAACCAAGGGAGAGTTAAGCTTCCTCAAATATGAGTGTTTTTTTGGCTGGAATGGCACAGGGCCGCAGCCCAGCCGAGAGAGAAAAATTAAACACCACAGGCCGTGGCTCCAGTGAAGAGGAGATAAAGTGTTCCCATGGAGTAGGCCGGGCACAGCTTTTCTCTAGTTAATACTTAACAAGGCCCCTCAACAAAGACAGCCAATGTAACTTGCGCTCGGCAAGCTGATTCCCAGCATTTTGCTGTGTAATGGAGAATTCCTTCCCCAGTAACTCCTTCACTCCCACAAATCTGTCAAGTCTCACTTCACTTAACAGTTAATCAACTGACCCAAGTCTTGCCCAGCCTTCGGTTTCATACTGTGAGCTGTCAAAGGCAGTATAAGTGATATTTTTCTTTATTTAATGGAGAGTGCTGTTGTTATTAATTAAATTCCATTAATGCCTCTACATGACAAAATATCTCTACCTCTGGCCTTAAGCCTGAGATGACCTGATGTACCAATGAATAAAGACATTCGGATTCTGGACAATCCTGGTGGTAAATCAGCCTTTGTTGTCAGACAGGTCTTTGTACAACATTCTAAACAAGCCAGCATATCAATGAATAAGACCTCTGAGATTTGTCACTAAAGACCCTCCTGAAATGAACACCCGTTATATTGTAACAAGCTGCCTGCAGAAACTAAAAGAATAAGAGCATCCAAACACTGAATTTGTGTGTATGTGTCAGATGATCCATGCCAACAAAGTCTGCTGCTTGGAATACATATAATTGATGACATTTTACCAGGCTGGGTGGCATATGTTTGTGTAGAGTAGCAGCTGTAGGGTGAATTTTATAGACGTCTTCTGTCTTTATTTCCTCTTTTTTTTTGTTGTCGTCAACCTGTTTGTACAAATTACTGCCTACGTGGCTCACAGATATGTGAGTGATAGACACATTGCATTTCCCATAGTAGATTTAACATACATTGCAAAACAAGCCTAAAGGCATTCTTTATTGTAGACGTATGATACACGGGGGGGGATATTTATTATTAGCAGGTGAATTTAGGCAAATTTGTAAGGTCTATTTTGATCAGTGAACACTAGCCAATTGTCCCACACATTTAGGGAAATTATATACCGGTACATTGGGAACAGGTGGGAATGACCATGAATGTAATTGAGGAATTCAAAAAGAAAATCCTCACTTGCAGGACAGCATGTCTCTGTGAAGTTACAGTATGTGACCATTGAGTGAGCATGAGCAAGCAGGCAGATCCTCTGTAGGGATCAAAGCTCAAACCACCATAAATCTGTGACTCCATTTCCTTGTGATTTAATAACAAATATAATGTATTCTAATAAATATTATAACATTCTTTTAATTTTACTGTTGTGTTTAAGTCTTAAACATTTAAAGTAGATACAAAACCTAAATGAATAATATTTAGTTTGCTAAAGCACTGTGCAACATAAACAAATTACCTTTTTATCAAATTTTTTACTGTTTTTGCTTTTTATTCATCCTTTTTTTTTTTTTTTTTTTGCACTGTAGTACTGCTGATCTCCTCTAGTGCCTTTAACCACTTCGTGCCCAGGCTAATTCTGACATTTCTTTCCTACATGTAAAATTCATAATTTTTTTGCTAGAAAATTACATAGAACCCCCAAACATTATATATATTTTTTTAGCAAAGACCCTAGGGAATACAATGGCGGTCATTGCAACTTTTTATCTCGCGCAGTATTTGCGCAGCAATTTTTCAAACGCGTTTTTTTTGGAAAAAAAAACAGTTTCATGCTTAAAAAAAAAAAACAAAACATTAAAGTTAGCCCAATTTTTTTGCATATTGTGAAAGATGAAGTTATACCGAGTAAATAGATACCTAACATGTCACACTGCAAAATTGCACACACTCGTGGAATGGCGCCAAACTTTGGTACTTGAAAATCCCCATAGGCGACGCTTTAAAATTTTTTACTGGTTACATGTTTCGAGTTACAGAGGAGGTCTAGGGCTAGAATTATTTCTCTCGCTCTAACGTTTGCGGCGATACCTCACATGTGTGGTTTGAACAACGGTTTCATATGTGGGCGGGACTTACGTATGCGTTCGCTTCTGCGTGCTAACACACGGGGGCAGGGACACTTTAATTTTTTATTTTTTTTATTGTTAATTTGACTTTTATTTTTTTAGTTTGACATTTAAAAAAAAAAAAATAATTTTGATTACTTTTATTCCTATTACAAGGAATGTAAACATCCCTTGTAATAGGAATATGGCACGATCGGTCCTTTTTACAGTGAGATATTGGGTCAATAAGACCCCACATCTCGCCTCTAGGCTGGGAAGCCTAAAATAAAAAAAATTAAAAAAAACGATCACCGCTTCCCAGCCGAAGCGGCGCCTTTTTTTTTAATGCAGAGGCCGGGCGTGACGTCATAACATCGATCCCGGCCTCCGAACAATCATAGAGACTCCGGCGGACCAGATGGTCTATGATCACCATCCGGGGCTGGCGGATCCTGTGTCCGACTCACCGATGGAAGCGGTCAGTCGGTACAAGCACCGGAGGGCGGCGGGAGGGGGGGCGGAACAGCCGCTATGATCGTTCTTATGGTGTAGGGAATCGCTGGCGGAAAAAGTCGATATCTGAATGATGTCTGTAGCAACAGGCATCATTTAGATATAGCCCCAAAAAGTCGAGGACGTCCCAGGACGCCCTATGGGCGCGAAGTGGTTAAATCCACTTACTGTCTACAATCAGGGGTCTCAAACTGGTGGCCCTCCAGCTGTTGCGAGACTACAAGTCCCATCATGCCTCTGCCTGTGGGTGTCATGCTTGTAACTGTCAGCCTTGCAATGCCTAATGGGACTTGTAGTTTCACAACAGCTGGAGGGCCACCAGTTGGAGACCCCTAGTTTACATGCACTAGCTACATCAGCCCCTACATGTCACTGTTCATTGTGTTCTTTCTAAATGCGACAATGTCAGGACTTGTCTGCAGAATTTGTGTTAGTGCGGGTGCTTTTAGTCTTCTCCAGGGGTACATGTGATAGGATGACAATGCACAAGAGCAATTGAGAGACAGAAACAGAGAGTAGTCACCCTACAACAGGATTTGGCTGTACAAGGATCATCTGAAGGTCAGCCATACATGGTGTGAATTTCTTTCCTTTGACCACGGGTTGCAGGAAAGAAATGTGCATAATTCCTCCATCAACACAGACAGTGCTGACAGGGGAATCAGCAATTGTCTTCTCCTGGTGAGGGGCAAGGGTGGGGGGGGGGGGGGCAGGGGCAAGGGTGGGGGAAGCCCTCTCCATCGGGAGAAGACAGTGATTATCGCTAGTGGCAGCTATAGCCGCTAGCGATAATCACTGTCTTCTCCAGGCGAGGAATCTGGCAGGAGAATCCGCCAGGCTAGTTGCACCGGTCGATCAACTTGGCACATTCAGCCTGCCCATTAACGGTTCGAATCTCGGCCGGTTCCTGCTGAACCAGCCGAGATTCAAACCATGAATGGCCAGCCTAAGAGAATTTCCAGATATTATTGTAATAAAAGTTTTAGATTTAAAAAAATGGGATTTGGGTTTACATTACATTATCGGTAGAGGCAGAAAACCATCAGCAACACACTACGCCATCATGGATTAAAATCCTGCAGCGCACGCAAGGTCCCCCTACTCAAGCCAGCGCATGTCCAGGCCCGTCTGAAGTTTGCCAATGACCATCTGGATGATCCAGAGGAAGAAAGGGAGAAGGTCATGTGGTCTGATGAGACAAAAATAGAGCTTTTTGGTCTAAACTCCACTCACCGTGTTTGGAGGAAGAAGAAGGATGAGTACAACCCTAAGAACACCATCCCAACCGTGAAGCATGGAGGTGGAAACATCATTCTTTGGAGCTGCTTTTCTGCAAAGGGGACAGGACGACTGCACCGTATTGAGGGGAGGATGGATGGGACCATGTATTGTAAGATCTTGGCCAACAACCTTCTTCCCTCAGTAAGAGCATTGAAGATGGGTCGTGACTGGATCTTCCAGCATGACAAACACCCGAAACACACAGCCAGGGCAACTAAGGAGTGCCCCCGTAAGAAGCATCTCAAGGTCCTGGAGTGGCCTAGCTAGTCTCCAGACCTGAACCAAATAGAAAATCTTTGGAGAGAGCTGAAAGTCCGTATTGCCCAGCGATAGCCCCGAAACCTGAAGGATCTGGAGAAAGCCTGTATGGAGGAGTGGACCAAAATCCCCGCTGCAGTGTGTGCAAACCTGGTCAAGAACTACAGGAAACGTATGATCTCTGTAATTGCAAACAAAAGTTTCTGTACCAAATATTAAGTTTTGCTTTTCTGATGGATCAAATACTTATGTCATTCAATAAAATGCAAATGAATTACTTAAAAATCATACAATGTGATTTTCTGGATTTTGTCTCTCACAGTTGAAGAGTACCTATGATAAAAATTACAGACCTCTACATGCTTTGTAAGTAGGAAAACCTGCAAAATCGGCAGTATATCAAATACTTGTTCTCCTCACTGTGTGTGCGTGTATAGATGTGCTGAGAGAACGCAGCGAGGGGCTGCATATGTGCCTGAATTTATGTGCCGAGAGCACAAGCCCTTGTGGCTGCTTGCGATCGGGAGCTTTCCAGTCATGTGACCACCACGCCATAATTAGCTGTGATCACATGATCATAAACCCCGCCGCGTCTCTCTGTATCCTTAACCACTTCATGCAAATTGCCGTACCGGTACATCAGCTTGAGGAAGTGAACGCAGCTGCAGGCTATACCCTGGTACCGTTTTTCAGAGCTGGCGATCGGCTATCTGGTGATTACGGATGATCGGCTCGGCAGCCGCTCGGCCGTTATCCCCCCACCCGCCGTCATCCGCCATTTTTCCTGGGCCTCCCATCCCACTGGGAGACCCGCTCCACGATCTGGTGCGTCCGCCAACTAGGCTGTCACCAGTACTAAGCCGGATTCGGTTTCAATCGGGTCTCCGCAGTAAAGTTCCATCACAATGCGCCGTCAACAATGGTGCCGATTTTAAAAAAAGACAGTGCTCAGAATCGTCGATTTTGGCCATCTGAATACTTTGAAGTGCAAAGGAGGAATTTGGGGGCCCCCGATCCCTCCATAAAGAGTACCTGTCACCACCTATTACTGTCACAAGGGATGTTTACATCCCTTGTGACAGCAATAAAAGTGATCAGATTTTTTTTTTTAAAGTGTTAAAATAAATAAATAAATAAATAAATTGCGCAGCAAAGAAAATGCATATGTATGTCGTGTCTGCAAAAGTAAACGGTTTTCAAATCACACAAGTGAGGTATTGCCGCAATCGTCAGAGTGTGAGCAATAATTCTTGTACAAGACCTCCTCTGTAACTCTAACCTTGTAACTGTTAAAAAAATGTAAGTACCGTTGGTTGTCGCCATTCCAAGAGTGTGCGCAATTTTCAACCGTGACATGTTTGGTATCTATTAAGTCGGCGTAAAATCCTCTTTCACAATATACAAAAAAATTATATATATATATATATATATATATATATATATATATATATATATATATATATATATATATATATAATGTTTTGGGGGTTCTAAGTAATTTTCTAGCAAAAACTACTGATTTTAACTTGTAAACAACAAGTGTCAAAAATGAGCTTGGTGGTTAAAGGGCTTAAAGTGGGCATATAGATTGTGCACTGAATGGATCCAGTGGTAACAAGCCTGAATGTTTGAGAAAACAAGGAAGATTTAATTTGAATGGGATGGACTTATTATAACACATTTTGGACTTTGATTGTGGTTGTTTAACGGACAATTTGCACTGCACATTTTGTTCAAGAATATTATTATAATGTGTCAGAACAGGAGATCCTCTTGGTTTTCACCAATAAAAACATATAAAAGGCAAATCTAGCACCCAGACTTGAAAGCAGCAACAATTTTCGATACAAATATTCTGCAATACCATTTTACCTATGGTATGTCACATCATTCTGTTATGTGACTGGCAATAAATAATGCAGACATAGGTGTGTGCACAGGGTGTGCCAGGGCACACCCTTATCACCCTTTGTGGCGCAGATTCGCCTGTTTAGACATATGATATTTCCCTGAAGCCATAGCTCCCAACTCTCCCTGATTTTGAGGGACTGTCCCTGATCTGCATCCCTCTGTCCCTCATTCCTCCTCATTTGTGCCTCATTTTGATCTGATCTATATAGCTGTATATAAAATGCACTTTTTATCTATCAAAAAGTGTTTTCCAGCGCTAAACCTTTCATCTGATTTCTAAATTGCTGCATTTGTAAATTCCAAAAGCCAATATAAAGGAATAGTAGTGGTAAAAAGGCACTTGTGGGTTTAACCAATCTGTTTTTTTTTCTGTACAATCCTCCTTTAAGGGGGCGTGGCAAGGGGTTTGTCCTATGCCTGGATGCTGATAGGTGTGCCTCATTCCCATCTCAAACGGTTGGGAGGAATGTCGAAGCCCCCTAACAGGGCTCCTAAAAAAAACTAAAAAAAAAAAAATTAACAAAATGAAATAATAAAAGTAAAAACTACTGACACCATCCACTGCCCTACTGACATCAATCTCTGCCCTAATGACACTATCCACTGCTCTACTGACACCATCAGTAAATATACACATGCACACACACATATTGTATGTGTTTGAACTTTGGGTGCACACCCTAATGCAATAGGCTTTGCACATCTATGAATGCAGACATACAGTGGGGACGGAAAGTATTCAGACCCCCTTAAACTTTTCGCTCTTTGTTATATTGCAGCCATTTGCTAAAATCATTTAAGTTCATTAATGTACACACAGCACCCCATATTGACAGAAAAACACAGAATTGTTGACATTTTTGCAGATTTATTAAAAAAGAAAAACTGAAATATCACATGGTCCTAAGTATTCAGACCCTTTGCTCAGTATTTAGTAGAAGTACCCTTTTGATCTAATACAGCCATGAGCATAGGTGTGCGCAGATTATTGCATTAGGGTGTGCACCCCAAAGCTGCATGTGTGTGCTTGTGTGTGATATATATATATATATATATATATACAGACATGGACGGTGTCAGTAGAGTAGAGGTTGGTGTCACCAAGACAGTGGATGAGGTCAGTCCATACCTCCCAACATTTTGAGATGGGAATGAGGGACACCTACTTGCAAACGTATGTAGGCATAGGACACGCCCCCCCTGACACACACCCTTAAAGGATAATTAACTAAAAAAAGGTTAATTAAATCCACAAGGACTTTTTTTACCACTCCTATTCCTTTTATATTGGCTTTTAAAATTTACAAATGCCGCAATTTAGAAAGTGGACGAAAGGTTTAGCATTGGGAAACACTTTTTGAAAGATAAAAAGTGCATTTTGTATACAACTACCGTATATACTCGAGTATAAGTCGAATTTTTCAGCACATTTTTTTGTGCTGAAAGTGCCCCCCTCGACTTATACTCGAGTCAAGCACTTTCCTGCAGCAAAAAATTTCATTTTCCGAACCGACTTTGGGGCCCACTTAGTGCTAAGAACCCCAAATTTGGTGTGCAAACCCAGTGGAACTAGCACCATAATATTTCCAAAGCTGGGGTTTCTAGCACAAAGTGGCCCTGAGATACGGGGCCCCAAATTCGGTTCAGAAAATGTCATTCTCTGCTGCAGAAAATTGCTTGACATTTTCTGAACTGATTTTTGGGGCCCTGTATCTCGGGGCCACTTGGTGCTAGAAACCCCAGCTTTGGAAATGTTATGGTGCTAGTTCCACTGGGTTTGCACACCAAATTTGGGGTTCTTAGCACTAAGTGGGCCCGAGATATGGGGCCCCAAATTCGGTCAACTGTGTCCATCTGCAGCAATGCCATTTCGGGACCCTTTGGGTTCAGAGACCCCAAATTTTGGCTGCAGCTAGGGGGCATCTAGGAACCCTTTACTACCGAGTTTGAAGTTCAGAGGATCTATGGCTGCAAATGGGCACAGTGATGCTGCAAATGGGCACAGTGATGCTGCAAATGGGCATTGTTGACCCTCTTTTCCACTTACAGTAGCTGTGCATTTCTCACCCTCGTCTTATACTCGGGTCAATAAGTTTTTCCCAATTTTTTGTGGTAAATTAGGGCCTCGACTTATACTCGGAACGACTTATACTCGAGTATATACGGTATATAGATTAGACCAAAATGAGGGAACAATGAGGAGGAAAGAGGGACAGAGGGACATTGCTCCAAATCAGGGACAATTGGGAGGTAGGTCAGTCAGAAGGGCACAGATTGGTCTCAGTAGGGCAGTGGACAGTGTCAGTAGTTATTTATTTTAATGATTTTATTTTTTAATTATTTTTTACAATATTATTCTTTATTTTTTTACAATTTTTTGGGAGCTTCGTTGGGGGGGCTTTATAGTGAAATATTAGCACCAGACAGTAGGGGGAATCTGCCTTACACAGGGTGATTAGGGTGTGCCCAGGCACACCCGGCACACCCCCTACGTACGCCTATGGCCATGAGTCTTTTTGGGAAAGATGCAACAAGTTTTTCACAACTGGATTTGGGGATCCTCTGCCATTCCCCCTCGCAGAGCCTCTCCAGTTCTGTCAGGTTGGATGTAAACGGTGATGGACAGCCATTTTTAGGTCTCTCCAGAGATGCTTAATTGGGTTTAAGTCAGGGCTCTGGCTGGGTCATTCAAGAACAGTCATGGAGTTGTTGTGAAGCCACTCACAATATATCCCTGTACTTGGCCGCATTCATCTTTCCCTCGATTACAACCAGTCGTCCTGTCCCTGCAGCTGAAAAACACCCCCACAGCATGATGCTGCCACCACCATGTTTCACTGTTGGGACTGTATTGGACAGGTGATGAGCAGTGCCTGCTTTTCTCCACACATACCGCTTAGAATTAAGGCCAAAAAGTTCTATATTGGTCTCATCAGACCAAAGAATCTTATTTCTCACCATCTCGGAGTCCTTCGGGTGTTTTTTAGCAAACTCCATGCGGGCTTTCATGTGTCTTGCACTGAGAAGAGGCTTCCGTCAGGCCACTCTGCCATAAATCCCCGACTGGTGGAGGGCTGCAGTGATGGTTGAATTTCTACAACTTTCTCCCATCTAACGACTGCATCTCTGGAGCTCAGCCACAGTGATCTTGGGGTTCTTCTTTACCTCTCTCACCAAGGCTCTTCTCCCCCGATAGCTCAGTTTGGCAGGACGGCCAGCTCTAGGAAGGGTTCTGGTCGTCCCAAACGTCTTCCATTTAAGGATTATGGAGGCCACTGTGCTCTTAGGAACCTTAAGTGCAGCAGAATTTTTTTGTTACATTGGCCAGATTTGTGCCTTGCCACCATTCTGTCTCTGAGCTCTTCAGGCAGTTCCTTTGACCTCTTGATTCTCATTTGCTCTGACATGCACTGTGAGCTGTAAGGTCTTATATAGACAGGTGTGTGGCTTTCCTAATCAAGTCCAATCAGTATAATCAAACACAGCTGGACTCAAATGAAGGTGTAGAACCATCTCAAGGATGAGTAGAAGAAATGGACAGCACCTGAGTTAAATATATGAGTGTCACAGCAAAGGGTCTGAATACTTAGGACCATGTGATATTTCAGTTTTTCTTTTTTAATAAATCTGCAAAAATGTCAACAATTCTGTGTTTTTCTGTCAATATGGGGTGCTGTGCGTACATTAATGAGGAAAAAAAATTAACTTAACCACTTCCCGCCCGCCCTATAGCGGATTGACGTCCGGGAAGTGGTTCTGTTATCCTGACTGGGCGTCATATGACGTCCTTCAGGATAACATGCCGCAGCGCGCCCCCGGGTGCGCGCATCGCGGCGATCGGTGGAGCGGTGTGTCAGTCTGACACACTGCTACACTGATCTTGGTAAAAAGCCTCCGGCGGAGGCTCTTTACCACGTGATCAGCCGTGTCCAATCACGGCTGATCACGCTGTCAATAGGAAGAGCCGTTGATCGGCTCTTCCTCACTCGCGTCTGACAGACGCAAGCAGAGGAGAGCCGATCGGCGGCTCTCCTGGCAGGGGGGGTCTGCGTTGATTGTTTATCAGCGCAGCCCCCCCGCAGATCACCCCACTGGACTACCAGGGATGCCACTAGGACCACCAGGGAAGGGGCAACGTGGATGGCCAGGTATGTACCCCATGGCCATCCACATGTGCCCAATCTGTGCCAATCAGTGCCCACAAATGGGCACTGATTGGCACTATTATGCCAATGATATGCCCAGCAATGCCCAGCAATGCTATATCAGTGCCACCTGTCATTGCCCATCTGTGCCACCTGTCACTGCCCATCGGTGCCACCTGTCAGTGCCCATCTGTGCCCATCTGTGCCCATCAGTGCCCACCTATCAGTGCCCATCAGTGCCACACATCAGTGCCACACATAAGTACCCATCAGTGCCACCCATATATACCAATCAATGCCACCTACGAGTGCCCATCAGTGCCGCCTATGTGTGCCCATCGGTGCCACCTACGAGTGCCCATCAGTGCCGCATACCAGTGCCACCTATCAGTGCCCATCAGTGCCGCCTATCAGTGCCCATCATCAGTGCCCGTTAGTGCCACCTCATCAGTGCCACCTCATCGGTGCACATCAGTGCCGCCGTATCAGTGCCCATCAGTGCAGCTATTTTAATGCCCATTATTGAAGGAGAAAGCGTACTTATTTACAAAAAAATTTAACAGAAATAAAGAAAAACTTGTTTTTTTTCGAAATTTTCGATCTTTTTTTATTTGTTGCGCAAAAAATAAAAACCGCAGAGGTGATCAAATACCACCAAAAGAAAGCTCTATTTGTGGGAAGAAAATGATAAAAAAATTGTTTGGGTACAGTGTAGCATGACCGCGCAATTGTCATTCACATTGCAACAGCGCTGAAAGGTGAAAATTGGGCTGGGCGGGAAGGTGTCTAAGTGCCTGCTATTGAAGTGGTTAAATGATTTCGGCAAATGGCTGCAATATAACAAAGAGTGAATAATTTAAGGGGGTCTGAATACTTTTCGTTCCCACTGTACATATACAAGGACATTTACCAATGAGGTCAAAAGACCACATTTATATCTAGACCA
Organism: Lithobates septentrionalis; assembly: GCA_037952835.1. NCBI lineage: Eukaryota > Metazoa > Chordata > Amphibia > Anura > Ranidae > Lithobates > Lithobates septentrionalis. The sequence goes on along the minus strand of JBBDGP010000346.1, from coordinate 845,242 downwards.
CATTCATGTTCAGACTTCAAATAATAGATCCTGGTTGATTACAACACATACAACTGCCCCGTAGTAATCTATGCTTAGTTGAGGAGTTAAGCTTGCCATGATTATTTTATTTTAAGAGCTAGCTCCAAAAATATAAATGTGAACTTTGAAGACTCTATAATCCCACAGTTAGGAGCATATCACTTGGTAATAGGATTGTGTTCCATGATGTGCCAGTCTCCATTTACCCACAATTTAGACACCTCAACCTCAGGTAAGTGAAGGGATTTTTCATACACTGTCTGATTTGTACAGTTTAAATACATGCTACATGAAATCAAATGCAATTGTGCACACTATACTTATTTTGACAGACATGACACATTGGGGTTGATTTACTAAAGGCAAATAGGCTGTTCATTTTGCAAGGGAAGTTGCTCCAGAGCTTAGTGAATGTGGTGAGGTTTTTTTTTTTTTGCAAAGAATACCCAGTCACATCCAAGGTAAATAAAAAACAGCATCTTTCCTTGCACATGATTGAATGATGGAAGTCTACAGAGCTTCACCTCATTCACTAAGTTCTGAGTAAATTCCCAAGCAAAGTGCAACTTCCCTTACAAACTGAAAAGTCTTTTTATAAACAGGGCCAAGGATAAATCCAACGGAAAAAAAACAAGCTTACTTACCGACCAGCTCGCAGACAACCAAATCAATCTGTCTAACAGTATGCGTTTAAAGCAGGGGTTTAGTCTGCTTGCATGTGCAAATGCATGCGTACTGTAAGCCACAGAGCCTCGCTACGGCACCCTGGTATCTGTGGTCCCTAATGCCGCGTACACATGAGCTGACTTTTCAACCGGACTGGTCCGACGGTCTATCCGACGGACTTCCGGCGGGCTTCCGACGGACTTTCCTAAGGAACGGACTTGCCTACACATGATCACACCAAAGTCCGACGGATTTGTACGTGATGACATATGACCGGACTAAAATAAGGAAGTTGATAGCCAGTAGCCAATAGCTGCCCTAGCGTCGGTTTTAGTCCGTCGGACTAGCATACAGACGAGCGGATTTTTCGACTGGACTCGAGTCCGTCCGAAAGATTTGAAACATGTTTTATTTCTAGGTCCGTCTGACTTTTGGGAAAAAAAGTCCGCTGGAGCCCACACACGATCGAATTGTCCGAAGAAGTCCGGTCTGCTGGACCAAGTCTGCCGGAAAGTACGCTCATGTGTACGCGGCATTACACTAACTTATAAGTTTCTCCACAGTGGAGGCACATGCATTCTGATGAATAGATGTAGGGCAGGAGGACTGAAAGGAAGCCCTCCCCTTCTTAAAGGTACAGGAGCACACTGAGCACCCAACATGTAGCTCAATGGCTCCGAAGGTGTCAGTGCGTTGCCTGACCAATATTCAGTGATACAAAAAAAGCGTCACTGCCCCCATCTATAGCTGGCAATCGCAGTAAGCAGCATTGGAGGGCGAGATAAAGTATAGCCAGGGGCCAGGGCCAAGGATAAATCAAAGGGAAAAAAAAAACAAGCTTACCGACCAGCTCGCAAACAACCAAATCAACTCAAAGTCTTTTTGCTTTTATTAAACCCCATTTTGAATTGAATTGCCTTGTCATATGAACCCAAAATTGAGCAGTTCTCAACACACGTACATATATTCATATCTTTAAGGCCTGGTTCATACCTATGCTTCTTTTTAGTGCGTTTTTAGTTTTGCAGAAACAGACTACAGTCTATTTAACATGGTTTCCTATGGATGTAGTTCACATCTGTGCATTTTATTGAAAGTGCCAGGGACTTTTTTCTGGTTTTTGGTTCCATAGACTTCAATGGATCAAAAACGTTTATTGAAAAACGCAAAATGCACCTGGAATACACAAACTACAACCTGCATAGGTGTGAATCAGGCTTAAAGGTAATCTGTCTCATAGAGCCTTCTGTTTCTGACCATGCTTTCTGAAAAGGCTAGTTGCCTGGCTGTTTTTCTGGAGCAATGGCTTCAATGCTTCCTGAGTCACTGGCCAGCAATAGGTATAGAAATAAAGAAGTGTAGCCCCCTGTTTCTAAAATGGGGCTATAGTGTAAATTTAGTTTTTGGCTGAGCTGTAAACAGCTCAGATTGATTGTACATAGTTTATTTGGTTCTGTTCTAAACTTGACTGTGTTGTGCATTTCCCACTGTTGCCAGTAGGTGTCACTGGTACCACAGGACAGTGTAAAAATAACTAAGTTGAGGTGTAATTAATACTCTTTTTCCGGAAACAGCCCAGTATGAGGTTCCTGCCGCTGTGCATTCTGGGAAGGGGTATTTAGTGGACAGAGGCCATGTGCTCTAATCAGTCCTCACCTCGTGGCCCTCCAGGCCTGAGGCTACATTGCTGCAAGCTCTGCAAGTAGGCCCAGAAGCCTGTCTGGGGCCTACTACTCCTGAGGTGGTCCTTAGGCTGTCTTGCCTGAATGGAAGAAGCCGAGCCAAGCTGAGGAGATCCAGGGGAGAACCCTTGCTGGAGAGAGCCAGGATGAAGGCTGGTTTCTCAGAAGGGCCTGGTGACTTGGTGGAAGGATGCACCTACATCTAAACTACCCTCACAGTACCTCTGGATGGCTTAAAGGTTCTGGTACTGTGAAGCTGTTCTACAATCCAATCAAGGTAACAAGCTCCTGGCTGCTAAGTCTGTGAGAGAGGCTTATCCAGGCACTTACTAGTTGCTAGGTCTGTGTGAGAGACCTACCCAGGTATTCAAGATCTGCTAGAAGAAAAGCTGTTTTGTCCTTTGATTCAAGGAGTCTGTAAGTGATCTGCTAAAAAGGGTATCTGAAACTTCCCCTCAACCTCTTTCCTACAACCTTCCTCAAGTTCTAATTAAAGCATTGAAAAATATCTAAAGTGACTGGCGCCCACATGTGTTCCAACTTCCCATTATAGCCATGGACTCAGACCTGGGGTGAATGTAAGCCCGCTCCCTGTATCTGGAGGTACCTTCCTGCTCCCAGTAGACCTAGGGGGGTGCTACAGAAGTTATTACACTATTTTTTCAACGTGCATGTTCTGGATCTGTGACTTAAAAGGACTTGATTCCAGACACAGCAAGAAAATAAATATTGTTTTTAGAAAGAGGTCAGCAATGGCCTCTGTACTTCTTTCATGACAGAGTCACTTTAAACATTAAAAATTTAACGTGATGATTGATGTGATGATGTGATGAATAGAAGCCATTAGATTGATGGAGTGAATCCACCACACTATTATAGATAGCATGTCTATATTTGAACATAAATGGGAGATGTGGTCTTCTTATTGAAGTCTATGAGAAATTGGTTATTGACTGTGACATAATCCATGATGACAATCTTTCCTTTTCTTACTTTTTGTAGTTTTATACCCATATTGTACTCCTACTATTAGTTAATTACTATTAGTTAAACCTACATAGCTGGTTTATGCATATATATGCATACAGTATCTCACAAAAGTGAGTACACCCCTCACATTTTTGCAAATATTTTTTTGTATCTTTTCATGTGACAACACTGAAGAAATGACACTTTGCTACAATGTAAATTAGTGAGTGTACAGCTTGTAGAACAGTGTAAATATGCTGTCCCCTCAAAATAACTCAATACACAGCCATCAAGTGAAAATGTCCAAATTGGGCCCAATTAGCTATTTTCCCTCCCCTTTGTCATGTGAGTCTTTAGTGTTATAAGGTCTCAGGTGTGAATGGGGAGCAGGTGTGTTAAATTTGGTGTTATCGCTCTCACTCTCTCATACTGGTCACTAGAAGTTCAACATGGCACCTTATGGCAAAGAACTCTCTGAGAATCTGAAAAAAAGAATTGTTGCTCTACATAAAGATGGCCTAGGCTATAAGAAGATTGCCAAGACCCTGAAACTAAAGCTGCAGCACGGTGGCCAAGACCATACAGCGGTTTAACAGGACAGTTTCCACTCAGAATAGGCCTCACCATGGTTGACCAAAGAAGTTGAGTGCACATGCTCAGCGTCATATCCAGAGGTTGTCTTTGGGAAATAGACGTATGAGTGCTGCCAGCATTGCTGCAGAGGTTGAAGGGGTGGGGGGTCAGCCTGTCAGTGCTCAGGCCATACGCCTCACACTGCATCAAATTGTTCTGCATGGCTGTTGTCCCAGAAGGAAGCCTCTTCTAAAGATGATGCACAAGAAGGCTGCAAACAGTTTGCTGAAGACAAGCAGACTAAGGACATGAATTACTGGAACCATGTCCTGTGGTCTGATGAGATCAAGATAAACTTATTTGGTTCAGATGGTGTCAAGTGTGTGTGGCGGCAACCAGTTGAGGAGTACAAAGACAAGTGTGTCTTGCCTACAGTCAAGCATGGTGGTGGGAGTGTCATGGTCTGGGGCTGCATAAGTGCTGCCGGCACTGGGAAGCTACAGTTCATTGAGGGAACCATGAATGCCAACACATACTGTGATATACTGAAGCAGAGCATGATTCCCTCCCTTCAGACACTGAGCCACAATGCAGTATTCCAACATGATAACGACCCCAAACACACCACCAAGACGACCACTGCCTTGCTAAACAAGGTGAGGGTAAAGGTAATGGACTGGCCAAGCATGTATCCAGACCTAAACCCTATTGAGCATCTGTGGGGCATTCTCAAACTGAAGGTGGAGGGGCGCAAGGTCTCTAACTTCCCCCAGCTCTGTGATGTCCTCATGGAGGAGTGGAAGAGGACTACAGTGGTAACCTGTGAAGCTCTGGTGAACTCCATGTCCAAGAGGGTTAAGGCAGTGCTGGAAAATAATGGTGGTCACACAAAATATTGACACTTTGGGCCCAATTTGGACATTTTAACTTAGAAGTGTAATCACTTTTGTTGCCAGTGGTTTAGACATTAATGGCTGTGTGTTGATTTATTTTGAGCAGACAGAAAATTTACACTACTTTACATTGTAGCAAAGTGTCATTTCTTCAGTGTTGTCACATGAAAAGATATAATAAAATATTTACAAAAATGTGAGGGGTGTACTCACTTTTGTGAGATACTGTATATATCATATGTACTTCAGAGCCATATACATGCAGTATATTCAATATCTTTTATATGATGCCTCTTTTGGATTGTATTGTTTCTTACCTCTCAATAAAAACATTTGTATTAACCACTTGCTGACTGCCCCATAGCACATTTACTGCTACAGCGGGCCGCACTGCACAGGATCACGTATATATATGTGATCCTGCACTGGCGTGTATCGGGCGCGAGGGCATGCCGCCAGCAGCTCACTCCCGCTGTGATTTTACAGCGGGAGTGATTTTACACAGCGGGAGCTGACCAGCAGGTCCCACAGACCCCATGTCCGCCAGCACCCGCTGATCATTCGGTACACAGAGAGAACGATGATCTGCCTATGTAAACAAGGCAGATTGCCATTCTGTCTGTACAGGAAGCATGGATAGTGTTCCTGCAAAGCAGGAACACTATCCATGCCTTCCACTAGTAAAAGCACCTTCCCCACTAGACTGAATCACCAGCTAGGCACACAGTTAACCCTTTGATCGCCCCGATGTTAACCCCTTCTCTGCCAGTGTCATTAGTACAGTGACAGTGCATATTTTTAGCACTGATCACTGCAATAATCTCACTGGTCCCCAAAAAAATGTCAAAAGTGTCAGTTAGGTGTCCAATTTGTCCACCACAATATGGGAGCCCCGATATAAGTAGCTGATCACTGCCATTACCAGTGAAAAAAACTAAAATATCAATATTACATAGTTTGTAGACGTTATAGCGTTTGCACAAGCCAATCAATATAGGCTTATTGGTTTTTTTTTACTAAAAACATGTAGCCGAATACACATTGGCCTAAATTAATTAATAAAATAGATTTTTTTTTACATTTGTTTATTGGATATGTTTTATAGCAGAAATTAAAAAATAATGTTTTTTTTTTTTTTTTTTTTTAAATTGTTGTCGTTTTTTGTTTAAAAGCGCAAAAAAAAAAAAAAAACTGCAGAGGTGATCAAATCGCTACAAAAGAAAGCTCTATTTGTGTAAAAAAAAAGGACATCACTTTATTTGGGTACAGTGTCGCACGACCATGCAACTGTTAATTAAATGAATGCAGTGCCATATCGCAAAAAATGTTCTGGTCAGTAAGGGGGTAAATCTTCCGGAGGTGAAGTTGTTAAAAAATAGAAATAAAATTTACCTATGTGACATTTTTTTTGTATGGCATCTCTACAAGTAAATAAAAGATCACATAGTTACAAACATTTTTTATATATAAGCCATTTATAGATATCTCATCCGTAATGAGTGTCTGTCTCTCAGATGAGAAAAAAAAAATCCCTAGTCATTGCCTGCCGTGGTACAAAGCAATGAATAAATATAATTAAAAAAAACTTTATCTTATATGAATGTTTAATAAGTAGGAATTCCAGACATATTTCAGAATAATATACAAGGTTTGATACATAATCAGTGATATTGGCACCTATTTTGTTGGTATTTGCTTGATTGGTATTCTAGTTTTTATTCTCAGTCTTCCAAAGACCTCTTGAAAAGCAAATCAGCCAACTTCAGCTGAGCAGAATCCTATATTACCCGAGAAGAGCTATGAAGGAAACATGAATTAAACAATGGCACAAAGCCTGAAGACAGAACTGATTAAAGCCAGAGGGATAAATATCCACAATTAAAAAGCTAATATCTGGAACGTACTGATGCAGAAACTGTCCGCTCTTCACCAAGAGACTAAACTATTCCAGAGGGAATGGGGATTCTTCCAACATTTAAAGAATCATTTAACTTAATGACATAAAATATTTATTTTATAGCTCTTTTTCCACTCAGTAAAACAGATGGCTTTCCAAAGCACTGCAATATACTAACCATTAATAAGCTTGTATCTGAAAAAGGTGAGCAGACATGTACCGTACTGTATACACATATGTACAGAAGGTAAACTAAAGAGATAATATGTATGCTGCTGACCAAGTACAGGTATATTATTTCCACCAATCAGCTGAAGGGAAATCTACACATATGGAAGTTTTTCTAGGGTCTGTAAAGTGTATTTCTAGGCAAAACCTTTGTTTCGTTTTAGATGAAGTGGGTGAAAGTTAGACACTCTGTAATGTTTTTATGGCTTTTTCAAACAATTCCCACTCCACGCTTTTACCGTGAAACTGAACTATGTGATATAAATGATTCACTATCTTAGCTGCTGCAATATACACCCCAGTGTTATTTAAAGTGTTACTAAACCTAAAAACGTATTTTTTTACCGTAGGCTCCCTGGCGGTATGATTATGACGTCTCAAAGCGGTACAATTATTTTGCATAGAAATTTGGCTTTTTATATTGTAGGTCTGTAATTCTTAGTAATAACACACTTAAATCTGTCCATCAAGAGTCTAGTAGATATTCCGGGTATGATGAAGTTTGAAACACAAAATCATAAATTATAATATAATAAATAAATATAAATAATTATAAAAAATAATATAATAATAATAATAATAATAATAATAATAATTTCCCCACGATTCACTATCGCTCAATTCTGCAAGTGTTCTATTTTACTATCGCTGTTTTCTAGTTGGTCTAAAACCACTTTTGACGTAAAGGGACACTTTTTTGTTGCCATGGACAATCTCCAGTTTCCAGGCAGAAAGAACAGTATATATAACATAAAACTACATGCAGGGCATAGGACAAAGCACTGGGGACAAAAGGGATGTGAAATAATTTCATACAGTAATGTAACCTGTAAGATTACAGTGTACTGTATGTGTAATGATTTTTCACTTTTTTGAATTTGCCGCCAGGCTCCGCCCCCGTGCGTCGTGACGCTCGCAGGGAACGGAACCCCGCACAGAGAGGCTTCGGGCAGAGGACAGAGCCCATGGACACCGTGGGGGGACATCGCAGGATCCTGGGGACAAGGTAAGTACACCGCACCAGGATCCTGCAATGTAATCCCGAGTGTGGCTCGGGGTTACCGCTAACGGTGCTGAAATTTAACCCCCGAACCACACTCAGGAAAACTGCCAGGGAGGTTAACCACTTCAATACTGGGCACTTATACACCTTCCTGCCCAGACCAATTTTCAGCTTTCTGCGCTGTCACATTTTGAATAACAATTGAATGGTCATGCTACGCTGTACCCAAACAAATTTTTTATAATTTTTTTCCCCACAAATAGAGCTGTCCTTTGGTGGTATTTTTTGTGCTACAAATAAAAAAAGACCGAAAATTTAGAAAACTTCTGTCACAAAACTTTTACTGTTACAAAACTTTGTAAATAAGTAAGTTTTCTCCTTCACTGATGGGCACTGATGAGGCTGCACTGACGGGCACTGATGAGGCAGTACTGATTGGCACTCATGATGAGGCACTTATATGCAGCACTGATGGGCACTGATAGGCGGCACTGATAAGCAGCACTGATGGGCACTGATAGGTGGCACTGATATGCAGCACTGATGGGCACTGATAGGTAGCACTGATGGGCACTCATAGGTGGCACTAATGGGCATTGATAGGTGGCAATGGGCACTGATAGGTGGCACTGATGGGCACTGATACATGGCATTGATGGGCACTGATAGGTGGCACTGGTGGGCACTTATAGGCGACACTGATGGGCACTGACGGGTGGCACTGATAGCCACTGAAGGGTGGCACTGATAGATGGCACTGTTCGGCAGCACTGATCAGGGGGCACTGGCAGGCATCACTGATGGCATGGTACCTTCCCTATTAGGCACTGATTGGCATCCCTGGTGGTCCTGGGTGGGCATCCCTGGTGATCCTGGGTGGGCATCCCTGGTGGTCATGGGTGGGCATCCTCGGGGGGGGCTGCACTGATAATCAATCAGTGCAAACCCCCCCTGTCAGGAGAGCAGCCATTCGGCTCTCCTCTACTCGCACCTGTCAGTGCGAGTGGAGAAAAGGCTGATATATGGCTCTTCCTGTTTACACTGTAATCAGCTGTGATTGGACACAGCTGACCACGTGGTAAAGAGCCTCCGTTAGAGGCTCTTTACCTCGATTAGAGATGCGGTGTGTCACACTGACAAACTACACCAACAATCGCCACGCTGCGCGCCTCCGCGGGCGCGCGCTCATGGCCTATCCTGCTGGACATCATATCAGTCAGGATAACTGAACCACTTTGCACAGGTCATATTGCTATATGGCAGACAGGAAGTGGTTAAAGAGGTTGTAGACCTACCTTTGCAAGCTGTACCTATAGGTAAGCCTAGAATAAGGCTTAGCTATAGGCACTGTTAGTATCTCCCAAATGTGCGCAGCTTAGAAGATATTTACTGTATACTGCACTGATGATGTCATCGGCGCATGTGCTGTGAAGAAACGGTCCTGTGTTGTCTCTTCATGAGCGAGTGCTGCGACGGCGGCTCCCGCACGCATGCGCCGGTGTGACGTCACGCGGCTCCGGCCAGTCCCAGAGCCGGAGTCTGCAGCCCTGGAAGGAAAACGGGCAAAGATGGATGCAGCCTGCAGTGGGGACGGCGTGGGCTTCGTTTGCAAGTAAGTGTCACATAATGCTTTTACTTTGCAGGGTTAAAGAAAGGTAGTAAAACCCATCAGGGTTTACTTCCTCTTTAATGCATAGTTTTCAGTGTCCCTGTGCCCCCATTCCCCTGTGTGAAGAGTAAGAGAGGGGAGAAGAGATCACCGTTTTGTGCAGCTGCATCTATTCTCCCCTTACTTTTTCTTCACACAGCATTCAAGCAGCAGCAGGAGCCATTGGCTCTTTCTGCTGTCAATCAAATGCAGTGAAGAGGAAGTGGGGGCGGGCCCGCTATGTAAGTCTATGGAGTACAGCTCCATAGACACACAAGTCGGGAGCGCATGGACAACATTTCTCCCAATAGCAAGCGGCTGGCTATGGTTGTCCTAAAAAGAAAAGGAGGAGCCAAGATCGCCAGCGGGGAGCCCAGAAGAGGTGGATCTGGGTTGCTCTGTGCACTACCACTGCACAAGTATAACATGTTTGTTATTTCAATTTAAAAAAAAATATATATATATATATATATATATATATATATATATATATATATATATATATATATATATATATATATATATATATATATATCACTTTAGTAACACTTTAAGCTAATCAGGTAGATATATTACCACTTACCATAACATATGATATAAATAAACTATGCATAAAATTCTATCTTGCAGTACTAATTTATGGTACACATATATAGCTCCGCGAGGTAGAATTTTATGCATATTTTTACTATTTATTATTTTGTGGTATGTGGTAACATATCTACCTGATTAGCTTCAATTAGTTTGTATTGCTGTCTGTATCCTCATTGAGGAGATTTACCCCTTTCTTTGTGCTGATGACTATTGTCACTCAAAAAAAAAGAAAGGGTAAATTCAAAGTTTTACAGTTGTCCCCAGAACAAGAGGTAAGGGGAAATCCCTCAATAGGGGGTTCTCCTTACTTCGGGAGGGAGATTTCCTCTAACTTCCTGTTGGGTCTCTGGGACAGGAAGTAAAACAATAGATTTAAAAAACAAAAAAAACTGACAGAGATTTTAATTCGGCTGTACCTATACTTCAACTAAATACAGATATCCTTGGAAAGAGGGAAAGAGTAAAATGACTCCATTAACCGGTTCAATACAGGGCAATTTCACCCCCTTCCTTCCCAGGCCAATTTTTAGTTTTCAGCACTGTCGCACTTTAAACGTCAATTGCGCGGTCGTGCAACGTTGTACCCCAAAAAAATTGACGTCCTTTTTTTCCCACAAATAGAGCTTTCTTTTGGTGGTATTTGATCGCCTCTGCGGTTTTTATTTTTTGCGCTATAAACAAAAGAAGAGCGACAATTTTGAAAAAAACACAATATTTTTTACTTTTTGCTATAATAAATATCCCAATTTTTTTTTTAAAAAACGAATTTTTTCCTCAGTTTCGGCCGATATGTATTCTTCTACATATTTTTGGTAAAAAAAATCGCAATAAGCGTATATTGATTGGTTTGCGCAAAAGTTATAGCGTCTACAAAATACGGGATAGATTTATGGCGTTTTTAAAAAAAAATATTTATTTATTTTTTTAGCGCCGATCGCGATTTTTTTTCGTGACTGCGACATTATGGCGGACACATCGGACACTTTTGACACATTTTTGGGACCATTCACATTTATACAGCGATCAATGCTATAAAATTGCATTGATTACTGTGTAAATGTGACAGGCAGTGAAGGGGTTAACCACTAGGGGGCGGGGAGGGGTTAATATGTTTCCTAGGGAGTGATTACTAACTGTAGGGGGAGGGGACGCACTAGGGGAGGAGACCGATCAGTGTTTACACACACAGATCCACATGCCGGTCCAGTTAACCGGCAATCGCGGGTGCCCGGCGGACATCGCGGCCGCCGGGCACACGCACCGGGTCCCGAGGAATGTGGCGGGCGCGCGCGCGCTCCCGGCGGCGCGCGCGCGCCCCCTAGGCGGCCGGGAATCCCAGGGCGTCATATGACGCCCACCCAGGATGGGAGATCCCATCTGTGGACGTCATATGACTATGGGCGGGTATTGAAGTGGTTAAATACAAAACTATGAATTTTATATTTGAATGTTTACAATTTGAAAAACTAACTTATATATATATTGCTCAAATGAACTCTTTATTTCATGAAGCTAATAGCCCACCACTATTTTTTTTACTTGGGGTCCAAGGTCCTATATGAAAGTGTAAGTGTGTGGGGGGGTTGTCTATTCCCTTCACTCATGTCTCAGATTACAGTGTACTCCAGTTTTAGTAAAATGTGTATGGAGCTATGTCCAAACAGAGAGGGGCATGTCTCTACCAAACATCTATATGTGTGTTGTGAGTGGAACAGAATGCAGGTATTCAAAATAGATAAATAGAAGGTGGGGAAGGTGAAGGAAAGGTGGAGTAGTAAATCACTGCAGAAAAACCTAGAGTGAGCAGCCTTTATTTTGGCACCTGCTGGCTGAAAATGGTAAATATAAATCTGCACATGCAATACTTAATATTTTCCAGAATAAAAGAGAGATTTTATCATTTATATTCCTGACAAAATAGAACAAAAACAAGAAAGAATATATATATATATATATATGTGTGTGTACCATATCTCACAAAAGTGAGTATACCCATCATTTTTGTAAATATTTTGTTATATATTTTCAACACTGAAGAAATGACACTTTCCTACAATGTAAAGTAGTGAGTGTACAGCTTGTATAACAGTGTAAATTTGTTGTCCCCTCAAAATAACTCAACAAACAGCTGCATGAGTGTCACTTAGGGGTGTACTCACTTTTGTTGCCAGTGGTTTAGACATTAATGGCTGTTGGTTGAGTTATTTTGAGGGGACAGCAAATTTACACTGTTATACAAGCTGTACACTCACTACATTGTAGCAAAGTGTCATTTCCAAATTACTGGTGTTCTTTTGATCCTATTAGTACCACGGTCAGGCAGCTAGACTATTTACATTTAGTACAGTGCGTCCTGCTCACAGTGTTCAGCTAGATCCGTTCCTGTTATCTTCCTACTGACAGGCAGGCTTGTCTTGTTACAGTATATAAAGCTACCTGAAGAAAATTACTGGTGTTCTTTTGATCCTATTAGTACCACGGTCAGGCAGCTAGACTATTTACAGTTAGTGCAGTGCGTCCTGCTCACAGTGTTCAGCTAAACCTACAAGTTAGTGGGGTGCGTCCACCTCACAGTGTTCAGCTAAAGCTACCTGTAGAAGGTTGGTGGTGTTCTCATACTACAGGCAAGCAGTTGATTTTGCTAGCTGCAGTATCAGTACATATATATATATATATATATATATATATATATATATATATATATATATAATACATTCCTTTTAACCAGAAACATCTGTCTGCTTGCATGGTATATTAAGTTCTATTTTCTATAACACTTTAAGACTACATAAAGTTTGGTGTATATACTGCACTGCTCACACATTCACTACAGAAAAATAATCTATAAAGCAATAAGCTCTCACAGTCAGATGAAACAATAACCCCCTTCATTCAACACCCCCTTACTGTTCATATTATGTACATTATATATCAAATTATAAAAACACTAGTGCTAGCACCAAAGGTCACAAATACATGCTGATATAGGCAAAATACAATAGATTCTATTAGATGACATATATGGCAGCTGCATGGTATGGGATCAGCATGAGGCAGATATGTATGTAATAGAACATTCTCTTACAGAAAGAAGAAATTCATAAAAAAACATTTCATATATTTGTGTAGCACAATTTAAAAGCAGAGTGTTTAGCCAATTTTGGCATAAACAGTGCATACAAATGGAGTATTATAACCCCATGCACTTGTTTACAAATATGTCAAATTTGTATCCTTGTAGTATAGGTTGCTCTTTCTGGAGAGAGTTTGTTGAGACTACATAACATATCCCCTTCTCCTCATCTGCATGAGACAGAGGACAGGTGTTCTGTAGTTTACAGAACTAGGCAAAGCTGATAACATTAACAGTAATAGGCACATGGACCTTACATGTTGAACAGTATCATAGAAATCTTCATAACCAGTATCACCTAATCCAACACACAACACAACCTAACTAAGGATTTTTCAAACAGAACCCAAAAAATGATAACACTGATAACACTATCTGAGATTTCAGTATAGCAAAACCAAAGAGCAGAGGTTATTACAGGTCCACTGGATTTCCATTAGGATCGACAGGTATTCTTTTACGCCTCTTGAGCAGATATATCATCACTTTTTTTGTTTATTTAACAGAACATAATGGGGCAAGTAAAATACAGTGGGGAAAATAATTAGTCGATTCCTTGCAGATTTTGTAGGTTTGCCCACTTACAAAGAAATAAAGGGTCTATAATTTTTATCATAGGTGTATTTTAAATGATAGAGACAGAATATCAACCAAACATCCAGAAAAAACACATTATACAAATGTTATAAATTGAGTTGCAGTTCAGTGAGTAAAATAAGTATTTGATCCCCAAGCAAAACATGACTTAGTACTTGGCGGAGAAACCCTTGGCAAGCACAGAGACAAGACGTGAGTAAAATAAGTATTTGATTCCCTACCAACCAACAATAATTCTGGCTCCCACAGAGTGGCTACAGTATTTGCTCATGTGGTACACAGATTAGTCCTGTCAATATAAGAAGGTGTGCCTAACGACAGCTCGTTATGTGTATAAAAGACTCCTGTCCACAGAATCTCTTCCATTCATACCTCACCATCATGGGCAAGACCAAAAAGCTGTCAAAGCATGTCCGGGACAAGATTGTAGACCTGCACAAGGCTGGAATGGGCTACAAAATCATCAGCAAGAAGCTTGGCGAGAAGGAGACAACTGTTGCATTGATTATTCACAAATGGAAGAAATACAAAATAACCATCAATCGCCTTCGGTCTGGAGCTCCATGCAAGGTTTCGCCTTATGGGGTATGGATAATCATGAGAAAAGTGAGGGATCTCACTGTGATCTCAAGGAAGTCGGGACCACATTTACCAAACAAATCATTGGTAACACAATCTGCTGCTATGGACTGAAATCCTGCAGCGCCCACAAGGTCCCCCTCCTCAAGAAGGCCCATTTACAGGCCTGTCTGAAGTTTGCCAATGAACATCTAAATGATTCAGAGAAGGATTGGGAGAAAGTCCTGTGGTCAGATGAGACCAAAATTGAGCACTTTGGCATTGACTTGCCGTGTTTGGAGGAAGACAAAAGCTGACTATGACCCTAAGAACACCATCCCTACGGTCAAGCACGGAGGTGAAAGCATGGTGCTTTGGGGCTGTTTCTCTGTTGAAGGTACATGCCAACTTTGCCACATTGAGGGGCCAATGGACGGGACCATGTACTGTAAAATCTTGGATGAGAACCTTCTTGTCTCAGCCAGAACACTGAAGATGGGGTGTGGATGGTTTGTGGATGGGTCTTCCAGCATGACAATGAGCCAAAACATACTGCCAAGTGTTAGGTACCTGGTAGGTGAGCCTGACTGTAGGAGAAGACCTCTCATACAACGCTGGTTCAGGAGCCACTGGAGTGAGGACAGTGGTCTCCTGAGCGCAGTGGGGTAGGAGTGCCTGTTGGAGTGAGTCTCTGATGTAGAGGTAGAGATCCCTCCTGGGATAGCCGGACTGCAGGTGAGAGGAGGCTGGAGCAGAAGTAGGCTGACACACTGGATGGTGGAACTTGCAGATGAGAGGAGGCTGGAACAGCAGCAGACTGATACACTGGAAGTGAGGAAGTCACTAGGCTGAAGCTGATGGTGCAACAGCAAACAGGTAGGCAGGCACAAGCAGAGTCAAACAGTCCGGGTTGGCAGGTAACTGGCACACAGGTAATAACAGCAGGCAAAGGCAGAGTCGGTGAGCAGGCAGAGGTTGGCAATGGTAGCAGATTCAGACAGCAGAAGGGTCAGGCAGGCCGGGTCGGGGTTGGAGCAGGTCGGATGGTCAAACAAGCCGGGTCAAACAGGTAACAAGCAATCAGGATTCAGGTTTCAGGCAGAGTCACAGAGCTGAGACGAAGCAGCACTGTTCCCATGGAACAGGGGAACTTTTATGTGCTGGTTGGCGCCAAACCGGCGCTAACGCGGACGCGCGCGCGCCCGTGCTCGTGCACGCACCCGCGCCGTGCACCCGCGCGTGCCCGAGCGCCGCGCCGACGCACGGCAACAGTGGCAGCTTGACGCTGTGTCTGAACAGAGGCGCGCCGGCTCCTAGACGCATGCAAGCGCCCTGATCTGGTGCTGGTGGATCCCTGACACCAAGGCAACAAAGGAGTGGCTCAAGAAGGAACACATTAAGGTCATGGAGTGGCCTATCCAGTCTGCAGAGCTTAATCCTATAGAAAATTTACGGAGGGAGCTGAAACTTCGAGTTGCCAAGGGACAGCCAAGAAACTTTAAGGATTTAGAGAAGATCTGTAAAAAACAGTGGACCAAAATCCCCCCTTAGATGTGTGCAAACCTGATAACCAACTACAAGAAACGTCTTGCCTCTGTGCTTGCCAACAAGGGTTTCTCCACCAAGTCATGTTTTGCTTGGGATCAAATACTGAACTGCAACCCATTTTTTAACATTTGTATAATGTGTTTTTTCTAGATTTTTAGTTGATATTCTGTCTCTATCATTTAAAATACATCTATGATAAAAATGATAAAACCTTAATTTTAACCACTTGCCGACCGCCTCACGCCTATATACGTGAGCAGAGCGGCACGGGCAGGCAAAATCACGTACCTGAAACGTGATTGCCTTCCCGCGGGTGGGGGGTCCGATCGGACCCCCCCCGGTGCCAGCTGCGGTCGGCATTTGGTTGGAAGCGATGAGAGACGAGGGGGAGGCCATCCGATCGTGGCCCCCCCTCGCGATCGCTCCCAGCCAATGAGAAACATCCCCTGCCTCTGTATAGTACACAGAGGCAGAGGATGTGATGTCATCTCTCCTCGGCTCGGGAGTTTCCGTTCCAGCGCCGAGGGGAGAAGACATGTAAGTGCACCAACACACACACACACACAGTAGAACATGCCAGGCATACATTACACCCCCGATCCCCCCCCGATCCCCCCCCAATCACCCCCCCCTGTCACAAACTGACACCAAGCAGGTTTTTTTTTTTTTTTTTTTCCTGATTACTGCATAGTGTCAGTTTGTGACAGTTAGCAGTGTTAGGGTAGTGAGTGTTACCCCCCTGTAGGTCTAGGGTACCCCCCTTACCCCCCCTAATAAAGTTTTAACCCCTTGATCACCCCCCCTCACCAGTGTCGCTAAGCGATCATTTTTCTGATCGCAGTATTAGTGTCGCTGGTGACGCTAGTTAGGGACGTAAATATTTAGGTTCGCCGTCAGCGTTTTATAGTGACAGGGACCCCCATATACTACCTAATAAATGTTTTAACCCCTTGATTGCCCCCTAGTTAACCCTTTCACCACTGATCACCATATAACCGTTACGGGTGACGCTGGTTAGTTCGTTTATTTTTTATAGTGTCAGGGCACCCGCCGTTTATTACCAAATAAAGGTTTAGCCCCCTGTAGGTCTAGGGTACCCCCCTTACCCCCCCTAATAAAGTTTTAACCCCTTGATCACCCCCCCTCACCAGTGTCGCTAAGCGATCATTTTTCTGATCGCAGTATTAGTGTCGCTGGTGACGCTAGTTAGGGACGTAAATATTTAGGTTCGCCGTCAGCGTTTTATAGTGACAGGGACCCCCATATACTACCTAATAAATGTTTTAACCCCTTGATTGCCCCCTAGTTAACCCTTTCACCACTGATCACCATATAACCGTTACGGGTGACGCTGGTTAGTTCGTTTATTTTTTATAGTGTCAGGGCACCCGCCGTTTATTACCAAATAAAGGTTTAGCCCCCTGTAGGTCTAGGGTACCCCCCTTACCCCCCCTAATAAAGTTTTAACCCCTTGATCACCCCCTGTCGCCAGTGTCGCTAAGCGATCATTTTTCTGATCGCTGTATTAGTGTCGCTGGTGACGCTAGTTAGGGACGTAAATATTTAGGTTCGCCGTCAGTGTTTTATAGCGACAGGGACCCCCATATACTATCTAATAAATGTTTTAACCCCTTGATGGCCCCCTAGTTAACCCTTTTACCACTGATCACCGTATAACCGTTACGGGTGACGCTGGTTAGTTCGTTTATTTTTTATAGTGTCAGGGCACCCGCCGTTTATTACCGAAAAAAGGTTTAGCCCCCTGATCGCCCGGCGGTGATATGCGTCGCCCTAGGCAGCGTCAGATTAGCGCCAGTACCGCGAACACCCACGCACGCACCGTACACGCACCGTACACCTCCCTTAGTGGTATAGTATCTGAACGCATCAATATCTGATCCGATCAGATCTATACTAGCGTCCCCAGCAGTTTAGGGTTCCCAAAAACGCAGTGTTAGCGGGATCAGCCCAGATACCTGCTAGCACCTGCGTTTTGCCCCTCCGCCCGGCCCAGCCCAGTCCAGCCCACCCAAGTGCAGTATCGATCGATCACTGTCACTTTTTTTGTAGCGTTTTGGTGAACTGGCAAGCACCAGCGGCCTAGTACACCCCGGTCGTAGTCAAACCAGCACTGCAGTAACACTTGGTGACGTGGCGAGTCCCATAAGTGCAGTTCAAGCTGGTGAGGTGGCAAGCACAAGTAGTGTCCCGCTGCCACCAAAAAGACAAACACAGGCCCGTCGTGCCCATAGTGCCCTTCCTGCTGCATTCGCCAATCCTAATTGGGAACCCACCGCTTCTGCAGCGCCCGTACTTCCCCCATTCACATCCCCAACCAAATGCAGTCGGCTGCATGAGAGGCATTTATATATCCTCCCAAGTACCCCTACCCAACGAACCCCCCCCAAAAAAGATGTTGTGTCTGCAGCAAGCGCGGATATAGGCGTGACACTCACTATTATTGTCCCTCCTGTCCTGACAATCCTGGTCTTTGCATTGGTGAATGTTTTGAACGCTACCATTCACTAGTTGAGTATTAGCATAGGGTACAGCATTGCACAGACTAGGCACACTTTCACAGGGTCTCCCAAGATGCCATCGCATTTTGAGAGACCCGAACCTGGAACCGGTTACAGTTATAAAAGTTACAGTTACAAAAAAAAAGTGTAAAAAAAAAAAAAAAACACAAACAAAAATAAAAAAAAATAGTTGTCGTTTTATTGTTCTCTCTCTCTATTCTCTCTCTCTATTGTTCTGCTCTTTTTTACTGTATTCTATTCTGCAATGTTTTATTGTTATTATGTTTTATCATGTTTGCTTTTCAGGTATGCAATTTTTTATACTTTACCGTTTACTGTGCTTTATTGTTAACCATTTTTTTGTCTTCAGGTACGCCATTCACGACTTTGAGTGGTTATACCAGAATGATGCCTGCAGGTTTAGGTATCATCTTGGTATCATTCTTTTTAGCCAGCGGTCGGCTTTCATGTAAAAGCAATCCTAGCGGCTAATTAGCCTCTAGACTGCTTTTACAAGCAGTGGGAGGGAATGCCCCCCCCCACCGTCTTCCGTGTTTTTCTCTGGCTCTCCTGTCTCAACAGGGAACCTGAGAATGCAGCCGGTGATTCAGCCAGCTGACCATAGAGCTGATCAGAGACCAGAGTGGCTCCAAACATCTCTATGGCCTAAGAAACCGGAAGCTACGAGCATTTTATGACTTAGATTTCGCCGGATGTAAATAGCGCCATTGGGAAATTGGGGAAGCATTTTATCACACCGATCTTGGTGTGGTCAGATGCTTTGAGGGCAGAGGAGAGATCTAGGGTCTAATAGACCCCAATTTTTTCAAAAAAGAGTACCTGCCACTACCTATTGCTATCATAGGGGATATTTACACTCCCTGAGATAACAATAAAAATGATTTAAAAAAAAAATGAAAGGAACAGTTTAAAAATAAGATAAAAAAGCAAAAAAATAATAAAGAAAAAAAATAAATAAATAAAAAGCACCCCTGTCCCCCCTGCTCTCGCGCTAAGGCGAACGCAAGCGGCGGTCTGGCGTCAAATGTAAACAGCAATTGCACCATGCATGTGAGGTATCACCGCGAAGGTCAGATCGAGGGCAGCAATTTTAGCAGTAGACCTCCTCTGTAAATCTAAAGTGGTAACCTGTAAAGGCTTTTAAAGGCTTTTAAAAATGTATTAATGTTGTTGCCACTGCACGTTTGTGCGCAATTTTAAAGCATGTCATGTTTGGTATCCATGTACTCGGCCTAAGATCATCTTTTTTATTTCATCAAACATTTGGGCAATATAGTTTGTTTTAGTGCATTAAAATTTAAAAAAGTGTGTTTTTTCCCCAAAAAATGCGTTTGAAAATCGCTGCGCAAATACTGTGTGAAAAAAAAAAAATGAAACACCCACCATTTTAATCTGTAGGGCATTTGCTTTAAAATAATATATAATGTTTGGGGGTTCAAAGTAATTTTCTTGCAAAAAAAAATAATTTTTTCATGTAATCAAAAAGTGTCAGAAAGGGCTTTGTCTTCAAGTGGTTAGAAGAGTGGGTGATGTGTGACATAAGCTTCTAAATGTTGTGCATAAAATGCCAGGACAGTTCAAACCCCCCCCCAAATGACCCCATTTTGGAAAGTAGACACCCCAAGCTATTTGCTGAGAGGCATGTCGAGTCCATGGAATATTTTATATTGTGACACAAGTAGCGGGAAAGAGACAAATTTTTTTATTTTTTTTTTGCACAAAGTTGTCACTAAATGTTATATTGCTCAAACATGCCATGGGAATATGTGAAATTACACCCCAAAATAAATTCTGTTGCTTCTCCTGAGTACGGGGATACCACATGTGTGGGACTTTTTGGGAGCCTAGCCGCGCACGGGACCCCGAAAACCAAGCACCGCCTTCAGGCTTTCTAAGGCCGTAAATTTTTGATTTCACTCTTCACTGCCTATCACAGTTTCGGAGGCCATGGAATGCCCAGGTGGCACAAACCCCCCCCAAATTACCCCATTTTGGAAAGTAGACACCCCAAGCTATTTGCTGAGAGGTATAGTGAGTATTTTGCAGACCTCACTTTTTGTCACAAAGTTTTGAAAATTGAAAAAAGAAAAAAAAAATTTTTTTTCTGGTCTTTCTTCATTTTCAAAAACAAATGAGAGCTGCAAAATACTCACCATGCCTCTCAGCAAATAGCTTGGGGTGTCTACTTTCCAAAATGGGGTCATTTATGGCCTTCAAAACTGTGATAGGTAGTGAGGAGTAAAATCAAAAATGTATGCCCTTAGAAATCCTGAAGGTGGTGCTGGGTTTTCGGGGCCCCGTACGCGGCTAGACTCCCAAAAAGTGCCACACATGTGGTATCCCCGTACTCAGGAGAAGCAGCTGAATGTATTTTGGGGTGCAATTCCACATATGCCCATGGCCTGTGTGAGCAATATATCATTTAGTGACAACTTTTTGTAAAAATTTTTTTTTTTTTGTCATTATTCAATCACTTGGGACTTGGGACAAAAAAAATAAATATTCAATGGGTTCAACATGCCTCTCAGCAATTTCCTTGGGGTGTCTACTTTCCAAAATGGGGTCATTTGGGGGGGTTTTGTACTGCCCTGCCATTTTAGCACCTCAAGAAATGACATAGGCAGTCATAAACTAAAAGCTGTGTAAATTCCAGAAAATGTACCCTAGTTTGTAGACGCTATAACTTTTGCGCAAACCAATAAATATACGCTTATTGACATTTTTTTTACCAAAGACATGTGGCCGAATACATTTTGGCCTAAATGTATGACTAAAATTTAGTTTATTGGATTTTTTTTATAACAAAAAGTAGAAAATATCATTTTTTTTCAAAATTTTCAGTCTTTTTCCGTTTATAGCGCAAAAAATAAAAACGGCAGAGGTGATCAAATACCATCAAAAGAAAGCTCTATTTGTGGGAAGAAAAGGACGCAAATTTCGTTTGGGTAGAGCATTGCATGACCGCGCAATTAGCAGTTAAAGCGACGCAGTGCCGAATTGTAAAAAGTGCTCTGGTCAGGAAGGGGGTAAATCCTTCCGGGGCTGAAGTGGTTAATTTAGGGTTACTCACATTTTAGGAAAACGTTTTTTTTCTGAAACTACTTGTTTCAAGTATACAAAAATACAGATATACAGTAAGTAAAATGCTAGCCCGCAGATGCCTGTCATTTTAATAACTTTTGGAATTTGTTTTTTTAATTAAAATTGGTCATTCTATCCTGTTATATAAATGTCTGTCTGGTAGTTGTTCCTGCTATAAAACTCACTCAGAAGAAAAAATGAAGAGATATAATCAAATATAAACATAGGTGTCATGGAAAGACTTTTTATAGGTTATACCAATAAGGAACCACTTCAGTTAAAATATATATATGTATACAGTATGTATCCCACATAGAGTCAGCAATGATTAATAATAATAATAATAAATATTTACCAATGATAAAAATTGAATATTTAAAACAATAACAGCATATCTAACAGCCTTTATATGCCACCTTACTTAGGGGCATAATTCTAAAGCAGAGAATCTGACATTTATCAAACATTCTCTACAGGTGAACGTTCCAGGGGGCTTTGTATTAAATGGCAGTTCTCCACCAGAGAATGTTTGGTGAAATCACATTCGCTGCTTTATAAATAGAACCTTAGAATGTAGTGCTTATAATACACTGTAGTGAGTGTTTCACCTCAGTGTTTTCTACCTGGAACAGAAATGTAAGTATGGGTGGATTGAGCCTGGTTGTATTTCTGGGGAAGCAATAAAATAAATTTGGACAATTTAAAGCAGAACTCCATCCAAAAATAAAAAGATGGTCAATAGTCCATTTAAAGATGAAATAACAAATACAACTTTTGCTGTAAAATTCACCTTCGGTACCGCAATTTTCCCCATGGTACATTTTTTCTGTTCTATCTCAGACTGATGGCATCATTTAACCAACTTCCTCTGAGCCCAAGTCAACCTAAACCAGTCCCAGCCTGTGGTTGAACAGTGAAAGGAGCAGCAGTACAGTGAAAAGCTCATGTCTCTATTCCTCTGCTTTCTCCTCCTATCAGCATGGTTTTTGCAAGCAAATGAACTGATTCGCTCCATGTGATGCTTCATCCTCTCACTCTCCAGTTCTGTAGTATGGGGACTGCAAAGGATGATATCAGGTTAAATGCAGGTACTTACTGCTTGCATTTAAAAATACATTAAACCATTAATCATCATAAATCATTAGTCCTTTAATTATTGTATTTGTGATTAAAGAGCTACATTAACCTCTTCAGCCCCAGAAGATTTTACCCCCTTCCTGACCAGAGCACTTTTTGCGATTCGGCACTGCGTTGCTTTAACTGACAATTGCGTGGTCATGCGACGTTGCACTCAAACAAAATTGACGTCCTTTTTTTCCCACAAATACAGCTTTCTTTTGGTGGTATTTGATTACCTCTGCAATTTTTATTTTTTTCGCTATAAACAAGAAAAAGCGACAATTTTGAAAAAAAAAAAACGCTATATTTTTTACTTTTTGCTATAATAAATATCCCCCCAAAATATATATAAAAAACATTTTTTTTCCCTCAGCTTAGACCGATGTGTATTCTTCTTTTTGGTAAAAAAAATCACAATAAGCGTATATTGATTGGTTTGCACAAAAGTTATAGCGTCTACAAAACAGGGGATAGTTTTATGGCATTTTTATTATAAATTTTTTTTATTAGTAATTGCAGCGATCTGCGCTTTTTATCGTGACTGCGACATTATGGTGGACACATCGGATACTTTTGACACATTTTTGGGACCATTGTCATTAATACAGCGATCAGTGCTATAAAAATGCACTGATTACTGTGTAAATGACACTGGCAGTGAAGGGGTTAACCACTAGGGGGCGATGAAGGGGTTAAGTGTGTCGTAGGGAGTGATTCTAATTATGGGGGGGATGGGCTACTACTCACATGATAGCGATCACTGCTCCCGATGACAGGGAGCAGTGATCTCTGTCATGACACAAGGCAGAACGGGGAAATGCCTTGTTTACATAGGCACTTCCCCGTTCTGAGGCTCAATGGCATGATCGCCGGGAGACCGGCGGACATCGAGTCCGCCGGGTCCCGCGGGCACAGTTACACTGTACGCGGCGGGCGCGCCCGCTAACCCCGCCAATTAAAGGGGATGTACAGGTGCGCCCATTTGCCCACCGCTGCCATTGTGCCAACATATATTGGCGTGTAGTGGTCGGCAAGTGGTTAATGAGTGTCCTTTATACCTGCTTAGAGTGCAGGTTTACCTTTCCCTGTTACAATCAATATAGCTGAACTATTTGATATATTCAAACAACTGACTCATCACTCAATGCTACCTCTGCGTCTATATGCAATCCTGATGTCCACCATGCATTCTGACTAGTACAATGTAATGAAACTTGTGAGCAGGAATGTTCAGACATCAGAAAGATAAATTAACCCATCAACAGTTTTGGAGATGAAGTGAAAATCAAAATCCATCTAATGCCTATTGCCTACTGAACACGTTTTAGGTATTATGCAGACCATACATGGGTCAAATTCCGAATGAGTTGTTGAAAATCAGAACTTTTGTGCATTTTGTAATCCGATAGTGCCTCAGTTGATTTTGAAATTCAACCAGCCAAACCTTAAATTTCACAGAAATTACGGGGGAAAAATTGTGGCCAGGGAATCTTCCTTTGTTTCCAGGTCACAGTTCATGCGCCTTTCTTTTTTAATCATATTTCTTGCACGATTCTCCCATCATTGATTAGAAATTCGTTCGTCTTTCAAAAAAATTCCAACATGCCGATCATTCAAATTCGATGGTCGCACGAAAATCGGCTGTTGCTGCATCTCACTAAAGGTGTGAAATTCGAAAATTCATGATTACAATTTTCGAAAAAAAAACTGTTCGGAATTTGACCTATGTATGGCCGGCCACCGCATTTGGTTTTATCTAGAATCATAGAGAAGTTCATCTATTTCTTGCATCCTTGTGTAGAGGACTACTAACACAAGTAACTGTGGGGTTGATTTACTAAAACTAGAGAGTGCAAAATCATGTGCAGCTCTGCATGGTAGCCAATCAGCTTCCAACTTCAGCTTGTTCAATTAAGCTGTGACAAAAAAAAACTGGAATCTGATTGGTTTCTATGCAGAGCTGTACCAGATTGTGCACTTGGCAATTTTAGTAAATCAGACCCACAGTGTTTATATGAGCAATCTGAAGATCAGGAATATGCACTCTTTGTCTTGGTATACAGAATATGTTCTATTTATTTTTGAAAAAAAGTTAACAATTGTCCAAAGTAAGGGAATATAGAATTGGGGTGCTCAACAAAATTAGACAACTGGAAAATAAAGAGCAGCTAAATTGTAAGAATTTGTTAAATATATGTACATGTTAATAACCAACACAAGAAGAGAAAGGAGAACTATGCACACCCATATTTGAATATTATTCAATATTCGTTATTCTTTTGTATACTCTGTATTTTTCACTAGCTAATTAATAATCCAAAATATAACTCTGAATCCACAGGTAAAAGTACTCATCTAAGCCCAGGTTCACATTGAGCTGCAGGAATGAAGCTGTGCGAGTTCAGCTGAAGAATGCCAGTCCTGATTTTGACCTCGATTTCAGAGACATCTGTGCAGGTTTCTGCACAGATTTCAATGTAAATCGCGGTCCGAAATCGCAAAAAGTAGTACAGAAACCACTTTTTAAAATCGGTGCGGCGCCACAAATGCAGCGTTGCACCGATTAGGTTGGTGCCATTGCCGACAATTGCCGCTGATTTGACATGTTATTTGACATGTCAAATCGCATGTCAAATTGTACCAATGTGAACCAGGGCTCACTCTGATATTTCAAATGTTGGTAGATGCTGGTGGTTTAAACTGCCTGACAGCTTCCTACATTTCAACAGACTTTATTGGTGAGAAACCTCTAGGTCTGGACAATAGTTGTAAACAGTGTAAGGGGTTCTAAATGGTGATTTTTTTATTTTTTTTTTAAGTTTCAACAAGAGGTGTCCAAACATTTAAATGTGAATAAGATCATCCAAAACACTCAAGTGGATGGGAACAAAGTTCAGAGATAAGGTAGGAAGAACTTGCTGTTAGAGTATTTAAAACATCAGAATCCAATCCATGGGCTAACTCTACACTGGGCTTTTTTTATTTTTATTTTTTGCATAGAGTGTGAAAATGTTAGCATATCTGCCTGTTGTTTTAATGCTGTTTGTGCCCCTGCTGAGGTGAGTCACCCTTTCTTTTGTGACAATGATCACTAGGACTGAAGGAAAGAGATAATCCAAATTTTTGAGTTGCCAGCAGAACAAGAACATGGAAGAAATCTTCCAATGAGGACACCTGTTGCGGTGACATTTAATTTAGGATTACCCTCACTTTGGAAAGACTTCCTTCCACTCCCTGTGGTGTGTACATGACTGGAATTAAAGGGAGAGTTTTCAATGGGATGAAGATGGCAAAAAACTGATGAGGTTTTTTTTACCCTTCTCTTTATTAAAATTTTAAAAAATGGTTGTAGATATACTCTAAATCTTGTTAAGATGATGACTGACTGATGAGTGTCCTAAATTATATTTTACATTTACAATACCATTTAATACATTTAATACATTTATAAAATGTCCCTTGCTGGAGCTCAATATAACAAATACAAACAACATACTGTGCAACCATTCTATAATATATCAGAAAACCACGATGTTCCATCTCCCATATGTTTATATAACATGATGAATATTAGTCCATCCACCTTAATATATTCACTATAACATATTCTGAATTGTATCACTATGACTCTATATTAAAAAAAGCAACTTGTATAATAATTACCTAATGCACAATGCATTACATCGTTAAGTTCATTGTATTATATGAAAATGCACTGTGAATTTCATAAGATGTGGACAATGTGTTGGATCAGCTGAAAAACTTGTCAGTTAAATAATCGTGGTAGTAAATTCTTGACCATTAGCTACCAGCAGAAAGAAACATATTCATACTTTTAAAGACATAAAATGCCCAGGGCCAAAGGACAGTTGGGGAGCTCTAAATTTTCCACTAACTGGTGACTGTGCTAACTCTCTCTTTGTTGCCATTATTAAGTTTGAACTGCCATCAGTTATGTCCCCACTAGAGACTCCGCAGGGGGTTCATTGTAACTCCAGCCCCTGGCTTCAGTGCCCTATTTCTTCCTTTTCTGTTCTGATATTGTAACTTTTGTACCATTGTTGCAACTGTTGTGCTGTGAAAATGTATCGGTAGAGTTAAAGCTGAGACTAACTTTGTTTTTGTTTTTCCTGGTTAGCACACTCACACTACTGTAATAATATAATATATATAAATAGTTATGGCAAAATTCAAAAAATGAGGATAAAACAACATTGTCATACTAAAACTTAGGGGTGGATTTACTAAAGGCAAATATATTGTAAAGCTCAACTTCAGGTAAAACATTTATTTTAGTTGTGGACAAAGTGAGAAAGGGTTTAGACCCCCACCCCCCAGCCCACGAAATGTGTTTATTTGGCTCTGTTTACCCTTTTAGGGATATTTTATCTCACTTCGTGAATGGATAGGAATTTTTGGGAACTTTCACCAGTGGGCCAGACTGCAACAAAACCATATTTTTAGGAAAACGAGGAAAGGGGTAAAACCTCTTGTGTTATTATTACTGTCTGTGTCTACCTATCCTGGTGAAAACTGATCCTCTCATCTCATGGCTTGCAATTATTGTTTGTCACAGAGACAGGTAGTATGGTGAAATATTTCCTACAAGGTCAGGGATAGCTAAAAAAAAGTAAGGTTTTTGTTGATGACGCTTCATATGAATGTAATCATAGGAAGGCAACCATCCAGCGTGATTTATTTATTTATTCATTTCTTATATTTTTTTTTTGCATGTGAAATGTAAAGTAAGTTTTGTAATAAACAACAACTAACAGCAGGATGTAAATGAACATACTTTGATGGACATTGCCCATGGCCAATGCAGCTCAGTGGGGGTTCCATTCTTAGTAATGTTTTACCTCCTGGTTCTCATGTAAGATTTAGGAAAGCTAGCTTTAATAAAAGTATTTTAACCTAAGAATTTTGAGAAACTCTATGTTTAAAACACATTTGTAATTTTCTACAGTATGAAAATTTTACCTAACAAAGCAATATTAGGCATAATCAGCGAACCTATCAGCCCTTGCCTTAACAGACCAATACTCTAATGCCGCGTACACACGGTCGTACTTTTCGTCTACAAAAGTCGGACAGCCTGTCGGACAGACTTCCGGCAGACTTTCGGTGGACTTGCCGCGGACTTGCGGCCTACTTTCTAACGACCGGACTTGCCTACACACGACCACACAAAAGTCGGTCGGATTCGTACGTGATGACGTACACCGGACTAAAATAAGGAAGTTCATAGCCAGTAGCCAATAGGTGCCCTAGCGTGGCTTTTTGTCCGTCGGACTAGCACACAGACGAGCGGATTTCGGGGTCCGTCGTAGGTACGAAGTAAAAGTTTTGAAGCATGTTTCAAATCTAAAGTACGTCGTATTTGAGGCTAAAAAAGTCGGTTGAAAGTCCGGAGAAGCCCACACACGATCGGATTACCAGCCAGCTTTAGTCCATCAGCGTCTGTTGGACTTTTGTAGACGAAAAGTACGACCGTGTGTACGCGGCATAACAATCCCCCTAAGTCTCAGCACGCATCTTTGGGATCTTTGTAAATGTTGACAGTGGACACACCCTAATTACATCTCACGGTAGAATGTAGGGAGGTTGCCAATATACTGCTTTACATTACATTGTGGGATTGGGTGAGGAAATTCCTCAGTGTTGACTTTTCAAAAAGTTATCATCTACCCACTGCCGGTGTGGAGTAACTTGAGCTTTTGGGGTGCCTGGGAATACCCAGTAGCTTAGTTGACCACTGAAAGGTTTGTTTGGGTGTAGTGATAAACTTTAAACTATTTAAAGTGAATTTGATCTCAATGGCACACTACCAATCTTTAGGATAATTTGAATGGACAATGATAAATTAGCACATTCTCAGATGTGGTTCAAATGATTACCATCCCACTCAAATTATATCAAAGTGAATAACCATTGTTGTGGACAACCCATGAAGGACCTCTACATAGAAATATTATTCAAACAGCTGCAAACCTCAAATGATTGACATTTTGTTTGATATACACTATGTACAATTAACAATTTCCATGATTTAAAATAAATTACTGTTGTCTCCATTTTTTTATTGGTTGCATATGATCTTTTGTGTGCAACCACATCCTCTCTACATGCATCTCCTGGCAGATTGTTTTTTATGACTGATTTCCTGATGGTGATAAGAGAGGATCATGCAATATTGTGGACTATATTGTGGGTGCGTGTGATAGGGTGACAACTCAGGAAAGTAATTAAGAGGCAGGGCCTAAGTGTAGTCACCCTGTAACAGGAAGTGCTGTTAATAGTACGGTTACCAGGTGTTTTTCTTTATTGAAAGTGGCAGCTTTACAATATTGTAACCAACTTTTGAAACTACATAAATAAGTTAGAGTTTATCTAAGATGTTAATGATTCGGGATTATATGTACTGTAGTGAAGTAGGTCTAAAACAATGACGTGGGCAATGTTTGGCCTACATAGGTGTAAAGATTACAAATAGAAAATTATTCTCTTTTACAG
The DNA here is from genome assembly GCA_037952835.1 of Lithobates septentrionalis. Taxonomy (NCBI): domain Eukaryota; kingdom Metazoa; phylum Chordata; class Amphibia; order Anura; family Ranidae; genus Lithobates; species Lithobates septentrionalis. Next base: position 815,979 of record JBBDGP010000346.1, on the reverse strand, counting down.
AAAGTGTGAAACCAATAAACTAGGCATACATTAAAGATGATTTCTAGATTAACAAATTAAATTATTCTATCTGGTATTTGGTCATTTACTAATCACAGAACACGTTAAAAAAAGCCCAACAGAGAGCAATAGAATGCTCTGAAAGAACAAGCAATTTACTTAACATAACTTTTCACACATATAATTATGATATTTTAGTACACAATAGTTGTATAAATACAAGGATGTAACTAACAGGATGCATATCATGTAAGCAGCAGTTATGAGTATACCAGAGCTTATAATGTAGCCTTTATTTTTATTGCCAATGTCTCTCTCAATATTTCCTTTGTAATTAAAAGAATCATCATAAGGGGACCCAAATCCAACTTTTATGACCGTGTTAATTTCCTGGTTTGTAAATAAACCCTTCTCCCTGAATTACTTTTTATAGCTGCTGTTTATTGTACCAATTATGGACCTTGGCTGGAAAGTTAAATACAAGCTCAGTTACGCATTGTTAGCGACCGCGAGAGCTTGTGTCACGGACGATGTTCCCAGCCCTATATCTATTAATGATCATGTTTACCACCAGGAGATGTGTTTCAAGACGGGTTTTCTATTGTACTAGATACAGGCCAGTTAAAAGCCTCCGTGTATTCTTGCACAAACTGGAAACATGAAAACTATTGATTTAAGCTCAGCAATTTCCTTTTCATCTGTTTGCTAAATACACAGTGCCTGATTTAATAAAGTTGAGTTCATGCTGCAAGTGAGGGTCAGTAACGTTCACTCTTCCTTGGAAAATGATGCTCACTTGCTTGTACATACCTGCAGGGTCAAAGACCCCTCTGCTCCCTGAATGACCACTGGAATGTAGCTTACACTTGATTAGTTAACAAGTAGTCTAAATGGACCTACCATTTAAAATTGACCTTTACATGAATTAAGACACAATTTTTTGCTTTCTATGAATAAAAAAATTACATTGCTGCGCTCCCTTATTTGACCCAAGTTCAAGACAGCACTATATCACATGGTCTCTGCCTATCAGACTTTACAAGAATTAAAGTGATTCTAAAGTCAGAAGGTTTTTTTTATCTTAAAACATTCTATGCATTCAGATTAAAAAAAAAATTCAGTGTGCAGCAGCCCCCCTCAGCCCCCCTAATACTTACCTGAGCCCCATCTCGATCCAGCGATGTGCTTGAGTGCCTTGGATGTCCGGGAATTTCCCTCCTGATTGGCAGAGACACAGCAGTGGTGCCATTGGCTCCCACTGCTCTCAATCAAAGTCAGTTAGCCAATCAGGAGAGAGAGGGGTGGGGCCAAACTGCAGCTCCATGTCTGAATGGACACACAGAGGTGCAGCTAGGCTCAGGTGCCCCCAAAGAAAGCTGCTTGCTGTGAAGGCACTCGACAGGAGGGAGGGGCCAGGAGCGCTGGCGAGGGACCCGAGAAGAGGAGGATCAGGGCTACTCTGTGAAAAAACACTGCAACAGAGCAGGTATGTATAACATGTTTGTAATTTTTAAAGAAAAAAAAAAAACAAGACTTTAGTATCACTTTAAAATGACCCAGTTGCCACAATGTCACTTCTAAACACAAACATAGGAACAAACAGGGCACTGGATTCAGATTTTCTAAGGGTCCCTGAGATTGTCACTGGGTACACTGGCTCCAGTTTGCCAGCGCTTCATAAAACGAGGACTACCCTTAGGATAGAGGGAATGGACCCAGAGTTGAGAATCCACACACACATACAATCCTATCAGAGCACCAAACAAAGGTCCAAGAGTCCAAGGCAATTCAATGAAAAAATTGATTCATATCAGAATAAAACCAATGCCTTTTGGGGGCCAAACACATATTCTCCCTTCATGAGGGCTTAAGAGTTATGACTGTTCTAAAATGGACTTAAGTGAGCAGATACCAAATAAAAGTGCACTGTGATTTAATTCTTAGAAAGTTTCAGGAGAGCAGGTTATGCCAGTGTTAGTGAATGTAGCCAAGGAAGCCACTTTAAAAAGCTCAGACCTCTTCACAGCAGCCCAGTCAGTGTGCAGTCATCTCAGCAATCACCAGGCAGCTCCCTCCCAGCATGATGTATACCCCTTCCCCGCTCCAGTGGCACAGCCTGGAGGATATGGTATTGCAAGGGTGGTGGCTGGTCTAGACAGGGAGACAATGGCATATGGATACATTATTAGCAATATTAGTTGTATTATTGTTAGTAATGCAATGCTAATAATGCTTTAATCAGTGTGAAAGATGAAAGGTGGGGCTAGGGTTTTTTTGGCAGACTTTAGCCACAAGCCTAAAAAATAGTGGCACTTTGGGGAACTAGTTGCTGCCTTCAGCAAGGGGCTATAACCAAAAGCCGTCCCTGGTGAAACCAAGTATTTTATTTAAAAGAAGGTAATTGCTTATTATTAATCGTAATTTAGCAAACTAGATATAGTTTACATCTACTTTAATATTATGACTTACTGCATATTATGACTTACTGCATATTTCTGTTACTTGCACTTTATGATTATACAAGCCGTCTTGTCCAAAGTGTTACAACAAATTCTTTCTTAGCTAGTTAAGTGCTTGAAGTATGAGAAGAATCTTACCAAGACATGACCCTGAGATGGAATAGCTCCATAGACAGACTTCATATTCATTTATGCCACTATAAGATTACAAAGGCTCTTCATTACTGCTGAAAGGGAGATCCAGGTCTTAGGATGTATACACTGGATTGTATTACCTGTGTCTTAAAACATGACACTTAAAAGAAAATCATTTGTCGAGGGTAAGAAGAAGCCAGCAATTTCATACGGCTACATACATTCACATCATGTGTATATCTTTGCATCATTGTATGCATATATCTAATCTATATTTACTAATTGGGCATGTGGATAAATATGACAGATAAAAATGTTTTTTTTTCGTCAGATCACAAATGTTCTCCTCATCCATACATGTTGATGTGCAATAAAAAAAAAAAATAGGTTAACAAATATACCCTATTTTTCAATATGTGAATGTCAGAAATAGTACTTTTGATGCACACTAGTTGTTCAGATAACTCATTTTCAACATAGGTATTTTGAGGTATGGCATGAGGTACTTCTCAGCACTTTTTGGGTGCAAAAATTTTGTGCAACGCAAGTAATAGACACATTATTTAGCTTTAGAGTCATAGGTTATGTGCTTGGTTAAACTGAGCTAATGCTTATGCAATGCGACTTCCCCTTCCTCAGCTGCACATACTCACCTTCCTTTCACTCCCCAGCCACTCTGTTGAGCCACTGAAAGTCAACAGAAATACTCAGAACATGCAGGTATACTGTAGGGAGCATGTCACTCACTCCCTTTCACCCTACACATCAGTACAAGTATTTGGTGATTGACCTACTGTTGTCACATGTAGGCATGCACTCAGTAATCAGCACCGTATAAGCTCCAAGCACAAATTCAATTTTGATAAACCCCATCCCCTTTACGTGCAGAGTGCCATGTTAAATACTTAACTTTTCCCCATTCCAGTGATCTTCACTGTGCAGCCCTGCCTGTCACTGCACAACATTTCTCCTAAAAATGTCCCAGTTGGCTCCACTTTTGTTAGTGGCCCCATTCATTACTATGGGTAAGCCACATTCCGCAGGATGGCTGTTTTCTGCACCACACCGCATTATGCATCATTGGAATGTAAATGAAGGGTGCTATTTTAATGCCCCATCAGGGCGGGTCTGTGACACCCCACACTCACACTATGTTGGCAGTCTTCTGGGTTGAATCACAATGGCTGTCATTCAACCCAGAAGTTCATAGACTTCTTGTGCCAAAAAAGGAATTACCACAGGGGACATATCTGAGGCGGTGAGTACGGCAGTCTCAGATGCTTTTTTTATTTTACCAAGACATTGGCAATGCTTTAAGAACTTTTTGTAAAGGGTTAAAGGCTTTATTTAAAAGGTTAGTTAGGTGTTATGCTGCGAACACAGGAGCGGAATTTTCAACAGAAAGAGTCCGATGGGAGCTTTTCATCGTATATTCCGACCATGTGTATGCCCCATCGGATTTTTTCTGTCGAAAATTCAGACAGACTTAGAGAACATGTTCTATATTTTTCCGACTAAACCGTTTGTCTGTATGCTGTTCCGACACACCAAAAACGATGCATGCTCTGAAGCAAGTACGAGACAGAAGCTATTGGCTTCTGGCTATTGAACTTCCGTTTTTTCTAGTCCAGTTGTACGTGTTGTACGTCACCGCATTCTGGACGGTCGGAATTTGATGTGACCGTGTGTATGCAAGACAGCTTGAGCGGAATTCCGTCGGAGCTCTGTCGGAAAAACCTTCAGAGTTTATTCCGACGGCAAAACCGGTCGTGTGTACAGGGCATTAGGATAGGTTGATTGTAAAAATGTGCCTTAGCTCACTAAGAGAGATGAGTTATTTTAACATCTTCCAGCAATAAAGTATCTCCCCAACACCAGCACCATAATAATATCCAGCATTATAAATTTGTCCACCCGCACCATAACAATTCAGAACACTATAATATTATCCAGCATCATCATTATAATCACCAGCACCATAAAAAAGATCCACAAGCAATAATATAATATTCACCAGAACTACCGTATATACTCGAGTATAAGTCGTTCCGAGTATAAGTCGAGGCCCTAATTTACCACAAAAAAATGGGAAAAACTTATTGACCCGAGTATAAGACGAGGGTGAGAAATGCACAGCTACTGTAAGTGGAAAAGAGGGTCAACAATGCCCATTTGCAGCATCACTGTGCCCATTTGCATGCCTCACTGTGCCCATTTGCAGCCATAGGTCCCCTGAACTTCAAACTCGGTAGTTAAGGGTTCCTAGATGCCCCCTGGCTGCAGCCAAAATTTGGGGTCTCTGAACCCAAAGGGTCCCGAAATGACATTGCTGCACATGGACACAGTTGACCGAATTTGGGGCCACTTAGTGCTAAGAACCCCAAATTTGGTGTGCAAACCCAGTGGAACTAGCACCATAAAATTTCCAAAGCTGGTGTTTCTAGCACCAAGTGGCCCCGAGATACAGGGCCCCAAAATTCAGTTCAGAAAATGTCAAGCACTTTTCTGCAGCAGAGAATGACATTTTCTGAACCGGTTTTGGGGCCCGGTATCTCAGGGCCACTTGGTGCTAGGAACCCCCGCTTTGGATATGTTGTGGTACCAGTTCCACTGGGTTTGCACACCAAATTTGGGGTTCCTAGCACCAAGTGGCCCTGAGATATGGGGCCCCAAAGTCGGTTCGGAAAATTTAATTTTTTGCTGCAGAAATGTGCTTGACTCGAGTATAAGTCGAGGGGGGCACTTTCAGCACAAAAAAATGTGCTGAAAAATTTGACTTATACTCGAGTATATACGGTATATCTTCTAACACAATAATAACATACAGATGTGTCCACCAGCACCATGAATATGCCCTTGGGCACCATAATAACATCCACCTGAACCAAACTAATGTCCATTAGCACTATTAAACACAGCATTACCATATATACCCCAGCAGCCTATAATCTCTAAGCTTGCACTATACTAATAAATCTCTTATCATCAAGTAAATAACCTATACAGCAATGAGGGGATCATAAGTAGATAAGCTACTGACATATGGAAGGGCAGTTCACACCATATTAGAAGGATTTGCAACTTTAAAGGCTAACAGGAAAGAGCAAGAGCACAGTAATACTCTGAATATTATTGCAGGCATAGGGTCTGAAGCATTTCACAGGAGTTACACATAATGGTCCACCAGGTGATACCTTTAAAAAAATTAGTAAAGCTCCATGCACACTAGCATTTTTGTTCAGCTAAAAAAATGCTGGAAAAATTGTTGAAAAGAACAACAGCATGGTTGCTAATAAACTGACAATACTTTATGCATTATACCTATCTATGCAGCTGGTGGTGCTCTAGTGTTATAGTGTACAGTTCATGTATTCTATGATATAACAGGATGTATTGTTTATCTATGTTCAGTGCACTTGTTTGTATCCTGTTCCTGTTTTATGTTTCTCATGATGTAAGACATGTTCTGATATTCCTCCATGAAAGTAAAGCGTATTTCTGTATATTAAAAGCTTCTTGCGCATTATTTCAATACTCTGACAACAAAAATCACTGGATAAAAACGCTGCTAATAGCCTTTTATAGTAGCGTTTTAGCAGCGATTAGGAGCGTTAAGCAGTGTTTAGAAGCATTTCTGCTGGAAAAATGCTCCAGGAAACTCTACAAAAACTTTTTTTTTTCTGCTCCTAGATGTCGAAGCTCAAAAAACACTAATAGCCTAAAGTAGTGTGAATGGACACATAGGATAACACTATTTAGCTTCTAGCGGAAGAGAAAAAATGCTTCTAAGAGCTTCTAAGAGCTTAAAAAAATGCTAGTGTGCATAGAGCCCTAATGTAAATAGGCATAAAAACAACCAAGCCTACTCTGTACAAGTGTTATTGATCTATTAGAGTATATCTAAACCCAAGAACAAAAAAGCTATATATTGCACATCACCAGTCCTTAGATGTAGTGTCTGCATTAGCTTTCTTTCTTTCAGGATAAGGGCATTTTCTGCAAGTACAGAAAATTCCTTGATTCTGCTAGAAGACTTGTTTTCTTGTAACTTCCTGTGCACTGAAATAAAATCTCAAACAATGTTATCTTCCTTCCAATCTATCTTCACCGTGGAACATGAAGTGTGTTACTAGCAGGTTCACCAGTTGAAGGAAAAAAGCTTAAAAATATTTGTGTTTTGGGGTTTAGATATTCTTTAAAGCTGAGTGGCGGAAAAAAAATTAAGTCAGCAGCTACAGTAATTAATATATATTAATATAAGGACACTTACCTGTCCAGGGAGCCCACAATGTCGGCACCTGAAGCCGATTTTTGGATCGACTCCCAGGTGCTGCTGCCGCCATTCTTGGTAAGGGAACCAGGCAGTGAAGACTTTTGGCTTCACTCCTGGTTCCCTACTGTGAATGTGCGAGTTGCGCTGCGCGTTCTGATTGGTCCCTGCTGTCTTCTGGGACCTGTGTGTCTCCCAGAAGACAACGGGGGGAAGGAGGATTTGCCGGACATTGCGTAGATCGCCGCATAATGCGCTGTGATTTTCCCCGAAAGTGGGAGCAAATACCTGGATTTGACAGGTATCTGCTCCCCCCGAAAGGTGCCAAATGTGACACTGAAGGGGGGGAGATCCAAACAGCGGAAGTTCAATTTTTGGGTGGAACTCCACTTTAAGACTCCTCTAACTTAGTATAGATTGTTTTAAATATGAGTATAATGCTGCGTACACACGACCGGACTTTACGGCATACTTGGTTCGGCGGACCGGAGTCCGTCAGACAATTCGATCGTGTGTGGGCTCCAGCGGACTTTTTTTCCCCAAAAGTTCTACGGACCTAGAAATGAAACATGTTTCAAATCTTTTCGATGGACTCAAGTCCGGTCGAAAAGTCTGCTCGTCTGTATGCAAGTCTGACGAACAAAAATTGACGCTAGGGCAGCTATTGGCTACTGGCTATGAACTTCCTTGTTTTAGTCCGGTCGTACGTCATCACGTACGAATACATCGGACTTTGGTTGATCGTGTGTAGGCAAGTCCGTTCATTCGGAAAGTCCATCGTAAAGTCCGTCGTAAAGTCCGCAGGACAAAGTCTGCCGTAAAGTCTGCTCGTGTGTACGCGGCATAAGTCTTACTACAGATCACAAGGGAAAATCTGCGCTAATCTATAATAAGTAAAAGCAAGCAGCCAGCAAAGTTTGTTGATATCCAAACATGAAGATCCAAAAATATGTGTAATGTGGTGCTAAAATCAACAACTGAAAAGAAAACAGTCCAAGGAGGGTCTGAAGAGTAGGAGAAATCCAATCACCAGGTATAGTGCAAATATGAAGCGGCACTCAACACCACATGATAATGTATCTGCTTACCAGATGGTTTTAAAAAGTAGGCATGTATAGATATTCTCAGTAACATCCAGCAAATTCAGCTCTCTGGAACCCCTCATCAATACAGATAACAATATCCGGATGGTTTTCTCCACAGATCAATGTCTCCCAGAAATCACATCAGAAGTGGGACTTTCAAACATGTAGTCAGCAAATACCCATGAAGAGAAATAAGTGACCCATAGTGAAGCCCGTAATAATAATAAAAACAATTTATTGTAGTAACTTACAGTTTGAGTTCAGAAATGCATGCATCAAATAAGACAATCGGCTACAGCATTGAGCGTGCTGGTGTCAACCTGCCTGACATGTTTCATCCCAACGGATGTCTTCAGAGGCGTGGCTTCACTGATCACCGCACGCCATATAAATAAGGAAGCTGATAGGTGAATTAGAGGGGAAATGAACCACCAAACGAAAACAGCTGGACATAATATAGTGAACGTCTCTCGTGTGGCGCGCTATGCGCACGCGCACACGAGAATTAGTCCCCCACCGGCGTGTGATGCGAGAATATTACCTCTACATCATTCCACACGCCGCTGGAGGAAAAACAATACACTGCCCATGTCCTCGGCTATAAGGAAGCCTGATAGGTTAAACATTGTCGGCAACAGCTGACGTGATACCGCGTCATCGCAGACAAAGGGGAAAACCTAATAGGATAACACCGACGGCAACAGCTGACGCGATGCCGCGTCATAGCCGCCATCGTGTCCAATTAAAAGAGAAGAGGAAAAGAAATGTAGGAACGCGGACAAACTACATGTCAGCACTCCGTGGCCTGAAGCAATAAAATAAAAACGCTAGCATATTCAAAAGTCCCGAACTAAAGGAACAATTGAAGTGCAGCGCAAACAATGGGGATAAACACTAGAACATCACATATTCCAGAGTAAGTAAAATATAGTACATATACCCCAAAATATGCATACACAAACAGTAAAATCAAAACATAATAGCTGAAAATGATAAATCACAAAATGTCACTAAGAAAGTCACAAAACAAGGCTCATGAATAGCTTTAAATATACTTTAGGGTGTTAAGCAGTCCTAGATAAAAAATCTGGATAAAAAATGTGGGTGGAGGTAAAGCTAACTGTTGTTAATGAAGCTATTAACATCCCACTCCACTTTCAACCCAAAGGGCGTATAACATTTCAGAGTATATATCCAACGGGTTTCCAACCTCGAGATTTCTCTCTTAGTATAACTACCTCTCCAATGGGGTGTGAAACGATCGATGGCAGTAATAGTGGTCCCGGACAGATTTTTATTATGATATTCAAGATAAGACAAGATTTTCAGCACTGCCCAATGCTTTTTCAAGATTTTCTTTATCTCATAATGTTGTCGTGAGTAAGTGGTAATTAGAGAAAACTCGTGGGTGTTATTATCATTAGTAACTTTGTCTCTTCCTTTCAACATTGTAGTTTTATCCATGATGGCAACCCCTTCTATGGCTTTATCCAGATCAGCATTGGAGTACCCTTTTTCCAAAAATTTCATTTTGAGATCAGAGGCCTGCACGAAGAAGTCTTCCTTAAAAGGTGGACAGAGCGAAAAAGACGGAGACTGTAAAAGATGTTGGGATTTCCAATCTCAGTAAGACTGTTTTGACTGATAACGAAAAATTTGTATTAAATCATGGACTTAAATATGCCCCTGATAGACCTTTGAGTAAATTTGGCGCCTTCATAGACGTACAAAATATATTAGGAAAATGAGTATTAAAAGACACTTCTTGTCTCAACCCATCATTAGAGCGGGTAATACCGCCAACGAAATCAGACACTCTGGTCTTTCAAATGCTTCACTATTCAATCCCCCGGGTTTTGTTCCACCGTCTATTTCGTCTTTAAAGATCTAGTCTTGAAAGATCTAGAGAAACTAAAAATTCAAAAATACCCCAATAATCAGAAATTTCAGGACGGGATGAAAACTTTAACCACTTCAACCTCGGAAGGATTTACCCCCTTCCTGATCAGAGCGTTTTTTGCGATTCGGCACTGCGTCGCTTTAATTAACAATTGCGCTGTCGTGCGACGTGGCTCCAAAACAAAATTGATGTCCTTTTTTTCCCCACAAATAGAGCTTTCTTTTGGTGGTATTTAATCATCTTTGGGATTTTTATTTTTTGCGCCATAAACAAAATAAGAGCGACAATTTTGAAAAAAACGCATTATTTTTTACATTTTGCTATAATAATTATCCCCAAAAAATATATAAAAAAACATTTTTTTTCCTCAGTTTAGGCCGATACATATTCTTCTACATATTTTTGGTAAAAAAAAATCGCAATAAGCGTTTATTGATTTGTTTGCGGAAAAGTTATAGCTTTTACAAAATAGGGGATAGTTTTATGGCATTTTTATTAATAATTTTTTTTTTACTAGTAATGGCGGCGATCAGCGATTTTTATTGTGACTGCGACGTTATGGTAGACATGTCGGACATTTTTTACACATTTTTGGGACCATTGTCATTTTTACAGTAATCAGTGCTATAAAAATGCATTGATTCCTGTATAAATGACACTGGCAGTGAAGGGGTTAACCACTAGGGGCAGGGAGGGGTTAAGTATGTCCTAGGGGAGTGATTTCTAACTGTCAGGGGGATGGGCTGGTGTGTGACATCACTGATCTCTGCTCCGATGACAGGGAGCAGAGATCGAGTGACACTTGTCACTAGGCAGAACGGGGAGATGCTGTTTACAACGGCATCTCCCCGTTCGTCCTCTCCGTGAGGCGATCGCGGGTATGCCCCCGGCGTTCGAGTCCGCGGGACCCGTGACCCGACTCACGGAGATTGCGGCAGGCGCACGCGCGCGCACACACAGCGGCGAGTTCAAAGTAACGTACGGGTACGTTACTTTGCGCAGCCATGCCATTCTGCCGACGTAAAAGTACAGGAGCCGGTCGGGAACTGGTTAAAAGACAGGAAGGATATGGTTGTCCTACCAGCCGATAAAGGGGGGGGGATCGTTATCCTAGATAAAGAAGCTTACACATGTAAAATGAGCAGAATTTTGTCTGATACAGATACTTATCTCCCCATGCATTATGATCCTACTGCGAAATACAAGAGGGAGCTAGAGAAGCTTATAGACAAGGGTTTTAATAAACATCTGATCAATAAGAAAGAAAAAGCATTTTTAGTTCCGATGGCCCCCTGGATTCCAGTTATTTATTTTTTACCAAAAATTCACAAAAGTCTAGATAAACCGCCAGGGAGGCCCATTATTAGCGGATTAGAATCTGTATTGGGAACCTCCCGTATTGGGAAGTATATCGATGGGTTTTTACAACCATTGGTACTTCAGACTCCCTCTTTTTTGAAGGATTCCTCCCAGGTTTTACAGGCTTTAGAAGCCATGGAGTGCAAAGATAGTTACATCATGGCCACTGCCGATGTGTCTTCATTGTACACCATTATATCCCACTCTGATGGTCTGGATGCAGTGGATCTCTTTCTTACCAGAGATAACCAGCTGGCCCCCTCACAGAGAGAATTTATATTACTCCTACTCAGGTTTGCCATGACACATAATTACTTCTGGTTTGTGGGCTCTTTTTACCTCCAAAACAGAGGGGTAGCCATGGGCGCAAAATTTGCGCCCAGTATGGCTAATTTGTTCATGGCCAAGTGGGAGGAGGATGTCGTCTATGCTGACAGACGGCCAGAATTGGTGTACTGGGGTAGATACATAGACGACATCCTCCTCCTGTGGGATGGCAATGAAACATCATTGACTAACTTTATGCAGGTATTAAATCTGAACAACCTGGGCATTGCCCTACAATTTGAAATGAGTAGGGTCGCCATTCATTTTCTGGATTTAAATATACAGATTTCTAACAATAAGTTTAAGATTACAACTTTTTTTAAAGAAATGGATCGAAATGGCTACATTGGACAGGGGAGTTGCCATCACCCGTCATGGCTGAAATTGGTTCCTAAAAGTCAGTTTACCCGGTTAAGGCGTAACTGTACTTTTAAGGAAGACTTCTTCGTGCAGGCCTCTGATCTCAAAATTACATTTTTGGAAAAAGGGTACTCCAATGCTGATCTGGATAAAGCCATAGAAGAGGTTGCCATCATGGATAGAACTACAATGTTGAAAGGAAGAGACAAAGTTACTAACGATAATAACTCTCACAAGTTTTTACCACTTTACCACTTACTCACGACAACATTATGAGATAAAGAAAATCTTGTAAAAGCATTGGGCCGTGCTGAAGAATGACAAAATTCTGGGTCCTTCCCTACCCGAATATTCACAGGTCATCTATAGAGGAGTACCACCCTTGAGATTGCAGGTTGCCCCTTATGTCCTTGATGCCCCGAATAGAGTTTCTTTCTTCCAAAACGCTAAAGGTTTCTTTCCGTGTCGCAAATGCAAAATTTGCCAGTTTAAGTCACATAATACTGCAAAAGTCTTTAATATAGACACCTTTATCACTTGTACATCTAAAAATGTGGTAACAACCCATACTTCTCTTTTAAAAAAACAAATATATTTCCAACTGACAATAGTATTGTCGAAACAAACAGTAAATGGCACTTCTAATAGGCTTAAAGCATGCCCTTAAAATGCTAATATAAATAATTGTATGTTTGGTCTTTTTTTAACTTTATTATATTTATATTATACTTATTCTCAACATTTGAAGTGATTGTAAAGCTTTCATTTTTTTCATTAAAATAACAAACATGTTATATCTACCTGCTCTATGCAGTGGTTTTGCACAGAATGGCCTGGATCCTCCTCTTCTCGGGTCCCCGCAGGCGCTCCTGGCTCCTTCCTCCTGTCAGGTGTCCCCACAGCAAGGAGCTTGCTATGGGGGCACCCGAACCAAGTCCATTCACACATGGAGCAGCAGTTTGGCCCACCCCCTCTGTCTCCTGATTGGCTCACTGGCTGTGATTGACAGCAGCTTTTTTTTTTTTAAACAGCTAAACAATAAAGGTCCTCAATAATGGGTGGGCATTTGCGTACCTAACAAAGGGGTACCCCTGGAGATACCAGCAAAGTACCAAGTGCCTAATTGTCAGCGATGGCTGGCTTTTGTGGGGCCCTTCTGTAAGGTGGGGCTTGGGTAGCTGTCCCTTTATGAGTGTGTGATGAATGGCTAGTGAGCTGCGAAACAAAGAGCAGTCTCTGTTGCATAAACTGTGTCATTATTGAGAAAAACACAGATAGCTCAGTTCACCCCTCCTTGTACACAAGACTCCAGTCCAGAAAACGTTGTGGTCTGCAGTCCTCTGAAGTCAGACTCAGTCTCTCAGCTGAAGTCCTCCCAAGGTGCAGTCTCTTAGCTCTGATTTTCAGAAAGCTGCAGTCTCTCAGCTCTAGTCCTCAAAATGGTGTAGTCTCTCAGGGTTGCTGTCTCTAATCTCTTGTGTAGGGTACAGAACCCCCACATCAGGTCTGCACTCTATAACTACTCACTCTAAACTCTTAGTGACTATCTCTCTAGTGCTGCTCTGGTAGGTCCAGCAGGAAGTCCACTCTGCTCTGCTTCCCCTTGGCCAAGGCCGCCCCATTCTCCAAATTTGCCTGGAAAAAGCTAAGTTCTCTCCTCCCCTGAAGTGCAGAGGATTCTGAAAGGAGAAGTCCACAGCCGATTAGCCTTAATTAACTTCTATAGTACAGCGCCACTTTAGACTATATTTCCCAGAATCCTAGTGTCAGCATAGCAAGTTCTCTTTCCCCTTGATTGGCTTTCTGCCACTGCAAGAAGGGGGGGTGAAGGAGTGAGGGGGGGATCTACACACAGCATGTTCATTCAGCAGCAGCCTGTCAGGGAAGTGAAGGGTGAGAGCCAGCTGTTGAACACACAGGCCGGCGCTGAAGTGAAGGAGGAGAGTGGGCACAGGAGAACACAGCCCGCTTCTCAAGCCCCAGCAGCATCCAGCTACATGCCCGTGACAGCCGAGAGCACTGACATTGCAATGCTGCAGGGGATCATTTGCCGTAATGTGCAAATATGCTGTGTATATTATTACATTATGACACAACTTTTTTTTATGACCAGGTTTAATTCCTTTTTAAGGAATCAGGCATCACCAATATCATGAATTGCATGAAGCAAGTATAACTTTTATTCTATAATTAAAAATACCAAACAGTTGAATGGCTATTTAAGAAATCCTTCTTGCCGTTGCATGAATCCAGCTGCATCTGTATCAGTTCATCCATTGACCTTAAGTTCTACAATGAGATAATTCTCCATTTTTATTATTACGCCGTCACAGCATTGAACTTTATCCAAGTCGGTTGCGGCAAAGCCTTCCGATTACTTGCCCAGGGTGGTGAATAATTAATGTCTATTTTAATGTAAAGCTTTTCCTACAAGGGATCGGAGGATGGCTGGGGGAATTACACATTACGGAACTACTTATATGTCTGGCTCTTTAGACGAGATTTCAGTGGTCTCTCGTGTATGAGGCAGAAGGTTGTTAAAAAGCTCAGGTCATCCAATGTGCCAGTAATGTTCACATTAACTCAGAGGAATAAACACATCCACAAAAATGGACTTCATTTCCAGGTCAGCCAGACGTATTTATTAAAGAGAGACTACACAAGTGTCTGAATTGTAATTCTTTGTCTTTTTCTGCAACATTCGTAGTGCTGACAATGCAAAATCTTTTCAAAATGTTTTGCCAATTGGCAACAGAGCTTGATTGCCATGATTTAACAAAGGAGTCACTTTTTCTAGCTTTTGTTAACTTTAAAATATGTGTAAATCTTAATATTCTTATTATTTTATTTTTTTATTAGCTCCTATTTGGTCTATTACACATATTATTGAAAATGTATTGTTGTATCTGTTTGATAAGTGACAAAAACCTGTTGATATTGTCAAGACTTTTGGGAGCTTGAGAGTGATGTCTCTCTCTGCTTATTATTATGAGTAGGCATTGCTTCTACTCCTCTCTGTAGACTAGAGAACATCTTCCTGTGACACTAGTGAGGTCTCACAAATCCCAATTTGTGTGGAGACAACGTGAAACTAAACACCTTTCTCGGTTTCCTAAAATTCATAAGTTGGTTTTTGAGATACATTTCACAAAAAGCAGAGAAGTTAGATGGAATACAGATAATACAGATATAAAAAGCTCACTAGCCAGGGTCTTTAAATGGCTTTTGATTGGTCTTTTTCATAAATGGTCAAGTCATAAACAGTCTGGTATGCAGTTTAAAGTAAAATAATTTTGAGACCAGGGATAGTGACCCATACATGAACTGCACAGAGTTAAGTTCCATTCATATTTTATACCTCCAACACTAATGGAATTACATTCCTAAAAAGTGGTCACAACAATCTAGGAGCCAGTGGGGTTGGTTTACTAAAACTGGAGAGTTTAAAATCTGGTGCAGCCAATCAGCTTTGAACTTCAGTTTGTTCAATTAAGCTTTGACAAAAAAAATGGAAGCTGATTGGTTTCTGTGTAGCGCTACACCAGATTTTGCACTCTCCAGTTTTAGTAAATCAACCCCAATACCATTAAATTAGACACCAAACATGACTATATTATAAGGTCATAAAGGCTAGTAAGACACATAAGACCTCCTAAAAGAAACATACAACAGAAATATATTATGTTAGGTATCTAACAAATCATTATTTTGTTGTGCTAAATATTATGCTGGCTTGCAGATTGTGAAACCTTGTTATATGGAAATATGGCTGTGCCCACGATAGTTGGCAGTAAGGGTGTGGCAGCTGGACAATATAAAACACTACAACACACCTACAACACAACCCTCAAACCCTTTATTTGGTTGGAGTTAGACCTGTAACATTCTTTCCAGGCTCAAGAAAAAGTAGTTTACCTAGCTCTCATTTTACCATTGGAGCAATAAAGATTACTAAGCGTTATAATCTCAAGGCCAGTAATTCTTGCAACATCAGATTCAACCCAATCTGCCAGTGATCCAAACTCTGAACTGTACTGAGACCAGGCAGACTTTACAAAAATATTTATCACTTTTTTTTTTACTATTGCTTGCGTCTGTTTTCTTAAAAATCCTTTCTGTAAGTTTCTTGCACCTTTTTTCTTTTCATTAATCTGATATATTAAAATTATTGTGCGGAATCTCTGATGTTCAAACTAGAAATGAGAAATTCTGCCTCTTTAAAGAAGCTGGGGTATTGTACATTTTTGTCTGGGCATGGTAGTGAGTGATACAAACATTTATAAAAGTGTCAGATTAACAACAGTGGATTTTGTGGACGGTCCATGGTTCCATTAAAACATGTGGTGGCAGCTACCATGTGTGTAAGTTTGTGTGTGTGTAAGTGAGAGGTTAACTGCTCAGTTACCTGCCTCAATGACGCTCACCCTTATGGCCCGTACACACGATCCGAATATCGTACAAAAACTGTCGCCCGAGGAAGAATTGTACGATTTTCGGATCGTGTGTACACTACTTTCGAGAGCCGATCACGACAGTTCATCTGATATTATTCGACCGGACAAGCACGAAAATTTTCCTCGTACGATACCAGTACTGCCCCTGGTGAGGTTGAGAGTTTGTAATAAGCACCCTCCCCCCTAAATTATGGAGATAAGGAGAGAAGGAAGTGTCAGGTAGTCCTAACACATTTTCTGTGCTAGGGTGCAAATATGCTCCTCTATAGATACAGTACAGTAAGTGTTAGCACCCTAGGACCGAGTATATTACTGGCAGAATCACCAATGGAAAATAAGGCCCCTTTCACACATGCGGACCGTTCATTTCATCAGTTCAATCACATCAAAACGGATGAAGTATTCATCAGTTTTCCATCCGTTTTTCATCAGTGCTCATCAGTTTTTCATCAGTTTTTTATCCGTGCTCATTCGTTTTTCATCTGTTTTTCATCCATTTTCCAGTGTTTATCCATCCCTGCCAGTTTTTTTACATCCACTACCAATGCAAAAATGGATGAAAAACTGATCATTTGTCAGTGTACACCAGTTTTTCGTCCAATCTGTTTTTTTAATGGAAGAAAAATAGAGCTTTGATCAGTTTTTTGTTCTTGGGTTTTTACATTTTAATTAATAAATCAGATTCCAAAACAAAGTAAATATTTAATTCTCCCAAAACTTATTGATTATTTTCAGAAAACACAGACATGAATGGAAATGACTTCTGTAGTAAAAAAAACTCTTGATGACTGCCTCATGAAGTTCAAATTGACTGTGTGCATGAGCAAAACGCCTGTATGTACCTTATTTGATGGATGTAACATGAAACCAGAAAAATAAGATATGCATACAAGGGCAAATGATCAGCCAAATTAGGACAATTTACACTTCATTTTCTGAAACCTAGTTAAAGAGACAGTGTCAAATAAAAAAAAAACTGCTTCAGTTATAAAGTGTCGTCATCTAGAGGTGTTTGCACATAACTGCAGCAACTTTTGAAACCCTGCTATTAAAGCCAAATACCGGGTAGTGTATTAGCTTGCTCCAGTCTCTGCCCTCTGCCCACATTCCTTTTGGCCCATCACTATGATGGGCATCCTCACTGACTAAATAAAATATGAAGGCAACAGGAAGAGGCAAGCAAGTTTTGGCATTAGCAAGAAGTCAACTGGAAGATGCAAGCAAGTTTTGGCATTACCAGGAAGTACCACAATGTTGTATGTTAGAATTGCCAAGAACAGAAAGGTTTGGAGGACTGCTGCGGGTATATACATGATGGTGTTTGCAATTTATATCTGCAGGAGTTTTTTTTCTTTACCTAGACAGATTCACTTTCATGTATAATGCGATACCAACTACTCCACCTAAATTAAATATGGCTAGATATAGAACACGTTAGATGGAAAATATAGTTGTACAATGACAAACTGTTTAAATATATAACATTTACATCTATATATTTGCATCTATATAAAAGCTTCTAGACCAGGGGTCTCCAAACTTTCTGAACAAAGGGCCAGTTTATTCTCTTTCAGATCTATAAGGGGCCGGACTGTGGCCAGTGGGAGTGAAAATGTCCTGGCATCAGTATCAATGCCCTATCATTGGTGTCAGTGGGAGGAGTAGTGCCTCATCATTGGTGTTAGTGGGAAGAATAGTGCCCCATTGTGGGTGTCAGTGGGAGGAGTAGTGCCCCATCATTAGTGTCAGTGGGAGGAGTAGTGCCTCATCATTGGTGTCAGTGGGAGGAGTAGTGCCTCATCATGGGTGTTAGTGGGAGGAATAGTGCCCCATCGTTGGTGTCAGTGGGAGGAGTAGTACCCCATCATTGGTGTCAGTGGGAGGAGTAGTGTCCCCATGATTAGTGTCAGTGAGAGGAGTAATGCCTCATCATTGGTGTCAGTGGGAGAAATTATACCCCGTCATTGGTGTCAGTGGGAGGAATGGTGCCGCTCATTGGTGTTAGTGGGAGGAATGGCACCCCATCATGGTGTCAGTGTTAGGAATGGTTCCCCTATCTTTGGTATCAGTGTTAGGAATAGTGCCCCACTGTTGGTGTCAGTGTCAGGAATTATGCCCCATTGGTAATGTCGGTGGGAGGAATAGTACCCCAAGGGTCGGATGAAAGCAAGCAAAGGGCCACATGCGGCCCTCGGGCCACAGTTTGAAGACCATTCACATTTTTGAATTTGTAGATTTGGCTATACATGGACTAACCTTTTACTGTCCTTCTGTTTTGTACTTGCTGGTGACTACTCTTCCACAGTTTTCGTAAAAAGTTCTCTCTAAAATAGTTACCTCTGGCTTTGCAGTGTTTCATTCATATGAATATTATGAAATATAATCTGCATCAGCCTCAACTTTAAATGTGTTAACACATCTCCAACTTTCAGGCCCTGTCTCAATGTTGATTTTGTATCTGTGCACTTTGTGCTGAATTTCTCTCTGGCAAAATATTGAAGTGCAACGCTAAATGTGTTTCTGTAGTGTCAAAACTCACAGTCAGTTTCCAAGAAAGAGTCCGCCAAGATATTCTCAGGTGTAACATAAAATCCCTTCAACTTTTGTGCAACAACGAAACAGTAACAGAACTAACACAGTGACTGGAATAATAAAGAAAATGTATATGTTTTCATTACTTCCTTAAGGCATGCCTAAATCCTAAAACAAAAAATGTAATATATTGCAGCTTAACAGTCATTAGATGTGGGCTGCATACATTTTCTTTCTTTAGGTATTCTTCCCTTTATTTTCACATGGCAATCCTGTCCCTGGCTACATTTATATCTTCACTGTTTGTATGGAGGGAGCCATGGCTGTCACTCAGGCTGAATTTCAAACACTTCAAACCTTTGTTCATTTCCATTACATGGCTGTTAATTAATGGGATTAGTCATTTACAAAAGAAAATCATAATATTGTTTTTGCTGTATTTTCAGCTAACATGTAGTGACAGGTGCACTGCCTTTCTGGCAGGATCACCAGTTTTTTTTTCTGTGTTTGTTATAAATGTTCTTAGCCTGAAAAACAGGAACTAATGCAGCCACCACATCAAAGGATTAGTTAGCAGCCATATATTACATTTTCGATTTTACACTTATATTTTAGTGAATGCTGGGGTGATGTCTAGAAATTTCTTTTACAGCCATGAAATGTCTGGGCTTACCCATAGAAAAAAGCCACTATTATGGTATGGTCTCATGTTCTATCCTGTTATTACCCTCCTTGTTCCACAAACTGCATAATTGGGGAATTGCCATATTTTATCTGCAACCCCTTAACTTCAGTGTGTCATAATCTGAACTGAGTTTTTGATCAATATCTGCACTTTTTGAGATTACTCATAGATACATGCGTTTTACTAATAGTCAGGGCTTTTTTTCTTAGAGAATAGGTGCAGTAATTCCCCCCTTCTGAGTCAATTCCGCCCCCTACCCACCTCTGAGCACCATCCCTTGGTTCCACCCCCTATCCACTTCTGAGCACCATCCCTTGGTTCCACCCCCTACCCATCTCCAAGCATCATCCCTTGGTTCCACCCCCTACCCACCTCCGAGCACATCCCTTGGTTCCACCCCCTACCCATCTCCGAGTTCCATCCCTTGGTTCCACCCACCTCCCAGCATCGCCCCTTTCAGAGAATACAGAACCAAGTATCTTTTTGTGGTGATAAGTAATTTGTATGCAATTTGTTAATAACAACAAGAAAAGCAGTAAAGTAGATCTCCCACAGCCAGGAGCAATAGACCCTTTGCAGCAACAATAGATCCCCCCAGCAACAATGGACCCCCCAACAACAATAGATCCCAGCAGCATTAACAGATTTCCCAGCAGCCAGCCCAGCATCAATAGACTCTCCAGTAGCTAGCAACAGTAGATCCCCTCCCTCAACTGTAAGCCTTTCCAGCAACAATTGACCCCCCTGCAACATAAGCCTAACCAGCAACAATAGATTCCTCCCCAGCAACAATAATAGACCTCCCCAGCAAGCAATACTAGACCACCATGCAAAAATAGATAGATAGTTAATAGATCCCCCAGTAGCCAGCATCAATGACCTTTCAGCACACCCCAGCACCTCTTGCCATTACATAAATTCAGTGCTGGAGGTGCTGGAGGTGCTGGAACTGCGTTCCCCACGTTACCGCTGAAAAAAAACCCTGCTAATAAGTATAGTGAAAGCTTGTTTGGCTGTACTTCTCCTACTGATCACAGGAGTGCAAATCGTTTTGCACTCCTGAGACCCTTTTTCAGCTGACGTCACAGAAGTCAGTCCAGGCACCACGTCATCACGGCAATAAAGTCTGAATTTGCCAGGTGCTTGGACTGACACCCGGCTCAGCCTCTCAGCGAGCCGCTGAGAGACTAACTCGGCCGCCCCCACCCCCTCCACAGCCCAGAGCTCCAATGAGCGAGGAGGGAGCAGAGCAGAGAGCTGTGACTGACAATCAGCAGCTCTCTGCTCAGGGAGCTGTGAGAACCGAGCGATCGGTGGTGTTTGTTTACTCGGTTCTCAGTAAAGAGGTTCCGGGGGACAGATGCAGCATCGGACCAATGCTGCATCCACCTAGGTAAGTATAAATCAGAAAAAAAAAAAAGCATACTTCTCTTTTAAAGTAAAGCTGACACAAACCTCTATAATTCAAACTAAGCATTTGGTTAACCACTTGACCTCAGGGAGATTTAACCCCCTTCATGACACGCCATTTTTTGCGACACGGCACTGCGTTACTTTGGGGTAGTTTACACTTGCTTCAAAAAAAAAACTTTGGACACGCTTTGTTAAAGCTCTCTGAACCCCAGTCAAAGCCCCTGTCACTAATTAAAATGGTTAGCTTACAGTCCTGTTTACACCTTACTTTGGCTTGGTGCTTCAGTGGGGCCTTGATGGGGCTTTGATGGGGCTTCGGTGAGACTTCGTGGGGCTTCGATGAGGCTTCCGTGAAGCTTCAGTGGGGCTTCAAGCGAGCTTTGCTATAGACTTCTATGGAGGCTTTGAAGACGCTTTGGAGCACCACTAAAGCTACATGGGGTATAATTTTTGAAGCGAAGCCGAAGCAAAGCAAAAGTAGGTGTAAACAGGACTGTAAGCTATCCCTTCCCCTCTGTCAGAACAGAACTCTGCCTTGTTTACATAGGCAGAGCTTCATTCTGAGTCTCTGCCCCATGATTGATAGGTGGCGGTGGACATCAAGTGCCCAGCACCCTCAGATCAGCTTTTGCTGTGAATAATCACAGCAGAAATGGCCCACCGGCAGCGCGAGCGCACACCCTGCAGGCGGAAGTGCAGGATTACGTATATATACGTGATCCAGCTCACAGCTGCCATCCTGTAGCAGTAAAACTAAGGTGGTCAGCAAGTGGTTAAGGAGGAAGAGGTAACTTAAAATGAACTTGTACTTTGCCCAATCAGGTCAAAGCCACAGAAGGCTTTAACCTTCTATGAGGAGGTGAGTTGCCAGCTAGATAAAGGAAGGCCCATAGATGTGGTGTATCTGGATTTTGCAAAAGCATTTGACACCGTTCCCCATAAACGTTTACTGTACAAAATAAGGTCCGTTGACATGGACCATAAGATGAGTACATGGATTGAAAACTGGCTACAAGGGCGAGTTCAGAGGGTGGTGATAAATGGGGAGTACTCAGAAAGGTCAGGGGTGGGTAGTGGGGTCCCCCAGGGTTCTGTGCTGGGACCAATCCTATTTAATTTGTTCATAAACGATCTGGAGGATGGGATAAACAGTTCAATCTCTGTATTTGCAGATGACACTAAACTAAGCAGGGCAATAACTTCTCCGCAGGAGTTGGAAACCTTGCAAAAATATCTGAACAAATTAATGGGGTGGGCAACTACATGGCAAATGAGGTTCAATGTAGAGAAATGTAAAATAATGCATTTGGGTGGCAAAAATATGAATGCAATCTATACACTGGGGGGAGAACCTCTGGGGGAATCTAGGATGGAAAAGGACCTGGGGGTCCTAGTAGATGATTTGCAGGAACACAGAATCGATCCCTTCCCCTCTGTCAGAACAGAACTCTGCCTTGTTTACATAGGCAGAGCTTCATTCTGAGTCTATGCCCCATGATTGATGGAAATCAATGGCATGCAATGCCAATGCCAAAGCATTGGCATGCATTAAAAAGGGGATCAACTCCAAAGATAAAATGATAATTCTCCCACTCTACAAGACTCTGGTCTGGCCGCACCTAGAGTATGCTGTCCAGTTCTGGGCACCAGTCCTCAGGAAGAATGTACTGGAAATGGAGCGAGTACAAAGAAGGGCAACAAAGCTAATAAAGGGTCTGGAGGTTATTAGTTATGAGGAAAGGTTGCGAGCACTGAACTTATTCTCTCTGGAGAAGAGACGCTTGAGAGGGGATATGATTTCAATATACAAATACCATACCATACTGATAAAAGTTTTTTTACAGAAGGGAGTTTAACAAGACACGTGGCCACTCATTAAAATTAGAAGAAAAGAGGTTTAACCTTAAACTACGTAGAGGGTTCTTTACTGTAAGAGCGGCAAGGATGTAAAATTCCCTTCCACAGGCAGTGGTCTTCCTCACCTCGGATCAGAGGGTTTTTAACTACCGGCTGGCCAGAGCCAGAAGAGTGGTGGAGAAAAATTTTGGGATAATGGCCAGCCGGTCCCGCCTATTCCTTACGCCAATCAACATGGCGGAATATAAACGTAACCATATAATACTTGCATGCTGCATTCTACGCAACTTTTTAAGGAGAAATTCTATGAACTATGTGGCCTCAGTTGGGCCTGAGGCCGGATTTCAAGGACAAACCCTGACGGCGCTTGAAGCTGGCCGTCCTGGCTTGCCCCCCCCCAAAGCGCCCACGAGGTCCGTCTAAAATATATGGAGTACTTTGCAGGTAGGGGGGCCATTGATATGCCAGAAAATGTTTAAGAAACATTTTTATAATAAATTATTAATTCAAATTGAAATAATATTTACTTTAATTTACTGCTTGTGTTTCTTTTAGCTGTCTCCTAGGTTCTCCAATGGGCTTATCTTTTTGGCCATTTTCTTCAATAGTGCAAACGTAATTTCTTTGATACAGTACATGAGGTGACAATCTCTTCTTCAGCTAACTATTTTGTGGGTCTGCTACACACACATCTTGTTTTTGTTGGTAATGTATGTAATGCATTACTGATAAAAATATTCATCATTTTCAGCACCATGAATTAATTTTTTTGAGTCACGAAAATGGCCTGATTATGGCAAATTTTAAAGCACTGTGGGTGTTATTCACTAAAGGAAAATCCACTTTGCACTACATGTGCACTGCAAAAGTGCACTTGAAACTGCACTAAAAGTGCACTTGTAGTGCAAAGTGGATTTGCCTTTAGAAAATAACCCCCATTGTCACTGTAAACACCAACTTACTCCAAAAACTGGTATTGAGCATTGAAAGAAGAAACCACACATTGTTGATTAGAAAACTTTTTACTCACATTCACATGTGCATTAGAAAAGGGTTTTTGAACAAACCAACATATTTTTTGAATAACATTTTTTTGTTTGACAGTAGAAATATCCTTTTTTGGGGTAAACAGGCATGTTTAAAACCATAAAACAATACACAACTCAGGAACTTACAAAGTTCAACTTTGATAAATTTAAGGCAATATCAGACATTAGTATGTCCAAACTATGTTGATATTGCCATCAGATGGGGTGATGTCACCCCTGTGAAAGCCAAATTTTGAAGATGTACACAAATTGAGTCAAAATGGGGATTTCCCTCCTGATCCCATGCCTAATGTCAACATGTGCTAGCTCCCATCATGGGGGATCAATGGACGTGTTTCGGGGGGTGCAACCCCTTCCTCTCAGCTACTTTAGTTGCGAGGAAGGGGTTGCACCCACAAAACGTGTACATTGATATTCTATGATGGCAGATAGCACATGTTGACACACTGTGTGCATCTTCAAAATTTAACTTTCAATATACTTTAAAGAAAGTTATAAAAATAAAAAAAATATAAACAAATCAACTAATTTTGGTGTGCTTTAGATTCTGCCTAAAACATCAATGATATTTTTGAGTCTTTTTTCCACATCATTGATGTCTTCCTTGATCTTCTGTAAATCACGATTGCACACCATTATCTCCCCGATGAGGATCTGTGCACTTGCACTTGTGAAATGAGTTTCTTCTTCTACAATATCCACATCACCTAAGATTAAAAAACACACCATGTATTATAAATATGCAGGCATACATCTATTACCTGAAGCTGTGGTCTCAGACACTCACCTGTTGTGGTCACTATTTCGCCCACTTCATAAACCTCTCCTTCCTCCACATCCTCTGGTTGTGGTGTGGGGATTTCCCCTTCTTTAAGAGGTTGTGGGTCCCTGGTGTCCTCTGATGTCCCGAGTCTTTTTTCCCCTATGTGAATAAAAAAAGGTATACTTAGCACACAGATATTTGAGGCCAGAAATAGTCATATGAAACATTGCTTGGAAGTGTCATACAAGTGTCATACAATTGTCTTTTTTGGCAGAGTTCCAAGCTGAAGACATTTTTTATTTCCCTTTCTAAAACTGCAATGCTTACCTGTTCTGGTCAAGTTTCAAACATGGAGACACCCCTAGTATCCACTGGAGCACCTGTGTGGAACACCCTAAAAAGTTAGTTCTGGTGTCCCACACTAGTGCTACTGAGTCCAGATGTGTACACAGCTGCTGAGTGTCCTCTCCTTACACTGAATCAAGTTTGCATTTAATTCTAGTTACAAACCCATCTAGACAACAATGTACTAAACTTCTTTTAATATAAATAGGCATGACTAGGCATGTGCATTTCGTTTCGTTCCGAATCGAAATTCGGACGAATTTTTCATTATTCGGAAATTCGGATGCATCCGAATTTCCGAATTACAAAAGTAAAGAATTTAAACGAATCCGAAAAAAAAACGAACGAATCCGAAAAAAAAACGAACGAATTCGAAAACATATTCGAATCGAATTCGAAAACATATTCGAAACGAATTCGAAAACATATTCGAATCGAATTGGAAAACATATTCGAATCGAATTGGAAAACATATTCGAATCAAATTCGAAAACATAATCGAATTCGAATCGAATTCGAAAACATATTCGAATCGAATTCGAAAACATATTCGAATCGAATTGGAAAAAAATAGAAAACGTTTTTCTAAAAAAAACAATAAGATAGAATATAAAATAATAAAGCATATATATATATATATTTTTTTTTTTATTCTCTTCTATTGTTTTTTTATGCTTTTCTTTTCTATTATTTTATATTCTATAATAGTCTTTTCAAATTCATTCTATACAAAATTCGAATTTCGGAACATGGCTTCTGAAGTTTAAATTTCGTATAGAATGAATTCGAATTTGAATAGAAAAGATTAGAACAGAAAATAATAGAAAAGATTAGACTAGAAAAACAATAGAACAGAATAGAAGAAAATATAATATATATATTATATTTTCTTCTATTCTGTTCTATTGTTTTTCCAGTCTATTCTTTTCTATTACTTTCTATTCTATTCTAATCTTTTATATTCAAATTTGATTTCGGTCTATATGAAATTCGAATTTTGGAAGATGTTTTATATATATATATATATATATATATATATATATATATATATATATATATATATATATATATATATATATATATATAAATATTTTTTTTCTATTCTGTTTCATTGTTTTTCTATGCTATTCTTTTCTATTCTATTCTAAACTTTTCTATTCGAATTTGAATTCATTCTATACGAAATTCGAATTTCGGAACATGGCTTCTGAAAGTGGAATTTCGTATAGAATGAATTCGAATTTGAATAGAAAAGATTAGAATAGAAAATAATAGACTAGACAAACAATAGAACAGAACAGAATAAAATATAATATATATATATTTTATTCTATTCTGTTCTATTTTTTCTATGCTGGTCTATTGTTTTTCTATTCTTTTCTATTATTTTCTATTTTATTCTAATCTTTTCTATTTGAATGCGAAATCATTCTATACGAAATTTGAATTTCTGAAAATGGTTATACAGAAACAGAATGAAATAGAATGAAATCGAATTCTAATAGAAAAGACTAGAAAAGAAAAACAATAGAACAGAATAGAAAAAAATTATATATATATATATATATATATATATATATATATATATATATATATATATATATATATATATATATATAAAACCATCTTCCGAAATTGGAATTTGGTACAGAATGAATTCAAATAGAAAAGATTAGAATAGAACAGGAAATAATATAAAAGAATAGCATAGAAAAATAATAGAACAGAATAAAAAAAATATAAAATATTCTATTCTAATCTTTTCTATTCAAATTCATTCTGTACCAAATTCCAATTTCGGAAGATGGTTTTATATATATATATATATATATATATATATATATATATATACATATACATACATACATATATATATATAAAATATTTCTTTCTATTCTGTTCTACTGTTCTATTGTTTTTCTATTCTATTCTTTTCTATTAGAATTTGATTTCATTCTATTTCTATATAACCATTTTCCAAAACTCGAATTTTGTATAGAATGAATTTGAATTCAAATAGAAAAGATCAGAATATAATAGGAAATAATAGAAAAACAATAGAACAGAATAGAAAAAATATAATTAATATATATATATATATATATATATATATATATATATATATATATATATATATATATATATATATATACATATTAGGGTTGTCCCGATACCGATACTAGTATCGGTATCGGCACCGATACCGAGCATTTGCCCAAGTACTTGTACTCGGGCAAATGCTCCCGATGCTTCCCCCGATACCTTGACAGTCAGCGGTGATCGGCGCGTGGGGGAGTTACAAGCTTCTCCCCCCCGCGGCTTTCAGCTGCTTTAGTGACATACAGCGGTGATCGGTGCTTGTAACTCCCCCACACACATCACCGCTGACTGTCACCTCATCCCCCTTAGTCCCCCTCCGTTCCAATGTCCCCCTCCGCTGTCCTGCTCCGTTGCATTGTCCCCCTCCGCTGTCCCCCTCCGCTGTCCTCCGCCGCTGCATTGTCCCCCTCCGCTGTCCCCCTCCGCTGTCCTGCTCCGCTGCATTG
Source organism: Lithobates septentrionalis (assembly GCA_037952835.1). Classification (NCBI taxonomy): domain Eukaryota; kingdom Metazoa; phylum Chordata; class Amphibia; order Anura; family Ranidae; genus Lithobates; species Lithobates septentrionalis. The sequence goes on along the minus strand of JBBDGP010000346.1, from coordinate 788,440 downwards.
TCCCCCTCCGCTGTCCTCCGCTGTCCTCCGCTGTTCTCCGTTGCATTGTCCCCTCCGCTGTCCTCCTCCGTTGCATTGTCCCCCTCCGCTGTCCTGCTCTGCTGCATTGTCCCCCTCCGCTGTCCTCCGCTGTCCTCCTCCGCTGCATTGTCCTCCGCTGTCCTCCGCTGTCCTCCTCCGCTGCATTGTCCCCCTCCGCTGTCCTCCGCTGTCCTCCTCCGCTGCATTGTCCTCCGCTGTCCTCCTCTGCTGCATTGTCCCCCTCCGCTGTCCTGCTCCGCTGCATTGTCCCCCTCCGCTGTCCTCCGCTGTCCTCCTCCGCTGCATTGTCCCCCTCCACTGTCCTGCTCCGCTGCATTGTCCTCCGCTGCATTGTCCTCCGCTGTCCTCCTCCGCTGCATTGTCCTCCGCTGTCCTCCGCTGTCCTCCTCCGCTGCATTGTCCCCCTCCGCTGTCCTCCTCCGTTGCATTGTCCCCCTCCACTGTCCTGCTCCGCTGCATTGTCCCCCTCCGCTGTCCCCCTCCGCTGTCCTCCGCCGCTGCATTGTCCCCCTCCGCTGTCCCCCTCCGCTGTCCTGCTCCGCTGCATTGTCCCCCTCCGCTGTCCTCCGCTGTCCTCCGCTGTTCTCCGTTGCATTGTCCCCTCCGCTGTCCTCCTCCGTTGCATTGTCCCCCTCCGCTGTCCTGCTCTGCTGCATTGTCCCCCTCCGCTGTCCTCCGCTGTCCTCCTCCGCTGCATTGTCCTCCGCTGTCCTCCGCTGTCCTCCTCCGCTGCATTGTCCCCCTCCGCTGTCCTCCGCTGTCCTCCTCCGCTGCATTGTCCTCCGCTGTCCTCCTCTGCTGCATTGTCCCCCTCCGCTGTCCTGCTCCGCTGCATTGTCCCCCTCCGCTGTCCTCCGCTGTCCTCCTCCGCTGCATTGTCCCCCTCCACTGTCCTGCTCCGCTGCATTGTCCTCCGCTGCATTGTCCTCCGCTGTCCTCCTCCGCTGCATTGTCCTCCGCTGTCCTCCGCTGTCCTCCTCCGCTGCATTGTCCCCCTCCACTGTCCTGCTCCGCTGCATTGTCCCCCTCCGCTGTCCTCCGCTGTCCTCCTCCGCTGCATTGTCCTCCGCTGTCCTCTGCTGTCCTCCTCCGCTGCATTGTCCCCCTCCGCTGTCCTGCTCCGCTATCCTCCGCTGCATTGTCCTCCGCTGTCCTCCGCTGTCCTCCTCCGCTGCATTGTCCCCCTCCGCTGTCCTGCTCCGCTGCATTGTCCCCCTCCGCTGTCCTCCGCTGTCCTCCGCTGTCCTCCTCCGCTGCATTGTCCCCCTCCACTGTCCTCCTCCGCTGCATTGTCCTCCGCTGTCCTCCGCTGTCCTCCTCCGCTGCATTGTCCTCCGCTGTCCTGCTCCGCTGCATTGTCCCCCTCCGCTGTCCTCCGCTATCCTCCTCCACACTGCATTGTCCCCCTCCGCTGTCCTGCACCGCTGCATTGTCCCCCTCCGCTGTCCTCCGCTGTCCTCCGCTGTCCTCCTCCGCTGCATTGTCCTCCGCTGTCCTCCTCCGCTGCATTGTCCCCCTCTGCTGTCCTGTTCCGCTGCATTGTCGTCCTTCGCTGTCCTCCGCTGTCCTCCGCTGTCCTCCTCCGCTGCATTGTCCCCCTCCGCTGTCCTCCTCCACTGCATTGTCCCCCTCCGCTGTCCTCCTCCGCTGCATTGTCCCCCTCCGCTGTCCTGCTCCGTTGCATTGTCCCCCTCCGCTGTCCTCCGCTGTCCTCCTCCGCTGCATTGTCCTCCGCTGTCCTTCTTCTTTGCTGTGTCCCCCTCCGCTGTCCCCATCCGTTCCGGCTTTCCGCTGTCCCCCTCTCTCTTCCTCTGTCCCCTCCGTTCTGCTGTCTCTCTCCGCTGTGTGAATGGACAGAGTCAGCTGACTCTGTCCATTCACATAACTGAAACATTGTAATCTCCTGTGATTACGATGTGTCAGTTTATGGATGGAGAGGAGCCGCTGTCTTCTCTCCATTCATTTTCAGTGCAGCTGAGGCTGCAGAGAAAGGGACTGGGGAATCTCTATCCTCGGTCTCTTTCTCTGTCTCAAGGGGGAGATATCAGAGGTCTGTTAAGACCCCTGATATCTCACCAAAGCCCCCCAACAGGGCTGATTAAAAAAAAAACACACACACACAAAGTGCAATAAAGAATGAAAAAAAAAAAATTGTAAAAAATAATAAATGTAAATGAAAAAAAAAACCATAAAAAAAAACACACACACACAGGCACCGTTCACTCACCCCAACCCCCCCCCCCCCCCCCTAAAAAAAAAACAAAAAAAAAAACACTGTCACGTGACATTAAAAAAAAGTATCGGTAATCGGTATCGGCGAGTACTTGAAAAAAAGGATCGGTACTTGTACTCGGTCTTAAAAAAGTGGTATCGGGACAACCCTAATATATATATATGTGTATATATATATATATATATATATATATATATATATATATACATATATATATATATAAAACCATCTTCCGAAATTCGAATTTCGTATAAAATTAATTTGAATTTGAATAGAAAAGATTAAAATAGAGTAGAAAGAATAGACTAGAAAAACAATAGAACAGAATAGAATAAGATATAATATATATATTGTATTTTATTCAGATCTGTTCTATTGTTTTTCTAGTCTATTCTTTTCTATTATATTCTATTCAAATTCGAATTCATTCTATACAAAATTTGAATTTCAGAAGTCATCTTCCGAAATTCGAATTTCATATAGAATGAATTCAAATTCGAATAGAAAAGTTTAGAATAGAATAAAAAAGAATAGCATAGAAAAACAATGAAACAGAATAGAAAAAAATATAATATATATATTATATTTTATTCTCTTCTGTTCTATTGTTTTTCTAGTCTATTCTATTTCTATTATTTTCTATTCTAACCTTTTCTATTCAAATTCGAATTCATTCTATACGAAATTCTAATTTTAGAAGCCATCTTCCGAAATTCTAATTTCGCATAGAATTAATTCAAATTCGAATAGAAAAGTTTAGAATAGAATAGAAAAGAATAGCACTGAAAAACAATGGAACAGAATAGAAAAAATATATAATATATATATATATATAACCATCTTCCAAAATTGGAATTTGGTACAGAATGAATTCGAAAAGAAAAGATTAGAATACAATATATTATATTTTTTTCTATTCTGTTCTATTGTTTTTCTATGCTATTCTTTTATACTTTCTATTCTATCCTAATCTTTTCTATTGGAATTCGATTTCATTCTATACGAATTTCAAATTTCACAAAATGGTTATATATAGTTTACTTTTTCAAATTCAGTTAATGTTTTTTTCGAATGCGGTAGAATTTTTTCTAATTTTATCGTTTTTTTCAAACGTGGTAGAATTTTTTCGAATTTGACAGTTTTTTTCCAATGTGGTAGAATTTTTTCGAATTTGACAGTTTTTTTCCAATGTGGTAGAATTTTTTCGAATTTGATAGTTTTTTTTCGAATGTGGTAGAATTTTTTTGAATTTGACAGTTTTTTTCGAATGTGGTAGAATTTTTTCGAATTTGATAGTTTTTTTCCAATGTGGTAGAATTTTTTCGAATTTGAGTTTTTTTCGAATGTGGTAGAATTTTTTTGAATTTGACAGTTTTTTTAGAATGTGGTAGAATTTTTTCGAATTTGATAGTTTTTTTCGAATGTGGTAGAATTTTTTCGAATTTGATAGTTTTTTTTCGAATGTGGTAGAATTTTTTTGAATTTGACAGTTTTTTTCGAATGTGGTAGAATTTTTTCGAATTTGATAGTTTTTTCGAATGTGGTAGAATTTTTTTGAATTTGACAGTTTTTTTCGAATGTGGTAGAATTTTTTCGAATTTGATAGTTTTTTTCGAATGTGGTAGAATTTTTTCGAATTTGATAGTTTTTTTTCGAATGTGGTAGAATTTTTTCGAATTTGATAGTTTTTTTTCGAATGTGGTAGAATTTTTTCGAATTTGATAGTTTTTTTTCGAATGTGGTAGAATTTTTTCGAATTTGATAGTTTTTTTTCGAATGTGGTAGAATTTTTTCGAATTTGATAGTTTTTTTTCGAATGTGGTAAAATTTTTTCGAATTTGATAGTTTTTTTTCGAATACGGTCGAATTTTTTCGAATGCGGTCGAATTTTTTCGAATGCGGTCGAATTTTTTCGAATTCGAATACGAAACGAAACGAATTCCGAAAACGAATGTAACGAATGCAACGAATTTAACTAAACGAATTTAGTTAAATAACGAATCGAAACGAAACTAAACTAAACGAATTTTTTCATCCTGCACATGTCTAGGCATGACCAAATGAAGTTAACCTGCATCTGCCAAAAACATTGTATTAGTGGGCGAACGAACAATGTTAACTATGAATGATTACTGTGACCACGAACCTGAAACTTGCCATTTTAAACAGTACAACAGTAAAGAAAAGCACATGGAGCAGCATGCAAGTAATAATAATAATAGGAACACATGACAAAATACTTACTTTTTTGCAGAGCTCTCTTGACCCTTCTGTACTGATTGTGCTCCCTCAATTTCATGTCTGACCAGCGTTTCCTCAATTCCTGCTTGGATCGTCGTACCCCAAAATTCCTGTGCAGACTTTTCACAACTTTAGTCATGATCTTGGCCTTTCTCACATTTGGGTTTGGGTAAGGTCTATGCTTCCCATCATAGTCGGCCCCCAAGATGTCCACAATCTCCACCATCTCTACAAAGGCCATATTTGAGGCCTTAAATCTCCTCCGGGATCGGGACGTTCGTGGCTCCGGGCTTTCGTAGTTGCTGCTGCTGTCTTCATGCACTTGTTCTTTCTCTGCCATGTGCTCTCCCACTGCACCGAGAATGGGCGGGGAATATACTAGAAAGAAGTTCAGGGGCGGGCGGAGTTTTACGCATGCGCAGTGTATATAAATCGTAACACGTGTACGTCGTACGTACGATCTGTGAGCGGAGGAAGGAGTAGCTGAAGCACCGATCTTGATAACGAAGGTACAATTTTAATTTGGTGCATCAGTGGCCTATACTGCTTATAGATTGAAGCCTATATTGGAACAAGATTAGGAGAGTTTAGCCTGACATTAGGGTTTGTCTTGTGTTGTGTCTTGCAGACAAATTGGATCGCTTCAACGATCATGACTTTATCCTCCTATTCATCGATAAGTACAGGGAGCTGCCCAGTCTGTGGCAGGTAAAACACCCCTTTTATAATAATAAAAGAAAGAGGAAGGCAGGGCTGGATCAATTGCTGGAATTTGTGAAGCCACAGATCCCCACGGCAACCATCCCCTATTTGAAGGCCAAAATTGGTAGCATGAGGAGCACTTATATTAGGGAGCGCAAGAAGGTTCAGGATTCCCAGAGGTCAGGAGCTGCAGCAGATGACATTTATGTACCCAGGCTCTGGTACTATGACAGACTGCGTTTTCAGAGTAAAATCAGGCCATCATTCTCCACTCTTCCTTCAACACTTCCTTCCACCCCAGCTGAGGCTTCCGATGTCCAACCTGGGCCTTCCAGCCAGGAAGAAGTGGAGGAACCCAGCTTGAGTCAGGTATAGCATTGTTCAACAAATTTCTTGTCCAAAAATTAATGATGTTAACTAGATGTTATTATTGATCACTAATTTCTGATTTAACAAAGTGTTTTACATATCAATAGACAGTAGTGGCCAAAAATGATTGGGACAAGAATGAAAAATGCTGGGGTCAGAATGATAGTCTTTTCTGTTTATTAACATTCAATTTGCAACAGTCATGAACTGAAAGTTGTGTGTGATTGATGAACAAAAAACTAAAAATGTCCCTTTTTTTTTTTCTGTTGTGTTGTATTTTTTATTTCTCTTTTCAAATAATTTATTGAGAATACAACAATACAATTTTACAGTACTGGTTAAATGTCCCTTTTTCATACACAGGAAATCCTCAGCCAGGAGGGGGCTGTGGAAAGTGGCAGCCAGGAGGTGCCTGACCGGATCCCAGGTCCCTCCCATCCGCCTTAAAAAAAGGCCCAGGAAGGGGTGGAATCTGGAGGAGGCAGCACTTGGATTAATTCGGCAGGCTACTGCAGCCCTCAGAACCCCCCCAATCTTCAAGAGGACTATGCCTGTAAAATGCAGGAAATGGAGGAGGGCCAACGCCTCTTCTGTGAGGAAGTGATCTTACAAGCCCTAAATAAGGGGTTGAGGGGCGAACTCACAAGCAAAAGCCATGCTTGTAAGTTCGACCATCGTCCTCCTCCTCCACCTCCTGCCACAACTCCAACACCAGAGCCACAGCCTGGAAGCAAGCGTGGAATGAAGCCTGGAAAGAAGACAAGAAAGTGATGGCCTGGGTTCAGTCTGGTCTGACAAAAGACGCAGGCTGTTGTAAGACCACAGCCCGGGGACATATATGTCATCTGCTGCTGTTCCTGATCTCTTGGAGTCCTGGACCGGATTGTGCTCACTATTATATGGACTCCTCAGGCTACCAATTTTGCCTGTAAAATAGTTGGTGTGCCCTGGGGTACAAAGGCTTTGCCAATATCACCATTTTATCCAGCGTTACCTTCCTCTTTATTTTGTTATGACCCATAATAAATGTCTATTTTTTTTTTCACAAATACTTGCCTATGTGTTTTACATCAAAAAGGACAGTTTGTTTGTGAGTAGGCAGGTACATTTCAAAAATACTATGTCAAATTAACAAGGGACACCAACACCAAATAACCTCCTTGAGGTTAAAAAATAAAAAAAAGATAATAATGGTGTTGTGGTAACTTGACACACAAAATGACAACAAATATTATGGAGATCACTAGAAACAAATACAAAATAAAAAAAACAGGAGATCTTGATAAAAAAAAATAATTAAAAAAAAGATCACTATAAAAATAAATTCTAAACATTATTATGGAGACCTAATAAAAATCTAATAAAAAATAAAAATTATTATTCAGGAGATCATGAGAAATAATAAAGAAATCAGTTTGTCAGAACTCTGTGTGAATATCAGCAGCAAAACAACTTCATTATTCTAGCATTATAAAGAAGAAGAGAATGCGCTGCATTAAAAGATTAAAAAATTTGCAGTGTGACGAATGTGCTATCTCCATTACGAATGCTAGTTTTACCAGACCGAGCACTTCCGTCTCCTACTTGATTCGTGGAATCGTGGAATTTTGTGCGTCGGAATTGTCTTCACACGCTCGGAATTTACAAGAACGGATTTTGTTGTCGGAAAATTTGAGAACCAGCTCTCAAATTTTTGTTGTGGGAAATTCCGACAAAAAAATGTCCGATGGAGCCTACACACGGTCGGAATTTCTGACAACAAGCTCCCATTGAACATTCGTTGTTGGAAATTCCGACCGTGTGTACGCGGCATTAAGGTGTCAGCATACCAAGACATTTTGGACAATTTCATGCTCCCAACTTTGTGGGAGCAGTTTGGGGATGGCTCCTTCCTGCTCCAACATGACTGCGCACCAGTGCACAAAGCAAGGTCCATAAGGACATGGATGAGCGAGTTTGGGGTGGAGGAACTTGACTGGCCTGCACAGAGTCCTGACCTAAACCCAATAGAACACCTTTGGGATGAATTAGAGCAGAGACTGCAAGCCAGTCCTTCTCGTCCACATCAGCCCCTAGCCTCACAAATGCTCTTCTGGAAGAATGATCAAACATTCCCATAGACACAATCCTAAACCTTGTGGACAGCCTTCCCAGAAGAGTTAAAGCTGTTCTAGCTGCAAAGGTTGGGCCAACTCACTATTGAACCCTATGGACTAAGACTGGGATGCCATTAAAGTTCATGTGTGTGTATATATATATATATATATATATATATATATATATATATATATACACGTTTATAAATAAAGCAGCAGTTAGCGACTGGTGTTCTCCAACTTGAGAAGCCTTCCAGAAGTGCTTATACACCAACTACTCCTGTCAACTGTGGATGGTCATGTAGTAAAATATGGTACAAGTATACTCATACAAAACCAACATAATCCCCTAAGAGCAGACACTTAAAGGTGTACCATCGTTAGTCAGCAAAATGTTTTCTGTGAGTCAGAAGCACTACATGAACATTAGTTAAACATTTTAGTATACCCCAAAACACACACATGGCATCCCTTTAGAGCAGAGCTTTCTATTTTTTTAGGGTGAAGGGACCCTTGAAATAACTTTCTGGTCTCGAGGAACCTTAATAATAATAATAATTACTATGTTTACAGCTCACCGTACATTAGTGTGATTGTCACTGGGAAGCATGCTCCTTACATTTGTGGTCACTGGGAATATACCCCCCTTACATATAGAGGAAAATATCAATATTGCCAGTGGTTGATATTTTGAGAGGTAAAAATTACTAATTTGTCAAGGAACCCCTAGCAACCTCTGGAGGAACCTTAGAGCTCCTTTTCAATCGCTTAAAAATGTGGCATTTTTTAAAGCACTCTGCATGGCAATTAAAGTGCCTGCCACTAAATAAAATTGTAAGCTTACAGTCCTGTTTGCACATTGTGTTTGATTTGCTTTGCTTCAAAAATTATACCCCATGTCCCGGAGCGAGAGGACTGAGCAGTAGAGGATCAGCAGAGCTGAGGGACCAGAGCAGGAGAAACTAGCAATGTCTTAAGTGGTGTGCAACGTGGGATCTATATAGCGGAAGATGACGGAGGACCAGAGGGAGAGGAGGATCAGAAAACCAGAGGATCAGCAGAGCTCTGGGTTACTACTGAGCAGGGGATCAGTAGAGCTGGGGGTTACTAATGAGTCAGGCATCAGCAGAGCAGGGGGTACTACTGAGCAGGGGATCTGCTGAACAAGGGTACTAATAAGCTAGAGATCTGCTGAACGAGGGTACCAATGAGCTGGGTATCTGCTGAACAAGGGTACTAATGAGCTGCGGATCTGTTGAGTTGGGGTACTACTGGGCTGGGGTCATACTGGGCTCCCTTTAAACAAAAGGGAATTCAACATACACAGGGCATTTGCCAAGCTTTAATAAAGCTTCCAAAAAGCATCCATGAAGCATTACAGAAGCATCAAAAACACATCAAAAAAAGTATGTTAAAGCGGTAGGAGCTTTAATGTGTTTTAAAGTTGAAGCAAGTGTAAATGAGCCATAGGGTTCTATGGAACACTGGTTGAGAGAGGCTGCTTTAGAGAAATGTTACTGCCCTGTAGCTGGCATTCAAGAGTCATACATATTTGGCTCTTCTCTTGGTAAAAAATATAGCATTAGCTAACATATCAGATATGGAATCTTATTCTAAATGAGAGGTGTCTATTAAGCGCACCATATATTTACATTCAAAAATGAAAATATTTGCCTAAAGTTTAGGTTGATGGATGATATGATTACAATTCCGACCAATCTGTGAATCTTGTTTTGAATGTTTCTGCCAGTTTCCCATGCATTTACCTCCTGTAGTCATACAAATCTGCTGATTCGTGACATCCAATATGATAAAACCAATTCTGCGACCAAGTCAAACAAATGTTTAGCCAGGCAAATAATTCAGAGTGATGCTTATGTCTTGGCTTATTCTCTAGGGCAGACCGTCTGCCAGGCTAAAACTGCTGAAAGGGTCATAATATGCACCCCAGTCTATATGTGCCCCAAGAACATATCTGAAACAGCGGCAACATCATTTTCCAAAACATTACTGTATGCTTGGGATGTAAAATGTTTGTTCTATTAAAAAAATGTAGTTCAGCTCAGCAGTTGGCCACTTTGATTATATTTTCTGGTGATATCCTTGACTCCCAGTCCAACTGCTCAAAGCAGGAATGTATATGTACAGATTTATAGACATTTTTTGTCAAGCAGCCTAAAACATGGTCCTTAACTACATGGGAAATACTCAGCCACAAGGTTAAAATCACTTGTAAATGACTATGAAAAACTAAAATGACTGGAAAGAATTAAACATTGCACACTGAAGATTTTTAGGTATCCAATGTCCAGTATGATCACAGATGGTCATGCACTGCTGTAATCTAGTTTTATCCATTATCCACCCACATCCATTTGTAAAGTTATTATTTGTATTTGTCCTGTTTCTGTACATTTGTGGTATTATCAGGGCTCAATATCCATCACTAAAGCCTGTAGGCATGCAACCTTTGGGGTCCAAATGCAGCACCCCCTTTTTAGGATAATCCCATTTACACACAATGGGGTTGGTTTACCAAAGCTGGAGAGTGCAAAATCTGGTGCAGTTGTGCATGGTAACCAATCAGCTTCTAACTTGAGCTTGTTCAATTAAGCTTTGACAAAAAAATTTGGAAGCGGATCGGTTTCTATGCAGAGCTGCACCAGATTTCACACTCTCCAGTTTTAGTAAATCAAACCCAATGTTTTCTTGTTTTGACGATCCTTTCCTAGAATGTTGTCCCAACGTGTTAACAAGCTTTTAAGAGATGGTTGTATTTCTACTGAGAAGGGATATGAAATGAATGTATGTATAATGATGATGGAAAAAATTTTGTGTTGCTTAATATACAGCCTCTTAGACTTAGCCTCCTATAGGCACATGTCTACTTCAACTAATGCAAATCTGGCCCTGTGTATTATATGTGAGAAAGTAGCTTTTCTTTTTTCTTTAATATTGTCTGTTTTAGCCCTGGTTCACACAGGGGCGGCACGACTTGCAGGTCGCCTCACCGAGGCGACCTGCACACGACTTCCACGGCAACTTGCAAAACGACTTCTGTATAGAAGTCTATGCAAGTCGCCTCAAGTCGCCCCCAAAGTAGTACAGGAACCTTTTTCTAAGTCGGAGCGACTTGCGTCGCTCCCATTAGATTGGTTCCATTGTACAGAACGGGAGGCGACTTGTCAGGCGGCTAGGTCGCCTGACAAGTCGCCCCTGTGTGAACCGGCACTAAATGTTTTTATTGAAGGTTACCAGGCAAATATCTAACAATACAACCATAGGCCTTTGATGGTATGTGCAAAGGAAGCTCCAAACACAGGCAAGACACAAATAAAAAGAGCATACATTAAAATGGAAGTTAAGTCTTATTTTTTACTTGTACCTACAGGTAAGCCTATATTAACCTGTAGGTACAGTGAATATCTTCTAAACCTACATGGGTTTGGAGGTATTCACACTGCATGCAGCTGGTGAAGTCACCGGTGCATGCGCTCTGAGGGGACTGTATACTCGTGCCGTCCCTTCAGAGCTCCGTGCTGCAGTCCATGACTCCCTCGTGCATGCGCATGGTTTACTACCACTTTAAGAACATATACAGTAGGTGTATCCAACCCAAAGTGCAAGATTAACCTTGAAAGGGAAACATCAACATTTTAAAGAAAAACAGGAATCAGGGGGTATGTATGTTAACCCCAGCTGAACAGCCCAAGTATACTAATGCCTCCCAGCAAAGAGGGACATAATATTAAGGTGGAGTCTGTAAGTAATTAATCCATGGGGACCAGGTGCATTCAAATCTGGTAGTGGTAACTATCAAGTAAGATGCTAACTGTCTTATCATTGATCATAATCCACGAGAGTTTGCATTTCATCAACGATAAGTCCACCACTGGCCTTTTCCAAGCAGTCACAATTGCAATTTTAGCTGACAGGAACATAAAATACATGATATAGATCTGGAGCATCAGCTACGGGTTCATTAAACAGCGCAACTCTGGGGTTTTTGGTAACAAATTATTATGGTCACGAAGATCAGGGCATGGAGTTGTATCCAAAACCGCCTGACTTCAGGGCAAGTCCACCACACATGGAATATTGTTTCTACTTGCCCACAACCATGGAAGCAGAGCAAGAAGGAACCAGGGTACATTTTCGACAAACGGTCAAGAACCATGTTTTTCTTTAATATTTTAAAAGCTTTTTAAATTTTATTGCAAATAAAACACCAAATCAATATGACATGATATGCAAAAACACACATAGAGTAGTATGCACATTGGCAGGATTTAAGATATTAGAGTTTAGTGTCTACAAACCCCACAAATTTGCAATAATATTATAACATTATCTTCCTATAAGTGGTGATACAGTTCCTGGCATACAAACATAACTTTGATCATTACTTTTTCTTGTCTATTAGTGTCTATAAGATAAAGATAAACAAGTGTCCCAAATATATAGAGATGCATCACATAATGATACAAACATATACCAAAGAGTGCATTGTAGAAAAAAACAAGAGTAGCTCTATTTATCCAGAAACAAATATTCATTAACTTAAATTAATAAAGGTTACTATTTAATTTTCTGAAATATATAACATTGTGTTAGTCTTTTAATAATTAATAGCACTATATATAATGTACATTGTATTTAGGTCATAAGGTCAACTCATATATTTCAATGTATTACATTATATTTTGGCAGTCAACTAAAGTGTTCTACTTATCATTAGATAGTGGAAGGCTATTTCAATTGCACAGTTCAAGGTCTGGTAAATGGAAACCTCTATTACCAGTAGGTTGAGCACAATTTGCAAGCTTATAGTCTAAACTGTCTAACTAACCTGTAAATCAATTCAAGGTATTTTATTGCTTTAAAAGAGCTACAGCCTCTGTGGGGAAACTTTCCGGTGTGTCAGATGCCTAGTACACCCCATATTATGTGGCTCCCCTCACTTGTCCTATAATGACGAAGGACTGGTGGACAGACATCCCATACTCCAGAAAGTATCAGATGCTGAAAATTCTCCTGCTCACTATAGCTCTTAAGAGAGAGTGTAGAAAGTGTGGGCTGGAGAGAGAGAACTATCACACCACTTCTTTTCAAGGATAATCCTTTTGGATTTTTTTCAAGCAACAGAATTGCATAACTATTTATTCTACTGGAAGAATTTGAATATATACTTTATATATAGAGATTTAATAAATGAATACAATGTTCACTTAGCAAAGTAAAAATTCAGCTTATTGAATAGGTTAAAGTAAAAGTAGGCTTGGCAAAGTTCTGAGCTTGGTTGATTGTTGCACCAGCATCTTCAGCTTAAAATGGAGTTCCACCCACTTTTACAACTCTTCAGCAGCCCTCACTAAACTCTGCACTGTAAACGAATTGGATATATTTTTATTTTTTTTCTCAGCACCTACTGTATATCTGCTGTATTCATTTTTCACTTCCTCCTCCCTGGCCGTGGCCCATCGCATCATTTCCTGTTTGCAATGCCTTCTGGGAAGAGGCGGCAACTTCCTCTGACACTGCCATTTCTATGGAAACCTGACCTGAAACCTATTACACTGCTTGTGCTGCACTGAGCATGTGCGAGATCTGCAAGGATGAGATCCAGGAAGAAATACAGTCTGGCTTCAGATGCCCACACTTAAGATGGCCACGGCCTGCTGCAAGTTTATAAAATAAAAAACTACTGCTATAAACTAACAAAACAGACCTTAGTTTACAGACTAACTTTACAAGAATACATTAGGCTTGTGTATTATGGGGGTATTTTTATTTAAAAAGTATAATTTCGGCCGGAACACCACTTTAAGACTGGTGGATTTTCTGGAGGTTAAACTTGACAAATATAACAATAACTAAGTGCCTTGTTAGCTCAGAAAATCTTCTCATGCAAGTCTAAAGAATAATAAACATTTCTCATGTACAGTGCAAAAGCCTTTCATTTAAATCTAAAGTTTAGGTATGGCACTTTTAACATGGTTACAAAGTCCAGCTTGGACCAACGTAAGTATGTACCATATGTGCCATACCTGTGGATCCCTGTGGAAGCTGGAAATGAATGTAGTAGGCACTGCAAGCAATAGCAATCTACCATGCTTCTTGCTGAACACGGTGGCCATTCAGAGAAAACTTTGCATTTTCTCAGCGAATACAAATGACACAGAGAGACACGGCAAGATCTCTACCTCGTGCAATCAGAGAACTCTTTTCATTCATTAAGAAAATGCAAAGTGTTCTCGCTTTTGCAGAGTGACCTCCTCTATTTACTAAGAAGCAGGGCAACCGTTCCACATCGGACCTGGAAGCTAGCAGTAATCACTGTAGTCATTGGGCCTACTACAGTGATTTCCAGCTTCCACAGAGATCTTCCAGGTATGGCCCAATCATTACTTACATTGGTCCAAGATGGACCAATGTAACTATGTAAAAATAGCCATACCTGGAATTCATCTTTACGTTTTCACTTTAGTTGTACCTTGGAACCAGAAACAAACACATAGCTGCAGTAAATACAGCAGATGTAGCTTTACCCATAGACAATAGAGATGCGAATATGACTATGGGGGACGGAATAAATGTCAGGTTTTTACAGGTAACACTGAAGTATTCTGATATCCTCCAGGCTGTCTTGCTTGTAGAATGAAAATGCATCTCTGTCTCTGCCAGATTTACCCAATTAAGCAAGAGTTAATGCAGAATGACTAAACTCTGGAACTTCTTCCAGTTCTATGAGAGCTTTGTGCACAGCTGGATGGAGGAGATTGTTGTGAAACATCTGGCCTATCCCTGGAGCCCTTCTGGTTACTTGTCGAAAACCATGTTCTGACTATAGAACTAACAAGGCCTGAAGCTTTTAACCCTTCTACCAATGGAAAATATTACATGACTACAATCCAATATATGTTTCTGGTAGTAAACTAATATAAGGATTATTCAGTAAAGCAATACAATGGCACAATGTGCAAAATGAAGGAACTTATTTGTACTGTATAGCAACCAAATATCAGTTTAGTATAGTCAATTCAATGTATATAAAATGTATTCAAAAAGGCAAAAAGCTATTTTCAGAGTGCACTATCATGCAGCAACCAATCAGTATTCATATTTCAGTGTTCTAAACTAACGTAAGATAAAATACATTTGCTAAGTGTGTTACTGCACATTGCATTTCATTACCCTTTGTGATGTCTTAATAAGTAGAGAATGTAGTTTTTGACAGTTGTAAAATACACATGTGAACATGACCAGATTAGTAGTTAGTGTTTTTATTATTTAATTTCCAGTACCTTAAAATGAACCTGCCCCCTGCATAGCAAAAACAAGACTTTCACTTAAAGCTTGTCTTCTGTCCTACTTTTAGTTGTACAGGCTCCTCTCCTGTACTGAAATTTCTTTTTGCGATTCCACTGCACACTTTAAGTTTCTCACAGAAGCTCAAAGTGTGCAAGCGTCTCAAAGAAGCTGCTTACAGGACTTTTTTTGATGTCCTGCCAGCGCAGTGCCCCAGTGTAAAAGCACTGGGGCTTTCACACTGTAATTGCAGATGAGGCTTTTTTCAGGCGCTTTACAGGCGCTATTTTTAGCACTAAAGCGCCTGAAAAATGCCTCCGGTGTGAAAGCGTTCTAAATGTATTTTATGGCAAGGAGTGCTGGAGAGACTATTGATGCTGGCTGCTGGGGGATCTATTGTCGCTGGTGGGGATCTATTTTTGTGTGTGGGGGCTATTGTTGCTGGGTAGGTCTATTGTTGTTGGCTAGGGAGTCTTATGATGCTGGGTGTTCAATTGTTGCTGGGAGGGATCTACAGTTGAAGGATTGGTCTATTGTTGCTGGCTGCTGGGGGATCTATTGTCGCTGATGGGGTCTATTTTTGTGTGGGGGTCAATTGTTGCTGGGAAGGATCTACAGTTGAGGGAGAAGTCTACTGATGCTGGCTGCTGGGGGTCTATTAATACTGGGATGGTATTTTGTTTTGGGTGGTCCATTGCTGCAGCGGGGAGGTCTGTTGTTGTGTAGGGGATCTATTGTTGATGTGGTGGGGTCTGTTGTTGCTTGGGGGTGGTGAATCTATTGCTGCTGGGTTGGGGTCTATCAAATTTCACACAAATTACTAGTAGCACAAAATGATACTTGGTTCTGTATTCTCTAAAAGAGGTGGTACTAGGAGGTTGGTAGGAGGTGGAACCAATAGACAGCGCTCAGAGGTGGGTAGAGGGTATAGACAAAGGGTGACTCAGAATGAGGAAGTTCCTGTACCTATGCTCTAAAAAAAATACCCTGTGTAAGAGGATTTGCTTCATCTCTGTGTATCACCTGAGGCCAGTCACTTCAGTGTATGAAAGGATTTACATCCACTTTAACCACATGCTGACCAGCACATGACGATGTACGTCGGCACAATGGCATGACTGGGCAAATGGGCGTACAGGTACGTCCCCTTTAAATCCCAGCATTGTGGGTGCATGCGCGCCCTCTGCGTGCTCCATGACCGTGACTCGATGTCCACCGGAGGCCCGCGATCAGGTCACGGAGCGGCAGAACGGGGAAATGCCTATGTAAACAAGGCATTTCCCTGTTCTGCCTAAGGACATGACAGAGATCTACTGCTCCCTGTCATTGGAAGCAGTGATCGCTGTCATGTCAGTGGTAGCCCATCCCCCCCACAGTTAGAATCACTCCCTAGGACACACTTAACCCCTTGATCACCCCCTAGTGGTAAACCCCTTCCCTGCCAGTGTCATTTACACAGTAATTAGTGCATTTTTATAGCATTGATCGCTGTATAAATGACAATGGTCCCAAAATAATGTCAAAAGTGTCCGATGTGTCCGCCATTACTAATAAAAAAAAATAATAATAATGCCATAAATATATCCCCTATTTTGTAGACGCTATAACTTTTGCGCAAACCAATCAATATACGCTTATTGCAATTTTCTTTACCAAAAATATGTAGAAGAATACATATCAGCCTAAACTGAGAAAGGAGTTAGTTTTTTTTATATATTTTTGGGGGATATTTATTATAGCAAAAAGTAAAAAATATTGCTTTTTTTTCAAAATTGTCGCTCTTTTTTTTGTTTATAGCGCAAAAAAAAAAACCCGCAGAGGTGATCAAATACCACCAAAAGAAAGCTCTATTTGTGGGGAAAAAAAAGGACGTCAATTTTGATTGGGTGCAACGTCGCACAACAGCGCAATTGTCAGTTAAAGCAACACAGTGCCGTATCACAAAAAGTGCTCTGGTCTGGAAGGGGGTAAATCCTTCCGGGGCTGAAGTGGTTAAAGTGTTTTTTTGTGGTTTTTCAAGGTGCTGTGGATTTTAACTGGCTTCTGAGAGATACAGAAGCTCCTGGCAACTATCATGTACCTGTTTTACTGCTAAAAAAAACATAAAATAGATGGTAAAAAAATAACAAATCATGATAAAATGTGCACAAAAGGGGAAACAAACACAAATACAAAGACAGTCAAATAGATATAAACTAAACTACCCTAATTACATCCTCACAAAAATAAAGAACAGCAGTTTTTTTTTTTTTTTAAGTTTTTGCTTTCAAGTAAGTTTTTTGGCTCAATGAAAGAAATTGAGTTTAGATTTCAGCAAGCATTTTGCAGACAGCAAATGAGGCCATACTGCTGATTTCTAAATTGGCCCCCAATGTATTTTCTCATGTTAGGTAATTATCAGGCTGATTAAATATGAATAAGAATGGCAGTGTAGAAAGGTTGTAAACTGTAGTAAGCAATCCTAAATCTTTTCATTCTTATGACTGCTCCAAAACAATTGAACATTATTACTGTTGCTTGCATAGACATATTAGTAACAGATGATGGTTTATACAGCAAGGTCATACAAACAACTATCTTACAGCTACAAATAGGCTACAAGTAGCAAATTTGTTAAATATTTGAAAATGCTGTTTTGCACTACTTTTTTTCTTCAGGGCACAGGTGTGGAAGATGTTGTGCTCCTGTCATGTTAAGCCTGTAACAATGTTCTGTTTGTTTGATCTTGCTTGGCTCAGGGTTGTGCTAAATCCAGAGATGATTTCTAAGCATCCACTGTGCTCCTTCTATTTCTCCTTCATGAAAAGTTCTATTGTGCATGAAGACATCTGGAGTGGGGACTCGAGCACTGTCCAAACCCAAGACTTAAAGGTTATGTCCAAAAGTGTTAGCTGTTACAGTCAGATAAACAGTCCATTTCAACAGAGGGATCAGTAACCCCAACATATCAAGGCTGATGGTGGGCTGGACTGCTGTGCTCAAGGAGTTTGTATTGAGATGATGTCTTCTGTCACTCATTGCAAAGCCAGCTTGCCAGGTTCATATTCTGTCAGTGTCAAAACCTCTGTGAGGTCACTTAAAGGGAATCACCCCTGAGAGAAACACATTATTTGCCGTTCCTGATCTCTCTGAAAATGCTAGTTGAGTCACTATCCTTTAATAGATACAGTATGTAGAAAAGGACATAAAAATTGTCATTACCATTCCTTATCTACATACTTTACATGCTCCAGGTCAGTGTCTCAGAAATTTTCATCGCCAAGCAACTAATACTTTTGAAAACAGATCAGGAATGGCGACCTGTGTATTTTTTTTAGTGGAGGTTCATTTTAACAGACTAATGCCCCATACACACGATCAGAAATTCCGTCAGAAAAAACTTGGATGGTTTTTCCGATAGAATTCTGCTCAAGCTTGCCTTGCATACACACGGTCACACAAAAGTTCTCTGAACTTTCGACTGTCAAGAACGCGGTGACGTACAAAACTACGACGAGCCGAGAAAATAAAGTTCAATGCTTTCGAGCATGCGTCGAATTGTTTCCGAGCATGCGCGATTTTTTTGTGCGTCCAAATTGCATACAGACGAACGAATTTTCAGATAGAAACTTTTTCCTACCGAAAAATAGAGAACCTGCTCTCAATCTTTTTCTGGCTGGAATTCTGCCAGCAAAAGTCCGATGGAGCATACACACGGTCGGAATTTCTGACCAAAAGCTCACATCCGACTTTTGCTGGCTGAATTTCTGATCGTGTGTATGGGGCATTACAAGAAATTATGCTTTTAAGTGGTTTCAAAGGCTCAAGTTTTTTTTTTACCCATATATATTATTATGTAGCGCCCCTCTCCTGAAGAGCAGACGCTATTCTTTACAAATTTAAATTAGTTGAAGCTACAGTTGGCTCAGCTTATTATTACCTAAATTTACTGGTTTCTGTACCAGTTTGGCTGGACTGTGCAAAATTTCCATCCGACCATGGGTGGTGCTGTGACCATTGGTGGATGTAGTAAATACAGTCTGGTTGGACATATTAGATACTCTTTGCTCAGAGACAGTTTGGTGGGAGTGGTTCATCCACTGGGCATTCTGGGTAGGGGTATTTAAGGAGCAGACACCATGATGTTAGGGTTGGCGCTTCCTGACCTCATGACCCTCCTGGCCTGGGGAATTGCTGCTGCTTAAAATTCTGCCTTGGGGTCGGCGGACTCTAGGCCCAGCTACTAAAAAGAAGGCTTAGAGTTTTAGTGGCCTATTGGTCCATAGGATGGTCTCTTTGCTGTCTGGCCTGCGGGAAGAAGCAAGGGATTGTAGTGACCAGGGGAGGACTCTTCAGGAGAGGACCGAGCATAAGTCTGGTATCTTGAGAAGAGCCTGGGAACTCAGTCGGAGATGCATCTAGGATCAAGCACAACAATCAGTTCATTCAAGATTGTCAGGTCTGTGGCAGAGGCCGTAGCAAGCACAGCAATCAGTTCAGTCCGAGCATCACATCGGCTGCTAGGTTGGTGAGAGAAACCTATCTGGTGGTTGCTAAATCCAGCTGTGGAAGTGCTGTTCGCTGGATATAGAAATTACCTTTAACCGCAAGATTCAAGGTACCTGAATCCCTTTCACCCTCTACCTTGCTATTGCATATTCTTGTTTCTTTAATAAAACTTGGAAAAAGGACAAAGTGTTGGAGCCAGTGTTATCAATTGAGCAACTACTATGGGGCCTCTATGACGAACACTCTGAAGATGGTAAAGGTAAGCCCAAATCAAAATATCGGCAGCTCCTTCGTGGGTCAGTGCTACAATTATAACATATATATATTATATTATTTATATTTTTATATTTCCATCTACTCTGACTGCATTATATCTCATTTTTCTATTTCCAGTTAATGTACAGTAGGTTAAGTAAATTCAGATCTTCTTTCTGCACTGTTTGCTGCACAACACTATCAGAGGAAAGTAGACGTGGCTATGTTGTATCATCACAGCCCTGCAATGTCTTTCAGCAAACTGCTGGGAGCTACAAGGACACGAGGAAGATATGTGGACAGAGGCAGGTAAACACTTCCACACGCCTGCAGCTAATTGTGAAGTTACTCAATGATCACATCATCCCAGGTGAGAGATATCACACAGGGGCGCCAGAGTCCACCATTCTACAACTTAACCCTAAAAGCATTGCACATGGAGAGACTGAAAAAAACTCTGCTTAATTATCCATACTGTATATTAATATTATTATTAATATTATTAATGTAACTAGCAATGAGGGATCTGATTTGACGCACTTCAGAACAGTCCCTTCATAGATCCCTCCGTATGCTATAAAAAGCACTTAGCAAATACTTTTACAATCCTCACTGCAATGTATTTTTAGAACATATTACATGTGGATACCTAGAGATGGCAAGCCTAAAGGTTGTTGAGAGGTTGTTTCTTGGTAAAATATATGTACAATATAGGCAATATTTTTAATCCAAAAACATTTTGTTGAAAAATGTTATTTTATAGTACAGGTATTTGTCAACCATACAATACAAGATTGTAGTGCTAAACCAAAGGCATAACAGTAAGAATCACGTTTACAAGGATCTACAAAGCTGTAGGCTGACATCATGGGAAAGTCAAAAAGACATCAAATATCATACATCAAAACATCAATTACAGGGTATCACCTCCAGCACAGTCATAGTTTCATACTTGGTAGGGTTCAATAAAGACACTAGACCATCCAGTTCAACCTGTGTAGGTGAATGAGTGTTAATGTCGTTTAGGGATGTGCAGTCAGGGGAGGCAGGTGAGGCAGAGTCAAGTAAATTACCTTAAAAACAATATATAATATTTATTTGTATATTACTCACTTATGGTAATTAACCACTTTAAGACCAGCCACTGCAGTTATACTGTGGCAGGTTGGCTCTATTGTGCGAATCGTCGTAGCTGTATGTCGCTTCATGCAATAGATACAGTGGGCACTCACATGGCGCCGGAGCTGATGTGCGTGGCCGGCGGCCGCGATGTCTGCGGCCACCCGCAATCGCTCCACAGAGAACCAGAACGATGATCTGTCAATGTGAACAAACAGATCCCCATTCTGACAGGGGAGTAGAGAGAGATTGTCTGTTCCTTTTGATCAGGAATAGGAATGAGCTTGAGGTTCGAGTCTGCGGGAAATTCGAGCGCCGCGGAACGCCCCATAATGCACTGCAAGATCACAGTGCATTGCTGTATGGTGATTGGCCAGAGCATGCACCTGACCTGCATGTTTTGGCCAATCACAGGGCGCTCTGCTGAGAGAGCCATAATTGGCCAAAGGCAGGGTGCCTTTGGCCAATCATGGCTCAGGGGGACTAACTCCACACCCCACACTATAAAAGGCTGCTTACATAGCGGTCATGTATAGTGTGTGGATGGAGATAGAATGAGCTAGATTAGGCAGGCAGGTTAGTTAGTGCCAGTGTATTTGATATATATATATATATAGATATCTTCATATATATAGATATCTATATATATATAGATATCTATATATATATACAGTCAGTCTAGTACATATATATTTACTCTGCATTTAGCATAGACTATATTTTCAGTGTAGACTCTATATTCAGTCAGTGCAGGCAGTGTAGTTTATATAACACAGTGTATTGAAGTGGTTAAGGGGTTTCCTGCACCAAATTTTTTTTTAAAATGGCGTGGGCCCCCCCCCCAAAATCCATACCATGCCCTTCAGGTATGGTATGGATTTTAAGGGGAACCCCGTGCCAAAATAAAAAAAATGGCGTGGGGGGTCCCTCCAAAATCCATACCAGGCCCTTATCTGTGCATGCAACCTGGAGGCCGCAGGAAAAGGGGGGGCGAGAGAGCGTACCAGGTGTACCAGGCCACATGCCCTCAACATGGAAAGGGTGCTTTGGGGTTCCCCCAAAGCACCTTTTCCCCATGTTGATGGGGACAAGGGCCTCATCTGTGAGTGGGGGGCTTATCAGAATCAGATCAGAATCAGATTTCCCCCCCCCCCATCTGAATGGGTATCGGGTACATTGTACCCTTATCCAGTCACCAAAAAAAGTGTCAAAAAAAAGTAAAAACTACAGGAGACAGTTTTTTGACAATTCCTTTATTAAAAAAAATAAAAAGTTTCCCGTGATGTCCATCCATTTTCAATCATGGCGCAGATGGACCCGAAAAATAGAAAAAAAAAAAGCTCAGCCTCGATGGGAGATGTCCCGCTGACTGCTGTCTCGACTTCTATTCACATGTTTACCAGGCTAACCCTACAGTGGGAAAAATAATTATTTGATCCTCTGCAGATTTTGTAAGTTTGCCCACTTACAAAGAAATAAAGAGTCTATAATTTTTATGATAGGTGTATTTTAAATAATAGAGACAGAATATCAACCAAAAATCCAGAAAAAACAACTAAAAATAAATGCTATCAATTAAGTTGCAGTTCAGTGAGTAAAATAAGTATTTGATCCCCAAGCAAAACATGACTTGGTACTTGGTGGAGAAACCAAGCACAGCGGTAAGACATTTCTTATAGTTGGTGAACAGGTTTGCACACATCTCAGGAGGGATTTTAGTCCACTCTTCTTTGGTAGAGACATCTAGCTTTCAACATCTAGAGAGTGAAATGTTTGCCCATTCTTCTTTGCAAAATAGCTCAAGCTCTGTCAGATTGGATGGCGAGTGTCTGTGAACAGCAATTTTCAAGTCTTGCCACAGATTCCTAATTGGATTTACAGTATCTCACAAAAGTGAGTACACCCCTCACATTTTTGTAAATATTTTATTATATCTTTTCATGTGACAAGAAATGACACTTGGCTACAATGTAAAGTAGTAAGTTTACAGCTTGTATAACAATGTAAATTTTCTGTCCCCTCAAAATAACCCAACACACAACCATTAATGTCTAAATCGCTGGCAACAAAAGTGAGAATGTCCAAATTGGGCCAAATTAGCCATTTTCCCTCCCCGGTGTCATGTGAATTGTTAGTGTTACAAGGTCTCAGGTGTGAATGGGGAGCAGGTGTGTTATATTTGGTGTTATTGCTCTCACTCTCTCAAACTGGTCACTGGAAGTTCAATATAGCACCTCATGGCAAAGAACTCTCTGAGGATCTGAAAAAAATAATTGTTGCTGTACATAAAGATGGCCTCGGCTATAAGAAGATTGCCAAGACCCTGAGACTGAGCTGCAGCATGGTGGCCAAGACCATACAGTGGTTTAACAGGACAGGTTCCACTCAGAACAGGCCTCGCCATGGTCGACCAAAGAAGTTGAGTGCACACACATAGGTTGGACTTGATGGACTTGTGTCTTTTTTCAACCTCACCTACTATGTAACTATATGTAACATACTCAGCGTCATATCAAGAGGTTGTCTTTGGGAAATACAGTGCATTGCAAAAGTATTCGGCCCCCTTGAACTTTTCAACCTTTTGCCACATTTCAGGCTTCAAACATAAAGATATAAATTTTAATTTTTTGTGAAGAATCACCAACAAGTGAGACACAATTGTGAAGTGGAACAAAATCTATTGGATATTTTAAACTTTTTTAGCAAATAAAAAACTGAAAAGTGGTGCGTGCAAAATTATTCGGCCCCTTTACTTTCAGTGCAGCAAACTCACTCCAGGAGTTCAGCGAGGATCTCTGAATGATCCAATGTTGTCCTAAATGACTGATGGTGATAAATATAATCCACCTGTGTGTAATCAAGTCTCTGTATAAATGCACCTGCTCTGTGATAGTCTCAGGGTTCTGTTGAAAGCGCAGAGAGCATCATGAAGACCAAGGAACACACCAGGCAGGTCCGTAATACTCTTGTGGAGAAGTTTAAAGCTGGATTTGGATACAAAAAGATTTCCCAAGCTTTAAACATCCCAAGGAGCACTGTGCAAGCGATCATTTTGAAATGGAAGGAGTATCAGACCACTGCAAATCTACCAAGACCTGGCTGTCCCTCTAAACTTTCAGCTCAGACAAGGAGAAGACTGATCAGAGATGCAGCCAAGAGGCCCATGATCACTCTGGATGAACTGCAGAGAACTACAGCTGAGGTGGGAGAGTCTGTCCATAGGACAACAATCAGTCGTACACTGCACAAATCTGGCCTTTATGGAAGAGTGGCAAGAAGAAAGCCATTTCTCAAAGATATCCATAAAAAGTCTTGTCTAAAGTTTGCCACAAGCCACCTGGGAGACACACCAAACATGTGGAAGAAGGTGCTCTGGTCCGATGAAACCAAAATCGAACTTTTTGGCCACAATGCAAAACGATATGTTTGGCGTAAAAGCAACACAGCTCATCACCCTCAACACACCATCCCCACTGTCAAACATGGTGGGGGCAGCATCATGGTTTGGGCCTGCTTTTCTTCAGCAGGGACAGGGAAGATGGTTAAAATTGAGGGGAAGATGGATGCAGCCAAATACAGGACCATTCTGGATGAAAACCTGTTGGAGTCTGCAAAAGACCTGAAACTGGGACGGAGATTTATCTTCCAACAAGACAATGATCCCAAACATACAGCAAAATCTACAAAGGAATGGTTCACAAATAAACGTATCCAGGTGTTAGAATAACCAAGTCAAAGTCCAGACCTGAATCCAATCGAGAATCTGTGGAAAGAGCTGAAAACTGCTGTTCACAAACGCTCTCCATCCAACCTCACTGAGCTCGAGCTGTTTTGCAAGGAAGAATGGGCAAGAATTTCAGTCTCTCGATGTGCAAAACTGATAGAGACATACCCCAAGCGACTTGCAGCTGTAATCGCAGCAAAGGTGGCTCTACAAAGTATTAACGCAAGGGGGCCGAATAATTTTCCACGCCCCACTTTTCATTTTTTTATTAGTTAAAAAAGTTTCAACAATCCAATAGATTTCGTTCCACTTCACAATTGTGTCCCACTTGTTGGTGATTCTTCACAAAAAATAAAAATTTTATATCTTTATGTTTGATGCCTGAAATGTGGCAAAAGGTTGAAAAGTTCAAGGGGGCCGAATACTTTCGCAAGGCACTGTAGATGTATGAGTGCTACCATTGCTGCAGAGGTTGAAGCGGTGGGGGGTCAGCCTGTCAGTGCTCAGACCATGCGCTGCACACTGCATCAAATTGGTCTGCATGGCTGTCATCCCATGAGGAAGCCTCTTCTAAAGATGATGCACAAGAAAGCCCGCAAACAGTTTGCTGAAGACAAGTCGACTTGAACTGGAACCATGTCCTGTGGTCTGATGAGACCAAGATAAACCTATTTGGTTCAGATGGTGTCAAGCATGTGTGGCGGCAAACACAGGAGGAGTACAAAGACGAGTGTGTCTTGCCTACAGTCAAGCATGGTGGTGGGAGTGTCATGGTCTGGGGCTCCATGAGTGCTGCCGGCACTGGGAAGCTGCAGCTCATTGAGGAAACCAATGCCAATATGTACTGTGACATACTGAAGCAGAGCATGATCTCCTCCCTTCGGAGACTGGGCCGCAGGGCAATATTCCAACATAATAACGACCCCAAACATACCTCCAAGACAACCACTGCCTTGCTAAAGAAGCTGAGGGTAAAGGTGATGGACTGGCCAAGCATGTCTCCAGACCTAAACCCTATTGAGCATCTGTGGGGCATCCTGAAATGGGAGGTGGAGGAGCGCAAGGTCTCTAACATCCACCAGCTCCATGATGTCATCATGGAGGAGTGGAAGAGGACTCTATTGGCAACCTGTGAAGCTCTGGTGAACATCATGCCCAAGAGGGTTAAGGTTGTGCTGGTAAAAAATGGTGGCCACACAAAATATTGACACTTTGGGCCCAAGTTGGACATTTTCACTTAGGGGTTTACACAAGCTGTACACTCAGTACTTTACATTGTAGCAAAGTGTAATTTCTTCAGTGTTGTCACATGAAAAGATATAATAAAATATTTACAAAAATGTGAGGGGTGAGATAAGAGATATCTCTCTGTTGTGAGATACTGTGATTCTGGACTTTAACTGGGCCATTCTAACACATGAATATGCTTTGATCTAAACCATTCCATTGTAGTTCTGGCTGTATGTTTAGGGACGTTGTCCTGCTGGAAGGTGAACCTCCGCCCCAGTCTCAAGTCTTTTGCAGGCTCTAACAGGTTTTCCTCTAAGATTGCCCTGTATTTGGCTCCATTCATCTTCTTATAAACCCTGACCAGCTTCCCTGCTGAAGAAAAGCTTTACCACAACATGATGCTGCCACCACGCCACCACCATGTTTCACTGTGGGAATGGTGTAATCAGAATGATGTGCAGTGTTAGTTTTCCGCCACACATAGCGTTTTGCTTTTAGGCCAAAAAGTTCAATTTTGTTCTCTGACCAGAGCACCTTCTCCCACGTCTTCTCGCAAACTGCAAACAGGACTTCTTATGGCTTTCCTTTAACAATGGCTTTCTTCTTGCCACTCTTCCATAAAGACCAGATTTGTAGAGTGCACGACTAATAGTTGTCTTGTGGACAGATTCTCCAGCTCTTCCAGATAGATCTCTGCAGCTCTTCCAGAGTTACCATGGGCCTCTTGGCTGCTTCTCTGATTAATGCTCTCCTTTCCTGGCATTCCAGTTTAGGTGGACGGCCATGTCTTGGTAGGTTTGCAGTTATGCCATACTCTTTCCATTTTTGGATGATGCACGCCACACTTTTCAGATATTCATTTGTGAAAAAAAATTGAAAACCATTTATCATTTTCCTTCCACTTCACAATTATGTGCCACTTTGTGTCGGTCTATCACATACAATCCCAATAAAATATATTTACGTTTTTGGTTGTAACATGACAAAATGTGGAGAAAGTCAAGGGGTATGAATACTTTTTCAAGGCACTGTATTATTTTTTCTGGATTTTTGGGTGATATTCTGTCTCTATCAATTAAAATACATCTATGATAAAAATTGTAGACCCTTAAATTCTTTATAAGTGGGCAAACTTACAAATTCTGCAGGGGATCAAATAATTATTTCCCCACTGTAACTCCTTGCTGAACATATCACCAATTTTTTTTTTACTACGCTAACAGCTGAATTCTCATTACACACACAGCTGTATGATTCAGAGGAGTGAATCATCTACTTGCTTCACCTCTCTCACCATAATGAGAATGCAAGTCCCTCCTTTTACCTTTTAGTCACCCATCTCTTGAATAAAAAACACTAACTGAAAGTAATAGGTGAATAAAATATTGAAAGAAAAATTAAAAAAAAATTCCTTACAACCCAGATTATGGCACACTCACCTAAGCAAAGACAACGTCACTAGACTAGACTTTTATTAAGAAAGCTGAGGATCCTAATTCCCATGAGAATGTACTCCAGCATATTACTGGACCAAATTATTATGAGATCCTCTGGTCAGACTCAGTGATGTCACACTGACCTACAGTAAAGCTGTGTACACACGGGCTGAAAGTCAGGAAAAAACAGTTGACATTCGGCCTGTGTGTATGTCGGTCTGTCTGACAGAAGCTGCTGGGCCGGCTTCTGTCGGACGTGCATGCTGGAAAACCAGCAGCCGCCGGACTCCCGATCAGCACTCTCAGCCAATAAGAAGAGAGCGCTGATCGGAGTGTTCTGGCATTGGATCATCCCCCTGTCAGAACACAACAGCTCAGCGGGGAAGATCGCTTAATTAACCTTGCATGGTTAGTACAGCGTCTCGGACCGCAGTTGTCAGGTTTTTTTTTCATGCAACCCAGCAAATTGTTAGTGTGTTCCCGGCTTTAGCATCTTTTTTACATTCTTCTTCTCATGTTCTCTTTTTATTGCTTTCAGTAAGCATTTTTAATTGGGGGGGGTAACTTTAAGATAAGCGGACTTTGCATTTTCATGCAAGCTCTGATTTCACTTATTCTTCTATGCTATAGGATAAAAGAACTGAACATTTACTCTGGTTAAATGGTCCACACTGTACTCACGGCAATCTTATTCATAACTAGGGATGAGCCGAACACCCCCCTGTTCGGTTCGCACCAGAACATGCGAACAGGAAAAAAATTCGTTCGAACACGCGAACACCGTTAAAGTCTATGGGACACGAACATGAATAATCAAAAGTGCTAATTTTAAAGGCTAATATGCAAGTTATTGTCAATAAAAGTGTTTGGGGACCTGGGTCCTGCCCCAGGGGACATGAATCAATGCAAAAAAAAGTTTTAAAAACGGCCGTTTTTTCAGGAGCAGTGATTTTAATAATGCTTAAAGTCAAACAATAAAAGTGTAATATCCCTTTAAATTTCATACCTGGGGGGTGTCTATAGTATGCCTGTAAAGGGGCGCATGTTTCCCGTGTTTAGAACAGTCTGACAGCAAAATGACATTTTGAAGGAAAAAACACATTTAAAACTACCGCGGCTATTGCATTGCCGACAATACACATAGAAGTTCATTGATAAAAACGGCATGGGAATTCCCCACAGGGCAACCCCGAACCAAAATTAAAAAAAAAAAATGATGTGGGAGTCCCCCTAAATTCCATACAAGGCCCTTCAGGTCTGGTATGGATATTAAGGGGAACCCCAGCCAAAATTTTAAAAAAAAATTGACGTGGGGTTCCCCCTAAATTCCATACCAGACCCTTCAGGTCTGGTATGGATTTTAAGGGGAACCCCGCGCCAAAAAAAAAAAAAAAACGGCGTGGGGTCCCCCTAGAAATCCATACCAGACCCTTATCCGAGCACGCAACCTGGCAGGCCGCAGGAAAAGAGGGGGGGACGAGAGTGCGGCCCCCCCCCCTCCTGAACCGTACCAGGCCACATGCCCTCAACATTGGGAGGGTGCTTTGGGGTAGCCCCCCAAAACACCTTGTCCCCATGTTGATGAGGACAAGGGCCTCATCCTCACAACCGTGGCCGGTGGTTGTGGGGGTCTGCGGGCGGGGGGCTTATCGGAATCTGGAAGCCCCCTTTAACAAGGGGACCCCCAGATCCCGGCCCCCCCCCTGTGTGAAATGGTAAGGGGGTACTTACCCCTACCATTTCACTAAAAAACTGTCAAAAATGTTAAAAATGACAAGAGACAGTTTTTGACAATTCCTTTATTTAAATGCTTCTTCTTTCTTCCTTCATCTTCTTCTTCTTCTGGTTCTTCTGGCTCTTCTGGTTCTTCCTCCGGCGTTCTCGTCCAGCATCTTCTCCGCGGCGTCTTCTCTGACGCACGGTGACTTGACGGGACTTCCCTGTGACGTCACGGGGAATGCCACAGGGAAGTCCCGTCATGTCACCGTGCGTCAGAGGGGGGCGGGGTCACCGGGTGGCCCCGCCCCCGTTATTTAAGAACCGTCAGACGAAGAGACGCCGTCACACAGCGGGAGCCTCCCTCCATGCCACAGCATGGCTGCGGAGCGGCCCG
Organism: Lithobates septentrionalis; assembly: GCA_037952835.1. NCBI lineage: Eukaryota > Metazoa > Chordata > Amphibia > Anura > Ranidae > Lithobates > Lithobates septentrionalis. The sequence continues at coordinate 759,084 of JBBDGP010000346.1, read as the reverse complement.
GAGAAGACATGAAGAAGAGAAGAAGAAGAAGAAGATGAAGAAGAAGATGAAGAAGAAGATGAAGAAGAGAAGAAGATGAAGAGAAGAGCGGGAGCCTCCCCTCATGCCATGGGTGCGGAGCGGCCCGAGGAGAAGAAGATAGAAGACGCCGCGGAGAAGATGCTGGACGAGAACGCCGGAGGAAGAACCAGAAGAGCCAGAAGAACCAGAAGAAGAAGAAGATGAAGGAAGAAAGAAGAAGCATTTAAATAAAGGAATAGTCAAAAACTGTCTCTTGTCATTTTTAACATTTTTGACAGTTTTTTAGTGAAATGGTAGGGGTAAGTACCCCCTTACCATTTCACACAGGGGGGGGGGGCCGGGATCTGGGGGTCCCCTTGTTAAAGGGGGCTTCCAGATTCCGATAAGCCCCCCGCCCGCAGACCCCCACAACCACCGGCCACGGTTGTGAGGATGAGGCCCTTGTCCTCATCAACATGGGGACAAGGTGTTTTGGGGGGCTACCCCAAAGCACCCTCCCAATGTTGAGGGCATGTGGCCTGGTACGGTTCAGGAGGGGGGGGGGGCGCACTCTCGTCCCCCCCTCTTTTCCTGCGGCCTGCCAGGTTGCGTGCTCGGATAAGGGTCTGGTATGGATTTTTAGGGGGACCCCACGCCGTTTTTTTTTTTTTTTGGCGCGGGGTTCCCCTTAAAATCCATACCAGACCTGAAGGGTCTGGTATGGAATTTAGGGGGAACCCCACGTCAATTTTTTTTTTAAATTTTGGCTGGGGTTCCCCTTAATATCCATACCAGACCTGAAGGGCCTTGTATGGAATTTAGGGGGACCCCCACATCATTTTTTTTTTTTTTATTTTGGTTCGGGGTTCCCCTGTGGGGAATTCCCATGCCGTTTTTATCAATGAACTTCTATGTGTATTGTCGGCAATGCAATAGCCGCGGGTAGTTTTAAATGAGTTTTTTCCTTCCAAATGTCATTTTGCTGTCAGACTGTTCTAAACACAGGAAACATGCGTCCCTTTACAGGCATACTATAGACACCCCCCAGGTACGAAATTTAAAGGGATATTACACTTTTATTGTTTGACTTTAAGCATTAATAAAATCACTGCTCCTGAAAAAACGTCCGTTTTTAAAACTTTTTTTTGCATTGATCCATGTCCCCTGGGGCAGGACCTGGGTCCCCAAACACTTTTTATGACAATAACTTGCATATAAGCCTTTAAAATTAGCACTTTTGATTTCTCCCATAGACTTTTAAAGGGTGTTCCGCGGCATTCGAATTTGCCGCGAACACCCCAAATTGTTCGCTGTTCGGCGAACTTGCGAACAGCCAATGTTCGAGTAGAACATGAGTTCGACTCGAACTCGAAGCTCATCCCTATTCATAACACTGGAGCCAGCGGAAATTAGACTTTCTTATTATTGCATGTTTTCAATATTTCCCAGAAAGTTTAGTTGCCTAGAGTTAATTTTAACAATATCCTAAGAGTATTCTCCCCAGACATAAGCTATTATATATAGAAGGCCTCTTTACTGCAAGTAAGTTTAAAAATCAGATCATGTAAACAAAGTAGACTTTTCCATTATTGCATATTTTCATTTTCACACAGATTGTGATTTATTGGTAAATTAATACAAATCTCACTACATAAAGAAGTAATAAATAATGTAATTTAATATCAAGCCAATGGGTAAAAATTACATAATGGTATATTCCATACAATATTGTTATAAGTACTGATACAAGATCAAATTGGAAAAATGCATCTTAAAACTCGACGCGTTTTGTGAGTCTCAGTTCACTTCATCAGGAGTATAAATCAACTAAATAAATTACACGTGGCAATATTTCCAACTGGTGAAGGCCAGGAATGTCTATCCCAGGAGTGGAACTTGCGAGGACCCCAGGGGGGCTACCAGATGATAGGTAAATATGGGTAAAGTAAAAAATTTGTTCAAAACATGACGACCAGGATGGGTACCTGAGTAAAGCATGTAGGAGCTAAAAAGCTAAGATGTTGCACCCTTGTGTCAATAAAGAGGAACCCCCCTCTTGTACCTCCCATTTAGATCCCAAGGGGTCACCACCAGTCCTTCCCAACACCATGTGGAGTAGCCAGTGCTGGGAGGCGCACAACAGAAGCTGGCACCCAATACCCTTGGGTGGTCAATAAAATAATAACTATAATATAGCATCCTACCAGTTCTTAGATGCAATGACTGCATTTGTTTTCTTTTTTCACCCTCACTATCTCATTCTCTCCATAACACAGGAGGGCAAGGGTTCTGTAATCCTTTAGGGATCACTAGAAACAATATTACAGATAAAAACACAGCGAAGGGTGAGAGCAAACAAGGTGACCAGCAAACAAGCTTTCCAGTAAGATGAACAGATTTTTTTTGTACTTGTCAAAAAGTTATAATAAAAAAATAACTTTCAATGGTGTGTTTAATAATAGACCTAAATGAACCAAATAAGAAAAGTTCATTGGTAGGGTTTACATAATGTAAACTTGATTAAATATATATATATATTTGTAGACACAGAGCAAAAGTAATGGTGGTGCTTCCCCACCTTCTTCAAAACAGAAGATTGTCTTAAGTGCAATAAGAAGAAAAGGAAACCCACATAGTGTAAGAGGCATATATCTTGATATTGTTAGTTAGGTAATAATAATTGTATTGCCTAGATTACAATTAAAGTGACTTTGTCACAATGGGGCATATGAGGGAAGAACATTGAGGTTTAGCCTGTTCAAAAACAGATTCCCTTATTCATTATATACATCATGGATGGAAAACACCCCTGCTGGGCAATTGTATTTTGATGGCTGTTAGTGGCAACTGTCAGAATACCCCAACAGCGGCTGCCTCTGATTGAATCAGCCACTGTTCAACCATCAATTTTCTGTCCAGCTCCTTTGCTATTTCTCTCATAGAATGTTGAGTGAGAGGGAGCCAAAAGGTCCTCAGGAACCAAATGAAATGTGGTGTATGGCCAGAAACTAGTGGAGATCACTGGAGTAGAGTTGGCTATTACAGTGATATCCAGTTTGCACAACAATCCCACAGGTATGGCACATACATACTTACATTGGGTCAAGCTGGACCAATGTAACTGTGTAAAAATATCCATACATAGATTTCTTCATTAAGTTGGCTAACAAAAGGTATTGCTTTATCTCCAAACATTCAAAAACTGATAACTAACATGGTACAAGACTGCATCTTTCAATGCATTTTAAACCCCAAAACAAACATGTATTATATTGCAGCTTACAAATCCTTATATATGGTGGATGCATTCGTTTTTTTTTTTCTTCCTTTCTTTCCTTTATTTTCGCCTGGTGATTCAGTCAGTATGGCAGGCCATAGATTATGCAATTTTCTTTTCTTTCCTTCTTCTCTTTTTTTAGGAATAGTAACCATATCCCACCAGGTGGACATCAATGGAGGTCCTTGACTTTTAGTCTTTCAGTTATTATATCGTTATTGGTATTGTTTTTTTCAGCCAGCTATTCCCATTTATGTAAAAGCCATCCTAGCAGCTTATTAGCCACTGGATGGCTTTTACATGTGGCTGGAGGGGACGCCCCCCCCCCCTCCTGCTGCCCACCAGCACCACCCTGGGCTTTTCCGTGTGATCCCATCTGGTGGTGCCGCCGGGTTATCATAGATCTGGCTGTGGACCAGACGGTCCCCGGCCATCTCTATCGTCCTGGAGGGCCGGAAGCGACATTGTGACATCACTTCCAGTGTTGGCAGATACAAATACTGCCACTTTTTTGTTCTGGAAAGCAGAGATCAATGTTTTTTTTTTATGCTTTCCAGGGTAGAAAAGAGATCTGGGGTCTTACAGACCCTAGATGTTTCCATAAAGAGGAACTATCATGCCTTATTTCTATCAAAAGGGATGTTTAGTGATCACAAAACAAATAAATAAAGGGACAGTGTAAAAATCAAAAAATAATCAAAGAAATAATATTTTTTTTTATTTTAAAGCACCTTTGTTCCTCAATGCTAGCGCGTAGAAGCGAATGCATACGTAGGTTGTGGTGTCCGCACCACATAAGTGAGGTATTGCGGCAAACATTATAGCAAGAACAATAATTCAATAATAAAAACAATAATTCTAGTGCTAGACCTCCTCTTTAACTCTAAACTGGTAACCTGTAAAAATGTTTAAAGCGTTCCCTATGGGGATTAAGTATCAGAGTTTGTCCCCATTCCACGAGTATGTGCAATTTTAAAGCAAGACATGTTAGGTATCTTGTTACTCCCCATAACATCATCTTTTTTTTTTTTTTACAAGGAATTATGTTTTTTTTGCATTAAAATTCATGTTTATTTTTTCCCCCAAAAATTGCATTTGAAAAATTGTTGAGCAAATACTGTGTGACATGAAAAAAATTGCAACATTTTCTAGGACCTCTGCTTAAAATATATCTAATGTTTGGGGGTCCTAAGTAATTTTCTAGCAAAAAAAAGATGATTTTTACATGTAGGAGAGAAATGTCAGAATTGGCCTGGGCTGGAAGTAGGTAATGGTGCATTAGAATTGACTGCAATCTGTCTTGTTTTATTTAGTTTTTCACCTGCAGAGGGTATAATGATTTGTTATCACTCAGCAGTGAAAAGTCCCAAATTTTTGCAAAGAATGGTACTTAAAAATCACAACTTTGATATTAACACTAATACAGTTCATATCCATTCTCTGTACTGCTGCAATCTTCTATTCCAGACTATAAGTACCTGCATTACTGTCATAGTTTAAATTGTATTAAATGGCTTAGTAACAGATGATTGACCGCCTAGTTGCGAAGGTCCATCAGTTTCCAGGGGTAGGCAGTGATAATTTTACTTAACAGGATTTGTTGCGCTGTCACACAGAGAATAGTCTCCACGGAGTCCCATTAGTCACCAGTATTAGGAAGGGAGAAAAGATTTGGGTGACGCTTATTGTGAGACTCTCAGTGGGGATTGCGAGATCACAGTGAGAAGACACTCACTGCCTGGGGCAGAGGAAAAAAACACATAGGAGGAAAAAACACAGGGCAACAATAAAACAGTTACATAATCTAAGTGGATCTTCCCTGCCTTGAAGAATTTGGATTTTTTTTTTAGGTAAGGAACATTTATACAAGAAAGAGAAAAAAAAAATTACAGGTAAACAGTTTAAAGAAAAAGAAAGAAAAAATATTACAGGTATTTTATTTAAAAAATATTGAGCAAAGAATATGCCAATCCACAGTATAACAATACATGCATGAGGTCCCTTTAAAGTTCATCCAAACCCCAAAACAAAAAACGTAATATATTACAGCCAGGGTGGATTTGATTTAAATCAAGTCAATTTAAATCACGATTTAAATCATGATTTAAATCACTAGTAAAAAGGCTTGATTTATATGAACTCAATTTAAATCATAATTTTTAAAGAGCAACTGTCATCTCTGTCCTGCAGCGGCTCCTCCTCTGACCCGCTGTTGACTCACCGACAGTCCCATTCACTTTAATGGGACGGCTGGTGATGCGGCAGTGACACAACGCGAGGGACGTGGCGGCAGAAGGTGAGTGGATGCCCGCTAACAGGTGCTGCCATGATGGATCTGAAATGACAGGAGCTCTTTAAATGTAAAGACTCATTCTTGCTGGTAGTTAGAATCTTTAATATCTGCAAACAAAATTAAGGTTTCCTATTTTGGATAATAAGCTGTCAGGTTAGTAAAACAGCGATGTCAGAACCAATTCAATAATATAGTCTATAGTGTACATACTGTAGATTTGCAAAACAATTGGATAAAGGAATATTCCTGAACTTTGTTTTATCTCATGCTTACTGTGAAATTGTGTGAATGCATCAATGCAGTGCATGTTATCACAGCTTGCAGAGCTTGGATTCATTGAATGAGTTTACTAAAAATGTAAATGTTGCCGAATAAACAGCCTCATGCTACATAACTAAGCTCCATTTCATGCTGAATAAACTAAATTATTAATGTATCTTAAATAGAAAACTATCTTTAGATAGATTTTTACTCCAAAAGCATTTTATTAAAATAAATTTGACAAAAATCAAAAAAATCTGATTTAAATCAAAAAGATCTGATTTTTTTTTTTTTTTTTTTTTTTGTTTTTTTAAATCATTGATTTTTATCCACCCTGATTACAGATTAGCTACCTTAGATGTAGTGCATGCGTTAAGTTTCTTTTTTCTTTTTTTTTTTTTACTTTCACCTGGTAAACGTGCAAATAGAAAATGTTCTGCCCCTTCATGTCCACATTTATTTCTCCATTGTATCTATGGAGGCAGTCATGGTTATCGCACAAGCTGGACGTGTCCGCCTTTATTCATCTCCATTACATGGTGGATTGATAGACCTGTTAATTTTTTTAACATACTATCCGTGCTCCTGCCAAGGAGAATTCCCCAATACTTCCTGTTCTGTCTGATACCCCACATCTAGACAGGAAGTAAGCATAAATCTCGCTCATGAGGCACTATCAGCAAAACGATTCTAAACCTTCTTTATTTTAGAGGAAAGTGTGTTTTAATTGCAGAATGTGTCCCCAGTTGCATTTCAATTTCAAACTCCTGTTCTGTCAGCAATAAAATACTGGATGATCCAATTAATGATAAAATGAAAGTAAAAAAAACAATTAAACATGGAGGCAGTTTGGGAGAGTTCTTGGTTAGCAGCCACAAGAAAGCCTGTAGTTTGAATGGTTGGCACAGTATAAATCCTGTATTATAATAATAATAATAATAATACTATACCAGCATCCCGCTGAAAGCTAAACCAAGTCTGGTAAATCTTTCAAATCACTAAACTGTATTTAGTAGAAATATCTGATTTACCTTTTTTCTGTGCCACACCAACCTTTCCTGTTATGTAATATTGTACATTTTACTTTATCATATCATACTATTTAGTGATGCAATTGACGGTGGACTGACCTGATGACACACCAAGTCTACATCCTGCACAGGACATAACAGATTTAGATGTAGCATCAGGCACAGTAGGCCTGTGCCTAAGGGCTGTATTCCCTACAAACCTTTATTTCCTTGCTCAGCATGTAGGCAAACCTTATATATTTTCATAGACACACAAAGTCTGATTTGTAACAGATGGGAAATGACTGTGCATGCAGGAGCTTCATATTTTGTTAAATAATAAATATACAAGTTAATGGTCAAAATATCAATAGCTGCAGATCTGTAGGTCTATCCACAGCCTGGTATACATTAGTGTATAAAGTGTACAACTTATGACTTGGTAAGCTGCAGTTTCCATGTTATCAAATCCTACAAATCTTATTGAAGGGCACCATGAATGGGAAAAAGTGATTACAAATGATGTGACTATAGGGTTGAATTACTAAAGGCAAATAGACTGTGCACTTTGAAAGTGCAGTGCAGTATTTTCCCCAGAGCTTAGTAAGTGTGGTGACAACAGTTACAACATCCAATCATGTGAAAGGAAAAAGGCTTTTTTTTATTTTTCTTGCATCTGATTGGGAATTCTTTACAAAGTGAAGTGTTACCACATTTACATTACCTAAGAAAAAAGTGCACAGTCTATTTACCCTTATAGCCTGTACACACGATCCGAAAATCAGATGACAGATCGTCTGTTTTTTTATTTCTTTTTTTTTGTATGGTAGTCGCATATCGAAAATGGAGAGCTTACTAAAGTTATGAAAATTCTCATATGACAGAATAAAAAATCGGAGGTGATGTCATGTGTTGTAGAGTATTTGTATTGTATTTTCGGACAACAACTGTCTTGATTAAACGAAAATCATATGATCTGGTATCGTACGATTTTCGTTTAATCCCTGATAAAAATAGTCAATCCAAAGCAACACTTGAACTGAGGGTTAAGGCAGTGCTGGAAAATAATGGTGGCCACACAAAATATTGACACTTTGGGCCCAATTTGGATATTTTCACTTAAGGGTGTACTCACTTTTTTTGCCATGTTATACAAGCTGTACACTCACTACTTTACAATGTAGCAACGTGTAATTTCTTCAGTGTTTTCACATGAAAAGATATTGTAAAATATTTTTTGATACTTTTTACAAAAATTGGGTACCATTATAGTCCTTATATTTAGTTTGTTAGGGTCCATTATTTTGTATATTATTGATTGGGATGAGGTACCAAACCTACATGATCTACCAAACGAGGGTCTCTTATGGAGGCCTTCCTCCCAATTTCCTATTTTAAAACAAAAAAACAAAATATTGGTCGATTATTTTTTATGCTTTATTCACATGGCCGACCACATGTTATTAATGTTAATAAACATGTGTTGTGTAGGAGAAAAGTTCCTGCCTAATGATCAGGAAAATACTTGTGTATAGATGCGTTTAAACGCATAAAGACGCGTATTGCATGTGTTTATATGCGTAAGCATGTAAAGCACATGTTCTTGTACGCAGATTTTTGGATTCTGTGTTACGGATCTGAATGCAGTGCATGTTTACACACCTGTGTGAATGGCTCCATTGAAAACAATGCAGCTGTGTTCAGATCCGTAATTAAGAAACATTTGTATATGTGTTTTCTTGGGCGTGTAAATGAAGCCTTAAACTTTTTTTCTGAAAAACAAAAAAACTGCTTAATGAGGAACTTCAGGCCCCTTAATGCAGCCTTCCCCACATCCCACCAGCACCGACATCTTTGAAGGTCCAGTGGATTTGCAGATGTGCCAGAGAACTTTGCCTGGTTTTCAGAACCTGAGTTTCACACATGTGTGCATGGCCGGATCTAGGGGGTGCTGAGGTGGTCTGCCCCCCCCGGTTTAATTTCCCCCCCCCCCCAAAGCCTCTGAATTGCCAGAAGTGGCTTCTGTTCTCTGCTCTGCCAGAAGTAGCCACTGACCGACCTGTGGCCCCCTTACATTTCCCTTCTGACCCCTGCCCTCTACTGACCCTGTACACTGCCCTACAAACTGCTGACCCTATCCTCTGCTGACCCCCTGTACACTGCCCTGCTGACCTCTTATCCTCTGCCCCCCTGACTTTTTTTTACTGTGCCCCCACATTAGACTAGACCAGGCCCTGCATTTGTGCAGACAACCAGAGGTCAGGGTCTTCATTGTGCCATCTTTGCACACAGGTACAGAAAAACTTGTGCATGCATAGATGTGCTGAAGGTCTCTGCTAGGTCCCAAAGGCCAGGCAGTGCACTTCAGTACATCTATGCATGCGTGCACAGTGTCATTCTGGCCTAGGGGAGAAAGGAGATAGTACTGCCCTTCAGCAACCCCCATCCCCACCAGCCCCAGCATCTTTGAAGGTCCAGCACATGTGCAGATGTGGCAGAAGACTCTTCCTGGCCTTCAGAACCTGCAGACTTTCATATGTGTGTGCAGACTCTGCCTGGCCTTCAGAACCTGCAGACTTTCATATGTGTGTGCAGACTCTGCCTGGCCTTCAGAACCTGCAGACTTTCATGTGTGTGTGCAGACTCTGCCTGGCCTTCAGAACCTGCAGACTTTCATATGTGTGTGCAGACTCTGCCTGGCCTTCAGAACCTGCAGACTTTCATATGTATGGGCAGACAAACAGAGGTCGGGGGTCCTCCTTACTTGTACCATCTTTGCACACATGCACAGAAAAACCTGTGCATGCAGACACAGAGCTGCTGAAGGTCTCTGCTGGGTCCCAAAGGCCAGGCAGAGCACTTCAGCACATCTGTGCATGTATGCACAATGTCATTCTGGCCTAGAAGACAGAGAAAATTGAGTACTGTCCGTGATACTTTTTTTATACGACTACAATCAAATCAAGTATGATGGCCTAGGAGAGAAAGGAGGAAGTGCTGCCCTTCAGCTCAAAAAAGATAACAAGCACTTTTAAAAAAATCCATTTGTGAGAGAGCAAGGGGGCTGGAAACAGGTGCAAAAAAATTGGGCTTGAAGGTGCAATTAAAAAGTGTTACCTGGAGTTTGGCTGTAGTTTGTTGGTTGCTCACTTAAAGTCAAAAACAGCATGACAACATCAAAACCTACCCTGTCCAGAGGATAACAACGCTGCTATGATTTCAGTGCAAAATAAACAGAAGTGTCACCCTTCTAAAGGAAGTTTATTAGTAGGATCAACAACTAAAACTATGTCACAGGGGGACAAACAATGAATACTGTGTTAGTACTATCGACAGACTGCATCATATATGTTTTTTCCTTTGACCATATTACTACATTAACTACCATGATTGCTGTAGTCTCCCTCAGCATCAGTGTGACATATTTGTTTTAGTCTGAAAATAAAGCAGTGCAAAGCCTGAAAACACTTGTAACCTTTAAACCCAAAAGAGTTAGCAGGAGCGTCAGGAGACAGTGCTTCTGCTGGGGGATTGTGAAGATGACAAAGGTTGCAGCCACAGGGCTGACACCCAGCAGGGGCTTATGATTATGGCCCACTTGGACATTCCAGAAATAGCTCCTGTGATCCCTCAGAGTTTACACAGAAGCGGATTCAAAGAGCTAATTAAACCTTTAAGCAAAACTATCTGTAGACATGAATTAAAGTACTTCGAGAAATGTTCAACATCTCGAGAGGGAGCTCTTTGAACCAATAAATATAGGTCTGCATGTATATGTACATACAGTCAGTAACAAAATAAATCCCACATGTCCTTAGACTGACATTTATGGGGTTCCTTATGAAAAGACACCTCCTTGCTGCATAAATACTATGGTTTGTTGTTGTTATCAGCCCTATCAGAAATAGTTTATAGTAAGTCGGCAGGAATATATGCAATACATAGACGTTCACAAGCAAATTTAATGTAGAGATCCTTTTTTTTTATTCACTTTGTTGACTTTGTAACCTTATTTCATTCTTGTTATTGCTGTTTGTATAAAATCCATATATTTACAGCATTATTTTTTTATTTTATTTTGTTAGATCAGATCCAGATTCTTTTAACAGTTTCTGGTTCCTGCATATGAGTAAGCATTTTTTTTAAGCAATACTCCCTCGATACTGTAGATCTCAGCTACACCATTAGCTAATGAGACAATGGGGTTGATTTACTAAAACTGGAGGACTTTATAGGCTGATACACATAACCCATGAATAAAGGAATTGAGCACTAGTTTTTTGTGTATAAAATTGTGTAAAATGTATTCATAATCCAAGAATCATTAAAATATGTATAAAAATCTATTACATCCATATAGGATGTCAACTTCCATCCCAAGTGGGGTAGCAATAGCCTATATGTACTCCTTTTATGCTCTACCCCAGAGATGTATACAGCATAGTTACACAGAAATAACAGATAGCAAAAGCTAAGCACATTTACTAACAAATCTTGCTAAAACGTCTACCTATGAAACTACCATATCTGGTGCTTACTCAAAGGAAATATGTAGTACTCAATCCTGTCCGTCTCTCTCGCGCGCGCGGGGGGGGGGGGGGGGGGGGGGTTGCCACATTACTGTCCCTCTCCCGCAGGTCGGGGGGGTTGGCACTGGTTTGCTGCCTCCCAAAATATTGAGCACCAGCCGTCACGGATAGAACTAGAAGCACATTGGGTAGACTGGAGACAGCACAAAAGTTATTATACTTGTCAACATCATGGTTGTATATTGAACCTTGAATTTTTATTGTTGTATACCATTTCACATGTATATATTATGTAATAATAAAATTTATAGATTTTTAATTAATTATCTTTGGTGAACTGTTTGCCTTTAAAGTAATGTATCCAAGTCGGGGATACTTTCTCTTCTCACCCAATCAAGTGGCCAAAGAGTCCAAACCCAGAAGAATAACTGGGAGAAGACAAGAAGCCTGTGACAGAATGTAGCGCTGACATCATAGCGCTGGAGGGGATCACTTGCCAGGTAAGTCTACCATACTGTGCTTATATATGCTGCATGCGAGCACATTATGGATAAACTCCCCTGGGGCTCTTTTTTATTTTTGTGGAAATTTTTGTGGTGCGGCATTACTTACCTTGTCCCCAGGATCCTGCGATGTCCCCCGCTGTGTCTGCGGGCTCTGTCTCCTCCGAAGCGGCTCCGTTCCCTGCGAGCGTTGCGACGCACAGGGGGCGGAGCCTGGCGGCAAATTCAAAAAATATTTACAAACCATAAAACATACAGTACTGTAATCTTACAGATTACAGTACTGTATGCAATTATTTCACATCCCTTTTGTCTCCAGTGCTTTGGCCCATGCCCTGCATGCAGTTTTATGTTATATATACTGTTCTTTCTGCCTGGAAACTTGAGATTGTCCATAGCAACCAAAAAGTGTCTCTTTATGTCAAAAGTGGCTTTAGACCAGCTAGAAAACAGCGATAGTAAATTGAAACACTTGCAGAATTGAGTGAATCGTGGGGAAATGTATTTTATTATTATTATATATATTTTTTTTTTAATTATTTATATTTATTTATTATATTATAATTTATGTTTTTGTGTTTCAAACTTCATCATACCCGGGATATCTACTAGACTCTGGTTTGGACAGATTTAAGTGTGTTATTGTTAAGAATTACAGGCCTACAATATAAAACGCCAAATTTCCATGCAAAATAATTGTACCGCTTTCAGCACCTAAAATCCGAAATAATCATACCGCCAGGGAGGTTAAAGGTGAGGGAATGCATGGCAGTGCTGGTGGCAGCATGTATACTCTATAATAGGTCTTTTCACTTATTATAATCAGACGGTGTAAATACTGTCCTGTGTATCTGTAAAATTACCAGTTTGTTTGTGTCCTGCCAACAAAATTTACAGATACAAATATAGAATTCTTCTGTACATAAACGCCCCGTTTACTGAAGGAGTAATGTTTACACTGCTCTGTATTTAATTTAAAAATCCTTCCTGTTTCAGGGGGGTTTTTTTTATTTAAAATTCCCTGAACTTAATTAATTGAGTATCAGAAATTAAATCACACCAAAATTAGTCATATACTAAGTTCAGACTAAAAATGGGGTAGAATGGAACTTTGAATGTGCCTTGGTGGGGTTGAAATAACAATCTATATCACAGTTTTAAAACAGTATAGAAAAGCTTTATTCGCCATCCTTAAAGCGGAGTTCCACCCTAAAGTGGAACTTCCGCTCATCGGATTCCTCCCCCCCTCCGGTGTCACAATTGGCACCTTTCAGGGGGGAGGGGGGTGCAGATACCTGTATAATACAGGTATCTGCACCCACTTCCGGGTACAGCTAGCCGCAGCTAGCCGCAGACTCCCCGCCCACCCCCGTTGTGTTGTGGGAAATACACAGTTCCCACAACACAACGGGGACCAGTGAAGACGCGCAGCGCGACTCGCGCATGCGCAGTAGGGAACCGGGCAGTGAAGCGGCAACGCTTCGCTTCCTGATTCCCTCAGTGTGAATGGCGGCGGCAGCACCCGAGGATCGAGGGACGGCTCGGTCTCGGGTGCCGACATCGCTGGACCCCGGGACAGGTAAGTGTCCTTATTTTAAAAGTCAGCAGCTGCAGTATTTGCAGCTGCTGACATCTAATTTTTTTTTTTTTGGTGAAACACCACTTTAAATGGAAACCTTAAAAACAGATTTTAAAACTGTGGTGTAGATTGTTATTTCAACCCCACCAAGGCACACTAAAAGTCCCATTCTACCCGATTTTTAGTCTGAACTTTGTATTTCTCAGGGACGGTGCCTCCGTGGAGTTATAATTCCCCCACGGTTACCCCCCCCCCCCCTTTATATGGTCATCTACTAAATAATACTTAAAGCGGTTCTCCACTCTGGAAGAAAAAAAATTCAAGTCAACAGCTACAAATCCTGGAGCTGCTGACTTTTAACTGACTATTGCGAGGACATGCGATGCTGTACCCAAATATTGTTTTCCCTTTTTTTCCCCACAAATAGAGCTTTCTTTTGGTGGTATTTGATCACCTCTGCGTTTTTGTTTTTTTTTGCCCTATAAACAAAAAAAGACCGACAATTTTGAAAAAAAAAAAAAAAACAATATTTTTTATTTTCTGCTATAAAATAATAATAAAAAATAAATAATAAACAATAAAAAAATGTAAAAAATCAAATTTCTTCAAAAATTTAGACCAATATATATTCTGCTACATATTTTTGGTAAAAAAAATCCTAATAAGCGTATATTGATAGGTTTTATTATTATTATATATATATTTTTTTTAATTATTTATATTTATTTATTATATTATAATTTATGTTTTTGTGTTTCAAACTTCATCATACCCGGGATATCTACTAGACTCTGGTTTGGACAGATTTAAGTGTGTTATTGTTAAGAATTACAGGCCTACAATATAAAACGCCAAATTTCCATGCAAAATAATTGTACCGCTTTCAGCACCTAAAATCCGAAATAATCATACCGCCAGGGAGGTTAAAGGTGAGGGAATGCATGGCAGTGCTGGTGGCAGCATGTATACTCTATAATAGGTCTTTTCACTTATTATAATCAGACGGTGTAAATACTGTCCTGTGTATCTGTAAAATTACCAGTTTGTTTGTGTCCTGCCAACAAAATTTACAGATACAAATATAGAATTCTTCTGTACATAAACGCCCCGTTTACTGAAGGAGTAATGTTTACACTGCTCTGTATTTAATTTAAAAATCCTTCCTGTTTCAGGGGGGTTTTTTTTATTTAAAATTCCCTGAACTTAATTAATTGAGTATCAGAAATTAAATCACACCAAAATTAGTCATATACTAAGTTCAGACTAAAAATGGGGTAGAATGGGACTTTGAATGTGCCTTGGTGGGGTTGAAATAACAATCTATATCACAGTTTTAAAACAGTATAGAAAAGCTTTATTCGCCATCCTTAAATGGAAACCTTAAAAACAGATTTTAAAACTGTGGTGTAGATTGTTATTTCAACCCCACCAAGGCACACTAAAAGTCCCATTCTACCCGATTTTTAGTCTGAACTTTGTATTTCTCAGGGACGGTGCCTCCGTGGAGTTATAATTCCCCCACGGTTACCCCCCCCCCCCCTTTATATGGTCATCTACTAAATAATACTTAAAGCGGTTCTCCACTCTGGAAGAAAAAAAATTCAAGTCAACAGCTACAAATCCTGGAGCTGCTGACTTTTAACTGACTATTGCGAGGACATGCGATGCTGTACCCAAATATTGTTTTCCCTTTTTTTCCCCACAAATAGAGCTTTCTTTTGGTGGTATTTGATCACCTCTGCGTTTTTGTTTTTTTTTGCCCTATAAACAAAAAAAGACCGACAATTTTGAAAAAAAAAAAAAAAACAATATTTTTTATTTTCTGCTATAAAATAATAATAAAAAATAAATAATAAACAATAAAAAAATGTAAAAAATCAAATTTCTTCAAAAATTTAGACCAATATATATTCTGCTACATATTTTTGGTAAAAAAAATCCTAATAAGCGCATATTGATAGGTTTGCGCAAAAAGTAATAGCGTCTACAAACTGTGGAATATTTTTATTTATTTATTTACTAGTAATGGCGGCGATCAGCAACTTATAGCGGGACTGTGATATTGCGGCGAACAAAAAAGTGCTTAAAAATATGCACTGACACTGTACTAATGGCTGGGAAGGGGTTAACATCAGGGGCAATCAAAGGGTTAAATGTGTGCCTAGGTTGTGCTTACTCACTATGGGGGAGGTGCTTTGACTAGGGGAAGGCAAAGATCTGTGTTCCTGCTTTGCAGGAACACAGGATCAATGCTTTCCTTTCTGACAGAACGACAATCTACCTTTACATAGGCAGATTGTCATTTTGCCTGTGTCCTGTATAATGGGTGGGTCTCGGCGTACATAAAGTAAGCGGTCCCCGCCGCTGGGCTCCCACTGTATGTGATCACAGTGGTAGCGGGTCGCCGGCAGCGCGCATGTGCACCCCGGACCCAGAAGTGTCAGATCATATACTAGGTACGTGATCTGGCGCAGAGCAGCCGCTCTGCCGCAGTATATCTACAATGGGCAATTGTGAAGCGGTTAATAACAGGACACTTACCTGTCCAGGGATCCAGCTCTGTCCTCACCCAGGATGGTTCTTGACTAGCCTTCGGGTTTGCGGTGCCGGCATCTTAAAGTGTTACTAAACCCACAACAGTAAAATCTGTCGGTATATGCAGCATAGCATGCTTGTTATACTCACTGAGGAACTTAAGGGGTTAATCCTCTGCATTGTGTAAAACGGCTGTTTTATCCTGTATGCACCGATCCTTCCCTTCTTGCATTGTCGATATTGGGAAGGCCAGCTAACATACAGGCAGTAGCCAACCTGCACATGCTCAGTTGTGTCTTTTATGCTGGAGAGAACATTTATTTGTTCTCAGAGCTAGCCAGGTCACATGATATTGGCATCACACATGTGGGCGTGTATACAGGCTGTAGTGGAAATCTCCTCCCACCTGAACTCTCAGCACTGGAGAAACTGTGCCATTTATCACTGACCGTGGTATACAGATCAGCCAAAAAAATATATAGTGGCAATATTTTAATGTAAAAAGAAGATTCATAAACTGTGGACACTGTGGGGGGAGGGGGCAGATTAACTATTTTCATATTACTGGGTCTAGTAACACTTTAACTGTGGGCAGCTGGCTGTGCTGCTTGCAGCTGTCCACTGCACTGTGCTTTGTGAATGGTCCTACAGGCAGGGCCGTTTTTAAGGCAGGGCAAAAGGGGCAGCTGCCCTGGGCCCTGTCATTGTTGTGGGGTCCAAAGCAGCTGCCTCATACTTGCCAACTATCCTGGTTTAAATTCCCTCGTCCCTTGAGGTTTCAGTACTGTGCTGTGTCCCAATATCTCAGTATATCTCAGTATGAAGTGCTGCTACTAATGCTGCCCAGCTCTGCCCTATTGTTGTGTAAAGATGACTCACCTGCAGACCCTGTGTTTACATGTAAATTACCGGCATTCATATGTAAATAGGGGCGGCCAGCGGCATTGATATGTATATCATGCCCACAGTAATCTCTAGCAACCAATCAACAAGCAGAAATCATGTGCTGTAACCTCTAGCAACTAATCAGTGAGCCGTAATGTGTGCTGTAACCTCTATCAACCAGTCAGTGAGCGGTAATGATACACTGTAACCTCTGGCAACCAATCGCAATAGCTGCCTGATCTGATTCAGTAAACAGATTTTGAGTCTAGCTGCTATTTATTGTATGTCTCAGAGCAGGTGGAGAGCAAAACTGCATGGGGGGGGGCCAAGAAAAGTTTTGCCCAGGGTCCAATCAATATTAAAGACGGCCCTGCCTACAGGTCCTAGAAGACAGCGGGGGGGGGGGGGGGGGTAGAGGAGAACTTCCACTTGGATCATCTAGGCAATCTAAGCAGAAATGGAAGTGAGTACCTGTCAAAACTAGGTACCCTGGCCCCCTTTCCAAATATGGTGTGGAGGGGGGAGAGTACTTTTGGGTGAAGCTCTGCTTTGAAGAGGAACTAAGGAAGTAAAAAATGTAAAAACATTCAAGTGGGCATATTCTTCATATGCTATGTCTCTTTTGCGATCAAACATGCAGTACCTGCTATTTTGCAGTCTTCTTTAGGTATGGCTCAGTTTCAGAATGAATAATCTCCCATGCACATGCGCAGGAGGTTTCGTCATCCTGGCCCAGCCATTCAAGATGTCAAAGAACCCAGAAGAAGACTGGGCCAAGATGTCGGTGCCGACAAGAGAGTGGGGGGAGGTGAGTATAGTTGTATATAGAGTATAGATCCACTTTCTCTCTTACTTTATTTTACATTTTAGTAAAGACTACATAAAAATAAAATGAACTTGATATCTTAAATGTACACATAAAAAATGCTGACTGTACTTATGCATCAAGCTACGGGATGTTATTCATATTATTTCCTTCTACAGGCATAAAAATACTGAGGACAAAAAATATTATTACTGGGATTAGAATTTATAGCTTAGAATTTTGCAACACAATTCAGTATAATAAATCTCTTGGGGCACTCCACCATATACCAAGTAATAATGAATTTTCATTGCAAACTAAATTACTTTACCCGGCGGCAGTTTTTTCAATAATCAGAAGACAATTTTCAACTAAAAATTTGCATTTTGTACAGGCAAGGGGGTCAACTGAGAAAATATATCAGAAAGAGAAGAAAAAAGATAAAAATAAGGAAAGGGGTAATATATGGAAACATTAGGATGGATTCACATCACATGCATTAAAGGGGAATTTACTAAGACCAACAGCCAGAATCTGAAGAAGCTGTGCATGGCAACAAATCAGCTGCTAGCTTTTATTTTTAAAGCTAAACTGGACAAGATGAAAGTAGAAGCTGATTGGTTTATATGCATAGTTGCTCTAGATTCTGTCTGCTCACATTTTAGTAAATTCCTCACCTGTGTTTAGCATGTATTGACACATATTAAAAGAGAATGGACTTTAACCTCCCTGGCAGTATGATTATTTCGGATTTTAGGTGCTGAAAGCGGTACAATTATTTTGCATGGAAATTTGGCGTTTTATATTGTAGGTCTGTAATTCTTAACAATAACACACTTAAATCTGTCCAAACAAGAGTCTAGTAGATATCCCGGGTATGATAAAGTTTGAAACACAAAAACATAAGTTATAATATAATAAATAAAAATAAATAATTAAAAATAATAATAATAATAATTTTCCCTATGATTCACTATTGCTCAATTCTGCAAGTGTTCTAATTTACTATCGCTGTTTTCTAGCTGGTCTAAAGCCACTTTTGACGTAAAGGGACACTTTTGGGTTGCTATTTACAATCTCCAGTTTCCAGGCAGAAAGAACAGTATATAATATAAAACTGCATGCAGGGCATAGGACAAAGCACTGGGGACAAAAGGGATGTGAAATAATTTCATACAGTACTGTAATCTGTAAGATTACAGTACTGTATGTGTTATGATTTTTAAAAATTTTTGAATTTTTGCTGCGACGCTCACAGGGAACGGAGCCTGGCACGGAGAGGCTTCGGGCAGAGAACGGAGCCCACGGACACTGTGGGGGACATCGCAGGATGCCGGGGACAAGGTAAGTAAAGGCGCACCAGGATCCTAAGATGTAATCCCGAGTGTGGCTCGGGGTTACCGCTAATGGGACTGAATTTTAACCCTGAGCCACATTCGGGAATACCGCCAGGGAGGCTACAAAAAAACAAAAAACGTATACCTAGGTGGATGCAGCATCAATCCGATGTGCATTTGTTCCCTGCCGGCTCCGCAGTGCTCGTTATGGTTGGGATCTTTCCTGAGTCTGGACCAGTTGAGTGACGACAGCCGACAATGGATTTCAGCCCGTTGTCAGCTGAAAATGGGTCACAGGAGTGCAGAATGTACTGCACTCCTGTGACCTACAGGAGAAGTATAGCCAAAAGAGCTTTGGCTATACTTCGCCTTTAAATGTACTTTTGAATGGCATCAGGAATGTCTCATTCTCAAATTTGGAGTTCTACTATGTGAATGGATGTGGTGCCATCACCTACCCATAAAGGTACCCATATGTACAATGATGCGTTGACATCCCTTTCACACCAAGTTCACTGGGACACATTTGCCAGTGCAAGACATTGTAAAAGCCTTGTTCCATATAGGGTCAGTTCACACCACTGTGCTGTGCTGGTGTGCACTGAAAGAAATACAGCATTTGCTGTAAAAAAAGTTACCGTATTTTTCTCAATGCAGCAAGGTATAATGCAACCCACAGCATCATGCCATGCTGAAACCAATAGAACTAAATGAAATGTCACTTATAAGTTCTAGCAAAAAAAAAGTAAAAAAAAAAAAAAAAAGTCATTGCTTTGGGCCTGAGTTGAGCAAAACAGCCCAACACAGCCCAACATCTTGGGCCTTTGGACACAGCCCCATAGAAGTCTATGGAGCTGTAAAGCAAAGGCATTGCTAGGACAATGAGATTTGTGGCACTGGATGTAAATAAACACCAGAGTTGGGGTCCATTAGACCAAAGTGTTTATGTGTCTAAGGAGGAAAGAGTGGGTTAGGTAAAGTCAAGGCGTAAGAGGAAAAGTGCACTTATCCTTTAAATTCTGTTTGGCAACTCTTCCCTTGAAAACCAAATAGAAGATGCCCAATTCATAATATTTGAAGCATTGGAGAAGATAAGAGAAAATATAGACTCTTTGCATCTCGACTCTAAGTTGGCAGAAGACCCTGATTATTATGGCTTTGGAAACACATTCAGTACCCTGGACAGGTCGCCACATTTATAAAGGTGCATTAATAAACTGATTGGTGTGATCCACATGTTATAGGTAGAATAGACATTACAGTATAATATTTGACAGGTATTCTTATAAAAGAACACAAGTCATTGTAGCAACAGAAATATTTTACACCTAAATAACTATTTTTATTCATTCATGGTTCTATGTTAGCAAATTTCACTAAATAAAACTTGAAAAGAAACAATATTGCATTTTCTTTGAGCTTAGAACTTGACATTAGTTTTATAAACCTTTTTTCATATACAGATTTATAGATTTTCATTCTAGTGGCTATCTATATAATTGGCAATTTATTTGCTGGAAATCGACTGCTGAGATTACAGGAAAAACACATAGTAGTTCATTTACTAAGGGCAAATAGACTGTGCACTTGGCAAGTGCAGTTGCACTCTGCAAACACAGTTGTTCTATAGAACTTAGTAAATGAGGGGCAGCTCTGCTGACTTCCATCATCCGATCAATGCAAGCAAAAATGAATTGTATTTTCTCCTTGTGTGTGATTTGGGTATTCTTTGCAAAGTGAAGCTTCACGCCATTCACTAAGCTGAAGCAACTGCACTTGCAAAGTGTACAGTCTTTTTGCCTTTAGCAAATCAACCTCATTGGGTTACTTTATTTTCACAAAGAAACCAAAAAAAAAAAAATGAAAAACATATTCACAGCCCAGCACTAATAATCAAAAACATAGTTTGCATGTAATAAGTTTATATTGTTTTTGCCATGTACATTTATTCAAAATGAAATCTAAAAAAGACACACATTGATAAGATTTCTTAAAATATTCCAAACTTCAGATGTATATCTACACTACTGAATATAGTGCAATATACAGTGTCACATTTGGCCTAAATTATATCTGTTCAATTCTGATCAATTCCCAATTTTTACAAATGATTTGTAAATGTTGCTAAACCCTTTATACAGACGAGCTAGCCATAATATCTAGTGACCACTGCCATTGAGAACAAATAAATGTTATTATGATGTTTGGTATATTTGTCAGAGGTTGATTTACTAAAGGAGGAGAGAATGTTCACTTAGCTTAGTGAATAAAGTAAAGCTGTATTAAAGAAGTTGTAAAGTCAGAAGGTTTTTATCTTAATGCATTCTATGCATTAAGATAAAAAGCCTTCTGTGTGTAACAGCGTCCCCAGCACTCCCTAAGACTTACCTGTGCCCCATCTCTGTCCAGTGATGTCCACGAGTCCCTCGGCCATCTGGGACTCTCTCTCCTGATTGTCTGAGACACAGCAATGGTGCCATTGGCTCCCGCTGCTGTCAATCAAAGTCAGTTGGCCAATCAGGAGAGAGAAGAGGCAGGGCCCAACGGCAGCTCCATGTGTGAATGGACACACGGAGCTGCAGCTCAGCTCGGGTGCCCCCATAGCGAGCTGCTTGCTGTGGGGGCACTCGACAGGAGGGAGGGGCCAGGAGCACCGAAGAGGCACCCGAGAAGAGCAGGATCCAGGCTGCACAGAGGAGGTAAGTATAACATGTTTGTTATTAAAAAAAAAAAAAAACAAGACTTTTCAATCACTTTAAAGTGATTGCAAACGATCAACTTATTCAGTTTAAAATAGAAATGAAAGGCAATACATCTGTGCATATATATTAAAAAAAATAAAAACACAATTTTTCCCCTTTTTATAAGTGATCACATATCCTCTGTTCTCAGCTGCATACGAGCTGGGAAGGGAGAAACAGCAGCACACTGATCTTACCAGTGAAATGCTGTGGGGGTGGGGGGTGTCAGGACAAGTGAGATCATTAAAGGAGAGCAGGCTCAGTTCCAATCACAGCTAGAGACTGACCATGCTGTTCTCTCATGCCTAGTGTGGTCAGTTTTTTAAAAAATAGGAGAGCAGAGGGACTGGTAGGAACACCAGGGATTTCACACAAAGAGAACAGGATACCTTTGCATACAAGTACATGTTACAACAGGCACATATCAGTAATATGAAATATTGGGTTAACATATTCTTTAACTCTAAGGCCCCATGGACACTGGGCATTTATCCCCAGTACATGGATCTCCAGTGGGCAGAAGGCACAGGTGTCCCATCCAGCCCCAATGCCGACAGTTTGCCAAACTCTATGAGAGTCTGACAATTGCTGTAGCTGGACGGTACTGGAGAGTGCACTTAACTGTATGAACATTTAGGGCAGTATGCACAGTAGACTTCTTGTGTTCCAGGCATTCCTCCCTGGATGCTTACTACCCTAACCGTTTGTACAGTTAAGTGCACCGTGCAGACCCATAAAGGCGCGGCAGCTGTCAGACTCTCATGAAATTTGACAGGCTGCCGGCAGCTGGAACTGAGCGAACCTGTGACCAACACCTGTGCCTTCCACCCACCAGAGCCCCATGCACCGGGGTTAAACGCCAGTGTACATGGGGCTTAGAACATGTGTAGGCTAATTTAAAAAAAAAAAGAGAGATTTTTACTTGTTTATGATTGGATGTCTGAAGCAAGCATACTGCACAATTACCTTATTCACTAAAGCCCATAAATTAGTCTTTTTTTTTTCTTTCAACCAGCGAGTCAAAGAAAAAAAAAATGTACTCGATTTTGCCATCCACACACTTGAGGTGGATGGGGGAATATTCCCCGCTGAACTATTGCATTGCATAGTTGTTGGTAGATCTAAATTAGATAGCACAACCAGACTGTAATGCATGTGGTAAGCTTAAAAAGGATCATGAAACTTAGGAATAACATAGCATATGTTCTTTAACAGGTACTTTTAGGCCGCCCTAATGCAAAGCTAATCACCTTCAAAAAATTGAATTTAGATGACTATTTAAAAAAATATTATGTTCCCTTACAATTGTATTTAAAATATCAACATAAACCCATGATTATCCATGGCCTCATGCCTCAAATATTGTGTCTTACCAGTCCAGAACTCAAGAGACAATGACTTTAATTGTTACAATACCAACTATGCATCATGCCAACTGACTATGAAGAAGTAATTTAACCAATTCAACCCCGGAAGATTTGGCTGCTCAATGACCAGGTCATTTTTTGCGATATGGCACTGTGTCGCTTTAACTGACAATTGCTCGGTCATGCGACGCTGTACACAAACAAAATTGACGTCCTTTTTTCCCCACAAATAGAGATTTCTTTTGGCGGTATTTGATCACCTCTGCAGTTTTTATTTTGTGCGCTTTAAACAAACAAAGAGCAACAGTTTTGAAAAAAAAAACACAATATCTTTTACTTTTTGCTATAATAAATATCGCAAATTTTTTTTTTTTAAATATTTTTATGTGTCAGCAAAAATCCCCTCCCCTAAAAAAATTGAGCACTAATCTGCATGCTTAAACCCTAAGCATAAATCTCCCCTCCTCCTAATACAAAGCCTGCTCCTACTGAAATCCCCTTCCAAGTGTGAATCTTTGCCCTCCCTCAACCCCTCTGGCCCAAATCCTCTCATTTCCCTGCCCAATTTTCTCTCCTAGCACAAATACCCCCAATCATCCCTGCTAGCACAAATACCCCCCCTCCCTCTCTTTTTCCCACATTTCCCTCCCAACACAAATTCCCTCAAATCACCATCATAGCACACATCCCCAGATTTCCTCTCCTAGTACAATTCATATCCCCTGCTGCCCCCCAAATTCCTCCTCCCAACACAAATCCCCTCCCCCAGCCTCCTTGTGTTGCCCCCCCCACCTCACAGTGGCCAGGGCAGCCTCCCCTCCTGCCCACCCCTTTTCCCAGCCCTGGGTATAACTCTAAATGCCTTTTGACCTTGTTATGAATGGTTTATATATAATATATGCCAGGCTATTGTATGATCACTGATAAGGCCAATAAAAGAAAATGACAAATGTAATGTATATAGTATATATAATAGAAACAACATACATTCCTAGAAGTGAAGATCATGGAGACAAAGTTCTGACCCTGAGAATTCCCTACGCACAGGTGATAGCTGCCTGACAACCATCCAACTGGGAACACTAACACCAGAAGTTGATAGGCTTTACATAGATGGTCAGATGATAAAAAGGGCTGTTCAGTCTTGCATCCTATGCAGTTATAGGCCACTAGTAGTTTAGGTTTACTGATAGTTTAAAAAATTATTCCATTCGGGGACGCGGACAGGAGGGCGATATTTTTTAAATCTGGTGGTCCTGTCCAAAGGTCTGACGTTTCTGGATTAGAATGTTCAGTCTTGTCTATTCAGTGATAGGACAGAATATACCCAGAGGCGCCAAAATAGCGTTGTTCGCTGACCTGTCGGAGGAGATCCCCAGACTTCTTCGATCTCTCATATTTTTAATTTTTCTAACAGTCAAAATAACCATAGCACGAGCATGGAAATCGCCCATAATCAATGTCACGATGGTGAAATATAAAAAATCCTGGATTATGGTAAATGAAAAGCTGACCAGTATCCGAAAAGATAAACAAGATAAGTTTGAAAAACAATTGGAACCCCTGGATTGCGTACCTCCAAGCCCCCTAGCTGCTGGATCACCCTGAGGATTGAGGCCCGGGCCAAGGGGACTAATCCTGCCTTCCTCTCTATGGAGTAACCAGTTGCTGATACTTCTTGGCTCATAGTCTTATGCCGCGTACACACGGTCGGACTTTTCGTCTACAAAAGTCCGACGGACGCCGACGGACTAAAGCTGGCTGACAATCCGATCGTGTGTGGGCTTCCCCGGACTTTCAGCGGACTTTCAGCAGACTTTTCCAGCCTCAAATCTGGCGGACTTTAGATTTGAAACATGCTTCAAATCTTTACATCGTAACTATGCCGGACCTAGAAATCCGCTCGTCTGTGTGCTTGTCCGACGGACAAAAACCCACGCTAGGGCAGCTATTGGCTACTGGCTATCAACTTCCTTATTTTAGTCCGGTGTACGTCATCACGTATGAATCCCTCCGTTCGTTAGAAAGTCTGCCGCAAGTCCGCCGCAAGTCCGCCAAAAGTCTGTCGGACAGGCTGTCGGACTTTTGTAGACGAAAAGTCCGACCGTGTGTACGTGGCATTAGATATATGGTTGCTTCATTAGGTACAGCCTGAAGGTTAGGTCAAGTTTTTCTTGATTTAGCTGTTCCTCGGTCACCACTCTGTGGCCTATAATGGTATAGGAGGATGCTTCAGCTCTTTGAGATTTATTTGACAATGTTTATGCTTTTGTATAACATGTAAACTTTGCAATATAAATAATTGTAAAGAAAAAGTGATTCCAAGCAAAACATGAAACAAAACAGGGAGCTGCCTCTTAAGGTTTTCATTTATCCAGCTCATGGTATTTCTAGCAGGAGTTGGTCACATTCAAGTTCACTTGTTCTGTATTGTTGAAGATATTTCGTAGCTTGTCCAAGCCACTTCTTCAGTTTCTGAACTGAAAAAATGTGGGCTATAGATGTTATCCAGTAATTTGGTCAAATAAAAATGTTTCTTGTAATCAATTTTTTCTGCAATCCACTGAAGACAGAATCCAAAGAGCACCCCACATTGGAAGTGCATTTTCTAAATCAGGTGCTGCTTAGCTTCCTCTTTCTCTTCAGCTATCACCAGTCACATTTAAGCTTCCAGAGCACATTTGAATTTGATTGGTGACTTTCCAATACTTATATCTTAAATCTCTGTAGCCTGTACTGGGTGTGTTTAAAAATGCCTCTGCTCTTCCCACCGGGTATGCACCACCAATTTCTTTCTGACAATCTACCACAGGGACAAATTAGAGCCCACCAATTCCTCCAACAAGGCAAACTACTTCCTGCAACGCAAATCGCAACACGCTTTGAACGGGCACCTATCCCAAGTTGGACGTTCACAATGCTAGCCCATTATCTCCAATTCCTGGACAAAACAGGTCAATGCTCTAGACAGCTCACTCCTTTTGAAACATTATGTACTAAAACAACACAACAAACACATCTTATCTCTCAAATACACAACCTCCTCTACGCTGACCACAAAGCTAATGATACTCAATACTGCAGGAAATGGGAAAAGGATCTAGACTTACAAATCTCGGAAGAAAGCTGGGAGCGTATATTTTCGAACATACACAAAGGCTCAATTAATGTCTCCACTCAAGAGAATGGGTTCAAAATCCAATCAAGATGGTACCATACCCCAACAATGCTACATAAATTTAAAGCTGACATCCCTGAAACATGTTGGAGGTGCCATCAAGAGAGGGGCACGCTACTACATATTTGGTGGTCTTGCCCCCCACTACAAGCCTTTTGGTCAGAGGTCTGCAGAATTATTGAACAGATTACCACTTATAACCCAGATTTCACCCCTGCCCAATTTCTCCTACACCTTTCCTCCTTACCACACATTACTTACCACAAATCACTGATGATGCACTT